>CM046377.1:16877336-16977336 GCA_025413485.1 Ficus microcarpa | reverse complement strand
GACGTATAAAACACTGCCACGTGGTTGTCCAGCTAGCCACGTCAGACAGTTTGACTCTTCTTCTTTGCTGGTCTTACTCACCTCCATGTTGACAAGGGGTCCGACCGGATACACACGTGGCTCGCCGGCTTCCCTCTTCTGCAAGGACGAAATTGCCCCCGGCTCCAGGTCTTCAAATGTGTTGACCATGATCCCGTCGGCGAATCCGTGCCGTTTCCCCATGTATAGGGTCCACTTGTAAGCGTCGTTCTTCCTGTCCTGAATCGGGTCTGGTAGATCCGTACCCGGAATCGGGACGCAACCCGGGATCTTCACTGGATCCGGCAACTCCCAGTACTCACACGACGTCGTTTCGTCGAGGTTGGGCAGATCGAGTAGCAGAGACATGGTCATGGCCGTCGAGCCGTAGAAAACATAAGACGACAGTTTGAACTCTCGCGCCACGTCGAAGGCGTCGACACCGAAGATGTCGACGACGAGGGCAACGAGGCTTACGCGCCGCCGCGAGACTAGGGAGGCGAGCGCGTGGCGGAGGGACTGGAGGGAGCGGACGACGGTAAGGAAGATCCGCGTCTCGATCTTGGAACCTTCTGGAAGGTCCTCGAAGCTGACCGGAGGGAGGAAGGCGTGGTCGATGGCCTCCGGCAGGCTTTCGAGAACGGATCTCATGGCCTTCGATGGAGGCCCGTCGGTGGGGACCAGGAACGTGGCGGTGAAGCCGTGGTTTCTGACCAGGTGCTTCGCGAACTCTGCCAGCGGGATCACGTGCCCCATCCCCGGCGACGGGAGAATCACCACGTGCGGCGTTTGCTTTTGTTCTTCTGGTTTTTCCATTCGAAATAATGAACTGAACGAAACAATTTTTAAAATTTTTTGATGTGAGGTGCATAAGCAGAGAATGAGCGCAATTTAAGATAGGAGACTAATGCTAAATACCTAAAATAACCCTGCATTTGTGTTCAATACCAATTTTGTCTCGTTATTATACAATTGTTCAATATACATTCTTATCATATGTTTGCAATATCAGTCACAAAACACCCCTTAACACAATTAGATTTTTGTGAATATCCCCTAAAATAATTAAATTTTACAAATATCAAATTTGTCATTACCAGCCTATACTACATACTCTTTAAAACAATATTAAACTAAACTATTAAATAAAAACAATGTTAAAACAAGTTTTAAAAAAAAAAAATCTTAAAACTCAAAAAGTTTAGCAAAATAAATGAAATTTTTGTTTGACTAAAATATTTATTTGATTATTTTAAAAATTTTAATTTATTTAGTTAATTCTTAATTAAAAAAACATTTAAAATAAAGTGACAAGAATAATATTGACATTTTCAAAAATTTAATAGTTTCGGTGAGTATTTTGTAACCAATTTTACAAGAGAGGAGGTGTCTTTGACATTATATAATAGCAATGACTAAAGTAACATCTAAGCTAAGTATAGGTGGTGTTTTCGGTATTTTCTCATATTCTTAACGGAGAGAATCTGGCAGACACCACTTGAGAGGCACTACCCATAGTTACTAAATTAAGATGATCCCGATAAAATCGTGCAGCTAGAAAGGCTTGAGTTGCACAAAAGCTCAAGTGCACACTGCTGCATACAAACGCTACTTTTTTTCTTCCCCAACAATGGTTACACTTGTATATGTTAGTATTTCTGTAATGGTTTTAATGGATTTCTGTAATGGTTATACACTGATATTTATGATTAAATTGCTTAAAATTCTGATTTAAATTTTTTGAACTTGGATTGATATTACAAACAACAAATCCACGAAAAATCCAAAAAGGCTTGAATTGCTCTATTTTTTTTTTTCTTTATTTGTTTCTCTTAGTATTGTTGTTGAAGTCAAGGTGAGCAAGCGATGTTTCAATCTCCATTATTCAAAGCATGTGGAAGGACGGTGGATCTGGTGAACGGAGCCGTCGGACTGTTCTGGACGGGGAACTGACATGCCTGCCAGGCGGCGGTGGTGAAGTTCTCCGCGAAGGAACTTTACGGCCGATGTTGGAACTCCACAAAGGCGTCGGTGGTGGAGGAGGAGAAGGAAGCTCGACGGCGACATCCGACCGAGGCATCCGAGGTAGAGGTCGCTTGTACGGACGTTTGGAAGCTTCGAGATCTGAGCTCGACTTCCGCCTGACGCCGATAGCCTTACCGGTGAAAGCCGCCGCGATGAAGAAGACCAAGCTCAGATGGCCGGGCCCGCCGTCGATGAACTCGGAGGAGTCCGCTACCACCACTTGGTTAGAGAGCGGCTTGGCCGATCATCACCACCATGCAATCGGAGGAGGAGAGAGAAACGTCCTCAACCTCTTCTAGAAAGAGAAAAACAGGGACCATGAGCCACCGATGGCAAATCCGCTGGCCCAATCAATTGATTGGAGTTTTGGGAGAGGATCAAAAACCCAGAAATGGATATTGGTGAGGTTTGGATTTTGATAAACGTTTTGGGAGATTTTTCGTGGGCCTTAATCTGCTACTACACGGACTATATGACAATTATTTCTGACAGTAGATGTTAAAGAAACAATTACTTAATATTGGATGAGACATTACAAATTATACTATTATACTAAAGAAAGAGGTTTTCCCCGTTCTTTATACAGTTTTCTGACGGATTTGCTCTTCCACCCATGTGGAATTGCACCTGCTACAGTGAAAGGACGCCTCTGCCCTCCCTTCCTTCTCTGCCGGTTGGGTTGCCCACAGTGAATGGACGGTTTTGTCCTTTCCTTGCTCTCTCTCTCTCTCTCTCTCTCTTTGTGTCTCTCTCTCACACGTTTATATGTGAGTAATCTGATATTACATCAGATTGCTCAACTCCCTAGGCCATACATGCTATATCTCTTTTCACTTTTCACAGTGTTTGATTTCTTTTTCTAGAGTTATTTTATATTTTTATATTTTTATATTTTTCCCATTTTCTCATGCTCACTTCCTCTCTCTCTCTCTCTCTCTCTCTTATTTTTTGTCTGCCGCCCATTGTGTAGTGTCATAGAGTTGTTTTATTTTATTTTATTTTTCCCCCTTTCTCATGTTCACTTCCTCTCTCTCTCTCTCTTATCTTTTCTCTATCGTCCATTATGCTGCTCATTGTGTAGTGTCATTTTCTCTCTCTACTATAAATGTTCTAGCTCTCTCTCTCTACTACTCTCTCTTTCTCTTCTTATTCTTCAAATTTTTGGCTTTCAAAACCAGATTTTCTCTTCTCCTTTTTGCTTCTGCCGCTGATAAATTTCTTCGATTGTGTATGTTTATTGTTGATGTTGTACTCTCTTTCTCTTTGCCAATTTCTCTCTCTTGCTTCATATTTTTCCGATTTTTGGTGTTCAAATCCTAGAATTTTATTTTGTTTTTTTTTTTTTTTATATTGTTGGATTTTTGTGTTGAATGTTAGATTTCCACATCTGGTCTCTCTCTCTCTTTTCATTTTTTCTGGATTTTTGGTCTTCAAATCCTAGAATTTTATTTTGCTTACTTTTTTTAATATTGTTGGATTTTTATGTTGAATGTTTACATTTTCACATTTGTTGCGTTGTTTTGTTTTCCATTATTGTATGTTGGTTTTTTCCCCCCTTTCTTTCTGTGGTTCTAGCCGAATCCCCTTCTTTTTTTTATCTTATCCTTTTTTTTTCCTATTACACACTTGGTGTTTTCTCTGATTTTTGAGAATTTTTGTTTATTTATTAATTTATTTATTTCATTAAAATTTTTTATTTTATTTTATTTGAAGGATAACAGCTATGGCTTTGGCGTGGCAATATGGGGAGAAATCTGGGAATGACTAGACTTTGATTTTGGGGGTTTTTAATTTTTTATTGCTTATTTAGGGGTTTTTTTTTTTTTTTTTTTTTTTTTTGCATGTTTGATTAAGTTTTGGTTTTTTTTTTTTTTTAAATATTATTTCGGTTATTTTGTTTATTTTTTCATTGTCTCTGCCGTGTATGTGTGTATTGAAATAATAGTTATGCCTTCTGTTTTTATTAGTTTAGTGTATTCTTATCTTTTTCTGATTTTGTCCCTTTCTGTTTATCTACATTGCCGTGCGTAGCAAGGGTATTAGACTCGTAACTATTCTAAAAGAGATTTCATCGCGATCTCTTCCTTTTCAATTCATGGATTTTTTCATAAATTGTACCAATAGTCCTTAACTAAGTAACCATGAGTTTAATACCCGTACACGCACGAGGAAAGAAGAAAAAAAATAAATAAATAAGTTGAGTATTATATGATAAAAATAGTTAGTTAAAATAAATATTATAATTATAATAAGTATAATTTTTCTTAAAATCTCTCCCAATAATTAAGATGCAAAATCAAAATGATAATAGTACTAACAATAATAAAAACGAAAACAAAAGCAAAAAGAAAAAAAAATTTCTGTAGTTATACTCATTTAAAGAAAAAAATTAAAACAAAAATAAAGCAGCAAAAATAAGAACAAAAATCTTTAGATTCAAAAGAACCGGAAAAAACTAACCCTAGCAAAAACATTATAACAAAATAAAATATATATCTCATTTTCTCCTATTTTTTACTGTTTAAAAAATAAAAAAAAATTTTCAGGTTATATACATGCAAAAACTTTTTAAAAATGATTTTTAAAATATAAAACAAAATGAACAAAAAAGAAAAAAAAATTGCATAAAAGACACCAAAAAAAATTCCAAATAAAGATAAAAAAAATTTAAAGTAAAAAATCGTTTAAAAAAAAGACAAAGTGAGCAAAAACACAATACAACAATAGATCAAAATCTAATATCTAAAATTTAGCACAAAAAAAAAGGTAAAAATAATATTAAGAAAAAAAAAACAAACTCTAAATAGGGGTAAAACTGGAAACACACTATAGGAAAAAGAAAAGGAACTAAAAAAGCGGCGTAAAACAGTAATTATACTGTGTAGGTAGCCGACAATTTCTACATAATAGGGGTAAAAATGTCAACTCACTGTCGATAAAAGAAAACCAACTAAATCAGAGGGGCAAAAAAGTCTCTGCACTGTAGACAAACAGTAAAATATGTGAAGATAAAACCATCCTTCCACTGTAGATATGCCAAAATCAGCACATAGGATAGGGGTAAAATCGACAGTTTAATGTAGAAAAAACAGCCACTGTGCATTACTGTAGAAAAAAAAAACTGTACAGCAAAAGTAAAAAAAATTAAAAAAACAAAAAACAAAAATCACTGTTTATTAAACAGTGAAATATTACATCTAGCAAAGAAGCAAAAGTTTAAAAAAAAAAAAAAAACAACGGTAACAAAGCATCATAAGTTAAAAAAAAAAAACAATATTCACAGAACAGTAAAGCAAAGCATCAAAAGTAAAATAAATATAAAAAAAAAAAAAAAAAACCCGTAGCAAAGCAGTAAAAAGTTAAAAAAATACCATTCACTGAACAGTGAAAATCTACACTGAATAGTGAAAAAAGTATAATAATTTGATGCCTATTCTTTTTCCTTTTTTAATTTTTTTTTATTTTTTAATAGAAGTCTTGTACTCTTAAAATGGGTGCAAATAGGTCCTTTGATTAACTTTTGGTTGGACTCTTAAAAAAAATAAATAATAAAAATAAAATACTACGGATGGAATAAGCATCTGTTTTGTACAAATTTACTAAAATAGGCCTAAATTTTGTTATAATTTTTTAGATGCTACTCGTTCTACGCAGACTTTATAAATTTATTTTAGATGCTCCTCGTTCTCTACGGGTTTTATTTATTTATTTATTTATTTTACGGAAGCGAATGAAATCTCATTAAACAATGGCTATATCAAGCAAAGCCACACTGGAAATACACGTAGGCATAGCGTCGAAGCCCACAAAGCCAACACCTCCTCTTAAACATGACACCTATGAACACCCTCAACATTAGACAACAAACAATTGACATCTATTATCTTCCATAACCAATCCATCTACACCATGGATTTTCAATGCCTCTCTATATATGAGGGGAAAAATATCCCTCGATATTCTGCATTAGACAACAAAAAAATTGGTAGCAACAATTTTTCTTCTTCTCCTTCTTTTGTTTTTTAGCATACCCATCTTATCATCGTCTTTTTTTTCTTTTAATATACTAAAGTTAATGGAAAAGGCCCTTTTACACCTGTTGCACCACCATCGAGATATAGTCTAATCTCAACGTTGATCAATAAAAGAAACAGGAAGATCTTTAATGAGGCAACTGTAAGAAACCAGTCTTTGAGCATTATTTACCAACGCTAAATAATTAGGGTGCCTCAACGACGACATCACTACTATGCCAACTGACAAAAATAAATGTGTCGACATAGAGTTGCAGAAAAATTCAGGAGTCTAACCGCCTCTCCACGACTTTGAAGCATACGGGAAGATAGCCCCCAAATGACGGTTAGGGCATCCAAATGTGGGTAATGTGAGTGGCACGTGGTCTAGAGAGGTTAGACAATTATAATGATTGGAATGAGTAACCACCTTAGACAAGCTAGAAGGGATATTTATTGTATGAAAAGTCCCATTAGAGGACAAGGACTCTCAAAAGTTAAAAGAAACTTGTACTTTTCCGAACATAGTGAAAAACAACCCTAGACACAGAGAAGACATAGTCTCCATTGAGGTGTGCATTTATAAATCTCTCTATGTTCACCATTTTCTTACATTGATTCGGAGGAGAGATAATCTTGATTATAACCTTATAAGGACGATTTGAGTTAGTAGATTTTCACTGTCAACAACACCTATTTTTAAGAATTTAAGGACATTTTCCTAATAATAATTATACTAAAAGAGAATATGAATGCTTTCTTATCAAAAAAACAAAAAAAAAAAAAAAGAAAAGAAAAGAAAAATGTTTACCTTCCACTGTTCAAGTTGAGGTCGTCCAAAACGACTTCTGAATATTGTCGTTTTTTTTTTTTTGTCCCCTCCTCCGCTTTTAGTTTTGTAAATTATATTATATACATATACTAAAGGAGAGGGGACTTTTACTGTTCAAAGAACAGTACTCTACAGTGTTTTTCGGGTTTTTTTTTTCTTTTTGGCGTTATAGCTACAGTAATGCATAGTACCGCACAGTAAAACAGTACAGCACAGTGAAATGACGCTCTTACCCCTCTGTTTCTTCTTCTTTTTGGGCCTGAACAGTGAACTGCCCATTTTGCCCCTCATTAATATGCTTTGTCAGCCTGCCACTGACGCGCGTCAATGTTCATGAACAGTGATTTCACTGTTTTATGAACAGTGATTCACTGTTCATTGAACAGCTTCAGTTTTTTTTTCTTTTTTTTTTCTGCTTTTTTTTTTTTTTCACTTTTTTTTTCTTTTTTTAACATTTGCTGCTCTTTTTTTTTTTTTTTTTTTTACATTTGCTTTTTTTTTTTTTTTTTTTTTACTTTTGTTGTTTTTTTTCCCTTTTTTTTTAACGTTTGCTGATTTTTTTTTTTCCTTTTTTTACTTTTGTTGTTGTTATATATATATATATATATTTTTTTTTTTTTTACTTTTGTTATTGTTGTATTTTTTTTTTAATTTTTGGTGCTTTGTTACGTTTTTTTTTTTACTTTTACTGTTTTGTTTTATTATTTGATAAATAGTTTTTTTTTTAACTTTTATTTCTTTGTTACAGCTTTGTTTAAATTTTTGCTGCTTTGCTATAGTAAAAAAATGTAATATTTCATTGTTTAATAAATAGTGATTTTTGTTTTTTTTTTTTGTTACTTTTGCTATACAGTTCTTTTTTCCTACAGTAATGCATAATAGCTGCTTTTCTTATATTAAACTGTCAATTTTGCCCTTATCCTATGTACTGATTTTGGCTTATCGATAGTGGAATGACAGTTTGTTCTCACATATTTTGCCTTTTTTTTTCTGCGAAATTTTAGACATTAGATTCTGATCTATTGTTGTATTGTGTTTTTGCTCACTTTGTCTTTTTTTGATTTTTAAACAATTTTTTTACTTTAAATTTTTTATCTTTATTTCGGATTTTTTTTTGTGTATCTTTTTTGTTTCTTTTGTTTTATTTTTTAAAGACCCATTTTTTTTAAGGATTCTGCATGCAATTTTTGTTTGTTTGTTTTGTTTTATATTTTAAAAATCATGTTTTTTAGTTTTTGCATGTATATAACCTGATAAAAAAAGTTTTTATTTTTTTTTAAACAGTAAAAAAAGAAGAAAATGAGTTATGTATTTTATTTTATTATAATTTTTTTGTTAGGGTTAGTTTTCTCAGATTCTTTTGAGTTTAAAGATTTTTTTTCTTTTTTTTTCTGCTTTATTTTTCTTTAAATAAGTATAACTACAGAAGATTTTTTTTCTTTTTTTGCTTTTGTTTTCATTTTTATTATTATTAGTTTTATTATTATTTTGATTTTGCATCTTCATTGTTGGGAGAGATCTTGAGAAAAATTATATTGATTATAATTATAATATTTATCTTAACCAACTGTTTTTATCATATAATATTTAATTTATTTATTTATTTTTTTCTTCATTTCCCGTACAACGAACGGGTATTAAATTCGTAAATATACTAAAATGATCTAAGGGTTTTACTGTTCCTTTAACAGTAATCTACAATAATTTTTTCTTTTTTTTTTTTTTTTTTGTTTTCATCGGTTTAGCTACGGTAACGTATAGTACTGTATAGTAACTTTTCTACAGTGATGTACAGTAATATACAATACTTTTTGCTATAATAATGCACAATAGCTGTTTTTTCTACAATAAAATTATGATTTTGCTCCTATCCCATGTGTTGAATTTTGTTGATCTACAGTAGAAGGACGGTTTTGTCCTCATATATTTTATTGTTTTGTCTACAGTGCAGAGTCTTTTTTGCCCCTCTGATTTGGTCGATTTTCCTTCATCTACAGTGAGTTGACCTTCTTACCCCTATTATGCAGAAATTGCAGGCTGCCCATACAGTACAGTAACAGTTTTACACCTCTTTTTAGTTGCTTTTCTTTTTCCTATAGTGTATTACCAATTTTACCCCTATTTAGAGTTTGTTTTTTTCTTAATATTGTTTTTGCCATTTTTTTTGGACACTAAATTTTAAACATTAGATTCTGATCTATTATTATATTGTGTTTTTGCTCACTTTATCTTTTTTTTTAAAACGATTTTTTACTTTAAATTTTTTATCTTTATTTCGGATTTTTTTTTCTAGGTCTTTTTTTGGTGTCTTTTCTGTTTCTTTTGTTCTATTTTTTAAAGACCCATTTTTTTAAAGATTTTGCATGCAAAAATTTTTTTTGTGTCTTTTTGTTTGTTTTGTTTTATATTTAAAAAGCTTTTTTTTTTTTTTTTGTCTTGCATGTATATACCTGAAATTTTTTTTTTGGGTTTTTTTAAAACAGTAAAAAAAAAAAAGAGAAAATGATATATATATATTTTTTATTTTGTTATAATTTTTTTTTGTTATAGTTAGTTTTTTCCAGTTCTTTTGAGTTTAAAATTTTTGTTCTTTTTTTTTCTGTTTTATTTTTTTTGTTTTAATTTTTTTCTTTAAATGAGTATGACTACACAAGAATTTTTTATTTTTTGCATTGGTTTTCATTTTTATTATTATTAGTATTATTGTCATTTTAATTTTGTATCTTCACTATTGGGAGAGATTTTGAGAAGAATTATACTTATTATAATTATAATATTTATCTTAACTAACTGTTTTTATTATATAATACTCAGTTTATTTATTTATTTCTTTCTTTCTTTCCCGGCAACACACGGGTATTACACTCGTAAAAACTATTGTAGAACGTGAGTTCGAATTCGAAGACTTCTCTTTTTGACAATATTACCTTTGTATCTCATTGTTTTGTGATTCAGTCTTTATATTTCGTTGATCAATTTTACTTAATTCACATTTTTATTGAAAGAATTTCTTTTGTAATTCTTTACATAAATATTCAGAAAATACCAGATCTTTGTATACACAAGTAAATTGTTGATAAAACTCTAAAATAATATTTTCTTTTGACTTTAATTGTTTTTGTCTTGCACTTATTTACTTCCATGACACGGTAGTAACTTTTCTTTTATTTTTTTTTTTAGTTCTCTTTCTTGTGCTCTCTCTCTCTCTCTCTCGCTCATCCCTCTTCCTCTGCTTCTCTCTCCACTCTCTTTCTTCTCTATTCATCTTCTCAGATCGTGGCTCTTTCTTGGCCTAGATCTCGGCGACTGGGTGATCTGCAAGATCGTCAAAGTTTGCCACCGGTTGCAGTTCTCAGTGCTCTCTTTCTCCCCTCTGTCCCCAGCCTTGCGATCTCGGCCAGTGGCGACACCAAACCATCGGAGATCCTCGTCGCCACCACGGAAGATCCTCATTGTCAACGAAGTCGCCGCTAAGACCTCGTTGACAATGAGTAAGGGCCTGTTTGGTTCATGAGTTTGAGTTAAGATTTTTGAGTTTAGTTTGAGTTAAGTTAAGTTGAGTTTAAAAGTTGAGTGTTTGGTAAAAAGTTTGAGATAAAAAATTTAGTTTGAGTTGATTGTTTGGTAAAAAAGTTTGAGTTGAAAATTTTAAATTGAGTTAGGGCCCTATTTGGATGTAAACAATTTGAGAAAAAAATTTTAAATCAAATTTAATATTCCATTGTATGATTCTGATCAGAAAAATGGAAAACTTAAATTAAATTGAAATAAAAATACACATCAATAACATACATCAAAACCTTTTACCATTTTGATTAAATTATGAAGAATCGTACACATCAATAGGATTATTATTTGTTTGTCAATGGGATAACAGTTAATGCCTTAGTTTAGTGCTAATTAACTTCTTACTATCCTCTTTTTCCCTCCCCTTAAGCACAAAAAAAAAAAAAAAAAAAAAAACTCTATCTAACATCAAAAAAACGACAACGACAAACACTCTCCTGCCAGACTCTCTCTCCTTCTCTCTCTCTAGACTATTTGTGACGCCCTCACCTACGTAGGGTCATCACCTTACTTGTTTAACTATACTTTACTTGAAAATTTGAGAATAATTTTTTTTTTCAACATACATATATATGAAAAGGTTTGTCCGTAGCAATTTACCTTATATACATACTGAAATAAAAAGATAGTTTAAAGTCTTTAGTACCAACTATATTATGTAACTTAATTTGTTTTCGCGATATATACATATATACAAAAACTTCTTAACTCAGAAAAAGGTGCGGAAAATATACGTAGTGGTATCCCATACCGCCCTTCATCCGCCGCAACATCCTCACATAGCCCATCATTCAAGCTGCAGGCTTCTTACCTACAGTATGAAATATAACTAATGAGCTTTCGCCCAATAAGCACAAACGTAATATCACAAAAACATTTTTATTTTACACATCTTGAAAACATACCAATCATCACATAGCATATGCATGAACCATTTATATTCATTTATGCAATCCATTTTTGACTTGAACTTATTATCTTTCTTTAACACGTGGGCCCCTTGTGTACGTACCAAAAGCGCGCACTCCAGATAAAGTTAGGGGTTGCAAGGTCCCTAACAGTTCTGGGAAACATAAACTTAAACTTGAACTTGAACATGAAAAACCCTCCACCTGATGGGAGGTTGTTACGACACTTTACTTGTGTTTTCTTATCATGTTGTTTATCATTAGTGAGCATGCCTTATGATGTCACTATATCATATCATACCTTACATTTCATTCATAACTTGACATGACATAGCACTTTTGCAAATATAACATTTTTGCAAATATAGCGCTTTTGTAAACCTGACATTTTGTAAATATAGCACGTTTGAAAACATGACATTTTACAAATATAGAACTTTTGAAAATATGACATTTTACAAATATAACACTTTTAAAAACATGATATTTTACAAATATAGCACTTTTAAAAACATGACATTTTGCAAATATAGCACTTTAGTAAACATAATATTTTTGCAAACATGGCATCACATGGAACATAGCACAAGACATGTCATAGCATATTTGAAAATAAATTACTATCTTTCATACTGCATGTGAGGTTTGTACTTACCTCTTGCGTTGTGTCCTGAGTGTTGCGGCCTTAAATTGGTTTGCAACAGCAGGTCACTTCCTGCTATTTGAAAGAACATAGGATTAGGATCCTATCATAAAATGTTGGTGACCTATCCAACAGTCACACCTGATCTTAGTGGTATGTTCTCGATACTTGATATCTTACTTGGTCACAAATAGTCTTCCTACTATTTAGGAATAATCAAATTTGATTATTCCGTAAGAGATCATGTTGGATAACCTCTCTTTGGTGTTAAGCCCTTAATCTTTCCATTTAGGGTTTAGGTTTATCATTATACCTTTGGACTTTACTCTTACATCATAATCATTGGATTATCTCCATTAACCCTTAAATACTAGCTCAATTGTATATTTTGGATATCCCTTAGGGTTATATTGGGTAACTTTTAGGGTCAATTTAATTCAACATTGGGTCAACCAAAGTCAACCCTTGGTCATTAAGGTCAACTCTCGGTCAACTGAGGTCAACCTTGGGCCTGACCCTGTAACTCGGGTGTCCATCCCAGTTACTATCCGTCATCATTTCCTTTTCAAACTTTAAAATCATTTGGCCTAAAATCTTGAAAATACTTGGCTTAAAATCTCATTCTTTTTCTTAACTTGAAAGAGTTGAGGAAAAATTCCAAAACTCTTAACTTAACTTATAAAAATTCATGTTTTCAAAACGGATCTTTATAAAAATTATTTAGGGCGGGAAACTGCCTTTGGAATAGTTTTCATAGTCAAAACAGTGATTTTGGAAAAGAAAACAATTTTTCTGAACTAGTTTTAGAAAATTCTGTGCAAAAATTTTCGGTTCACTGCACAGTCGTTGGAAAATGATGTCAGTTTAAAAATCTAATCTGAATTTGAAAAACTTTTCTTCATGAAAGTTGTAGCTCTCGAAAATTTCTAAAACTTTTGTGTTTTACAAAAAATCCAGTTCTGCTTGTATTTTTGTCAGTTTTCATTTGAACTGGCTGGGCGTGTAAATTAGGTCTGGGCAGACCAGCCTCGGATTTTGTTAAAAACGGAGGCCATTGGAGCCTTATTTTGGAATTCTGCCCACTTTACCCCCTAGGAAAAACCCTTCTGAACAACTTTCATGTTTTGAGTTTTACCCAGTTCGACCTCTAAAGGCCTTAAATTTTCACTTTCCCGAAACTGTCCAGTTTCGAATCTGAACTGGCAGTTTCGATTGTTAAGTCCGGTTTACGTCCTAATTTGCGGATTCTATCTCGACCGACCACTTCGGGAGCCTACATAACAAACACATAGCGTTTCTAACGTCCCTCATGAACCCATAAGCCGCTTAAATGGATCCATGCAAACCAAACCCGAAAAGCTCAAAACCTAGGTTTGCATGGTTCTAAATTTCTGCCTTCCATCCATTCATGCACCAAACCAAATCAACTCAAGCTAACAATCTAGCATGGCTGCCTAGGGCAGATTTTTGACCAAAAATCAAGGGACATACCAATCATAATTATTCACCATCTAACATGCTTCCTAACATCCATCAAGCATAAAATAAGCAAGCAATCATCATAAATAAGCCAAGCACCCTAATCACCTAACCAAGCACACACATTAACACATCTAGGGTTAGAAATTAAATTGGACTTATGTCCTTACAACTTCAACTTAGAAATACAAATAAAAGGCTAAAATTGAACTTGATTGAAAGATTAGGGTCCAGATTTTACCTTAGACCCAAGTTAGGGTTTGGCACCAAGAATCCCTTCTCCCTTGGTCCTCCACCCCACGGTTTCAACCTAGTTAGGACACCAAAAAAATTTTTCTTGGTTCCTTAGTTGATCCCCTCAAAAGCCGAACACTCCACAAGGGTTTCTCCTAAAAAATCCCAACTTTTTCACTTCTCTTTTCTCCTCTCCCTATCACTCGGCCACTATACCCAAAATGGGTCTCCAAAAATTTCAAACTTTTTTCCTCTTGGTTCCTAGCTCAAATCCAGATTTTCCCTAGCAAAACCCCTCAAGAAATTTTTGTTTTTCTCTTCTCTTTCTCTCCTCTCTAACCCACAGATTTTGTGCAGAAAAATGGCAAGAATTTGGCTAGATTTTGTGAATGAAAATGGGTTTATGGGTCATCTATTTATAGAGGTGGGGGGAGAGTTTGTGAAATTGTGAAATTGCCCCAAAATTTTTAATATTTCCACAAGGGGATGTTGAGGTGGCCGGCAATGGGTGGTGGTAGAAGGTTCTAGAATTCTTTCCATGCTTAGCAAATGATTTATGATGTCATAAATTAAAAGTTAAGTGATGTCACTCTTGCAAGGGCCTCGTTTGGCTAATTCTTGTAAAAAGCATCCATTTTTGTGCTACACAGATATTTCTAATACTGTGCTTCACTAATACACAGTATTTTTATACTGTACTGCACTACAAAATTTATCTGTGTAAAAATGGACCGTAGAAATTTTTTTCTATTTTTCTGAGCCCTTTCTACTTTTAATCCTATCTTGGTGTGCTTGATTTTCTAGGGTGATTTTAAGGCCTATTCATACTTTCTTGACCATAAAGAAGGTTTTCGCAGTCTCTTTTCTATACTGCATTTCATCATACTGTAAAGTCAATTTTTTGACTATTCTTGATCAAACTTTGACTTTCTCAGTCAAAATTGACTTTTGGGTTAAACCTTTGACTTTCATGAAATCACATACTTTTTTGCCTTTTTCGACTCAAAAAGCCGTTTGCTAATCTTAGCATTCTATTTTGAGTCTTATAGTCAATTTATTAGAGAATTCAAACATTAATTAATAAAATTATGAATTTCTCATTACTATTCATAATTTTCCATGAAACATCTTATAAACACATAATACGGACTTTAATTTCTTATGAATAAGGAAATCATAAGTCCATAAAAATTCGGGTCTTACATTATTTTCCCATTATATATATATATTTTTTTTTTACTGCGAACCAATTTCTCTCAAGTCTGGGAGAGAAACTGAGAACAGCTTTCTATAAGAGAGAAAAAAAATTGGAGGAAAAAAAAAAGAAGAAAAAAAAAGGAAGACCAACTCTCCAAGAAAACACCCCACCTTTTGAGGTAAACCAACACCATCCCAAATCCCATTTCCCACACAACCGAAGTAAAAAGGAATAAAATAAAATAAAATAAAATAAAAGACAAGAAAAGAGAGAAATTGAGTAGAGGAAGGACCCCCCGACAAATCACCACCACAAGACCCACCGGCGACCACCGACCAGCCAAACCTGCTTCCAACGCCAAGACCGTCTACAAGCACAAGTAGAAGAAGGAGAACACCTTCGACATCACCGACGGTCACGGGGTGTCGCGTGGACGACGCCGAAGATTGGAGGAGAGAAACACCCAAACAGAGGAGAGAGAAAGTAGGATTTTTAGAAAGAGAAACAAACAAACAGAAGAGAGAGAGTGTGAGAGTTTTAGAGAGAGAAACAAACAAACAGAGGAGAGAGAGTGGGATTTGTAGAGAAAGAAACAAACAAACAGAGGAGAGAGAGAGAGAATGTTGGGCTTCTCGTTCGAATCCTCGTCGTCGTTGGCCTCATCCCTGTTTGAACCAAATGCTGCCGGCGGTGCCATTCTCGAGGTCACCACTATCGACGAAGCTAAGCTCGCCGAGGACGCTAGAGCTTGCGCAATTTCCGAGCTCCGTTCGTCTGCGGGTGTCGCAATCTCAGCGAGGCCCCGAGGAAGGTGAGGGAAGGCGTGGCGATGGGCGAGGAGGGAGGGACAAGTCGGGCAGTGGATGAACAACAGATGGGCAACAGGGAAACAAGGACAGCTTGCCTGGGTTTGCCGCATAGTAAACTAAGTTTGGTTTACTGTGCAATGGTCTAAATGAAAGTTGGAACCAAACTTGACCACCAAACAAGTTTAGTCGAGTTTGAACTAAAAAATTTGAGTTCAAACTGTAATGCGAAACGTTCCCTAAATATTTAATTATATGAAACGATGACCTATTTAAGAGATGAAACGATACATCTTTTAGAAAAGAACATAAAAAGACGTCACTTCGATAAGTGAGTTAGATCTGAGGAGAGATAAAATTCTGTTAAGTTTCAGACCAAGGAAGTATGAGAAGAAAATCAGATCGAAGTAGAAGTGGAGGTTCATAATGGGAAAGCTAAGCTGGCACCAAGACATTCCGAAGCCTATAAATAGAGATCAAATCCTTAGATTTAGCGTGATGTTTTATTTCTAAGAGTTCTAGGAGATAATTCTAGAGAGAGAAATTCTGAAATTCTTAGAAAGAGAAATTCTATAATTGTATTTGAGATTTGAGAACCTTTGAGGAGTAAGGAATTTCATTTGAGTATTCCTTTTTTGAGAACAGATTTTAGAATTTATTGTTTGGGATTCTTAGCGAAGAAAATCATCCCAACAATTGACACCGTTTGTGGGAATTCGTGAAAGAAAAGCCAGGAGAATAAGAGAAAACTGAGAATTTGACTACGAAGGTCAGAATGCCTAGATCGAAGTGAACCGCAAGACTAGGAGAAGGAAGCCAAACCGTAGAAGGATGATAGCAGAATGAAGCAGTGACAAACACACATTCAGGCATGAACGGGAACATGCAATCTCTAGATCTAATGCAAATCATCCAGAACATATTGCTAAAGCAGCAGCAGATGGAGGAGAAATGTCAAGAAATGGTGGAAATACTGACATAATTAGAAAACCTCCTGGCCAAGTCAAAGAAAGAAAACAAAGAGCTGATGGAGACAGGAAAAGCTCAAGAGGAAGGAGTCCAGATGAACTCGAAGGAAGTTGATTCAGAAGAAATCAACATAAGGACAGTAGGTTCAGATGAAAAAGAGAAAAGAAAAATAAAAGAAATGTGAGAGATGGGAGAAGGAGAAAATAATGAGAAAGTGGAAAGCTCGCAGTACACTCTTATGTACACTTTCAATGAAATTTGTTTGTTTTTGTCTTATTTGAGGGACTTCAAGATGTCTCATCGACAGGTCCTCATGAGTTTTGCCCAACAAGACATGGAACCAATGAATAGTGCTTGGTGGAGATATAGAAACTTTGTTGGAAGATATTCAGCAATTAAACCGAATATTTTGTGTGTAAATAGAGAATAGGAAATTAGGGTGATTGATTTAGTTTCCTGTTTTTTTAGTTTCCTAGAATAGCTCCCTGTACAGTTGTTAGTTTGCTAGAATAGTTCTCTTGTATGACCATTTATTTGTACATTGTATTCTTTTCAATACATACAATACAATTAAACTTTCATCACCATATTTGCTTATATGGTATCAGAGACAAACTGATCCTCTTACAGCAATAAAAACCCCTAGTTGTTCCCAAAATACTACCTCTGCCTAAACTCAGCCACTACCCACCGTGTTTGGTGTTGTCTCCGAGTCCACAAACGTTCCTGAGCAGTCCGCAAATGCCTCTATGAACCTGCCAAAAGCTACTAAAACCCAGTTCCCCACTTCAGAATCTCACTCCATCTAGATTACTACCATAAAAACTAAAGGGAGAAAATTTTATGTGCTGGTCCCAATCCGTGCACATGTATATTCGTGGCAGGGGCAAAATCGGCTATTTGACAGGAGAGAAGAATGAGCCTGCACCCAAGGATTCAACCTACCCAACGTGGGATGCGGAGAACGCTATGGTGATGACTTGGTTGGTGAATTCAATGGAGGGAAGATAAAAGCTCCAACTAAATGTGCTATCACAAGGCTAAGGAGCTTTGGGACAATGTCAATCAAATGTACTCCAACTTGGGAAATCAGTCTCAAGTGTTAAATTGACGTTGAAACTTGGAGAGATCCACCAAGGTGAGGATAGTGTTACTAATTATTTTAATTCCTTGAAATGCCTTTTGCAGGATTTAGATTTGTTTAATGATAATGAGCGGAAATCCCTGGAGGATTGTAACCACTATAAGAAAATGGTGGAGGACAACCGTATTTTTGAATTCCTTATTAGCCTTAACATTGAGTTTGATGAGGTTAGAGGCAAGATAATCAGCAGGCAGGCGCTTCCATCCATTGGAGAAGTGTTTTCCGAAGTTCATCGTTAGGAGAGCCGCCACCTTGTTATGCTTGGCAAAAAGAACTCCGGTAGTACTATTGAAAATTATACCCTTGCTGTTGGTATTAATGTTGGCCGAACCACTTCTAAAAGGCCTAATGAAATGCCCCGCACTTGGTGTGATCATTGCAATAAGCCACGCCACACAGGTGACACCTGCTGGAAGATTCACGGTAAACTAGCAAATTGGAATGGCTCACATGAATGCCAATTTAATAGTTCTCCTACTTCACATGAGGCCGAAACTATTCCCTCTGTCCCCTTTAACAAAGAGCAGATGGATCACCTTTTAAATCTGCTGAAATCTAACTATCGATTGTTGGGTACTCTTAATGCTTCTCTTACTCAAACAAGTAGTGAATCAAATGCCATAACTTGTCATTTTCCTTTTTATTCTACTCCTTGGATCATTGATTCAGGAGCTTCCAATCATATGACAAGTTTTCCTAATTTATTTCATATTTACAACCCTTGTTCTGATCATGAAAACATTTATATAGCAGATGGTTCATATTCTCATATAGCCAGTTAAGGTTTGCTTAATCTATCTAAAACAATCTCTCTTAAATTTGTTCTCCATATTCCTAAACTTATTTGTAATCTCCCATCAGTTAGCAAATTATCTAGAGACACTAACTATAGTGTCACATTTTTTGAATCTCTTAGCATTTTTTAGGAACAGAGCTTAGGACGATGATTGGTAGTGCTAAACTGATAGATGGTCTTTATATTTTGAAGATGAAGACTCTAAGAATAAAGAAGCTCAAGGTTTAAGTAGTATCAATTATATCCCTGTTAAGGACCAAATTATGCTTTGGCATTATAGGCTGGGACATCCTAGTTTTCCTTATCTTAAAAAAATATTTCTTTGTTTGTTTCATGGTTTGGAATTTTCAAAATTTCATTGTGAAAATTGAATTTTATCAAAAAGTTATAGAACTATTTATCCTTTGAGGCCTTATCAAGCTTCGAGACCTTTTTATTTAATCCATAGCGATGTTTGGGGTCCCTCAAGGATCACTACTATTTCTGATAAAAAATGGTTTGTTATTTTTATTGACAATCGTACTCGTTTTTGTTAGGTCAATTTAATGAGTTAAAAATATGAAGTTGAAAACTTATTTAAAATTTCTATTCTATGATTGAAACCCAATTTCAAACTAAAATTGAAATTCTTCATACTAATAATGGAACTAAGTATTTTAAAGAAGCTCTTGGTAGTTTTTTAAAAGTGAAAGGCATTCATCATCAATCTAATTGTATTGACACACCTCAACAAAATGGTATTGCTCAGCGCAAAAATAAACACTTACTTGAAGTTTCACGTGCTATTATGTTTTCCATGCATGATCCCAAATATCTTTGGGGAGAAACTGTTTTAACTGTATCCTATTTGATCAACAAGATGGCCACTCATGTTCTAAACTATAATACACCCCTTGGATGTCTTAAAAAATATTTTCCTGAAACACATATTCAATCTAACCTTCCTATTAAAATTTTTGGCTGCACAATTTATGTACATTTATCTAGTAAATGGCAGTCCAAATTAGATCCAAGGAATGAAAAATGTGTTTTTCTTGGTTTGCACCAAATAAGAAAGGAGACAAGTGTTTTAACCCCAAAAACTAGGAAAACTGTTATCTCTATGGATGTTACTTTTCTTGAACATCAGCCTGACTTCCAAAAAAAATTTCTTCAGGGGGAGAAACAAAAAGAAGAAGAAAATTTTTGGGATGTTATTCCCACTCTACCAAAAAAATGTGGATTACAAAAACCTTTTTTTTTTTTTAAACCCATATCTCCAAACGAGGATTTAATTGAAAAGCAAATTGTTGTGCCTAATATTGTTTTGCCAAGCATTGTTGAATCTTCGATTAGGGGAGAAATACTACCTAGAGTTCCTAAGGAAAATAATACAGAGCTTCGTGTTTATACAAAGAAAAAGAATCATCAAAAGAGTAGAGAGCCTACTATCCCTTCAACAAAAGTTCAATCTGACGGCCTGGGTAATGAACCTGGAAAAAGTTCAAACACTTTAGATATTCCCCTACCTAATATCATTCCTAGTTTTGATGAATTAACCTAGTTTCGTTTATATTCCTAATGACTTACCTAATTATCATAATATTCCCATAGCAATTAGGAAATGAAAATGATCCTGCACTGATCATCCCATTTCCAAATACCTATCCTATGGTAAACTCTCAAAAAAAAAAAAAACACAACGCCTTTACATCCAAAATTTCTAACTTGTTTATGCCAAGAAACATTCAACAAGCACTTGATGATCTCGACTAGAAATCAACAGTGATGAAAGAGATGAATGCTCTAACAAAAAGTGGGACATGGGAAATTGTTGACCTACCCAAAGATCATAAAATAGTTGGTGCAAATGGGTGTTTACAATAATATGTAAGGCGAATGGAAGTCTAGAAAGATACAAAGCAAGACTTGTGGCTAAGGGGTTTACTTAGACATATGGGGTGGACTACCAAGAGACCTTTGCTCTAGTTGCCAAAATAAACTCCAATTGTGTACTATTGTCTCTAGCAGCTAATTTCAACTAGCTGTTAGACCAGTTAGATGTCAAGAACACCTTTCTCAATGGAGTTTTAGAAGAAGAAGTGTTCATGAGTCTAACACCAGGATTTAAGGAGGTATTCCGATATGATAAGGTCTGTAAGCTAAAGAAGTCTCGATATGGCCTTAAACAATCTCCAAGAACATGGTTTGAACACTCTGGAAAGGTTGTGAAAGGTTATGGTTATCATCAAAGCCAAGATGATCATACAATGTTTTATAAACACTCTAAGAAAGGTAAAATTGCAATCCAAATTGTCTATGTAGATGACATAATCTTAACAGGTAATGATCTTGAAGAACTGACATGTTTGAAGAAGAAGATAGCATAAGACTTTGAGATCAGAGATTTAGGATTGCTGAAGTACTTTATTGGTATGGAATTTGCAAGATCGAGAGAAAGCATCTTTGTGAACCAAAGAACATACATCCTTGATCTATTTGGAGAGACAGGACTTCTTAGGTGCAAAGCTACTGAGACTCCAATTGAAGCTAATCTGAGATTTAATCCTGCTAAACCTAAAGATGTGATTGAAAGGGAAAATTTCAGAGACTAGTGGGTAGATTAATCTACTTATTAGATACTCGTCTTGATATAGCTTTTGCTATGAGCATGGTGAGCCAAGTCATGCACTCACCAGGACAGGACCACTTTGATGCTACCTACAGAATATTAAGATACCTAAAGTCCTGGAAAGGGTCTTATGTTCAACAAACATGACAACCTACAAATTGAAGTCTATACTGATGCAGATTAGGCAAGTAATACTACTGGCAAGCGTTCAACTTCAGGCTACTACACCTTTATTGGAGGAAACCTCATTACATGGAAAGGTAAAAAACGAAGTATTGTAGCTCAAAGTAGTGCTAAGGCAGAGTTTATATCTCTTGCACATGGAATTTGGTAGGCAATGTGGATAAAGAGGTTATTGGAAGACTTAAAGATCTCAGTTTCTTTTCCTATGAAAGTTTACTGTAATAACAAAGCTGCCATTTCGATTGCTCATAATCCAGTTCTACATGATAGAACAAAGCATATCGAAGTTGACAAGCATTTCATCAAGGAGAAGATTGAAAGTGACCTAATATGCATTCCCTATGTGCCAACCACACAACAAATGGCCGATATATTCACCAAAGGGTTACACAAAAGGCAGTTCGAACTTCTAGTCAGCAAGCTAGCTATGGAAGACATCTACAAGCCAGCTTCAGGGGGAGTGTTGGAAGATATTTAGCAAATTAAACTGAATATTTTGTGTGTAAATAGAGAATAGGAAATTAGAGTGATTGATTTAGCATCCTGTTTTTTTAGTTTCCTAGAATAGCTTCTTGTACAATTGTTAGTTTCCTAGAATAGTTCTCTTGTATGACTAGTTATTGTACATTGTATTGTTTTCAATACATAAAAGACAATTAAACTTTATCACCATATTTGCTTATAGACTTGCTTAAAAAGTTTCTTGATCATGGTTTCTCTAGGAATATATTCTTCAAAAATTCATCAATGGCGTATGGGACTCAACATAGGGTTGAAAGTGGACATGGTAACTTCTCTTTATTGAAAAGACCCATTGATGAAGCCTACGATATGTTGGAAGACATGGCCGATCATGATTATTGGGAAAAGAATATTTTTAGGAACGACCAAGATTTCCAACATGAAGAATTTCTAGCATCCACTCCTACCATTGATGCACCAATAGAAACCATTGAAGATTACCACCTTGAGGAGCCGACGCAAAGAAAGGAGCACTTTGAGTTGTTTCATGACAATGACTCTTTAAGTGAGATAGGGATACAAGTCTTAGCCATGGAAGAAGAATCACAAGAAGAAGTCTCTAGTGCTCAACCAATTGTGACCACATTAATCATCCAAGATAATATCTATGAAGATCTGATGTGGCCAATACCGCCTCCACCTACGTTAGCATCATTCGTTCATTCTCCTCAAGCACATACATTGAAGTCTAGTCTTATTGGAGCCACATGCTGAATTATATCCTATCTTGCCAAGCTTTAGGGCATTAACAATCAAGACTCATATGTACTATTGTATGACACTTACTATGGGTGAAAACCACTCTTTGACGAGCCTTTTGCATAGTTAAGCCAACAACTATAAATAAAACGCTTCTTTAGAGGCAACCGAAGCTTTCTACATATTTTTCCTTGTTTTATTTGAATTCTAGTAAATTTTAAATTCTTAGGATCTTTTTATTTATTTTTCTTATGTGTTTTCTTCTCAAGAAACAAGCTTTGAAGACAAGAAGTAAACTCGTGGAGCAAAGTACCAATAAGGGAAGTTTCCAATGATCCTTCTTATTTTCATGATTGCTTATACATTGAGGACAATGTGCATTTTAAGTTTGGGGGTAGAAGCACTGAAAAAAACAAAAAACAAAAAAACAAAAAAAAAAAACCTTTTTGAGTATTGATTTTGTTTGATTGTCAAAAGTAGATAATAAAGAATAGATTGAACTAATTATAGCTCTTGGAAAGCTATGAACATCCATCTTGTTTGTGTGCTTGATTCTTATGTAAGTTTTGTCTTGCTTGCAATTCTTTGAACACTTTGCCCACATAGCCTGCCTTGATCACTTAACTGCTTTGCTTACTTAGAGAAAGATTATGTGTATTAAGTAACTCTTTCAATCTCATGAAACTCTAGAACTTGTTTGATTATCACTTGAGGCAAAATCCTAGACTACATTTTACCGAGGACATGATTTAGGCCATCTCTAGATCGTTTTAGCCTTTCAAGCCAACCCCACATATGCATATCCCTAGTCACCCCTTTGAGCCTAATTTTTACCTTTTCTTTGTCACCCACATCTTTTCATTTAGCTTTTTATTAATTTCCAACCTTTCAACCCTTCACCTTAAGCATGTTGATCATTTTAGGAGTTATCTTGAATTATGCTAAAGTTTGGGGGATGGGTGGAGTTTTGAAAAGTTTGCTTTTGTTTGTTAATTAAAAAAAAAAAAAAAAAAAAAGAGTGCCACACCTTTAATTAAAAAAAAAAGTTTGAGGTGTAGTAGCTCAACAAAAAAAAAATAAATAAAATAAAAGTGGATGACAAGGAAAGTTGAAATCAAGTTTGAGGGTGATATTGGGAGTGTTGCAAAAGCTCCACAAAGGTCCTAGAATAGTTTTGTGCTTAGAGTGATTTGAGCCTCTTTATTAGCATTATCCTACCATTACCCTAGCCTAACATTATAAGCCTAAAAAGTCCTAATGATCATTGGTAACATGTTTGCTACATTAGTGGAGAGTGATAAGAAAAGCTAGCTCATGGAGTCCGTAACATCCTTCATCTATAGATCCATCATAATTCACTTATTTGAATAAACATATCAGAGTTGCTAGTGATTAAGTGTAAATGGCTATTCACACACACACGAAAAGAATCCAAGGCAAGGTGAGACAAGCATTTGAATTGAAATTCTAAACTTTAACGATGTTAAAATTTTCTTCGAGTTATAAACTATGTGGAATCTTTGAGGCGTGATTTGTGAATCAAACTGAATCAGCACTCACCCTTTTTTTCGTTATTTTTTCTCTTTCTTTTGCTAGTGAACTAGAAAAATGTTAAGTTTAGGGATGTGATAGCTCTATAAAATAAAGTTATTTTAGCATTTTAAAGCTTAAATTTTTACTAAATCTTAGTATTTTATCTTAGTGTGTGGGTTAATTTTGTTAACATGGTTAAAAGTATGAATTTGGAGCTTAAATGAGATTTAAAAAAAGTCAACAAAAATGAAAAAGAAATTCAGAGATGATTTTCCCTACTTGTGTATCAGCTCACGCGCTTTTACACACACTCTTGGCCGTTTCATCAACTTTAGAAGCAGTCCAAATCACAAATGCTTTTCACACACACCACCAAGTGCGTTTCCAATGTCTTGTGTCACCAGTCTAGATCCGTGCCAGATCGTGTGCACGCATTCTCACCAAACCTCCCATAAGCCTGCTTCTTCAGCGAACACCAACTTGCCACACGGCTCACATCCCAGCTGATCCCAATCTATTCTTGCCACCTATTCGCGTTGGGCCTAGGACTACTACGCGTCGGCTGCAGTAGTAGCAAATGAAAATAAAATAAAATAAAATAAAAGAGGGGAAAACCTAGGGCAAAAAGTCAATTGGCTTGGGAGGCTTTTATAAGGAAAACTTTGGCTCTGTGCTCGAGGTCTTTGGCTTGCAATTTTCTGGAGGCCAAAAACTAGATGAAAAAGGAAAAATATATATATATATTAGGTTTTAGATTTTCATATTTTATTTTTATTTTTAATTCGAATTTTAGGTTGAGCTTTCTTTAAAATTAGAGAGATATCATCTTGAAGAATCAAGAGGAAAGGGAGAAGAAAATTTAGAAGAAGGCTTTGGAGACTTGTAACACCTCCATTATTGGGTTTTATTGCTTTATTTTCTTATCTCTTTATTTTTGTAATTTGAGAATAATTAAACCTTTATTTTGTATATTTCTATTTTTATTTATGAAGTAATTTTCTTTCTAGGGATATGATCTACCTGAATTATGATTATTTGAGTTTTATATTTTTTATTGATTGATATTCTATTCCAATTCTATGTTGAAGTAATTAATCCATGCTTAATGCTTATGAATGCCCGATCACTATTTGCATGAATTGGTATTTGATTTGAGACTAACAAGTAATGATTGAATAAGTCATTGTTTAATTACAATGAGATTCTTACAAGCTAGAGATACTTATGAAACTTATGTAACATTATAAATTTCTTGTTATTAATGATTTGTGGTAAGCTTAGAGTTTGAGACGAGAAGTGATAATGGGCTTATTATGAGATCAATTGTTAATACTTGAGGAAGATTAATGATTAAATTAGATAGATTCGCTGGCAACATAGGGAATAGACGTTGATTGATTGGATTAGAAGATTTGAATATGATTGATCTGGTGAACTCGTAAACCCTAGATTTTTTGTATTTTGAGTCTTTCATCTTTTGTAATCTTGTTAATTTTATGTAAAAATCTCTTTTCGGTTACTCAAATAAAGTTAAAGTTAATATAATTTTGGTACTTAGTAATGACAGTCCTCGTTAGAACGATATTTTACTTATCATTTTATTACTTGTTATGATATTGTGTACTTGCAATTTCCGCGATAGTATTCTAGTAAAAATACTTTTTGATATTCTACTAGAATACGCTTAGGTTTCAACATAGTCTCTGATTGCTCTTGTCAATCTCCGATTGTCGGAGAGTATTTTGGTGGAGTACCTTTTAATATTTGAGCAGAATACTTTTTAGTACAAGAGGTCCCTATAAATATCTACATATGTACCTTTTTTCCCCCTAAAATGTCTCACAGACTTCATATTCAAGACCTTCAAAGAGGGTTATGTGTTAAGCTATAGAGTCTAATTAATACCTACAAAGAACCACTTTATGTGGAGACAGCACATAGATCAACCTTGTAGTTTCGGGCATTTTTGGGATTTCACACTTTTTTTTTAAGGGGACGCCGTTAATAGTTTTATTATTAGAGAGGTTAGATCAAAACATAAAGAGTGTGAGGATGCGAATTTCTCTTATAAATTTCTTAATCATCATAATAAATTACTGCAAAGTTCAAACAAGATGTATCTCACATTGAGATGAACCTGTAAAAAATTTACATGCATTATAATTGTTTATTTTCTTCTATGATTTTATTGCTCTCGGTGATATAGAATTATGGTGCTAATTCTTGACATCATGAACCTTTGATTGCACATCAATCACAGTTAGGGTGGATGTAGGTGGGAGCAAGTGGGGACCATAGCCTAGCCCCCACTGAAATTATCTTCCTTCTAATTTTACTCCAAAAAATTTTAGACTTTTCTACTTTACTTCAAACTCTTTTTTTTTTTTTTTTTTTTTGGGTCTTTTTCTTAACTCAAAATTGCTTTTCACTATTCATATCTCTAAATATCTATAATAAATTCAAACTTTAAACATTCATGACTTTGTTATTTCAAATCTAAATTAGATTATTTTTTTTAAATTGCATAGAATTTCGATAAAATCAAAGAGATTCATATTGATTTTTTTTCCGAACATATTTTAAGATTTTACATTTTTTTACTACAAATAATTTTGTTCCCCCAAACACACATTTTCAAAACTATATCTGGTTTCCAAACCAAAACACATATCCAAAACCTTCTTCAAACAAGCAATCTTCATATAACCCTGTTGAAAATTAAAAGATTTCATATAGCCCCAGCTAAAACTTTACCCTCAACAGCGTCATCAATTCCCTCTCTCCCACACCATCTTCGATCCCCTATTTTTGCGTGCGACTCATGTTTGTGTACCAAATATAACTTATATTGGTTCAGCCAAAAAATATAATTTATGTTGGTGATTCAGTAAAGCCTAAACGTAGCATGGTAGACTACCATCGGTAACTCAGTAGCAGTAGTATTTTTTGGGTATCACGACGGGTTACTGTTGTTAACATTGTAGACTACCACTAGCACAAAGGTTGACGATAGAGTCTGTTGGTTTGAAAGTCCATTAAGCCTTAAGTAGGCCCAGACTACTTATAAACGCGGGATTTGCAAGAATGCCATAAATTTAGCACCTCTTTATAATTTTACCCACCATAAGAGTAAAGTTGATAATTTTGTCATTTCAGAACATTTAATTAAATAATTAAATGAAAAAAAAAAATAGACAAAAATATCATTATCTCTTTATTTTCTTCTCTTTTATCTATCGGGATATTTTTTATGTATCTCCGACTCCATTCGCTGATCGATTGTCAGTCGCTGGCCGGTTGTCAAAATTTTGTTTTTTCATATTTCAACAAAGATGGATTTATCCTGCTCCGATCACCAGCGTCAATGTCAATTGCCTAATAGATTCTATTAGAATCCACAACCAATTGTAACAGAACAAATATTTTTTGGGATTTCAACAAAGATGGCCGGACGTATCCAGCTCCGGTCGTCAGAGAGATTCTGTTAAAATCCAAAATGGTTTTGAATTCTACTAGAATCCAAAAAGGCAAAAGATATTCTGATTAAATGCAAATAAGACAAAACGGATTCTGATAAAAGCAAAACGGATTCTATCATAATGTAAAATGGATTCTATAGAATGCAAACAAATTCTACAATATTCCAAAACAGATTCTGATAGCATGCAAATGGATTTTGATAAAATGCAAAACGGATTCTACCAGAATTCTGAGAAGGCAAAACGCAATCTGATAGAAAGGAAAACGGATTTTGATAAAATACAAAATGGATTTTGATTTTTTTTTTTTTTTGGCATCTCCGAGGAAATACAAAATCATTGATGCTTTTATCTTCTCCTTACAATACCAAAAATTTTCTTGACAAATATATTTAAGCATTAGCCAACTATGATAGCATGCAAAACGAATTTTGATAGAATGCAGCATGGATTCCAATAGAATTCAAAATAAATTCTTATAGAAACTAAAGCGGATTCTGATAGGTTTTTTTTTTTTTATTGCAACTCCAGCTGAAATACAAAATCATTAATGCTTTTATTTTCTCCTTACAATACCAAAAATTTTCTCGGCAAAAATATTTAATCACTAACAGCTCATATATCATCCTCATTTCCCAAAGCTCAATTCTGCAGCTTTGATGGAACCGAACGAGTCTACAAACAAAAATGATTTCCATGCCATATAAAAGTAATTTACAATTGCTCATTTGCTCAATACGGTGTCCTCTATACAATGATTCGGAGTTAGATTGATGACAAGCATGCAGGAACAAACAAACACTGCAAAGTACAAGGAGAATTCATAAACTATATTCGAAGAACGAACCAGGATTCGACTGCAAAAGCATTGAACTGTTACGTTCTACATTTCTTCTTAGCTGAGGCAGTACCTCCTTTTGCTCCGTTGTGACTACAAAGAGAAAAATTACAGAGGCGATGATTAAGAAACTTGCAGAAAAATTTAGAGAAAGTTGCATAACCTTTACAAACAAATCAAATTCACAATTTGAAATCTGATTTGAGCAGGCAGTATTCGATTGAAGTAAAAATATAGAGAAAAACATTGCAAGATTAAATAAAGGACAAAAAATCTGATAATGAATCCATAAGCAGTGAAACCAATCACATTTTGAACTTTTTAATATGGCACTTTTTGAACAATTATTCTGAAACTAATCATATTATGACTTATGAACTAACCATATTATGAAACCAAAGATTAAAATTGGAAGTTTATTTTTAAAAAAAAAGATTAAAAATGGAAGTAAACAAAATCGTGGATAACATACAATACCAAATAGAACAGTATAATCTAAAAACACAACCAAATAGAGTCCAAACACAGATTCGGATTGAAAAGAAACTCAAGTTCGAGATGAAACTCCATAGAAAAAGCTCAAACGGAAGGCATCGAAGAGTAATCACTCACCAAATCACTGCCAACATTCATGAAAGCTGGCTTTCCCGACGAAACAAGAGTCAATGCTGATATCTACCTCCAAGAAGGGCAATGACCCGAGCTTTGACTCGAGGAAGCTGAATAGTCAACTGATGCTGATGATTCTCCGATCGGCGTTCGCTTCGCGGTCGATGAAGACAGAGAGAGAGAGAGAGAGAAACAGAAATTATCCTCGAAGGCATTGGAAGTCTTCGAGAGATAGGTTGGATCTGGTTCGACCTAGATCTGCCGCTGGTGTGTGCGTGTGTGACAGAGAGAGATCCTATGGAGAAAATGGAGAGAGAAAGAAAGGCAGTTGATGGAGGGAGAGAGAAAGTTGTTGGGCTGGGGAAGAGGAGGGAGAGAGAGAGTTCTTGAGAGAGAGTGTGTTAAAGAAAAACAAATAAAAAAAAATGGAAACCTAAATCTAAGCTCATATAATTAAGTAGGGGTAAAACTGAAAATTTAAAGAAATAAATTAATTGGTGAAGCTCTTTAGTGGTGGTAGTGCTGACGTGGAAGGCGAGTGTTCGTGGCCTCCTACGATTAGTCCAGCTGGCGTCTAGTTGGCGTTGACAGAATGTGCCGTTGGAGGTACTGAGAGCTATGTCAGGAGGTTGAACGCTCGAACAATCAGTAGGTGTGTTCGTAATCCTCTGTCTTGCAAGCCACAATGTTGGCCCTGGTTGGGATGAGCTAAATCCAGATGACCCAAAGGAAGATGGTTCCAAGGGCTAAACCTGTTACGATTCCAGCCCAGCCCTGTGTGGATGAAGACTTCTCAATAAAGGGGATCTTGGGATGACCATATAGTGTGGGAGAGGAACATAAGTGGTTTGTGGAGAGATGTTTTTGGTGAATGCAAGGTTTGTTTGATATTGAGTATGAGGGTTTAGATCTGTGGTTATGTTATGATTTGTGTGTAAGGTTCGAAATGTAGTGCCTAAGAATGGCTTTGTACTTCAAGTGTTCCTTTGTTGGTGGAGTGATCCGAGTTAGAGCCTCTGTTGGCCGAGTAAGGTGAATGAAGGGTAAGGCAAATGGTTGCTAATTGTGATTAAGGTGTTGATGGCTGCATGTTTTAGTGTAAGAATAAATGGTATTGAAGCAGTTGTATACTTGGGAACGCCTATTCTAGAGGATCTCCACCATTGGAGATATCGTCGGAAGTTATGGAGTATTGAATAGGGTCTCCTCTCATGACCATTTGTTGTGAATAAAGAATTGGTAAGGGAAATATTGGTCTCTAGTAATAGTGATTGTGATATCTTCGTGTTTCAGTTGTGCCTCCGTCAATGGAGTCACCTGAGGTAGAAAGGGTCACCTCTCTTGGCCGTGAATAAAGGTGGAAAAAGGGTTGTTTTCAATGTTGGGGGATTGAAGGTGTCTGATGGCTTTTTATGATCTGATGATGTGTTTTGGGGTGAAAATAGTGGAGTGTTTATAAGCTAGTGATGACAACTAAGAGCTTCTAGTTTGGTTGGAAGAGTTTCCCTTTAAAGCTTATAGTTGGGGAGCCATTTGATCATAGTTGCTTAGTTTTCCAGATATAGAAAGCTCCAAAAGGGAGAGAAATTCCCTCCTATGGGATTTGAATCTAGTCAAAGTGGGTTTGCTAGGTAATAGACACCTAGGGAAGGTAGTTGGGTGACTGTTCTGCTACCTCGGATGGATGTTTTTAGGTGTTTTGGAGGTGAATATTGTTTTCAGTAGGGGGAGACCTTCCAAAATAGTGAAAATCCAATATCTAAGCAACTGATTATTAAATGGTCATTCAGAATTGCCTTCTTGATATCCAGTTTCCATATCTCATTCTCATAATGAGATACAATGGATAAGAGTATCCTAATGGACTTAAACATAGCTACAGCAAAAAAGTATCCTCATAATCTAATATTCTTTTTGGGTAAATCCCTTTGCCATAAGCCTTGTCTTGAAAGTCTCCACTTTCATGTCCATTCCTCTCTTTCCCTTGAAGACACGTTTGCACCCAATCAGTTTTATCCTTTCAGGTAAATCTGCAATATCCTAGACTAAGTTTGAGTACATTACTCCATCTCGAGTTTCACATCCTTTTGTGATTTCTCCTTATCAATGTCTTCCATTGCCGACTTGTAAGTTAATAGATCATCAATATCATTATCAATGATAGCAACTATTGCTTCACCCTCATTGCAGTAGCAGACAAGTAATCTAATTACCTTCCCACTACGATAAGGTGATATATGACTCTGATCTTAAGAAGTGATCTCTTTACGCTGTCTTACAACAACATTTATTGGTTGAAGACTGATCTCATCAGTCAGTAACTCTCATTGAACTATTTTGCCTTGGGGTTTATAATCGATCATTCATTTGTTCTCAAACAGCGTACATTTGTCAATACAAATACTTTCTTATTTTGAGATCTATAAAATATATCTCCTCTTATCTCATTAGATTATCATGCAAATATGTATGCATCATAATACAGTTCGTACCTTATATACCAAAATGATATGGGTAATAATAAATAACTTAACATTAATCTCATCATGTCAAGTAAAGTCTGATTTCTCCTTCTAGCAACAGCACTTTTTTGCGATGGACCAGGTGCAGTGAGCTGCAATAGGATTCTTTATTCAACTAAGTGATCCTTGAATTCAAAATCCAAGTATCACCTCTTCAATCACATCGAAGAGTCTTACTTAACTTGCCTAATTGTTTTTTCAACTTCGGCCTAGAATTCTTCAAACTTTCCAAAAGTTACATATTTCCTCTGCATCAATTATGAATATCCATGTCTAAAATAATCATCCATATAAGTGATAAAATTTCCGCAACCACCTATAACTTGTGTACTCAAAGGCCCATATACATCAAAATGGAATAGTTCAGGAGGTGCTTTAGGTCTCTCACCTTTGGCCAAAAATGACCTCCTTGTCCTTTTACCTTCCAAATTGGATTTATAGATAAATAGAAAACAAACTTTTAATTCTTTTAAAGGACCATCCTTTATCAGTCTTTCAATCCTGTTTAGGTTAAAATGACCAAGTCTTAGACAGAACAAATTTGTGTCATCTGAGAAGTCTTTTGCCATCTAGCAATGGGTTTAGCAACTTTAAACAATTCAATAACTAGTAGTACATTAAATATGGATCCAATAGTGTTGAATTGTACAGTTGTCAAAACCTAATTGTTAGGAAACAAATTAGCTTGTATATATTTAGATAGGAAATTATTTTTGATCCCTTGAATCATGGGATTTGTCACATTTGACCCTCAGGCTGTTTTAGGTAGATTAGCTTCCTATTTATTTCCTAGAATAGTCTATATAGGCTTGTATACCAATTATTCTGATTCAATGAGAAATCATCATTCTTTGTCTTTCTTTCTCGTTATGGTATCAGAGCTTTAGGCTCTTTTCTGGGTTTCTTTCTTTGTGCAATCTTCATTGCAGCAAAACATCAGTTGATTGCAGCCTTCATTGCTGCATTTTTTTGCAGTTTCTCTATTGTTTTTTTGCTGCGATTTTCTTTTTCTCCTTTCTTTTCCGTCCTTTTTCGATCATCATGTCCTCTGAAACCACAATTACTTCAAATACCTCTGTTCAATCAGAAGAGTTTAACTCAACCAAATGACTGGAGATTTGCAAAATGTTCGGACTACATACAGGCTGAATGAGAAAAATTATCTCAAGTGGTCCCAATTTGTCAAGACTTACCTAAAGGGTAAAGGGAGACTGAGTCATCTTCTTGGAATAGAACCAAGGGAGATCCAACTTTTGAAGCGTGGGATGAAGTAGATTCCATGGTTATGTCATGGTTTTAGGACTCAGTGGATCTTGCAATTAGTGATACCTGTATGTTTCTAACAACTACAAAGGAGATTTGGGACTCCATTTGGCGAACCTATTCGAAAGCTCATGATGCAACCTAAGTGTACGAGATAAAGGTAAAGACAGGTGCTACCAAACAGGGAAAAACAGTGACAGAATATGCCAATTTACTGAATAATTTGTGGCAAGAACTCGACCACTATCAGGTATTTGAGATGAAGTGCCCAGAAGATGCTACCATCTTGAAGAACTTTATTGAGAAGGACCGAGTATATGATTTTTTTGACTAGACTCAGTCCTGAATTTGATCAGGTTAGGGTTCAGATAGTTGGCAGGGAGGAGACACCTTCATTGGAGGAGATAATTTCTCTAATTTGGGCAAAGGAAAGCTTTAGATAGTTCAGCCTTGGTAACTAAATCTAAAGAACCCCAGGCACAAGAAAGAGGGAAAGCGGACCTATCAAAGCTCCCGGGGAGGGACAACAAAAACAATCAGCAGATAAATAGCAAGGATAATTTAAGGTGCAACTATTGTAAAAAGCTAAGGCATACCAAGGAGAATTGCTGGAAATTGCATAGTAAACCATCAAGCCGAGAATGGGGAAATCGTGGAGGTCGATAGAGACTTCAGTCTCAGGCACATATAACAAAACAAACCAACCAAAGTGAGGGATAGGAGAAAGGACGACTCAATATTGAAGAGATCGAAAAACTCAAAGGCTTGATTGGATCTCTTGATAAGCCTTCTAGTGCATGTTCATTGGTATTCTCAAGTAAGTCATCATTCCATTTTGGATTACATGTCTCAGAAAAGTGTTTGACCAACTCTTGGAGAGTTGACTTGGGGGCAACAAATCACATGACTCACACCTCCCAATGTTTTAGTTCTTACACTCCGTGTTCTAGTAGTTCAAAATTTATTGTTGCAAATGGTTCTCTGGCTACAGTTGCAGGATTAAGAGATATCCAAGCGACACCTTCTCTTGTCCTTAAAGATGTTCTTCATGCCCCAAAATTGTCAGCAAATCTTATTTCAATTCAAAACTCACAAAAGACCTAAGATGTTATGCAATTTTCCATCTTGCTTATTATGTTTTTCAGAGCCAGGTTTCGGAAAGGAAGATTAGACTTGCTAAGGAAAGAACAGGCTCTACTATCTTGAAACACCGAGTACTTTGAAAAGAGTCATGAATAATTTGTCCTCGACTTTTCTCAGTTCTTTAAATAAATTTGCCATTTGGCTTCATTATTTTCGTCTTGGTCATCCATCTTTTAAAGTCTTGAATATCTGGTTTCCTTCTTTGTTTAAAAGATTGAATATTACAAATTTTCATTGTGATGTTTGTGAACATGCAAAACACACTCATGTATCCTTTCCCATTAGTAATAAGAGAAGTTCGCAGCCTTTTGAATTGATTCACAATGACATTTGGGGACCATCCACAATTTCAAACATTTCGGGGTCTCGATGGTTTGTTTCTCTAATTGATGACTGTACTAGGGCTACATGGATATTCTCGCTCAAACAAAAATATGATGTAAGTAGTGTTGTCCTTAACTTCCATTCCATGATTCAAAACCAATTTGGGGTAAAAATTAAAGGCTTTAGGTCTGACATTGCAAGGGATTACTTCATCCAAATCTTGACACCCTACTTCCAAAAAGAATGCATTATTCATGAATCATCATGTGTAAGCACACCATAACAAAACGGGGTTGCCAAAAGGAAAAATGGCCATTTACTTAATACCAATCAGGCATAGTTAATCCAAGGGAATGTTCCTAAATCTTATTGGAGGGAGGCTGTCCTTATTGCCACATACATGATCGATAGACTACCCTCACAAACATTAGATTACAAAACTCCCATGGAAAACCTTGCAAAATTCTATCCACATGTCAGAACTTCAAATGGTCTCATACCTAGAGTCTTTGGTTGAACTTCTTTTGTCCACTTTCATAGCCAAAATAGAGGAAAATTAGACCCCGAGCAATCAAATGTGTGTTTCTTGGCTATTCATCTACACAAAAAGGGTACAAATGCTATCATCGTCCCTCTCGAAAATTTTACCTATCTGTAGATGTCACCTTTGCTGAAAACAAACCATACTTCTCACCGTCTTATCCTCAGGGGGAGATTTCACTTACGAAAGATAATGACTGTGATAGTAATCTTGGTTCTTTGGGGTCTCTTGATCTATCTACCCTTGGATACATCTCCATCTACTCAAAAACAGAATGTTTCAACCTCCACCGAGTTGTCTTAATTCCTGAATCTGTGTTAGCCCTAGAATTAGAACCTTTGTCCACAATTCCTGAATCTGTGTTAGCCCCACAATCAGAACCTTTGTCCACTCTAGTACCAATTCATACTCCATTATCTGTTCGTATTTATGACTGTGAGATTTCCTCTGGTGTTTTCAAGAAAACCAGTTGTTCCAGACCTGACACAAGTCTGAAATGACATCCCAAGTCCTGCTAATGAAGACATGGTAAGTTTTGATTCACATTTGCATGTACAATCTATTGAAACAACAAAAAAGGATCTTGACCTCCCTATTGCTGTTAGAAAAGGTACCTGAGAATGTACAAAACGTCCTTTATATCCATTGTCCCACTATATCCCTATTGCTATTAGAAAAGGTACCTGAGAATGTACAAAATATCCTTTATATCCATTGTCCCACTATATGCCACTTAAACGTTTTTCACCACTCTATAGAAACTTTATTATGAGTCTGTACACTATTTTTGTTCCACACACTTTATCTAAGGTATTGTCTAAAAAGGAGTGGAGGAATGCTATGAGAAAGGAGATGGGTGCATTGAAAAAAAAAACATGGGAGATTGTTGAAAAGCTAAAAGGAAAGAATCTAGTGGGGTGCAAATGGTTTTTAACTTTGAAATACAAGGCTGATGGTTCTCTTGAGAGGTATAAAGCGAGGCTAGTTGCTAAGGGCTATATTAAGACTTATAGAGTTGATTATCAGGAGACATTTGCTCCTGTGGCAAAATGAACACTGTGAGAATCTTGTTAACTTTGACAGCTCATTTTAATTGGCAACTTTAATAGTTTGATGTGAAGAATGCCTTCTTGCATGGTGATCTGGAAGAAGAAATTTATATGAGCATTTCACAAGGATTTAAAGGAAAGCAGATAGCTAACAACGTGTGTAGACTGAAAAAGGCCCTATACGGATTAAAGGAATCACCTAAAGCTTGGTTTGGGAGATTTGCTAGAGTGATAAAGCAACAGGATACAGACTCAGTCAAGGAGATCATACCCTCTTCATCAAACATTCGGCCACGATGGAAGTAACAGCCCTCCTAATATATGTTGATGAGATTATTGTCACAAGAAAAGATCAGAAGGAGAAACAGGATCTGAAACGATGTTTGATAAAGGAATTTGAGATATATGAGCTTGAAATACTAAATTATTTCCTTGAAATTTAAATTTCATACTCAAGATAGGGAATTTTTGTCACGCCCCGACTTATTGCCACCAAATCCACGCGATGTCTGACCACGCGAACCTGGAGTTGGGTTCGTCACATTACTACTTACTTGCTTGATTGAAAATAAAGTTACCCAATTTTTAGAGTAAAATTTTTTTTTTTTCTTTCTTTTCTAAAATTGTGACTAGAAAACTTCTTTTGCGGAAATCATAAAACTTTAAACTCGATTAAAGCATAACTCAAACTGCTTTTCTTTTATAAAACTTTATCTTCTTAAAATGTACTCACTCGAGTACTGAGCTTTCACCTATGAGGAAAGCTCCATACATACATACATAATCGGAATCGTGGACCAGCCCCGACCTAATACGGACCGGTGCAACACGTGGCAACTTGCTTGCCATAACTGCTAAAAACTGAAAACTGAAACATACATGTTGAAACATAATGAAAACACATTTTCATTTTAAACGCATTTCGGAAACCCCGTAGCAGTCCATACCCACGTTTCACAATCTGCTGAGCCATCTCTCCACAGCTTGTATCATGTATCGCCGGTAGGTAGCTTACCTACAGCATGAACGTAAGTAATGAGCTAAAAAAACTCAGTAAGCACAACATCCTATCCGCATGCAACTAGATGCACGAAAACGTGAACCAATTATGATTTATTATAAAATCAATTATGGTCTCTTTACTGATCTTATCTTACTACTATAACACGTGTGTATGTACTTAGATATGTAACCATGTAGTGATTGAAGGTAGTCCGACCAAACCAACTTAAACCATGAAACACACAGTTTAACATGGAGTAGTGGAGACAGTCCTTCCATATCAAGTCAAAACATGGAACATGCCGTTTAAACTTACCACGAAGGCAAGCTAGTACCACACAACATGTCTTACTTGACTTAACTCTTGCTTACCATGTGACTTATTTTTAGTGGACATGCTTCGTGATGCCACAAATCTAACATAAAACATAACATGCTATACATACTAACTCATCAATTAACGTGGATGACATACTGAACATAAACTTGCATAACAGACTGCATGCTTGACATAACATACTTCATTTTGACATAACATAAACATAATGCATAACATGTACATACTACATAACTTAACTTAACTTACTACATGACATAATATATCACATAAACATACTGCATGACTTAACACATAAACATACTGCATGACTTAACACATAAACATACTGCATACTGAACATCATAAATCATGAAATCCCATTCATGATTTCTTAAACACATCATATGCAAATAAACATGTGTTCATGCTGTAGGCGGAATTGTACTTACCTTTCCGTCCTACGTTCTTGACTGATTGTCCCATCTAATGCTGTTCCACTCCTGGTTCAGCTGCAGGTTCTACCTGTTTAACAAGGACATGCTCTACTTAAATCCCGTGGAATGCTGGAAATCTATCCAACATGTTTACATGATCTTGGTTGTATGTCCCTTATGTGCAAAGCGTCTAACTTGGTTACCTACGGTAACCTGGCGTGCTAAGCCAAACTAAACCTCTAAGGGTTGCTTATCTTAATCTAAAACTATCGGGTCATATCTGATAACCCTTTAGCTGAGCTTAACGGTATCGCTTAGGGTTACTTTGGATAACCCGTAAGGATAAACTAACTCCATGCTATTAGTTAACCAAAATCAACTAAAGTCAACTTTGGTCAACTGCGGTCAACTATGGTCAACCCCCTATGGTCAACCTTTTGGGTCTCGGGCTTGACCCAGTAACTTGGGCATAACCCCCGGTTACCAATCGTGAACTAAACGTTAGCTATAAACTTGCTTGAAAAATCATTTTCCTTGCTTGGAAAACACTTAGGGAAATAATCCCAAAATTTCACTTTTCATGTAAAAATTCTTAACTTAAATCATAAAATCCAAACTCATGGATTTATGCTTCGTAAAATCATTTTAGGTTGAAAACCGTCCTTGGAATGATTTTCCGAGTCAAAATACTCATTTAAGGTTGAAAAACCATTTTTCTAACAACACTTGTAAAACTTGTGGTGCAGGAATTTCGGATTCCTTGAGCACTCTTCATAAAACAATTTTCGTTTTAAAATCGGTACGTAATCTGAAAAAGTTTTCTTCACAAAAGTTCTAGCTCTCGAAAAATGTTAAAACTTTCGTGTTTTACAAAACTCCTAATTCGGCCTAGATTCGTACCAGTTTTTAGTTGAAACCGGGTGACCCCTGAAAACGAAACTGGGTCTGGAGACTTAAAAGATTAGCCACGGGTTTTGACATTTTTGAAGGCCATTGGAGCCTTATTTTGGAAAACGACCCGCGTAGTCCCCTAGGAAAAGTTGTTCTGGACAACTTTCGTGTTTTACGTTTTCCCAAATTCGGCCTCTAAGGGCCTATTATTTTTCGTTTACGAAAACTGGGTAGACTTAGTCCGAACCTACCAGTTTTTCGTGTTACTTGATTTTACGTCTCCTACTTCGGAAACTAACTCAACTGATCACTCGGGAGCCTAAATGAACAACATACACGTTAACTAACGTCCTACATGTGTTGACATGTCATCCCCTCGTGGCCATGCAAACCAAATCCGGAACTACTAAACCCTAGGTTTGCATGTGTTCTAAGGTTGCATAACATGGATTTTAAATCAAATCATGCAACATCGAAGCTAGGTCTAATGTTCTAGCATACATGCCACTCACGGCCGCACCTAGGGCAGGGACCATACTAACCAATTTTTTTTATGCAATCCAAGCACTCATGCAAGCATAAAACATAGCACATAAACATAAAATCATGCATAGCTAAACTACTAACCATACACCCTAATCAAGCATCACACCCCTAGCTAGGCATTAACCAAAATTAATTGAGCTTAAGCCCTTACAATCTTGCTTGGAAATACATCATAAATTCCCAAATTTAAAGCTTGAACCAAAGCTTTAGGGTTAGGGCCTTTTACTTCAAAAATCCGGAAGTTGGTTCTCCCTTTGGAGCCAAACCTCCATGGCTTGCTTGGCTGTCCTTTGCAGCCGAATCCTCCCATCAAATGGGTTCCATTTTCAGCCATGCACACATACAAACATACCATAAATACCCATGTAATCTTGCATGGAAAATCACTTAAAATTGAGGGACTTTACCCTAACTTACCCTTGGCTTGATTAGGGCTCATGGATCCGAAAATTCCATCCCCCTTTTGGCTGCTCACTTGCTCGGTTTTGGGTCACCAATTAGTCCCAAAATTTTCACCATCCTTGGTGAATCCTTGCAGCCAAAGCCGAGCCCTTGGCTGCCCCTAAGACCCATGAATTTTTCTGCTCCTTCTTGGCCGAAACCCATGCACCACCAAGGCACAAAAATCCTCCTTGGCTCCATGGTTGATTTCCTCTTCTTCTTGCTCGGCTACACCTTGGGTTCCTCACCAAAATTTTCTCCCTTTTCCCTGCTCTCTTCCTCACGGCTGCTGCCCACAAAATCTGGAAAATTTTTCAGATTTCATGCTTGCTTCATGCTCCAAAACCGAGCACTCCTATGGTGGATCACATGAGATTTTTTTCCAACTTTTTGGCTTGGTTTTTCACTCCCTCATGGCTCACGGATTTTTCTGGAGAAATTTGGCCATAATTTGGCTGCTTTTCTTCAATTTTTCTGCACCAAAAATCTGTCCAAATGGGTCTATTTATAGGCATTTTTCAACTTTTGAAAAATTACATTTTGACCCCTAAACTTTCCATTTTTCTTGGCTTGCTCCCCAAGGTGGCCGGCTGTCTCTTGATCAGCAACAGCTGGGCATGGTGATGTCATGGCTGATGTCACTTTGCTTAGCTCATGGCTTACCTCACAATTTTCTAAAATTACACTTTTGCCCCCAAAAATGGAAATTCTTGCAAAAATACCCTCTAGGTGTCCGATTGTCCTATAAATCAACACACCCATCTTATTTTATGATGTCATCATCTAGGTATCACAATTTTTATCTCACAACAAAAGCACGTGATAGATCTCTTGAAGGAAATAGGAAAGCTTGGCTGTAAACCAGTAGCTACACCTGTTGAGCCAAATCAGAAGCTAGGAGAAGCAAAAGAAGAACCAGCCATTGATAAGGAGATGTATTAGAGACTGGTTGGAAAACTCATCTACCTTGCTCATACTCGGCCAGACATCACGTACTCGGTAAGCGTGATTGGCCAGTTCATGCATGATCTGAGAGAGTCACACCTACAAGCTACCCATCAGGTGTTACACTACTTGAAAGGTAGTCCTGGAAAAAGAGTTCTCTTAAAAAAGAACAATGAACTCACATTGGAAGCCTACATAGATACAGACTATACAGGTTCATCAGTAGATAGGAGATCAACATCTGGTTATTTTACATTTCTTGGTGGAAATTTAGTAACGTTGAGAAGTAAAAAGCAGAATGTAGTGGCATGGTCTAGTGCTGAATCAGAGTTCAAGGCAATGGCCCAAGGAGTATGTGAACTATTATGGCTGAAGATTATCCTAGATGACTTGAGAATCAAATGGGAAGGTCCTATGAAGCTATATTGTGACAATAAGTCGGCAATAAACATTGCTCATAATCCAGTACAACACAACAAGATGAAGCATATCGAGATTGACATACACTTCATCAAGGAAAAACTATAAGAAGGTCTGATATGCATGTCTTATGTGCCTTCAGGGAGTCAACTAGCAGGTATCTTGACCAAAGGACTTAATAGTGCAGCTTTTCATGGAGTTATTTCCAAATTGGGAATGGAAGACATCTATTCTCTAGCTTGAGGGTGAATGTTGAATTGTATAGTTATCATAGCCTAATTGTTAGGAGACAAATCAGCTTGTATATATTTAGATAGGAAAATTATTTTTGATCCCTTGAATCATGGGATTTGTAACGTTTGACCTTCAGGCCTAATTTGGGTACATTAGTTTCCTATTTTTCTTCCTAGAATAGTCTATATAGGCTTATATACCAATTATTCTAATTCAATGAGAAATCATCATTCTCTGTCTTTCTTTCTCGTTAAATAGAATAAAGTCCATGAACCATACATCAAGAACAAATGTTACCACCATTTCTAAAAATAATAACCATTACTATTACAAGAAACTTTAAAACAATTGTTTACATAGGGCATCAATAGAAATCAAATTTATGTTGAAGTCCAAGATAAATAAACATTACTCCAAACAATGAATTTTGCCCTTAAACCGGGTGGGGTACTGACAATGATAATCCGATTCAGATCGGCCAGTGTACGGATACCACTTGAACGGCTACCAGACGGCTTCTTGACGGCACTTTTGCCCCTCAATCAGAGCTCGTAGGACTGGCAAGACGGGTTTGGCGAGGGCGAGCAAAACCGCGACAAAGACTTGGACGAGGAGCAGTCCGACGACTGTGAGTGGGAGGGCGAGGGGGAGTGGGTGGCTGTGATCTCAGGCACATTGGCGAGGGCGCTAACGCAAGCGGCATTGTCGAAGGTGGCGGCAACGTCGGGCGAACAAAGGGGAAAGGACACCCAAATCGGAACTTAGGGGGTAGGGGCAGGCAACAGCCAGAAATGGAGGCTACCTGTCTACAAAAGTAGGTATGTAGAGATAGAGAAAGAAAGAGGAGGAGGGGGGAGGGGGAAGAGAGAGGGGAACTTTTGGGAGATTTGAGGGTGTTCCAATATATGTTTGACATTACATTTTTAATTCAAAATTTTCATCTCAGTTTGTCTTTTTCTAAAAAGTCAACAAAAATTATAACTAGTTTTTAAAAAATCAACCAACTCAAACTAAAAAATTTCAACTCAAACCGTTTCACCAAATAAAGCATTAGTCTTTTTACTACAACAAAAAAGTTTATTTCAACAAGATTCTATTAGAAATTTAACAGAGTTTGATGAAAATGACTGGAATTGTCATAAAAATAAAAGTTTAGTGTCATATCAGTTCAAAAAAAAAAAAAAAAAAAAAAAAAAGAACAAGAACCAAACCGTCACCTTCAAAAGAGTTCAGGAACTATTTAGACTGATTGTTCTATAAATATTTAGTTTAAAATCTAATTTTAAATATAAATATTCATAACCTCATAAATAGCAAACAAGCAAATATCAATCTACACACTAGTAGGTCTCACGTACTGTGTCATCCAATTTTAATATTTTAATAATCTCCATTATTTAAGTGATACAATTAATCCATAAAACTGGCCAGAAATCCAACTTCTATCTCAACACGCCAATGAAAGTGTTCTAATTCAGATGCTTCACCTAGCTTTTCTATCCCATATAAACAAATTTACCCAATAACAAATGGTGTGCATGGAAGATCAAATAGGTATCGACCCAGTAATCAGTATTCCCTAGTCATTGGATTGTGTGAACCAGTATTACAACAGGAATTCAGAATCCGAGGCTTGAATGCAAATTGCAAACTTGAATACAAAAGGATAAAAATTTATCCTACGATCTGTTTTGAGTACTAAAGGCTGGTTAGAGATCGACTGATGCAGCCAAAATAAAAGTTTAATTCCTCATTTGGATCACCCATTCAATTTCAACATAATGTAATTTTCATTTGGTTATTCAACATATCCCATTTAAATACATACATCCACTCATTTTACTATTCATCTATTCCTTTTCTCTATCTATTTTTACCCATCACGTAAATACTCACTCTCTCTTTCCCATATCCATCACAACAATTATTTGAACGTAAACAATCTAAATACACATTACATTTGAATACAACGATTGAAGGGGACATCCAAACGCATATTGGAATACATTATCAAGTTGAATGGGACATCCAAACGAAGCATAAGAATCCTGCCATGCAGAAACGACTGATTAACATGAGACACACGTAATGCTTAGTTTTTAAAAGGAATAGCATGACTTGGGTTACAATCTACTCCTCAACCAGGAAAAGAGAGAGAGAGAGACAGTGGATTTCATTCATGTCGTTCAGAAGAATGAGAAAAAGAAATAAATAATAGGACGTCTATGGAGCTTGCTCATCCCAAAATGAAGCTCTAAAAAGATACAACAAACAAGAAGTTGAAATTGCCGAGGGATGACTGAAAAATTCTCCCAGCAATGTAAACTCATGAAAACAAGGCAAATAAAGACTTTTCCCTCCCGGTCTTTTTGAAGTTCTTAAGTTCAACTTCAATTGCATCATCCCTTGCTTCTAATTGTTAATTTCGTCTTAATTTACAACACCTCTTGTTCCTATATCCATGGTTGCACAATAGAGTATAAAGAGAGAGAGCTTACTCAAAATAAATACGCCTTTTCCTCGGTATCTCTTTAAATTGAGTGGCCAAATCACCACAATACTTGAACTCCATAATAGCAAGCCCTTCAAGGGGTAAAAAATAGAATAAAATAAAAGATTCATCAAAAGTAATCACAAAGCAAAAAGTACTGCATCCCAGCAAATCAAATATTGACCCATATGGCATAAATCCAACGGGTGTCAAACAAATACCGAATGTGAAACAGATAAGAACAAAGTTGTCATTTTTTCACTTACCAACAGTGAGGCAAGCCCAACTCAATCCTGTTGTATGTTCAAAGCCTCAGAAGAAGATCCAACTGTGGTACAATTTTCAGACAGCATTAACAAGGGTTTTTCCGATAAAACTTGCAACTGATCATCCTCAGTCTCGAACAATTGCTTCCGAAGAACACCATGCAAACGCCCAAAAAGTTGCTTCTTTAACGATTCAAAAGCCAGGTCTAACCTCTCTAGCTGCTCCATTGCATTTACATTATACATGAACAAGCCATAGTAAAGATCAAAGCTGTCTCCTGCTGTGTTCTCCACCAAACTCAATAGCGTTTCGTAACCTTTCGTGTTGATTGGCGTTGACTCCAACCCCAGCTTTTCCAGAATCCTTCCCATGGTGTGTGTAATGAACTGCGACCCTGCTGCATATTTATCATGTTCAGCACAAGTCATTTCCACCATTTCACATCCTTCTCGTGCAAATATATCTAGAAATCTCTCACACCGTGAGATTCTTGATTCCTCGTTTCCAATCCTAACTTTGTCATAAACAAAAATTAGGGAGTTCCACCCGTTTTTACCACTCTCTGGTCCAAACATAGGATGCGTGCAAAGGATATCAAAATATTGTGGCAAATTTTTGACAAATAAATTTCTCGGGAACTCTTTTACTGAAAGCACGTCTACAAACAAAGTGCTCCTTTTCAGCCGTTGAAGTGGCAATGACTTGAGAACTTTCTCGGTTGAAAGAATCGAAGTACAAAGAAGTATCACTTCTGGATGCTCTTCGCAAAGATCATCCACATCAGAGAAGTAAGACACTCCTAGTCTTTCAGCAGCTTCCGAGTAATCTGATCGAGAATAGGCCAAAACAGTGTGGCCTTGGCGTACAATGGTTTTAGCGAGGAATTGTCCAAAGTTTCCAAATCCAATTATTGCAATCTTAAGCTTTGCGTTGTTGTCAAAGCGTTTGAAAATCTGTAGTTTATTATCAATTGGCAGAAGAAAATTCTGAGACCTGAAGATTAAAATGAACATTAAAATTAGCAAGCCAAAAAAAAAAAGTTACTCTGCATTATCCATTACTTTCTTCTATGTTTGGTAAGAGGGATGGAAAACAAAAGGGAATGGGAAGTAAAATACCTAGTGAGAAAAGGAGAAGGTTTTTCTTTTGCATTGTTTGGTAGAAGAAGAAAGAAAATATATAATCTAATGTATTTTACAGTTATACCTTTATATATATATATATATATATATATATAGATAAATAGGGATTGAGATCAAAATTATTATTTTACCAACCACTGTTTAGTCAAAACTTTCCCTCCTCTTTCATTCCTAGGTTGGAAAGATTAAAAAATGGGTCGCCAGGTTCCCTTTTACTCCTATAATCCTTCGTCCAATTTCCTTCCCCTCCCTTTTCCACTCTACCAAACATGGGTTTCATCTCAATCCTCCATTATTTCATGCCATCAAGCACAATAAATGCAGAACTAGAGAAGACACTAACCCACTAACGCAGTTCATTATGTAATTGAAAAGAATTCATCATTGATTACTAGCATAAAAGAAGTTTATAAAAACAAAAATTAAGGGCTCGTTTGGGGGCACCTACTGCATATGGTTTCCATATGTTTTTTTTTTTTTTCCCTCCTTTTTCCTCAACTCAAAACTACTTTTCACTGTTCACAGTAAACTCAAACTTTAAAAGTCTATAACTTTGTTGTTTCAAGTCCAACGAGATGACTTTTTTTTTTAAATTACATAAAATTTCAAGAGCAACGACACATAATCCAGGAAAGAGAAATTTGGTCACCAACCAGAAGTATCTATCAAACTAGACATAGCCAAAACTGAAAACTCCACCAAAAGCAAATAAATAAATATACTTTATATATGCACAAAAGAGAGGCCAAAGGAGAGGACTTTTACCTTGTAGCTTCAGAAGAAGATGGCAAAGCAGCTCCATTACCATTAGAGGAGTGTTTATACTCCTCCCTCGAAGATCGCAACGTTTCTTGTCCCCCAAACAACTGCCTCCTCACCACATCATGCAAACGCCCAAAGAGCAGCTTCTTCAAGGACTCAAACGCCAAATCCAACCTCTCCAACATCTCAAGCGAATTCTTATTATACACGAACAAACCATAGTACAAATCGAAGCTATCCGACGCAGTATTTTCGACCAAATTCAGCAGAGTTCATACCCTTTTGTGTTAATAGGCGTCGACTCCAAATTCAACCTCTCCAACACCCTCCCAACGGTGTGAGTTATGAACTGCGACTCGGCGGCGAATCGGTCGTGCAAGGCACAGCTCATCTCCACCATTTCGCAGCCCTCGTTCTTGAAAATCCCCAAAAATCTCTCGCACCTCAATAACCTAGACTCCTCTTCCCCACCCTAACTTTGTCGTAAACGCAGAAAAGTCCATTCCATCCGTTCCGAGCACTCTCCGGCCCGAACATCGGATGCATACAAATTAGGTCAAAGTCAGTAGGTAGATGATTGAGAAGTAAATTTTTGGGGAATTCTTTGACCGACAAAACATCGACGATCAATGTGCTTCGTTTGAGTCGCTGGAGAGGGAGGGATTTGAGGACGATTTCGGTGGAGATTATGGAGGTGCAGAGGAGGATTACCTCGGGGTGTTGTTCGCAGAGGTCGTCGGCGTCGGAGAAGAAGGAGACCCCTAGGGTTCCGGCGATTCCGGAGTGGTCCGATCGGGAGTGGGCGAGGACGGTGTGGCCTTGGCTGACGAAGGCTCTGGCGAGGAATTGGCCGAAGTTGCCGAAGCCAATGATGCCAATTTTGAGCTTGGTGGAGGATCGGAAGTCGGCGGCGAGCTTCGACTCGTAGTCGTAGAGCTGCGCGGCGTCGATGGCTCGGATTTCGAGACGGTGGTGGCGGCGGTGGCGGCGGTGGCGGCGGTGGCAGAAGGTCGGTGTTGGGGAGGGGAGAGAGAAAATGTGGAGGAAAGTGCGCGGGAGAGAGGAAGGTTTGGGAGGAGAGAGATGGAGAGGTGAGAGAGAGAGCATTGTCGAAGAGAGAAAGATTGTTGGGTTTTTCGTTTTGTTAATGATGTCTGGTTTTTTTTTTTTTTTTTTTGCTCTTCAGAGACTGTTTTTTTTTTTTTTTTTTTTTTTGGGTGAATGATAACTGAAACTGAAACTGAAACTGAAATGTGCAACTTTTCAGAGAGGGAAAAACGTTAAAAGAAACACAGAAACGAGAAAAACGGGATTTTCGAAGCAAGTACTTTTTGTTGCATTTATAGTTTTGGAGTTTGGATTTCTACAGGAACCAGAAATGTGATCTGCAGAACAGAACGTGTTTTTTTTTTTTTTTTTTTTGTTTCTTTTTCTAATTATTAAGTTAATAATAATATGTTATGCTTTTCAAAGCAAAAAATAAAAAAGTTAATGTTACGCAGTACTAATCTGGACCATTTAAAATACACTTTCATGGCTTCCTTTATTACTTGATAATTGATAACAAATCTTTATGATTTCTTCTTTTTTGGTAGCAATTCAAAGTATGATATTTGATATAGATTTCTACGCCATGATTATCAAGCAATGTAGGCCAATCGTGTTTAAAAAACTTAAAAATATCACATGACAGTTCCATGTTGGGAACGAATCCTAAATTAACCATTTAAAAATAGAAAATCCCGATTCTTAAAAATATTTTGTTTCTATTCTTAATCAAAAATATTGCAGCGGAAGTAAAGGGTCAAAGCATGTGACCAATATATATATATATATATATATATATGAATTAAAAATTATCTTCCAAAGGTAAATATGGATCTTACAAATTTCTTTTTATCGTCTTCACAAACTATGAAAACCTTCTATGAAAACCTTCATTTGGACTTACCAACGAATAACTATGGTCGCTGAATAAATTTCTCACCAAAGATCTTTTACAGTATTCTTAATCAACGATTATAACAAGTGTGTGCACACAACATAAAAAAAAAAATATGAAGATATGAACACCATTGTTTTTCTTCCCAAACCTTTTTTTTCTCCGAGAGAATATCACCTATCTTTTCGTAGTGATCTCATCATTAATATTAATACTTCTATCGTCTCAATTTTTTAACTATTAATTAAAAAAAATTAAACACCATCTTCCCCATGTACATATCCCACGCAATTTGTGTTTGGGATAATGAGGATGCATCCACTTCTCTAATTTTTTTTTTTTTTAACTTTACTTTTTTTTTAATTTGTTTTTATCTTAATTAATTTCTCAAATTAGTTAAAAAAATAAATTACGTCAAAATTGAGTTATAAAGATAATCTTTTTCGATTTTGATATTTCCTATTAAATATCAGGATAAGATAATCGTCTAACTTATTCTCATAAATGTATTATCTTACCATAGCGATTAAGAGATAACAGATTTTAGGCCTAAACCTAATCCTCCCAATTTAACAAGGTCTAAAAGGGTGTTTGGTGAATGAGTTTAGTTTAAGATTTTTAAGTTTAAATAGTAATTTTTGTTGAGTTTTCAGAAAAGACAAAAAACTTTTTCAGAAAAAATAAAAAAAAAATTTCAGAAAAAAACAAAAAAAAAATACAGTTTAACTTGAGTTAAACTTACTCCACAAACACCCTCTAAGAAAGAAGACAAATTTCATGATTCTTAATTCTCTACCAAATGTATAATCATCGCATTAAGCTACTACACGGATCTTATGGGCTTGTATTATTTGACTCTCAATAAATTCAATCCAGCATCCCCACTTTGATACAATGAATTAAATATTAATTTCAAAGTTAATCTACTATAGACATGAAATTGCACCCTAGGCCATAGACCCTAGACCCTAAACTCTAGACCCTACGGTATATTGATTCTCTAAATAGAATACTTTGGCCAAAGATTTAAGTAATCAATTATCTAGACAACTTGAGGGGAAAACTTCCCAAGGAGCCACAAATTCCAATATTTTTATACTATCCAATCACTATACAAAGACCAACATCTCCAAATTGCAGAGGCTATTGAATTATAAAACAAATTCTCACTCCGGAGTAACTCAAGAAATGTCAAATTCAAGCACATGATTTGTGTAGTAAACTCAGGATTATGAGCATTAATATATGTCGTGCATAAAAGATTTAATTAAAACAGTCACCAAAACTAAATCTTTTTTTATGATTCCTTCAATACTTTCCTTAGCGCCAGTGAATCACGATTGATTAACTTTGTGACCTTCGCTAGAACTGTCATAAATAAAATGCCCAAATTTATTTATAGCTGCGAACATACTTTTGATTATGATAGCATTGTAATTTAATAACATAATTTTAGAACCTTAGTTTATTCAAATACATAAATACACAACGTGGAAAAAATGTTAATTTATTTAATTAATTAAACTAAAAATGTCATACAAAATAGCTTTAAATAGATTAATCTTAACATTATCATCATTTATCTATTTGTATATTGATTTTTTTTTTTAACAAATGAAGTAAGCTTTAATTAGAGTTTAATTTAATTTTGAAGTTCAGAGTTCTAATAATTAATATTTTTATTTATGTAATTGATTATTTAATTTATTTGAGATATTAAATTTCAAATACAAGCACTTAAAAATCAAAACTTTGGATAAAATTGAAATTTTTCTGAAATATGTTAATGTAATTATCAAAAAGAACATTGAATTTCCTTCTTTTAAAAAAAAAAAAAAAAAAACATTGAATGGATGAAGGAAAAATGTAACTGTTGAAGTTTTTGAAAGTAAGAGGGGCCAAAGGGGAATTTTCACAAATTCAGAAGGGCATATGCCGGTGGGCTAAGCCTCTCTCCGCCCTTTAGGGGCACTAACTCTTATGATAGTTTTTTGGTATCAATTTATGTAGCAGTGAGTTATCATCTTTACACTAGTTGACACAATCTTTTAATTTTAATTGATATGATAATATATTAAACACTTAATAAAATAAATAAATATAACTCACATACCGATATAGGATGACAATGAGATGGGCAAGGATGAGAGTGGGTATGCTTCCCTCGCTCCTACACCCACCTTCCTTTTCACCCTCATACTCACCTAATTTAATAAAAGAGCAAGGCGGGTATAAAATAATAATAATATTATTATTATAAACTCAAAATAAGTTCCATTATAAATTTTCACAAAATTTATCAACATAATTATAAATGTAACTAAAAATGATATTAAATCATAAAAATAAATTCAAACTTCAAAATCTATGAACTAAATTCATAAAGGAAATTAAAACATTAAAACACACAAAATATACTTATAAAAATGCATATATATACTTTTTTTTATTGGGGTGAAAATAAGCAGGACGGATACGGGTATAAAAGAGCTTTTTCCACCCCCACCAGCACCTGTGTGGGAGTTTAATTTTAACTCTCATACCCATATCCTATCCTCATACCGGGGGTACCCGTATTCATTTGTAAAAATATCATCTCTGGCACTTAAAAATTAAGTATTAAAATTAATGCCGCTAATATTATTTTTATGTTTAATGTGCCATTTATTGATTACAAAATCAAATTCGCAACTATCCCTTCGGCAAAAAAATTATAGGTATCTTCTCTTGCAAAATCTGGATTCTGGACTCCAAATGTAAAATCAAGTCAAAATTGATCTTAAACTTCCCGAACGTCCTATTTTAATCCCTTTTTAGTAATTGAGAGTCGAAATAAAGTGCAAAATGTCTAATTTTAAAACTACTAAACAATAGAAATACGAATAGTACATCTTCAAAAAGAAATACAAATAGTAACTTTTTTCTTCCGTCTTAAAATGAAACACGACTCCCTCCTATATTTATCATTAATTGTGTTGGAAAAATCGGATCCGATATCAAAGTTACGGCACAACGAAAGTTTTAAAATTTTTATGTCGTTTCGGAAAATAATCTCATGATACATATAATAATAAATTAAATTCATGATCAATCGTACCTTATTTCTTGGATTCCGAAAGTGTTAGAGCGTTTGACCAACGTGTCTTCTCTACTATTCTCGAGTTCCACGTCTCAGAGTGTGTGTGGGCACACGTTCTATGAATCCAAGCAACCAGTAATGCTTTTCGAAGTTTAGATCCCTCCTTCTCAATTCCGATGTTCATCGTTGAGAATATGATCTAGCTTCTTTCTCAAAACTACAAAACAGGAACCGATTAACCTCCTATGAAAATTATCACTCGGTTTAACCTTCATCACAATTTTGATTCAATGGAATTTTCTCTCTTTTTCTCTCTCACTTGTGTGGGCGAATATTTGAAGTAGAAGAAACCCCAATAGATTTTTCTCTCTCTCTCAAAAACATTTTTCTCTTATGAATAACCAAAAGTTGGTTTTTCAAGAATTCCTAATCTTTATATAGAAGTTCAATCCTTTCCAAAATTTATCTCCTTCTTGAAAAATAATTAATAATTATTTTTTCGGATAAATTTTGAACCAAAAGATCATACAACTTTAGGACTAGATTCATTGAACCTAAAACTTTTTTCCAAGAGGAAATAATCCCTCAAAAAATTTGGCCACAAGGAGAAAATAAAGGTTGATTGGTGGTTTAAATTTTAAATCAAGAATCTAGACTAGTCAAAAGATCGCAGTCCTATTTAGATTCAAATTTCTTTTAAACATTTTCGAGTTTAAATAAGATTCACTTATTTGAATAAATATTTTTCACAAACATTATCCATATTAATTAATTTAAATCAATGGAATATCTCAAATTTTCTTTCCTCACAAAAACCGTACGCCTATTTTAATTATGAGAGAAAAATTCATGAAATAATCTCCATTATTTAAATCAATTAATAATTTAATATTAGGAATATATTTGAATAATTTTGAAATAAAATTTTCTTCCCTCCACTCAATTAAAAACCGTACACCTCTTTTAATTAGGAGAGAAAAATTTTGTTTTCCAAAATTAAATAATTCAAACACAATCTTATTTCCAAAATTCAAATTAACCAATCACATGTTACAAATCATTTATCTACAAATTTCACATGTCCAATCCTTTCCGAATTGCATGTTAAAGAGTACTATATCTTAATAGACATTACTAAATTTCATTTAAATTTACCGATCTCATTATAAACAAATCCCGAGACACTATATGAAACTATATAAGTTAATAGAGAGACCCGATGGAAATATGTAAATAGACTCCTATAATTATAAAAAATTAATCACAGATTAATTATTTATCAATTATCAACTTTAAAACTATTCTACTAAAAGTTTGAAACTGATCTCCTATTTACATACCGTATTACGAAAGCTCTCTCACGTAGTGCTTCTTCCATGATTTATTCATCGCTTGCTTAATCCCCATATGCTATCCATGATTGAATTAAAGACTTTTTTCCGTTTTACCTTTTCAATCATTTTAACTTAAAGTTCCATTATTCTCCATTGAAAGAACCACCAATTGTAAAACCATACAATTGGTAAACCATCAGATAACACAAAATAAACCGATGGCCAAAATCTTGTTACTATCTTTCAATTCCCGAATAATGCCTTTAAGTAGATAACATGTACTATTGTTAAGATAGCTATGGATTACGTATTTATGAATCTTGATTTCTCCATCCATAAGTCATGCACCCAAAACACAAGTATATTGACCATGAATTAACAATGTCTCATCTATTGTGCATTAAAGTACGTAAGTCATGGATACGAACTCAAGTAATCATTTCAGGATTAAGATTAATGCATGATGATAATCAAAGCGTCATTGATTCTTATAAACGAAATTATTAAACCGAATTAATTAACACTTTAGATCCAGTCCAATGTCATACCTCAATATTGGTATACATTAAAGTTTCTACTCAAAATCAATCCGATGATCGAGACAAACCATCCCTCCAAGGAAATAGACAACATTTACAATCTTATCATGAATAAAATCCCCCAATCTTATTCCATCGATTTCGGACTATTTATTTAAACTATTATCAAATTACCACGTCTTCTATGTATACCCCGTATACATATGGTAATCCGATATATTACCAACAGCCAAGGAGTATTTTATGTTTGCTCAAAATAACCATACAATCAACAAATGAAAGTAAATAGGACACAACTTATTAAACACGAATAACCTTCTCTTATTAATATCAAAATGTCATATTTACAGAAAATCCCTAATATTGATTTTATCCTTAAGGCACATATAGATCCCAACATTTTGAAATTTTAATACTTCTTTCATTGAAATTCTAATTTTTTAATCTTTTTTCAATGTCGATTTTTTTTTTTTTTTGGAAGGAAAAATTGGATTTATCGCAAATTTGATAAATTAGATTTTATAAAATGACCGAAGTATCTAGGTAGTACATCTGACTAAACCAACGAAATAGAACTAGAAATAGCAAGATAAGTCAAGAAGTGGGCCTCAGAATTCCCTTTGCAAGAATCGTAGCAAACACTATCACTACTAGCTAGATTCAACAAATCACTAATATCTTCTATGATATTAGCCTCTACGAATGAATAATTGGACTATAAATCCATTGAATAACATTGACCACATCCGTTTCAATGGACCAAGTAGGAATTACTTTTAATGGTTTTTAATCATTAACAAAATTAACATTCCAATGACAAAAGGATAAATTTCATTTTTACTCCCTGAACTTTTGTATTCTTTTAACTTTGCTCCCTAAACTTTGAAAACTGGTAAAAATGCTCCTGAACTACTAAATGTTATCATGTTTGCTCATTCTGTCACTTAAATAGATGGAATTGGCCCTGAACTTTAATATTCTTGTAGCTTTACCCTAGAAACTTGGAAAACTAGTGTTTTTATTCCTCCAACTTTAAGTAGTTAGCAAAAATGTACCTCGAACTTTAATCCATTAGCAAAAAAATCCCTTTTTTGATACTTTGACACTACCTAACAAAAAGCTCATTTAAATTAAAATCTTTATAATTACAAAAATTACCTTAAAATTTTGTAAAACTCTAAGGGATTTAAATATACAGGTTTCTTCTTATAACTCTATAAAATAGAGTTATTTAAGCATTTTTGAGCTTATATTTTTGTTACAATCTTAGTATTTTATCTTAATTTCCCCCCAAATTAAATACGTTTTTTCAAATGCGTAGCTTAATTATGTTAAAGGGATTAAAGTTAGCAATTCAGAGCTTAAATGATATCAAAAAGTTAAATAAAAATGAAGAAGAAATTCGGAGATGATTTACCCACTCGCAGAGTACTTCACGCACACCACGCTTGCTCCTAGCCATAGGATCGATCTCAGCAGTGGTTCAAATTGCGAGTGTTTGTCACTCTTCCAACCAGGCGCATCATAGTGGACTTCTCAGTAGTTCTAGATTAGGTGTGGCACGTTCTAGTAACTCCTCGTGTGCCTATGAGCTCCATCCAATGCCAGGCCGCCACACGTCCCCTTTCTTCCAGGTCTCCAACTGCCGCATGCCACTTATCTCCGTGGGGGCCCAAGGGTGCTGGTGGGCTTCAAATCTGCAATAGCAAAAAGAAGAGAAAAGAAAAGAAAAGAAAAGAAAAGAAATAAAACAAAATAAAAAGGAAAAATCTATTAATTAAAGGCAGTAGCATAGAGGTTTTAAATAGAAACCCAAGGCTTCATGCCCATTGTCTTTGGCCGTTTGGAGTCGAAAACCAAAGAAGAAAAAGAAGAAGAAAAATATTTTAAGTTTTAGATATAGTTTTCTATAAAATTAGGGAAAGATTATCTTGATTCATCAAGAAGGGAGCGAGAAGAAAATTTTGGAAAAAGCTTTGGAAACTTGTGGCATCTCCATAATTGGGTTTTCTTACTTTATTTTCTTATCTTTTGATTTTTATAATTTGAGAAAGATTACACCTTTATTTTGTATATTTCTATTTTTATTTATGAAGTAAATTTCTTTTTTAGAGATACGATTTATCCAGATTATGATTATTTTGGTTTTTTATTTTTAATTGATTAATATTCTATTCCAGTTCTATATTGAGTATTTTAATATATGTTTAATGTTTGTGAATTTCTAGCTAACTTTTACATGATTTTGTATTTAATTTGAGACTAAGAAGTGATAATTGAATAAGTCATTATTTAATCTACCATAAGACTGTTATAAGCTAGAGATAATTATAAAACTTGTACAGCATCTTAAATTTCTGGTTTTTAATGAATTATGATAAATTATTTGCGATCAAGAGGTGATAAGGCTTATTATAATAAATTTTCAATACTTGATAAAGATTAATGAATATATTAGAGAGATTCACTGGCAACATAGAGAATAGAAGTTGATTAATTTGATTAGAGGATTTTAATATGATTAATCCAGTGAAATCAGAAATCCTAGATTTTTAGTATTTTGAGTCTTTTGTCTTTTCATTATTTTGTTATTTTTATTTAAAAATATCTTTGCGGTTATTCAAATAAAATTGGAGTTAATATAATTTCGGTAATTGGTAATAACAGTTCTCGTGAGAATGATACTTCACTTATCATTTTATTGCTTATTTACAATATTGTGCACCTACAATGTGAGTGGTTTGCATAAACTGATCAAAGTTGTGAATGGAAGAGTGTAAAAGACTATATTCACGCACACACATCAAAAGAATTTAAGGCGATGTGCGACAAGCATTTAAATTGAAATTCTAAACTTTCACGATGTTTAGAGTTTTTCTTAAACTATAATATATGTGAAATCTTTGAGGCATGTTTGTAAATCAAACTAAATTTGTATTCACTTCTTTTTCATTATTTTTCTCTTTCTTTTGCTCAAGGACTAGCAAAATGTTAAGTTTAGGGGTATTTGATACCTTTATTTTTATAGAGTTATATTATCAATCTTAAGCTTATATTTTGCTACAATCTTAGTATTTATTTTGACTTTCCCCAAAATTACGATGATGTCCCAATGTGTAGGTCAATTATGTTAATATGGAAAAATTAGCAATTTGGAAATTAAATGTAATCATAACATCAATAAGAGGAATTCAGATTCAGCTTTCCACCGTTCACAAGTAGTCCACACAAGTGCCAACGTGCCATTTCGACTGTCAAATCAACGAGGAGAAGGCCCAGATTGTGAGCTCCTCACACACGGCTAGCCATGCGTGTGATTCGTCTGCATGTCAGTGCCCTCAGGCCGTGCTAGATCCAATACTTTGCGTTCCACAGTTCCGCGTGCGCCTGAAAGCTTCAACCAGTCCCAGCTTGCCACGCAACCCCAACTTCGGTGTATCTCCAACCGTTGCTCGCCACCTATCCTGTTGGGCCCTAGGGCTGACTCGTGTCAAACTTCGATATAGCCAAGAAAAAAGAAAAGAAAAAAGAAAAAAGAAAAGAAAAAAATAATAATAAAAAAGGGTGTTTTTGGAGGCAGCGGCTGAGGCATATAAAAAGGAGCCTAAGGCTCCGTGATGGGTGTCTTTGGCTGTTTGGAGTAGAAAACCAAAGAAAAAAAAAAAGAAGAAATTTTTTTTTTTTAAGTTTAAGGTTTAGTTTCTACAAAATTAAGGAGAAATTAACTTGAATTATCAAGAGTATAAGGAGAAGAAAATTTGGAAAAGGATTTGGAGAATTGTGACACCTCCGTAATTGGGTTTTCTTACTTTATTTTCTTATCTTTTGATTTTTGTAATTTGAGAATAATTAAACCTTTATTTTGTAGATTTCTATATTTATTTATAAAGTAATTTTCTTTTCTAAAGATACGATTTATCCGAATTATGATTATTTGAGTTTCTCTATTTTTAATTTATTGATGTTATATTCCAATTTTATATTGAGTATTTTTAATCTATGCTTATTACTTGTGAATTTCTTGCCAACTTTTGCATGATTTGGTATTTGAATTGAGGCTGATAATTAATAATTAAATAAGCCCTTGTTTAATCTACTATAAGATTATCATAAACTAGAGATGGTTATGAAATTTATAAAGCATCATAAATTTCTGATTCTTAACAAATTATGATAGGTTATTTGAGACCGAGAGGTAATAAGGCTTATTATAATAAATAGTTAATGCTTGATAAAGATTAATAAATATATTAAAGAGATTCACTAGCAACATAGGAAATAGATATTGCTTAATTGGATTAGAGAATTTTAATATGATTAATCCAATGAACAGAAACCCTATATTTTTAGTGTTTTGAATTTTTTGTCTTTTTACTTATTTTGTTATTTTTATTTTAAAATATCTTTACAGTTATTCAAATAAAGTTGGAGTTAATATAATTTTAGTAATTAGAAACGACAATTCTTGTAAGAACGATACTTTACTTATCACTTGATTACTTGTTTATGATATTGTGCACTTGTAATTTTTCGCAACAAATTTTTGGCGCCGTTGCTGAGAAGGATGGGTTACTTTTGTTTACAATATTACTTTTTTTTTTTTTTTTTTTGTAATGACCTCAATTTTAAAAAATAAATTGGCTTTTTATTTTGAAGAATTTTTTTTATTTGTGAAAGAAAATTTATAAAAAAATTTTAAGGTAATTTTTGTAATTATAAAAATTTTAATTAAATTAACTTTTTATTATAGTAGTTCCAAAGTACAAAACAAGAGATATTTTTGTTAACAGATTAAAGTTTAAATACCAGACTATACACTTTTTTTTCCCCTTTATCTTTAGTGCAATATAAGTACCTAGCCTAGGCGTAGAATTGATTAAAAACCTATTATCTTCTTAAAGTCTGTGTGTATTTTTTTAAAAAAATAGAATTGTTGTATATATACTAACTATGTAGTTACCCATTTTGTAAAAAGCAAAGATTTATGCCACGTAATATCACATAATTTTTGTACAAATCAAGGTTACTTAGATTTTGGTTTAAAAAAAAAAAAAAAAAAAAAAAAAAGCTGCACTGCCGTGCCATGCTTTTTGATAAGGGAGCCAGCTTGCAAGAGAATTTATTACCCAAATTAAAGTAAAGATCAGAAAAAATAAAATAAAAGTGGGGACAGAGAGACAAAGAAATTTATATTTTAGGTGAATATGGTGATTTTTTGCTTCTACGACACTCAAATTGATTGTTCTCTTCTTCTGTGTTAATGACTTTCCACAATGATCAACAACAAGCATTTACGTATTGGTATCTGAAGGACAAAGTTACAAGTATATTAAACTTTATGGTCAATTCCATCCATTTAACTAATAGGAGCAAACATGATAATATATCATAATTCAATGAGTATTTCTACTAATTTTTAAAGTTCAGTGAACAAAGTTAAAAGAGCAACTAAATCCAAGGAGTAAAATTGAAATTTATCCACGACAAAAATATCAAAATTACAACTTATTAAAAGTTCAATTAAAAGTTCAAGGAGTTTTGATACATTTTAGGGAGTGTTTGGTGTGTAAGTTTGAGTTAAGATTTTTAAGTTTAATTTGAGTTAAGTTAAGTTTAGTTTAAAATGTGAGTGTTTGGTAAAAAGTTTGAGATAAAAAGTTTAGTTTGAGTTGATTGTTTAGTAAAAAAAATTTGAGTTGAAAAGTTAAAAAAAAAAAAAAAAAAAACAAAGGTCCTGTTTGGATGTTAAAAAATTGAGTTAAATAATTTTTTTGGTATTTGTGTTTGGGTACTTATCTGAACTCCAACTAAATGATACTTTTTCATCTCAATTTTTGTCATTTCCTGAAAATACAACAAAATTTATAACCAATATTTCAAAAGTTAAAACTATTTGAACATAAAATTTTAAACTCAATTCAAAATCAACTCAATTTAACATTCTATTGTAGGTTCAGCGAACGAAAATGTTAAAATTAAAATACGCTCAATTAACGTCACCATCAATGTTGAGCTGAAGTTTTGTTCCTCTTTTTTTATTTGTTTGGTAACTTATCTTAACTCTAACTAAACGGTACTGTTTCACCCCAACTTTGTCTTTTTTCAAAAAATCAACAAAATTTATAATTACAATCTACAAAAGTTATAACTACTCAGAACTTAAAATTGTCAAGTCACCTCAATTTAACATTCTATTATAGGTTCTATTGACGCAAAATGTCAATATTAATAAAATTAATGTATAACACCAATCAACTTACGTCATCATGATATTTTGTCAAAGTACGAAAATAGCCGTAAAATACACCCACAAATGGTATATAGTTGATCAGTAAACTATGTTAAAATATTTTATTAAGCATTACAGTCCTAATGTTGCCTAACACTGACAAAACGAAGCCGGTTATCACGGGGCTGATTAAAATCTGTCCCACATATCATCAGCCATCATATCTCTCAGCCGATTCATGGCATCCATCTTCGTGTCATGTTGCTGCGGTCCTGTACTGGGGCCAGTACGATCGAACCCCTCGTCAAACACATAATCCGCGTTCATATCGACATTTCCACTTACAAGCATACAATCTGCGGCGTACTCTTCGAGTAAGGGATCCCCAACCTGTACCATCCGTATGAAATTATGCAAAACCACACAAGCCACGGGGATCATAGCTTGTTTGTCCATCAGGTAGCTGTTGATGCCTTTTAGTATTTTGAATCTTGCCTTCCAGACACCAAATGTCCGCTCAATACAGTTCTGCAGCAATGAATGTGTGTAGTTAAACACCTCTCTTTCGGTTGCTTAGCCCAGCCTGCCTTCTTCGATATTCATGTAAATGATATGTGTTGAAATATAAAACTATTGTTGGCCCACCTCCTAATAGCTTAAGCTTTTGGGAGAATTGGTAAACTAACATGGTATTAGAGCAGGAGGTCCTAACTTCGAACCCCTGCAATTGCACTGTTTAACCCCATTTATTATCATTGCGTGTTGGGCCTGTAATATGTTTCGGGTTTCTTATAATTTGTGCTGGACTTTCAAATTTATATTTGTCCGCACGTTTGTCCATTGTCTGGCCTGCACGTGAAGGGGAGTGTTGAAATATAAAACTATTGTTGGCTCACCTCCTAATAACTTAAGCTTTTGGGAAAATTGGTAAACTAACAATATGTCTCTCGACGATATGGGCTCAGGAAACAATCCTTGTTGGCGTAGCCCGAATCTGCTAAGTAAAATTTGCCTACAAAATAAATATCACAATATGAATTGTAAGTCCAATTTTCTATTTAAATAAAAATGGAATATGAAAATTTTACTGACATAAGTTGCCAATTCTTTTTACCTGGAGAATGTATTGGGAAACCACTGAATGCAATTGCCTCTTCCAACATTCGAGCATCATGACATGATCTCTCATACCCGGCCAACATCTAAGTGAATTTCATGTCAAACGAACAGGCCGCTAATATATTCTGTGAGTGATGCCCTTTTCGATTAATTTAGCCATCCGCATTTTGAGAGGGAGACACTCATGGGACGTGTATGCCGTCTATCGCGCCAATACAACCCTGCAAAATATTTACACTATTTAAATGTTAATAACATCATTAATACATCTGATTTTCTATTAAACTAGTACCATACGATGATATCAATAATTCGGATGGATAACGTACGTCAAACCATGGTCGATATTTGTACCCGTGCTCATAATCAATGGTTGAACCGCCATGTAGTCGGGTGGTCTGATGAACTCGTCTTTCAGTGCACAAATGGCCAATAACACTGCATTGAACCAACGAGATGTTGTTTCTTTCGAATGTTGGAGTAAGTACGAAATTTGTCGGATTGTAGTGCCTTGTGCACAAATGGATAAAAAAACGAACAACTGCTCGTCTATAGTCATGTTATAAGTTGGCGATAATAATGCCCGACTACTTAATAGGTTACTTAATGCTCTGAATGTGCCGGCTTTCATACTTATCATTCTTTGAATTATTTCTGGATGTCCATTTAATATCTCGTTGACCCGCATCCTACCAGTTAAGCTTGAATTATGCATCGGTACTGGATCTCTTCGCCTGTTAGGCCGAGCAGTAGTCGTCACAACCACTACCATTTGCAAGCATAGCATCAACGTCGCGTTGGCCGTTTTCGGCCCCATAGTTGTCATCTTCATGGTGGAGGCTGGAACCATGGTCGTTCATGTTGATATTGTCGTGCTTGACTATATTTGCACTAGAATTCCTGTCATGCATTAACGTACATAAAAAACTTGTTGAATTAGTTTGAAATCCGTTACACAGTGGTTTAATTTTGACAAATGCCCACATAACATAACATAATTAAAGTAATTCAGAGCACATATATTGTAAAAGTAAATTCACGTATCAAGACAAGTTAGCGTAAATTGTTACATAAAATTAATATATAACACACCAATAATTTAAATTAAAAAACAATAACAGCATAGTCTCAATGTTGCCGGAAAAAGAAATGAAACGAAAAAAACAGAGAAAAACATAAGAAAACTCAAATAGCTGGTGACGGCTGGGGGTTGACGACGGAGGCAATAATGCCTCTCCGATCATCATCGTCAAGTTGGCAGAATGGAACCTGTAGAGGCGGATGTGAATCAAAGTAGTACCACATCATTGTCCGATGGTGTGTTGGAATACCCATCCCCTTCATTATGTTCATGCACTGAACAATGCCACCGTTTTGGACTGATTGGTCGTTGCCATTGCCAATTTGTGACCGCCCTCGGAAGTAGTCGCGGATTTCCTACATGGCTGAGAAAGTCATCTCGTCTGTTACATCCCTTTGCTTCCTCTTACCCGCACTTCCACGAGTTCGGGACGGACCGGCTACGTCGGGTCCTCGTCGCGTGTCGGCCTGCCGCCGATCGGTGCTCGAGGTTAGGTCAGCCTCTAAGAACGGTTGTGTTCCAGAGTAGTCAAAGTTGAAATCGTAGTCTACGGATGGAGTACTGCCGTCCCCTATCGTAACTGATCCATACCCGTAGGCGCCTGTGGCATGAGTTTTGTCGAACATGTTATAATACAACTCCTTATGGCGAAGGCCCTCGTAACAGAAATGCCTGCACTCTGGATGAACCTGCAAATGGGATATGCCACATCATCTGTCTGTACTACTCTAGTGATTAATAAATATAATAAGCAGGTCTTATATTAGAAAATTATTATTACTTTGATGAAGCTCTGCCATGTCTCATCCGAGCAAACAACTCTATCAGTAGCCGGATCATACCTTAGGCCGGTTTGGGCTTGCAAGAACTTCTAACCCCTATAAACTTTTTTCATCCGTTCTTTCTTTTGGTATAAAGTGAGGTTGTGAGCAGGAACGCCACCAAACTCAACGTTAAACTCATTGGCTCATATGTCATATATCTGTATGCTGGGCTGCCTACCGGGATTGGATGAGTAGAAGTCATCCAATTTTTCGAGTAATCGTTTTTCCTTGACGGGGTTCCAAACAAACGTCTTACCCGAAGATTTGTGGGGCATTTCCTTAATATAGCGAAGAGTACGAAAAAAGCCAATAATTTAAACGTGTACGATAAGGATACGAGTTTTGGGTATCAGACATGTAATATCAACTTTGACAACAAATTGAACACATCACAGTCAACAGAAAACCAAAACATTTCCGATTTTAAGCATCGAAACAAATTTAGCCAAATTGAACAAACGACACGGACTTCCAACACACAATTGTGCATTTAACAAATGAATCATTTTTCTATAAGTTTAAGAAGCTGTGAAACATGTAAGTCTCGTTCACACGTGTCTCCGAGAAGATGCATCAAATAAGATCAACAATTGCCCAAACATAAAAAAATCAACTATTACTCTTCTAGAACAGAAAACATGAGCCAAACACAATATTATAAATCATCAACTGGGGCTGTAAAACAAAGCTAGCCCATGAACTCTGCGAGCAATACCAAATTTTGACCAACTAATTGCAGAAAGAAAGCTTAAACCCAGTTTCAACTCAAACACAGGGTCTGGTTTACACTTTATGCTCAGAAAATGAAGCAAACATGGTAAACTAAATCATGTCGCAGGCAAAACCGGAAATGGGCATCCACTAAAATCATTTTACAATCAACGAACGGTTGTAAAAGGTTAAGATACCATACTTGGGTAGCCGAATTCGAGGCAGAGGACGAGTACACAGTCGACGAAGGCGGATCAGGGCAGGAAGCTATGGGTCGTTGGGATGATTTCCTTTGTCGGAAATACTGGGTAATACGACCTCGACCTCGACCTCAAGCTTGCTTCAAGGACCCCGGTCGGCGGTGCATTTTCGACCGGCGGTACCTAAGCCAGGGGTCCGATGCACAGACCCTACGGGTGCCGAAGTCCCCCGGTTGAAATCGGAAAGTGGTTCGCAGGTGGAAGAAACCCTCGACTGGAAAGTACGGGGTTTGGGGTTTTGAAATCGCGAGAGGAAAAATGGCGACGGCAACAGCGAAGACTCAAACACCAACCCAAGGAAAGATAGAAAATATTTATTACGGGTGAAGAGTTTCTGGGTCTCGAGGATTGTCAAGAAAAGACGCAAACATCAGGAGCACAGGGAATCGAATATATTCGATTCCAATACCCAGAAAACCCAGACCTGGAGTCGACAGAGGAAGGAAGACCGAAGTACATGGGGAAGAGAAATGGCAGACGAAGGACCAACAGGGGAGAACCAGATGGGGGAGGACAGAGGGAGACAGGGAGTTTGGGGAGCAGATGCACCAGTCAAGATGGCCATCGACTGGTTGCACAGTAAACCGAGTTTGGTTTACTGTGCAACGGTTCAGTGAAACGTTTGAACTGGGCTGGTGCACCAAACGACATGAGTTTGGTTTAAACTCAAGATTTTGAGTTTAAAAGGGTGCCCCAAACTCCCCCTTAAATTGTTGGGACATTAACCTAACGTTAATAGTTAAGAAGATAGATGAATTCCCTCGGCAATATAAACCACGTGTTTCATGGTGAAAATGCAAGGAAAGATCGAATCCAGTTGGAGTTGGTTATGAGTTGGCATACGAGGTAGTTAAACTAAATAGACAGCAATTAGATGGAAACATAAGACACTCTGAAAATGAAATTGAGAGAGAGAGGAACAGATAACAAAGGCAGGTCCAGCTCTTGATAACTTCAAGAATCATCATCATCATCATCAACATGTTCAAAACCCTTACAAGGGGAGGAAAATTTCTTGGGCTGATTCAACCTTTTGGAAGATGACACTCTTCAGAAGCTATAACATAGCATCAACTAACAGACTAAATATATCTTTTTGGGTAAGAGGAGAGTAAATTAAAAAAAAAACAAAACCAAAATAAAAAAGAAAAAAAAAAGAAAAAAGAGGGAGGTGCGGGGTCAGCGAAGAAAGAAAATGGGGACGATTCGGACGTGGAATTGGAGACACACAGACGCAGCAACATGTGATAAACCATTTCTTCAGGAAAATGATTTTTTTGACTTAGAAGATCTTAAAGAGCAGGCCACCGTGCGTCGCAAAGAAGGGCGCAAACACGAGCGACTCAACGGCCATGAGCTTGATAAGAATGTTGAGCGACGGCCCAGATGTGTCCTTCAGGGGATCACCGATGGTGTCACCGATAACGGCCGCTTTGTGTGGGTCGGATCCTTTCGGACCAAGGGTTCTCGCATGGTCAGAAGCTCCAGCCTATTATACACAAGAAGATGAAATTACTACAGTAAACCAAAACCTATTTGAATTCACCAACAAAAAGCACAATCCTAGAATTCAAATTAGGTGCATACCTCGATGTATTTCTTGGCATTGTCCCAAGCACCACCAGTGTTGGAGGCAGAGATAGCAATCTATTGATTAATGAACGATGGGAACAATTAATGAAAGTTTTATTTTAAGCCGAATTCATGCAGATGTGGCCAAGCAAATTAATAGCCTTTACCTGGACACCAGAGACGAGGGATCCAGCAAGAACACCAGAGAGGGTTTCGACACCAAAGAAGATACCGACAATGAGGGGCGTAAGCATGACAAGAGCACCAGGTGGGATCATCTCCTTGATGGAGGCATCGGTTGAGATCTTAACACAAGTGGCGTAGTCAGGCTTGGCACTACCATCCATGAGACCTGGGATGGTGTTGAATTGCCTGCGCACTTCCTCGACCATCTTGAGAGCCGCACTTCCCACACTCTTCATTGTCATGGCAGAGAACCAGTATGGAAGCATTGCACCAACGATCAAACCAATGAATACTTTCGGAGTCAACACATCAACGGTTTCAATATTTGCACGGCTCACGAACGCACCAAAAAGGGCAAGGGATACAAGTGCGGCAGAACCGATTGCGAATCCCTAAAAAATATTTTAAAAAAAAAAAAACCATCTATCAGCCACATTTGTCTTCCTATAATCACGCAATTCGCATGTTACATGAGTTCTTTCCGTCAAAGACAGAAATTGAAGACAATTCAAATTGTTAGAAGCGACAATAACATTTGTCAATTAATCCATGATTTGAAGGAAAAAACAAACAAACAAAATCAAAAATAAAACGGAAAAATGGAAAACTAACTACCAAGTAATGCCCATATAGAGCTTATGATGGCTGAATTATGCATGTGACTAAGAACAAGATCAAACTAAGTAAGAAAGTTCAAACCTTTCCAATAGCAGCCGTGGTGTTTCCTGCAGCATCAAGAGCATCAGTTCTCTCTCGGATTCTATGGCTCATGCCAGCCATTTCAGCAATGCCTCCAGCATTGTCACTGATTGGGCCATATGCGTCAATGGCCAATCCAGTGGCTATGGTACTGAGCATTCCAAGGGCAGCAACAGCAATACCATACATAGCAGCAAAGCTAAAGCTGACAAAAATGCTGACTGCAATAGCGAAAATAGGAATGATGACAGATTTGTATCCCAATGCGAGGCCAAAGATAACATTAGTAGCAGCTCCAGTACGGCAAGAATCAGCAACATCTTGCACAGGGCTACATGGCAATGAAAGCAAGTCAATCTTTAAGTTGTCAGACACAGGAATACCATGATGTGGGAAATACTCTTAATGCCAACATAACAAATACCTATATGCATTGCTGGTATAATACTCTGTCACGAAACCAATGATAAGCCCAGCCCACAGACCAACAGCGACACATAGGAAAAGCTGCCTGCAAGACCAAAATGACTTTAGAACGTCAATGAATCCCATGATTTATAACCACAAATTACTGCAAGAAAACTCTGAAAACAATACACCAAGAAAAGAGCACCAGTATATTATGCTAAATATATCCCTTTAATAGAGTAAGAGAGCTCACCAGTTTGTTACAACTTTCTGTGTTCCAAAGTTAAAGATGGTGAAGGAAGGTGGCAGGGCAACCCAACTAACAATAGCAAGTGCAATAGTCATCAGAACAGTGGAAATGATTAGCTGCTTCTTTAGTGCTGGTTCAATTTCTTTCACAGCCTTTATCTCGAAGAAATCAGTTGCAAATAAGGTGGTGATCAGGCACACAATGATACCAACAGCACTAACAATGAGAGGATATAACATTGGAGTCAACTCGTGATTGATCCCGAAGGAAGATATGGAAGCAACAACAAGGGCAGCACAAGAGGACTCTGCATACGAGCCAAAAAGATCTGAGCCCATACCAGCAATATCACCAACATTGTCCCCAACATTATCGGCAATTACCTGACAAGATGAAATGTAATAATATAAACACAGGGCCAAGCAAAAACTTTAGAACCTAAAAGAGAAACTAAGAGTGGCAATGCTTACAGCTGGGTTTCTTGGGTCATCTTCAGGAATATTCCTCTCAACCTTGCCAACAAGATCGGCACCAACATCAGCAGCTTTGGTGTAGATACCACCACCAACTCTACCAAAGAGAGCCATGGAAGATCCACCAAGCCCATAACCAGTAATAGATTCAAAAAGACCTTCCCAGTCATGGCCGTAGTATAGCTTGAAGAGGTTAATAACAATGTAAAGAACCAAGAGACCATTTGCAGCAAGAAGAAAGCCCATCACAGCACCGGACCTGAATGCAGTGATAAAAGCCTTGCCAACACCTTTTCTTGCCTCAAGTGTTGTTCTGGCATTTGCATAGGTAGCGATCTTCATTCCGAGGAAACCAGAAACAACTGATGTGACAGCACCGAGCAGAAAGGATACAGTGCTGAAGACAGCATTAGCAAGAGCTGGCTTGCACAGTTTTGTTAGATCATATGTGCACGGCTGGCTCTTGGTGCTGAATCCCTCAACAGAGCCAAGGAAAAGGAAAATCAAGATTGCAAAAGCCACCATGAAAATGCCAACATACTGGTATTCAGTGAAAAGGAAAGAAGTTGCTCCTGTAACATCAAGACATCAAAAAAATCAGTGCAACTCAATGCCATTGACACAAAAGTCGGATAATTTTGCATGTTCAAGACGTGGAGATTTGTGCAGCCACAAACCAAAAGCACTACAGTTAGCCCTGAATTTATCATAACATCAATCCTACATAGAAAAGAAACCAAGAGAAGGTATTAAAAAGATTTCTCTGGAGATCACAAGTCAGACACATAATATATAATTTCATTTTTTTCTCAATGTGTCTTATTTCTCGGTTTTATAAGCTGAACTTCTCGAAGCATGGATACAGAATAACTCATTTCTTGTAAATGCGGCTTACACGTAGGAAACAGACTACAAACACATGTAAAATTTAGGAATATTGGCATATTTGTTCTGAAAAGGCATAACAGATATTCCTCATAAACAAGACATCGTATGTCCCAACTAGTCCCGGATTTAGATCTATATGTTAGTTATTGTAACAAAAGAATTTATTTAATTATTACAAAAACATATAAAAAGCACCACCAATAATATTAATAAGTTTATCCAAAAAAAAAAAAAAAGTTCCTCAGTTCTTCTCTAATTAAGGTCCACCGACAAGGTTATGTGCGAAACAAATTTAAAATGATAAAAAGTTCATGACAACTAGTTCCTTGGAAAGCAATACATAGCTATGCCAGTAGATCCAACATAGAATTATTGAATATTATTAAAATAATTCAGATCCAGTAAGGCCCAAAAGGCATGAAGCTAAAATAATCAACAATTTGTATGCAATTTTAATTAACAAAATCTGCCAATAGGCTACAAAGAACTTGTGCTTTGGTCTTATAAATAAACGGTAGAAACAGAAATTAGTAGATGTATTAAGACATCCGGACCAAGTCCGCCCTATAACGCCCTCATCATCTATCCATACCACTTGAAATAAATAATTTAAACGAAAATACAATGAAGTTTGACCGAAAAAACAAATCCACTCCAAGAGAGATAAAACACAAAAACTACTAGTACACTACCGTCCTATACGATCTACCCAAACAAACTCGGTGCCTCATTAAAACAATAAAAAAAAAAAAAAAGTGGCCCATCCAAAAAAATTTTCAAACGTTTTAAAGAAAAATAGCATGTTTGTATCAAATAGTAGATAGATCTGAAAGAAATTATGAGGCAAAAAATAAAAAGGAACAGTCACAAGTTGATTACAAAATAAGTACAATCAAACGACATGTGGGCCCGGGTTCCAGAAACATCAACCATCAGATCTAAAATCTAATTTTTTTTAAAACAAATAAACAAATTGTTAGTGCCAGTGCGTAGAGGTAGAGCTTTCCAGCACTCCAACAATTTGCTATCTCAAAACGCAACACTAATAAAATAATAATAATTATTAAAAATACCAAAAAAAACGTTTTAAACAATTTAAAATATTAAAAAATTAACAGCAATTCAACAATTTGCTATCTCAAAACGCAACACTATAAAAAATAATAATTAAAAATACCAGAAAAACGTATTAAACAATTTAAAATATTAAAAAATTAATCTTTTCTAACATAATGAAACCCTAAAATCAGCTCATGACTTGGTCAAAAACCCCGAAAACAAAAGCAAAAAGACGTCGGATCTAGCCGAAATCTCGGAACCAAAATCTTCCGAAACGAAAGAGAAAACTCAACCGAATCGAAAACGGAAAAATTCAAGAGATGGATAAACGAAAAATGAGATATATACATTTAGAGAGAGAGAGAGACCTTCGGAAATGGCGCTCTGGATTTCGGCGCACTTGAGGACGACGTTGTGGTCGTTAAGACCCTCCTCCTCCTCGATGAGGTAGTCGTTGTAGCCATTCTTGTCATTGTTCTGAGCTTCCCTCGCCGGCGTGAGCTTGACGTTCGACACCAGATACCACTGGACGAGCGAGAACACGATTCCGACCACCGCGCACGCCGGGATCAGAATCTCCGCCCCGAGATCTGGCAGAATCGCCGACCCCATAGCTGAGACAAAATGAAACCCCCAGAAAAAAAAAAAACCAGAAAAGAAGAGAGAGAAACAGAGGCAGAGAGGAGAGAGAGAGGAACAGACGAGGTTTTTGGCGGTGAGAGAGGTAACAATATATAAGAGTCGAGGGGTTGTAGAGCTTCTATATATAGGTGGATGAGAGAGAAAGAGAGGAGAGAGAGACAATACGAAATGAGGTAGACGAGCCTGGAGGAAAGGACAGTGAGGGCGTGTGGTGGAAATTTCATATATATTTTCTAATTTTTATAATTTAATTTACAAAAAAAAATTATTTACAAAATCAACCGAAAAATATTTTTTTTATAATTGGGTAGATTTGTTCAAAAATATAGAGAGGGAGATAATGCCAAGTGGCTAGTAGATCTGTTTGCTTTTTCTTTTTTCTCTTTTTTTTTTTTCTTTTTATATTTTTGGTCGGGTTCTTGGAAATTGATGTTTATATTTAGCCCAGTGGGAAGTTTTCTAGCACAATCAATTTTGTTGTTTTTTTCTTTTCTCCGTTTAGCCTCCGTCTGGTTTGACATTTATAAATAAAAAATTTTTTTTATTTTTTTCCAAATTAATAAAAATTATAACTAATTTTTGAATAGTTAATCAGGTTTAACTTAAAAATTTTATCTTCAACTAACGAAGAAAACGCATCCTGAGGCTTAAGTATGTGTTCGATTGGTCCGCTTGAGTTAGAGAATTAGAGTTACTTTTAATTGGAGTTAAATTGAGTTTTGAAATTGTGTATTTAATTGAAAATAAACTATTTAGAGTTAAAAAATATTAAAACATAAAATGTGTTTAAAAAAATATATCAAAATAGATCTTATTTTGTTCGTTTCGAAATTTATTTTAGATAAAAATAAATCATTGCATTTGAACTTATAATAACAAAGTTATAGATTTTTAATTTTGAGTTTTTAAGTTAGAATTAAAGTTGTAAATAGTGAAACTAAGTTGATTTTTTAGGAAAAAAAAACAAAAAAAGACAAAAAAAAAAAAAAAAAAGGATTGGAGTTAGATAACTTGAGTTGTCTAATCAGTTTACAGTACTTTGGAAGATTTTTTTTTATGTTTTCTAAGGCAATGTTTGCGGGAGACATGGAAGATGTAGTTTTAAAGATATTTGAATTAGAGTTTTAAAAAGGAAAAATGTCATTAATTTCCCTCCTGAATTATGTTATTAGTGTCAAAATACCCCTTAAATTATGAAATGTAAATGTTGTATCCCATGAAATTATCATATGTGTCAAATTGGCCCATTTGTTAGTTTTCGTTAGTTTTTTTGTCATTTTTAATGTCAAAATACTCATAAATTTTGTTTTTGTGTCAAAATACTTTTGATCTGCATTTGTGTCAAAATGGTCGTGATCTTTAATATTTGTATCAAACTACACTCTAATCTTTATCACCTTTATATATATATATATAAGAATGAAAAGATCAGGGCATTTTGACACAAATGCAGATATCATGGGGCATATTGACTTTAAAAATAATAGAAAAACTAACGGAAACTAACAAAGGGGCAACTTGACACACAAATGTTAAAGTTCAAGGGATACAATAGGTACATTTCATAGTTTATGAGGTATATTGACAGTATTGACAAAGTTCAAGGGGAATTTATGGAAATTTTCCTTTTGAAAATGTGTGTCTAGTTGAAAAAATAAAACTTAAAATGTATTCAAAAAAAAATGTTGACATAAATTTTATTTTATTTATTTCGAAATTCTATATAATTTAAAAATTTTATCATCTCATTTGAAATTAAAATAACAAGTTATGGACTTTAAAAGTTTAAATTTACTTATATGAATAGTAAAAAATAATTTTGAGTTAAGAAAAAAGATTTTTTAAAAAAATCAGGAATCAGATGCCAAACTTCACCCTCAAAAGGCCCCAAGTATTTCTTCTTTTTGTATGAAATTGTTGGAACAATATTAGAAATATCAATCATTCCAATGCTATATACTAATGAAGAGTAATTCACATAACATTAGACTTTCAACAAGATCCATTGTTTATAATTATGGTCTATGAACTCAATCATTTTCTTGTAAAGTAATGGTCTTTTTGGATGAATTATTGAAATAGTTATTATTGTATTGATCACTATAAAGTGAAACGATTTGAATGTTGAAATTTCATAACAATTTAATTTAAATTCAAAATCAAAATTCACTTTTTAAAAATATATGTCACACTCATTTTTTACTTTTACACTCTTTAAATTTACCTTTAGGCTTCTAATAAAAACTATCAAAACATATATTTTGTCTGAATACATCATTCAAATTCTTCATTTGAATGCAAATATTCAAATGTAATTTATGATCCATTGGATCAAAAAGATGAAAATGGATAAGTTTTGTTTTAAAATATAAATCCAACACAAATTTAAATTGTTGAATTAGGCTTAAAATGATTAGGACTCTTTCTAATTTTATTGTTTGAATAATTGATTGAATTTAAATTTAATAGAAAAAAAAAAAAAAAAAAAAAAAAAAAAAAAAAAAAAAAAAAATTAGAAACTTTCCAAATAATATAATCAAGTGATAGCTAAGACCATTTTTTAACGGCTTAAAAGTTTTTTACAATCTAATGACTGAAAAATAAAATCTTATGTCAGATGGTTGATCAATTATTTATTTGATCATCTTTTTCTTTTTCTTTTTAACAAAAGCGTATTTTATATTTGGGACCTACATTTTTCAAAAAACAAAAAAAGAAGGAAAAATGAAACCATTCATGAATCTTGTTAACGAAAAACTTTAACATCTTTTTTATGGGACTGAAACGGAAACTGGTTTCATTCAGGAAATTCAGGAAAAAAAAAAAAAAAAGAAGCTTATTATATCTCTATATTAAAAAAAAAAAAAAAACTGAATGCTTGGAATACATATATATATATATATATATATTTCTCTAACTTAATATAACTTTCTAACTTTCTCATTTCAATCAAAATGAGATGATTATTATGTAAAATATTTGTACCGATGAAATAATCAAGACAAAATCTATTTTGTATATTTTTTCCGAACACATTTTAAAATTTTGTTCTATTTTTAATATTACCCAAAATTTTAAACGTTTTCCTCTAAACATATATTTCCAATCCAACTTTCAAAACACCGTCTCCAGATGTTCCCTAAATGGCCCTAAATTATAACTTTAGTCGTTCATGTGTCCAAAATGTTTTGTTATCTCCCCCGGTTCCTCCCTTTTCTAAAAGCATAACCCTTTTTTTTTTTTTTTTTTTTTTAAATGTTTGCAATTGCTCATCTAGCAAGCAATTTTGTGTTCATACTTAGAATTTATCATATCCAAGCTAATTTTTATAGATCATAAAATAATACCACAATGAGTTTTGTAATTAATCATTGGGTGTGTGTGTGTTTATTTTTTTTAATTTTTTTAACTTTTTGTTCATACTTAGATTTCTTAAGTTGGCACTTTTGCCTCACATGGTAGTTGGCTTGGCATAACATAATTATAGCTCAGTTATAAATCTAGAAAACGTGGTAATATATTCAAGCCTAAGGAATTTCTTTTCTTTATCCTTTTATTTAGATTTCTTTTTTATTTTTTATTTTTTGGAAACTTTTTAAAGTAAGAGATGTATTGTTTTTTCGCATATTAAACTTTTGATTTTTGATGCTTTATACCATGAATTTACATATCTATAACAATCTACCCTATTGATAACAATGTTTTTTTTTTTTTTAAATGAAATTTGACACTTAATTTGAATATAGATCGTTAATTATTAACATAATGTCATTTTTAAATCAATCTTAACTTAAAATTTATAAATGTTTAAGACAAAGTTAATACAAAATTTTATATTTTTATAAAACTTAATTAAAAAACTTACCATGAATAAATTTGGATTAAAATGGATAAAATAACCATTTATGTCATTAATTAACAACTCATATACAAATTACAAGTTAATTTCTTTAAAAAGATTAAAATGGTTATCACTGTAGTAACGGCTCATGTACCAAATTATTGTTAATTTCTTTCAAAAGATTAACATGGTTATCAGTATGATAAATTGTTATATATTTATAACTTTAGGTATAAATTATCAAATTAAAAATTCTTAATACAAATTAAAACTATATGATAAAGTTCAGAATATAAATTATAACTGTATGATAAATTTCGAGTACATCAATATTAAAAAAAATTAATATTTTTTTAATTATTAATTAAACAGTTGAAAATTTTAATCCAAGGTTAAAAAACCTACACTATAAACGAGCATTCCCCTGAAAAGAGATTTGCTTTTTTTGGTTTTTTTTTTTTTTTTTGTGTGCCAAAAAAAAAAAAAAGAAGAAGAAGAAGAAGAGAAGAAGAAGAAGAAAAAAGAGGGTGATATTTATTGTATTTAATTGTCATAAAAGGATGAGAGTCCAACGTACTCCTTTTTCTGTCTTAATAATTATTTTTTTAATAATATTTTAACAACTTATTAATTTATTTAAAAATTTTTAATATTTAACTACTTAATAGCTAAAATTTTAAATTTAGATAATATATTATAAAATTATTAAAAAAAAATAATAATTAAAATAAGAAATCTGATTCAATGGATTTTGATCCGTAAGACGAGGAGAGGCCCTCTGTCAAAAGTCACAGCGAAGGTATCTACAATATAAATCGCAACGGAGACGGCGTCGTGGAGATAACAACGTTATCAAAAACTTTTTTAAGGAGTTTGAGGTGAAAATTTTAAATTTCAATCATAAATTTATGTTAATTTTTAAAAAGATAAAAATTTTTTCAAAAATATAAAAATTTTTTAAAAAAAAAATTAAGATAAAAATTTTAAATTTGAATTAATTAATCAAACGAGACTCGTATTATTTCAAGCAAATTTTTTTTTTAAACTGTGTCTCACGGAATGGTTTCGTATTCGTGGAATAAAGTTTTTTTTTTAAAACCTTTTTTCTTTTGGGAAGGTGTGCTTTTTTATAATTTCCATGTTCTTTTTCGATGAATCAAAGTTGACGTGGCGGGATTCGGATAACAGATAAGTCTCACTCACAACCCCCATAGCGTATTTTAGACGCATTCAATGCCGGAATCGTCTTTTTCTCTTTTAAGTTTCTATACAATATACGATTTCTTTTTTTTTTCTTTTTTTCTTTTTTTTCTTGGTTTATTTTTCTTTTATTTGACTAAAAAAATGTTAATCATTATCATAATTTTCGGTCATTACCACTTGAATTAAAAAAATAATCCTAGAGGTGGATACGACTCTTATGAAATCCAATTAAATAATGAAACTAGTGGATTGGACAGTGAGATATCTTATCGTAGGTCTTCATAAATGCCATTGATTACAGTTGTTAGATTCAAAATAAACTATCCATTTGTGATGTTACATACAGCTAGATAGTATAAGAGGATTGCATTGGTTTATTCATTTTATAAGTGTGTGTATATATATATATATGTATTTTTTTCAAATAGACTATTGATTTTGAATTTTTGTTCTGTTCTCATTTTGTTTTTTTGAATTTCAATGATAATTTCGAATGCTAATTTCAATTAGAGTTTTGGAGGGTTTTTTTTTTTTTTTTTCCCTTTCCTTGTGTGTGTGAATGAGGCAAATGATGGATTTGGAAAAATAATTAAACCAAATAGCAAGAACATAAACAATGATAGTAAATGACAATCCTCCATAAAACGCAGATTTTTATATTTTACCATAGTTACAAACAAGCACGGATTTATGTAAGGGCCTGGGGACACGTGTCCCCTTCAATTTCTTGAAATCTAAGTTTTATCCTTATCTTTTCTTAAAATTTTGTTATTTGTTCTCTCTTAAAAGTTTTTTTTCTCAAATGTGTCACCACTCAAATTTTTTTTTTTTTGGTCAAATGTGCCGTATAACACTCTATTTATTCTTGTATTTTAATACAATCGCCAACATGTGATTATTTGTTTTCCTTCTAATTTCTTTATCCACTTTTTTTTCCTTTTTTTTTTTTAACTTTTATTTTTTTAAAAAAATTATTGATTTTAAAATTACCAATAATTTGAATATTTGTCCGTGTAATTTTTTATTCATTAGTAAAATTGAATTACTGTTAAAAGAAAAAATGATGATGTAGAATAAATTAGAATAAATTGCCTACACTAGTAAAAATTCAGGATTACACGACGGTTATTTATCGTCGTGTAAAGTTTACACGACGGTTAGACACCCGTCGTAAAATCCAGTATCGTCAAAGATACCATGACGATATATATAACTGTCGTGGTATCTCAATATTACATGACGGTTTTATAACCGTCATGATATCTCAATGTTACATAACGGTTAAAACCGTCGTTGAAATAAGAAATACAGTAGCAGAAAACGAAAAAAAAATGACTATATTACACGACGGTTTGGAGTCTAAACCGTCGTGTAATATGTAGAGTCGTTCAAAAAACCCAAAAAAAAAAAATTTTAAGTGCATTACACGATGGTTTTTTCACAAAACCGTCGTGTAATGTTCTCATTACACGATGGTTTTTTGTGAAAACCCGTCTTGTAATATGGCTTAAAAAAATTTTTTTGGGTTTTTTTGGTGATTTGTCACGGGTGACCTAACCTGTATGTTATCCAATACAGAAACTAAGATCTTAGCTACATTGTATTAATGTCAAAATGCATACCATATATTACACGAGGATATCACATATCATAATTAATCCATTGCATTACCTGATTAGCCCATTTTCCCTTAATCAAATCCAAATCGTCTGAAGTAAAAAATTCTATACTTCAAGTATGTCAATTCCATTCAACACTATCTCCCTCATAAAACCTAAACCAAAATAATCACATTCAATACTTCCCTCTTGCAGAGGACAAGGACGGTTCGAGATTTTCATTTTACAGTCTCGTCTTTTTCTAATCTCTTCTCCAGTCATAATCTTCCAATCCGTTAGAGCCCTAGCAAGTTGATAAAATTCAAACTAATTAAGATGTATATAATTAAGATTAAATAAAAAATTAACATATTAAAATTGACTTACATGTTCATTAGATTAGTAAAATCGTCCCGTTTTTTCTCTCGAAGATTATCAAAATAAAGGACGAGGTCTTCCCATGGGTCAATGACTCCCAAAACCCAATGTCTCCCTCTGTTATGGGGCACAAGATAAAGTCGTCCTCTTGATGCATCACGCAAAAATCTGACAAAAGTATCGGCTCGCTCTCTCATGCCAGCATCTTCAGTATCGGTTCTAACCGGTGAGATCAAGGTTGGAGACACAGACACAGACACAAACTTCTTAGCTTGTCCGTTAATCCTACATAGTTCCTCCAAATATCTACATAAATGTATCAAAATTGTTACTTTGCCTGACGTATAAAAGAATTTCCAGATAAAGAAATGAGCATAAGAGAGAATGACGTACCTCATGTATACTAATATACAATTCGCACTGATTTCTTGTAAATTAATCAATTCATAAATATCATCAAAGCTCAGAAAGACAAGCATGTCAAAACCTATGATCATGTATGGTATTTGGACCTCTATCTGATTACCTCGATGCATGGAACTATGTGCGTAATAAGCCAGGCGCCTCATGTACACGTTCATTTTATTAAATTCGAACAAAGCTTTTTCTTGTTGTGGCGCATCCTGTTGTACATCAGTTCGAAAGTCGACCGTTTTATATTCGGCTTTTTTTTTTTTACGTTTTTTTTCGGTCAGCTGCTGGGTCAAGAATGTGACTAGGACCTCGACTCGCCTTGTTCATACTCGTATCGAGCTCAACTAATATTTTGGGCCAAGCAACAAACCCATTAACAGCCTCCTCCACAGTTGTTGCCTCATATGTCGGTATAAGTAATGTTACTTTTTTTTAATTTTGGCACATTGATTGACACTTGCACATTCCCTTCACCCAGTGAAATCCCATGGACTGTATCAGTGGGAAGGCTATCCAACCATGCTCTTCCAAATGCAACAAGCAACTGTCCACCATGAACTTCATCGAAAATATATAGCTTACATTCCTGACTATCAACCGGCTTGGTTGGTGGATCAGACACTCCATGTTGTTTTTCTTGGATAGAGCAACTAGCCTTAAAGTTATTGTGTTGGTCCACAGTTGGCACATTATCTTGGTCAAACGACGGGTCCACATCTTTGTTCGCACATAGACCACGCACCAACATCTTTAATTTTTCTATTTCATGTCTCATTAATAGTACTTCATTATCTCTCTTCAAACTTCGATTTAGGTTGAAGTACTGAGACGGCTTTACGAACTTTGATTGCCCACGGATACGTCCTGGGTGTTCGGGTCTAGATAATGCTTGTATCAAAATATCACAAGTGCCAACAGATTCGAAAGTGCCTTGGCTCTCCTGTGTATTGCACTTAGTCTACAAGATAATTAAGATAACTCATTTAAGCTTAAGTATTATAAGTATATATAGTAGTGATAAAGAATTTATTGTTAGTTAGTAAACTTACTATTAACTCGCTGACTTTTTGACATGTTGGATCTTTCAACTCTCCATCTGAGTCTGTCCGTGAATCTAGCCATAAACCATTTCTTTTTTTCCATTTCCCAGTTTTCTTAAACTGTAATTTAACATCGTTAGTATACATGAGGACATTAAATAAATAATTCACCTACGATTTACTGCAAACAAAATTTATTGACATACCTTTTCCTGGTCAAGCTTTCTATATCCGTCTCGACATCCTCTCGATGAGTATTCGTTATTAGTCCTTATTTCACTTCCACAATCTGAAAGTTGTTCGAATTGTGAGGTTGTTCTATACTGAACGAATTTCACCCAATCCTCTTCTTCTATATTGGGGTAGTTTTCAATAACTTTTTGAGACCGTGTTCACACACTTTCTTCTGTTACAAAGTCCTCGATATACGTCTTGTAAAGATCATGTCGAAATTTCCTTGCAGTTTCACCACATGCTTTTAAATAAGTACTTCGAAGGCAATCACCATGGTGAAAGAAGTAACAGTTTCTTTCCAAATTATTTCTTTCACTCGGTCTAAATCACGAGATTTCTAATCTTATATCCATATTGGAATGTGCTCTCGAACGAGCACACTAATCCAACTCACCAAATCATCACCGTACTTCCCTTCCAGTTGTCCTTTCTTGTCAAAGGTGACTTCAATTCGTTGACCTCTTTTCCTTGCCATATGGACGTGTTTCACTATAGTTGCCCTCCGCTTGCCATCGACATTGGGATCCAATGGGTTTTTCCTTTGTGCTCGGCAATTTTTGGAATCTTCCATTGTCTTTTGGCTCATATATTATTCTAACACTCACATATATTTATGTAACACTAAAACTTTGACAAGTATGGCAGACCAATATAATCAAATCAAATTAAAATTCACTACCAATGACCTTAACAAAATCAAGCACACATTACATGAATTTTTAAAAATGGTAAAAAATTGCACAAACTTATCGTATACTAATTTCACTAATAAAAAACATATTACCGTGATGTTATCCAAAATAAAAGTTAATTTCAACATTTTGTCTAACATGTGGTGTGCAAAAAAAAAATACCTGTGTAGAAAATTGTGTGTAATGTGCCAAAACCGCACACAAAACATTCGATAATATAGTGCAACAACTAAAAAACCGAGCACACTATACTAGAATAAAATTTCATATGATTATCCAAAAAAAAATCCGTGCACCATATGCACCAAAACCGGGCACAACATGCACCAAACCTGAGCACAACATGCACCAAAATCCGTGTACCACATGCACCAAAACCAAGCACAACATGCACCAAAACTAAGAGCAACAACTAAAAACCCGAGCACAATATGCTAGCATCAAATTTCATATGATTACCAAAAAAAAAAAACCATTATAGCATTTCATCGAGCATGTGGTGGACGGGAAAAATCCATGCACCACATGCACCAAAACCGGGCACAACATGCACCAAAATTAAGAGCAACAACTAAAAACCCGAGCACAATATGCTAGCATCAAATTTCATATGATTATCCAAAAAAAAAAAAACCATTGTGGCATTTCATCAAGTATATAGTGGGCGAAAAAAAATCCGTGTTAATAAAGCGGTGTAAAGTGCCAAATCTGCCCAACTTACATGCATCTCCAAAGACCAATATCAAAAAAACATTCAAACAAACAAAATACACTTCAACCGGTGTTATTAAACATGAGTTGTTAGTGGTTTTGTTAGAAAATAAAAAAATTAAGAAATATGGAAGTTACCTTAAATTTCTTCAAACAAAAAACCGAGCACGGCCACACCGAGAGAGGGAGATGGTAGGCGGCGGCGATGACAGTAGCTTGACCGAATTTCAACTCCGAGGTGGCAGCGGGTGGGCGAAGGAGGTGGAAGAAATGAAGAGAAAACTTTTAGTTGTCTAGAGAGGGTGAGGGCGGCGATGAAGAGAAATGAAGAGTAAGTATGTTTAACTAATGGGTTTTCGCGCAGATTTCGAAGTATGAAAATTTAAAATTTTCAAAATTTTCGGAGGATTACACAACGATTATTTAATAATCGTCGTGTAATCCGAGGGTTTACATGTCGGTTTTTTAAAAACACCGTCGTGTAATTCTCGGATTACACGACGGTTTTGTCCAAAAACCGTCAACTAATTATAGTCCAGTTGTAATTATCATCACAGTTTTTCTTCTCCTGTCATCACACGGACCTAATACCCATATGTGAGTTAAAAAATAACCCTTCATGGTAGTATTGATCTTCTGTTCAAAATTAATGTTCAATATATATATAGCAACTAACATAACAAAATAAATATAAATTAAAAAAAAAATTAAATGACAAAATGTTCAAGTTTTTTTCTTTTTTTTCTTCGCTTCCTTAACACGTGGCCATTCAATATCGGGGCAAAGCAAGTGAGAAACATCATCATCGAATTCATCAATCTCCTCAACCGGTGACAATCCCTTTGTGAATGATGGAATGTCGGAGCAATCTTTCTCATCTTCTTGACCATTATTCAAAAATTTTGACTTCATTGGTACAACTAAGGACAACTCAATATTGTTGGGATCCGTTGTATAAAATACTTGGATTGTTTGTGTTTGTGTGTTTTTTTTTTTTGGGAAATAATTAAATGCTTAAAACTGTGTGTTTGATTGAAATAAAATTTGAAAATTAATTGTGATATTTGAGCGGCGTAAAAGTATGAAATGTGTTTTAAAAAATAATATAGATATTTTTTTTCCTTACTCTCATCGTTGTGAGCGTATAAACACAAAAAAAATTTCATTTCATTTACCTGATAAATTTAATATTTATTTTAAACATTGAAAAACCTTATTATTTACTTTAATTATTTTCATAAAAATGCTATTTAATGCTTCTCAACTTAAAAATGGTGGTTCTACCCAAAAAAAACAAAAAAAAAAAAAAAAAAAGGAGAGAGAAAATTAACTGAATAACCATCCTTTTTTTTTTTAATCTATTGACTAATATGATACAAATTCCCTATTTTTGATTAACATGACATAATTTTAATTAACTTTAGTTTGATTTTGTATCATGTTAGTATAATAATATTTTACCCCCCCCCCCAAAAAAAAAAAAAGAAAAGAAGAAGAAGAAGAAGAAACCTATAAATGGTGGTCCACTTTTCTATTTTTCATGTGGAGGGATTATGAGTCCCAAGTTGAGCAAACCAGCAATTACTCACATCGGCCTACAAGACAACGAGAAAATTAAACGGCGAACTATATTTTAAGTACCTTCTTATAATTTTGTTCATTCTAATAATAAAGATGATAATTTTGATATTACGAATTGTAAAATTATTAACCATAATATTATAGTGGATATAAATATAAAGAGGTGTCAAATTTATGGGCATATAACTCCAATAAACATCCTTTATTGTCATCTACAAATAATAATAATAATAATTTTTTATTATATTTTTATCATCGTCATTAGCATAATCATCATAATTCTATCAATAACAATAACAATAATAATCTTGGGAAGAAAGAAAATAATAATAATAACAAGAACATAATTTATTGTCAAAGAATCCAAATAAATATAGGGAATGTGCTCCACTAAATAAGCACAAATTCTAACATGTTTGCAGTTTTAGGAAACTATACGATCAAATAATTGTAAAATGTTTCGAAAATAGTGATACAGCATTATGAATGTAGGACAGTTGCCATTTAATCATGCAATATGGCGAAAGAGTGAAAGGTGTTGTTTCTGTGGGTGATAATGACATAAATCAAACATTGTCTCACTAAAATGTAAAGATGGATTCTTGATGGAATAAAGCGTTAGATAAGAATATTTACCAAAAAAAAAAAAAAAAGCGTTTGATAAGGATAAGGATAAATTTCAAAATTTCCTCATGAATTTTGAATCTTATAACAAAATATCTAATATCTAATGAATTTCTATTTGTAACCTTTGTTTCTCTCGAATCATGGGATTATTTCAAATTCACCAATTCTGTTAATTTTTTAATGGAAAAGTGTACTTAAAAAGCATGTGTACATACATTCTAAAGGTATTTTAGTAAAATCATTATTCAAGGGGGAATGTAAAACCATTCAAAATTATATTTAAAAACAAAAAAAAGCACTTCCCAATGTTAGTGTAACCATTTTGATTCTTGTAAATTTTTGTTTGTTTATATTAAAAAAGAAAGGCTTCATTATTTAAAAAAAAAAAAAAAAAAAAAAAGAAGAAGAAGAAGAAAGGTTATTAGGATAGAATGGTCATTTCACAATGTCATCAATCTTATATGTTAACACGTGTCAATTTCTGTCCACGGACTGACAGAATGGGTGAATTTGAAACAACTCCAAGGAACCTATGTTATAAATAGAAGTTGAAGTGATATTTTACTACAACGTCTAAAATTAAAGGGGAAATTTGAAATTTATGCATCATCTTAACAATAATTGATCTATCAACAAAATTTTTGATTTCTTTTTCTTTTTTTTTTTTCTTTTTTGAAATTAAGGATGGAGTGATTAAAACTATTTTTTATTAAGACTTCGTTTGGAAAACCATTCCAAACTTAAAATTTTCATATCAGTTTTTGTCTTTTTTTGAAAAAGTTTTTTGTTTTTTCTAAAAAAATTTTTGTCTTTTCTGAAAAGTCAACACAAATTTACTATTAAAACTTAAAATTTCCAACTCAAACTCATTCACCAAACGAACCCTAAAATTAAGTGTAAAATTATTGTTAATTTATATATGCAACACAAATTTACTATTAAAACTTAAAATTTCCAACTCAAACTCATTCATCAAACGAACCCTAAAATTAAGTATAGAATTATTGTTAATTTATAAATGCAATCAATAAATAAAGTTTTGATTTCTTGTTCACCAAGAGATGTTTTTTCTCTGAGAATGAATGCAATAAATATTAATTAATAACACTCTATGATGAAAGAGGCAACAATTTGTTTCTTCTACATAAATATAAATTAATAACACTCCATGATGAAAAAGACAACAATTTTGTTTCTCCTACCTTTTTATCGCGACTATTTGTTTATAATAGTAGTTAGGACTGAAATAACTTTTAATTTTCCAAAATATTTTATAAGGGGAACTAATGGTGTGTTTGAAAGACACACACTCTATATTATCAACACCATGTAATATGCAATTGGTACCTTATATATTCCATTCAATACAAAATATAGTTGAACAGAATACCTATTTATTTTATTATTAATCCATTTTTTTAATTCATTTTTACCAATCATATCATACTTTCTTTTATTCTCTTATCAATATACATTAGAATATTATTCAATTATAAACAATCTAAACATACAATACATACATTTGAATACATAGTAAAGATGAGACATACAACAACATATTATATTACATATTATATTAGAATACAATAAAAAATAAATGTAACTTCCAAACCGACCATAAATATCTGTTACTAGTAAAAAATGAACTGTTTCAATAATAGCTATAGACTGTTATTGGTCTCACTTTTAAGCCCTAACATTTACTCTTAAGGGACCTAATTACACTAACAATTATAAAATACATAATAGTAGTGGTAATAGGAAATGCAAGATCCCTTTCCCCTTGTTTTGTGTTGTCTTATTATCCGAATTCAACTCATGAATCCCTTTATTTATGCTTTTTTTCATATCTATCTACTATCGTAACGCATCAGTTACAATATCATATTAATTAAAAATTTATTGGAGGACACAAAAAATAAAACATCAAAAAATATGACACATGAGCCAAATCTATGTTTTCTAACTCTACTTACTATCTCCATTTCTCTCTCACACATCTATTTTTTTTTTTTTTAAATGATTCAACGAAGACACGGTGAAACCTCTTTCCTCTCCATCCTAAGAATTGATACATGATTAACATAGATATTTGACCAAACAAATATTTTAAAATTTTATTTCCCGGAAAACACACTTCTCTGCCTTAACAGATAATTTAGTTTGGCTCCGTTTGAATGGAGTGTGTATTTTCTAAAAAGAAAATTTTCTTATTTTTAAATGTAAAGTCTTTTCATTTTAGGAATAAAATGGTGTTTGGATGTATAAAAAATTTTCTTTTTGAAAACAAAAAATAATTTGGAATGAGTAAAAAATGATGTTGGAAATTGTGCATTGTGAGAAAATTTTAAATTTTTTTTTTGCTTTTTCAAAAGGGTACTGTACAAAATAAGTTTGAAAGTGAGATAATTTTTCTTTTCAAAATGAGAAAATAATGAAAAAAGTTGAAAAAAAAAAACTTTTTTTGTAAAAAATTTTTCAATTTCCGAAATTGGATGTCTGCTAAACTAGTTTATTCTTCTTTTTCTTCTTCTTCTTTTTAATTTTCAATTTGTTTGTAGAAATACAATATTTCTAAGCGGATAATATTATAGTTTTATCCGTACAATTACAAAATTAAACTATGTTTGAAATACATGTCCATTTTTGAAATTAAAAAATTTTTACAAAGAAGTGTTTGTCTTAACTTTTTTCATAATTCTTTCATTTTGAAAAAGAAAACCTATTTCATTTTTAAACTTATTTTGTGTAGTACTATTTTGAAAAAAGAAAAGGAATCTTTTTGAAATTTTGTTTTCAAAAAGAAAATTTTTTTAAATATCCAAATATCATTTTATTCTCAAAATAAAAATAATTTTCTTTCAAAATAAAATTTTTTTTCTCCATCAAAATGGATACAAGATCCAAATGGAGTCTAAATAAATATCATTAGAATGACACGTCACACATGGTTGTTAGTCATAAATAGATATTATCGAATACCACAAAATTTTGAACAAATTAAATTAATTTAAAATAAGATTACAGGGTTAAAAATATGAAAAATAATTATTATCATTGAGTTATTGAAAGTTGGAATTGTTCTGTCACGGCTGGTCAGTGGTCGGAGTGGGACCGGGAGCCCATGCCAATTGCTGCTCAACGGCATCAGTCCCTCATGTCTCAATCATCTGTTAGCTTTTGGACATCGATTTCTTTTGTTTCTTTTAAGAAAAATCCTTTGAGTGGGGGAAAAAAAAGAACAAGAACAAGAAGATAATAGAGAATTTCAGGCGCGTTTGTCATGAAATTGGAAAGAAAAGTAAATAGGCGTAGAGAATCGCGTATTTCTTTCTAGTGATTTTACTTGCTTATTATATTAAAAATAATCCAAATTTTCTTTTAGTGTTTATTACACTTAATAATATTAATTTTATTAATGTAATTATTAAAAATATCATAATACAAAATCAAACAATAATTTACTCATGAGAAAGTACAAGAGGGTATAAATAGATTTGATGTTCATTGTTTTTAATGAATCAATTCCAAATAAGATGTAAAGATTGATATTCTTTTTTCTCATCCTTTATATTGTGTGGGGCCATTAAATTCACATTATCAATTCTATAAGTAAATGTATGATTAAATGAGAAAAAAAAAATAACGAACTTATCTAGGTGTGTTTATTTTCGCAAAAACTGAGTGTGTATAAATCAGAGTGAATGAGATTCAAAGTGGATATTATAGGATTCAAAGTCCACAATTGTTTATTTTATTTTAGGATTCAGAATCAAAGTTATTTTGAATCTCATTCGTGCATTTACTAAAACCTAAAATTAGAATGAACTATTGAAAATTCACTTGTATACAAATTAGAATGAACTATTGAAAATTCACTTGTACACCCTTTCATAATTGTGTTTTCAAAATTATAAAATATCAGTTTGTTTATTTATTATCATATTGTGATCAAAATTAAACTACGCATCATAATATCAATGTGGTAAGATAATAAATATAATTTGTCTTTTTTTATTGTTTAAAAAAATAAAAAAGAGCAAAAACTTGAATTAATAAGTAAATTAAAAAATATAGTGTCAAAATAAACCACATATTATTGTCAAGAAAGAAAATAAACACATATTTTTTTATTGTAATAAAAAAATAAAAATTTTATTTATTATAACAAATTTAATTATAATTAAGATAACTATGTAATATTAAGTGAATAAAAAATAATTAATATTTTTTATATGTCATTAATAATTAGGTTGTTATTATACTTTTGGTATTTTTTTAATATAATATTTTGCAAGTAATTAAGGGTAATGTGGTAGTCTATTGCTAATATAAAGATTGAGAATCTCGGATTGCCAATTTTGTTGCTCAATCCTAAATTGATGTAGGATCCACCTTTCTCATTTTTATTCTGAGGGAAAAAAAAAGGAGAGCAAGTAAACAAGAAATTGATTCATATTTCCCATTCTTTGTAAGTAAACATGTTAACATTCTTTTGGCTAACACTTGACTAAATGAGAAAGGGAGAAATAACTACTTATATTCATTTTCCATTTTATGCAAAGTAAACGTATCCTTAGAATGATTTTCAACATTCTTTTTTCATTAATTAATGTATGAGTTCATTGAATGACATGTTAAAACGTGATTAGTTAGACAGTTATTAAGATAACAAATCAAAATCTCAATTTTAAATTATTTTTTTTATAGGTATCTCAATTTTTAAATTATTGGATCACAAACTATACCTAAAAAAGAATACACCAATTTGAAGGATTAATTAAATGTTATACCACCTAACAAAATACTTCTCATTTAATGTTTATTTATTTTTATTTATATTTGGGTAAAGAATGAAGACAGACATGAGACATGGACATTCTTGGCTTTACCATGAAGACAAATGAAGTTTGCCCCCAAAAAAAAAAGCATGAGAAAGTTGGATTATTTGGCTGTACTTGAACCAACAGTGATGTTGAGTTGTAGCAGTCTTCTAAATTTGGCATCCAAAGCCAAACTTTATTGGCATCTCGTGAAAAAAGGGTAAAAGGGCAAAATTAAAAAGACGAATGTTGGGTGTTAAAGATATAGATGCTTTTTTTTTTTTTTTTCCATTTTAATTCAATTATGTATTATGTTTGTAAGATATGAAAATTAGTCTGAGCATACCACATACTAAAAATTATATTGTTAATTCCACTTTGTAATTAACCTCAAACTGTAGGGTCATGTCACGTTCATGCTTAGAACATAGCGTTTGATTGTGAATTTGTTCCGCATCACTCTAAGTTATTAGATTTTTGTGATGTTTATATCTGAATTGGACTTTTTCTCCTCTTGAGTTAGCTTTTGAAAACGAGTTCTAATCAATTCCATTTAAAATGATATCAAAACTAGATTTTACAAACGATAGTGGATGAAATTTGAATAATTTACATGACACGCTAGGTATGAAAGAGGGTAATAGATTGTGAATTTATCCCATATCATCAAGTGACTAGATTATTGTAATGTTTATATGTAGATTGAGTATCATCTCCTTTTGTGTTAGCTTTTGGGGATGTGTTTTACCCAAGCCTATTTAACGTTGGGCTTCCTTTCCTCTTGAACTAATTTGTGAGAATGAATTCTACCCAAACACTTTTTAACACATAGATTTGATTTGATTTTTTTTTCAAAAGATTCTAAAAAGTATTCAATTTCAACTTAAAATTTTATTATTTCAAAATATGCCCCACTTATTTTTTCTCTTCCAAATTTTCATTATTTTGAAATATGCACCACTATTTTTTCTCTTCCAACTTATTTCAACAATTTTTTAAATCTGTGTTTCAAACTCACTTGAATTTGTAACATTTATAATCGTTGAACTTAAAATTCTGTCTTGATTTATGTTTTATAATACATTCCATTTAATGTTTCTGTTTAAAGGTGATGGACTCCATTTCGTTGATTTTTTTTTGTCCTAAACTATGAAAAAAGCACCTTATTAATAAGCCATTGTTTTCCTTCGTCAGAAATATCTGTTTAAAAAATATGTTACAATTTAACAGAACTTGATAAAAAAAAAAAATAACAGAAACATATACTAGAAAATTCTTTATCTTTTGAGTTTTGTTTTGTTTTGTTTGCCAAATAAAAAAGGAAATCGATGCTTGTCCACCAACTATTTAGCAATCTAGTAAAATCACATGTGAAAAAGTTCTAGGATTAGACGTGTAAAGTTACGCAGTACGCTATAAACACATAATTCTCACTCGACTTAGAGATTCAAACTCTTGTACTGGATATTATATTTAGGAGACAAAAAAAAAAAAAAAAAAAAGAAAGAAAAAAAAGCATCCACAACCGATGTTTCACCATCACCTGTGGTCTCTCTCACTTGAGTTGGTTGCCATAAAAGGGACCCCATATCACAAAATTGCCTACCAATGATTTGTTAACTAAATCATGTCAACCATGCAATCAGCTTGTTGGTGATTGGTATGAGTAAACAAACCATCATGGTTTAGAAGCCACTCTATTTAACACAAATCATTAATTATTATCTTAATGACCTTACATGGGACAGATGGTTGTTTCTCTGCCGTTGTCTAAAATTAATAAAAGGAAGGAAAAGCGATTGAAATACACACACACACACACACATACATATACAGATATATATGTGATGGATCAAACTCACCATAATGCACCAATCGACTAGATCCAAAATCACGTTCTCATTTGGTACCACTTCCTTGCCATATAATTCCATTTTGTCATTAAGTTGGTGAATGAAAAAATCGCCACTTAAATTTGACTAAAATAAAAAACTACAAAACTTGTATTATTTTTTTAATTAAGAACTAGAAAAAATAATAGATTTTTTTTTTTTTTGAGATGTCGTGTGAATTATATTATTGAGCACGTTTGGTGAAGCTCCTTTGTTTATCGCCAAAAAAGAAACGCGAGAGAAAAGAATAATATGACGTGATTGAATTCATATTGTACATGTTTTTTTTAATAAATTTTTTAATATAAGTTGTGTTTGATGGAGGAGATTTTTCCAACCTCATAATAAAGACATTTCATCCAAGACAGCTTGGCATGAATAATCCATATATATATATATATATATAATATATACCTATGGACATAGTACACACATATATATGCATATAATTGGGATGAATAATGACAATTTGCAATTAACTTTACGAGGGAGGAAAAAATGATAGTTTGTTACAAATATGTTAGTGGAGTACATAGTGTAGTCAATCTCAGAACTTTGTTTTTAGTGTTTTAAAGACAAATATTGTTATAATGTACAAAAGATTAGGGCCCGACAACTGGGCACAAAATAGTGCTTTTAGGCAACCAGCGGCAGAAAAATAGCACTTGAAAGAGAATTCACATGACTTTTAAGTATATAGTCATTATGTAGTTTTGTGACCTGATATAACAAAATATTTTACAGATAATATATAGTTCTGAATCGTATATATATATATATATATATTTTTGTTTTGTAATATAACATGACATTCAGAATCATATAACAAAATTTTCACGGTAAATATTCCTTGAAAGGGACACAATGATTTGAAAATGTTATGGTATGATCAATTATTGGATGTTTGTTTTAGGGTAATTCATTATTGCACGTTGCGTATGAAACACAAGTGGGAATATAAATATACATATACAAAGGCGTGGCAAAGCAGGTAAAAATGCCAAAACTACTTTAATGCGATTGGAAAACGACCTTATCATGGGAATAACAATGGATGATGAGAATCCAAAATTTTGAAAACGACATAAATTCCAACACGTAGCAAAGGGGAAATGATAAATAAATGAAAGGCTTTGGTGCTTTGACACGAGCCCATGAAAGGATAAGGAAAGGAATCATATAGAATTCTTGGAAAGTGGAAGTGCTTAAGCATATTAATCATGTCATTTGAGATAAAGGTATGAAAAATTCTTGCTCTGAGTCTATCATATGCCTTTTCTAAAATAATCGGGACAGAGAAAATTGTGAAAGTAATCTTTTAAATAGATAAGTTTATTTTTTAACCATCCATATTTATTCAATTTAAGGACAAAAAAAAAAAAAAAAGACTGAAACTATTATAACCGAATTAGATATGTGATTTTTGCAATATACAGTCACCCTGATGGACATCACAGTTGCAGAACTTAGATTAGGCAGGAAAAAAGAGGCCCAATTTCAGGGTTGGCGGGCTCTTTTCATGGGCCATTGGATTATATGTCGTGCTATAGAGCCAATGGACTGACCCAATTCATTGGGATAATTACGTTATATAACCCTCCCAAACTTAAAACTTAAGGGGTGGATTGATTTTTACCACGGGGTGTAAAAATTCTTGTAAAAAATACCATGTGGATGATGTCATAAATTAATTTAAACACATTTTTAAAAATTTTTTTCTCCCTCTTCTCCGGTCAACCTCTCCCTCTTTCCACCACCCAATCCCCCTTTCCATTTCTCTTTCTCCCCCCTTCTCATTCCACACTCTGGCAACCAGTTCTCCCTAGGGCCGGCAATTTCGGACACGACACGGTGACACGACACGAGAACGACACGAAATAAATGGGTTTGGACCGCACGTTTAATAATTGGGTCGAAATTGGGTCGACACGTTTAACACGAAAATAAATGGGCCGGAAATGGGCTAACACGATTAACACGTTTAACACGTTCATGTTAGAATTTTCAAACTATTCTAAAGCTCTTTTATAACAAGTATAGGCCTATTTGTGTGTTTAATATAAGATCAGAAAACAATTATTGAAGAATTTTCACTACTGAGACGACATAAATCAGAAGTTACGGAGATATTGCTTCTGATATAAAATAATAATCTTATAATTAACTAGTTAATAATAATATAATATAATATAGTAAATGAATTATATTTATATTTAACTGGTTAATAATATAAAATAGTAAGCCTAATATTAAATGCTTGGCCATCGCTTCTTTCTCGAGCTTGATAAGTCTTTGCTCACCAAAGGTGAATTTTTTATATGCGGAAATTCTTTGCATTTTTTTATGTATTTGTATTCCTGGAAAAATGAGCTTTATCTCTGTCTTTTCAAAAATAAAAACCTATGCATTTCCTCCGTAATTGCCGGCCCTATGCATAATCCATAAAGCTAATGACACGTAAAATTCCTACAAAATAGAACCCAATCTTTTCTATTTTCATAGAAGGTTCTGGATAGATTCTAAACAATTTTTTTTTTCCTTTCTTTTTTGTTACAAAAAACTTATTGTTATCATATACAAAAATAATAATCTAAGATTCATATTACTATATTTTTCTTACTATATTTTAAATTTTTATATATTTTTTAAATTATTATAATTTATTTTTATAAAAACACATAATTTCAAGTCTAAACATCGACTCATTTTCAATAAATCATTTTCATAACTTCAATTACAATGTATTCTCCATATGCTTTTTTACACCATAAAAAAAATGGTTAAACTTTTAGTTGTTATTTTAAAAGAAAAATAATTTAGCTGTTTACCACTCCTAATTTAGCTGTTACTCTAAAAGAAAAATAATTTAGCTTTTAGAAAGAAAATTGATTGAAATTTGAAAGTTTATGTTAAACGGGTCATAAACGGGTTTTTCATGTTAAACGGGTCATAAACGTGTTCGTGTCGTAAACGGGTTTTTCGTGTTAAATGGGTCATAAACGTGTTCGTTTTCATGCCAACCCGTTCTGGACCGTTTAATAATCGTGTTCGCGTGTCGTGTCGTGCTGCCCGTTTATTAATCGTGCCGTGTTCGTGTTTACGTTTCTGGCCCATTTATTAATCGTGTCGTGTTCGTGTTGAGGCTAATCGTGTCGTGCCGTAATCGGGCCGGCCCGAACACGGCCCGCGAACACGATTTGCCAGGCCTAGTTCTCCCCACAATCCTTAGCGCCGGTGACGCCGATCTCCTCCAACGGGGCTGCGGCATGATTATATCAATCAGTGCTCTTCCTTGCAAAGTCATGGTGCTCCGATTCCTTCGCGATTCCAGCGAGATCTGGCTAGATTCATGCCGATTTGGTGAGGATTACCATCGAGACTACATTGTCACCGCCAAATCTTTCCTCCGTGATGGCTTCTCTCTCCGTTAACAGCGATTAGAGCTGTAACACAGGCGTGATAGGAGCTCTTTCTGGTTGTTGCAATGATCCACGGTGACGATGGCTCAGTAAGGAGGCGATCTAACCCGTCGTTCTTCGCTCACTCGTCGCCATTCTTCGCGTGCTGCTCGCTGCCCTTCGCCGATCCTTTATTATTTTTTTTGGGAAAAATTTTGGTCATTTATTGGATTTGGTAGATATTTTATTTGTTTGTTTGTTTTATTTATTTATGTATTATTATTATTATTTTTTTGTGTTTCGATTTTTTTTTTTTCGTGGTTTGCGATTGTTTGCTTTTTGTGCAATCTTGATGATTCTTTGTTGAATTTTTTAGTGTTTCTGTGATCAATTCGGTGTGTGCGTGTGTGTTTTTAATTATTATTTTTTTTCGGTGATGAAACCTGGAAAATCCGGTGGACTCGGGAGTTTTCAGTTGATTACCAACAAGTAATCAGTTGGTCAACAAGTTTCTGGTCGGTAACTAATTGATTACCTACTGGTGGCAGTTGTTACTAGTTAGTAACTATAGATGCTAGGACCTATGGCCAAATTCTTATTCAAGTTAGATCAACAAAAATTAACTTACAAGAAATATTAAGGTCCTTGGACATCGCATATGAGAATTATAAAGCAAGTATAAACGGAAAACATAAACGGAAAAGAGATAAAAAGTAATAATAGATAACAACATTGAGATTTAGAGAAGTTCACAGGAATGTCGTGCTACATCCTCTTATGTTTGGATTTTTACTATTTATGAATTTTTAGTACAAGGTTACAATTTATGGGAATATTTTGGCAAAATTTATGTAAAGGCCAGAAGATACCCAAATGTGAAGGATCTTGCTTTATTTATAGAGGAAAAGTAATGGGTCTGAATTCATAGGTTAGTAGTGGGCAGTTCCCACTACCCTGAGAAATCCAGAATGTGTGTAAGAACATAGGTCGCGATGAATTGTAGATTTGATGGTTATGGAAGTCAACCTTCCATCATTCGTCGTTTGCTCAAGGTAAGCATTAAACGGTAAACCAAACATCATTCGTAATGAGCAATAATTGGGCGCACATCGGACAATGGGATGTGATCGTTTGTCGTTCGTCATTCATTGTTTTGAGTCTAATGTCGAGCTGATTAAAACACTTGGTAATTTTACTTGTTTTAAGAGGTTATCGAGACTTATGTCGAGTGGCTGATGGACCATAATCCTTTACTTAAAGGGTAGTCAGTTGATCCGAGCCCAAGTCTAGGATGGTGTATATGTGGTGAACAATGGACTAAGGTTCGACATTTGTTGGCTTGTTGTTCGTCACTCATCGGTTCATTGTTCATTGTGACCTAGGTGTCACAAAATAGGCAGATGAAGTATGACCCTTATCATACAATGATTCCTGATAGAGTGTTCAATGTTTGTCATTCACAGTTAGACACTCGTTGATCAACTCATTGATGGAGTCAATCAATCATCATTGCAAGTCTGGTATCGCTGAGGCCAGTCAATCACAACAAACGAGCCTAACAAAGAAGGAACCTGCTTTACATGTGGCGTACACTGATTGGTGAAGTCAAAACGATAGTAACATTTTCGAAATTTGAAAGGACGTGAAATGATTTCATCAAGCAGGAACATCAAATGTCTCTTGAGTCTTCAACTTTCTAGGCAAGATTTCTCACCCTCTATCTCCGATTTCTATATTTCTGATCCTAAAAGTTTGTTTTCCTGTTAATTTTGAGTTGTTTGAGGCTAGTTTCAAGAGTTTTCTCTAAGTGTTTGAATCGGTTGAGAGTTTGGGGGTTTTTGTTTCTGGGTTTTACTTGAGTTTCTAGGTTTGATTCTTGAGATTCTTTTTTCAAACTCATAGAGTTCTAAATGAGTAAGAGATTGATCCAAAAACCTTCCATCTTTCGTTTCGAAACTATTTTTAACACAATAATGGATAAGTCCATAGGCAAGAGGCCCCTCCCTGGAGGAGCATGTTGATATCCCAGTGAATGTTGACCTAGGGGATAATGATGCCGAGGATGATAAGTTGGCATTGTCCTTTGACATTCGAGGAAGGAAAATGAATATGAGTACAATCAGAGAGGGGCTGGGATAAGCAATGAAGAGTTCAAAAGGAATTAACCCATAACAGTGTCGGGCATTGGAATCCTTTCAATCTCTCCTATTGCTTGATTGACCATACCTTCAAACCGAATAAGCATGGAGTCCTTTCTTCAAACGGCGAACCCTGCCTCCATATTGACTGAAGATGACTTGATGGTCATCAGGGGAAGGTATGGTTTCCCAAATGAAGTCCAACTACGCCTTCCGTTCCCCAACAAGTGAGTGGGCTTTGACTACCGATCCATCTGCTTATTATCCAATGCATGGCGCATTATAATCTCGCAATTCCTCAATTGATGTCGCATAGCATGAAAGTGTTTCTTGGTCTAATCATAGTTACTGACGAAGCAAGTGTCGAATTGACCGTCAAAGACTTTCTTGCTCTCTATTATCCAAAGGAGAATGAGAATGACTTTGATCGATATTCAATGTACCCACGACGCAAGAAACAAAAATTTGGGGGAGTGGTCAATGCTAACGGTACTGGCAAGACCAGTATTTTTTGATGCTGGTGATTAAGAAATCGATGGGGGCGTTAGTGAATGCATTCTATCCACTATGGGGTCCTCTTCTAAGCCTTAAACTTACAGCATTGAGAGTAACGTCGAACATCAAGCCTTGAGAGTAACTGTTGCTCCATCTGCGGTTTCAATGTCCTTATTTCTTCAGACATTATGCTTCTCATCTTCTCCACGATGTTCATTGTCCCTGGAGGGACGAGTCCTTCTACCAGTGGCGGTAGCTCGGGTGACAAACGTCAAGTAGAAGATGCTATAGGAACTAGATTCTAGTTTTTGCTTTATCGTCTATGTCCACCGATTGCGTGGACATGGGTTGCATCGGCGCTATCAGGCTATGAGCATTGGCCTGCGTTCCTTAAGGGTAATATGGTATAGCTTGTTGCCAGCCCCTAGTGTCATTCTTGCCGAGTATCGGGTGTAAGGGTTGTAGAAGTAAAAGGAATACGCCGCCTGTATGCTAAGCGTTGATAGTTGGTTCTCAATGCTTGGTTTTATGAGCTAATGCTCTCCATTTGTGTTTGTTGAGTGTTATGCTTTTTGGTGAGCTTTTCCACCAAGTGCATTAGGTTAGCAATCTGGGAATTACTCTGAGACGTTGAAACTTCAGGCTGAGTGCTGGGATAGTTACGTGATTACTCCGCTAGTTGTTCATGGTTCTTCAACATGGTTGCTAGATGAAGCTCTATTGTATAATGGCCAAGGGGCCTATGGTGGGTGCCAAACTATAGATGCTAGGTTCTACGGTCAAATTCTTATTTAAGTTAGATCAACAAAAATCAACATACAAGAAATATTAGGGCCATTGGACATCACATATAAGAATCATAAAGCAAGCATAAATGGAAAACATAAACAAAAAAGCGATAAAAAGTGATAGTAGATACCAACACTGAGATTTAAAGAAGTTCGCCTTAAAACCCATAAAATTACCAAATGTTTCAATCAGCTCGACATTAGACTCAAAACAATGAATGATGAATGACAAACGATGACATCCCGTAGTCTGATGTGTGCCCAACTATTTGCCCATTACGAACGATGTTCGGTTCACTGTTCAACGATCATCTTGAGCAAATGACGAGTGATGGAAGGTTGACTTCCATACCCGTCAAGCCCATGATCCATCATGGCCACACATGTTCTGGATTTCCCGGGGTAATGGGAACCACCCACTACAATCCTACTAATTCGAACCCATTACTTTTCCTCTATAAATAAAGGAAAACCCTTCACATTTGAGTATCTTCTAGCCCTTACCAAAATTATGTCAAAATATTCCCAGAAATTTTAATCTTGTAGTCAAAATTCATATATAATGAAACTCCAAACTCAAGAAGACGGAGCATGCATTCTAACAAGACCCATATTGGGTGGCCAATGGACCAGGATCCTTTATATAGAGGGTAGTCAGTTGATTCGAGCCCAAGTATGGGCTTTTGGATGCGTGGTGAACAATGGACTAAGGTTCGACATTCGTTGACTCATTGTTTTTCACTCATCGATTCGTTGTTCGTCGTGATCTAGGTGTCACAAAATGGGGAGACGAAGTTTGACCATAATAATAACCGCTGGTGGTCAATAACCAAATTGGTCTTTTCAATAGAGTGATGGTCACTAGTTGGTAGAATTTTGGTGGTTTCTGATTTCAATAGAGTGATGAAATTTTGTATTTGTGGTTTTTTTTTTTAATAATATTTCGATGATGAAAATTTAAAAATATGGTGAAATTAAAAGTTTTGATTGGTAACCAACTAGTTACCAATTGGTAACTTGCTGGAGGTAGTAAACTATTGGTTACTAGCTGGTAACTAACTGGTTGGTGATTATTAGTCGGTAACCAACTAGTTACTACTTAGTAACCCTCCGATGACGTGGTTATCGATTTGAAACCCATGGGCTGTCGATAACTAATTGGTAACCAGTCAGTAACCAAATGGTAACCAGTCGGCAATAGTGGTTATCGATCTGAAACCTACCGGTAGTTGGTAATCAACTAGTTACTATTTGGTAGCTAACCGGAAACCCATTGGTAGTGATAGTTACCTATCAGAAACCCGCTGGTAGTCGGTAACTAATTGGTTACCATTTGTAACTCGCTAGCGGCGGTAGTTACCGATTGGAAATACGCTGACTGTTGGTAACGAATAAGGACGTTTTTACTAATGAGTAATCCAATTTAGGAAAAAGGAATTAAATTCATGATTTTAAATTCCAATGTTTACTTTTGTAATTAAGAATTAAATGACATAGGTCTCACCTAAAAATAGGAATTAATTCCCTTGATGAGGGGGAACTTGTCTCCCACTTGCTAATTATGGAATTTAATTCCTTCCACTAAAAAATTGGAAGTAACTAATTCTATACCAAATATACCCTTATTCTTATTCAATTATGATTTGTTTTCTATTTAAGAATAGTTCGTAACTACATTAATTATATCCCAATCCTTCTAATTTTTTAGAAAGTAAACAACATAATAGGAATTTAATTCCCCAAGTAAATAGATTTATTGATAGATTAGTAAGCACTTAGTGGCATTTGTCAAAAGTTCCCTAATTCATTTGACAATGGGTCAGATTTCTAAGGGACTGTCACAGAGTAGGAAACTTTTGAGAAACGCCATAAAATCATGCTTTGGATTGATTTTTGTCATATAGAAAAAAAACTCTTATAAAAATGTCAAAGCATGACATTATTAATATTTATTTATTTATTTATTCAAAGTATCAATTATAATAATTAATTGGTATTCATGTCTCTGCCGATGGGTTACCAATCGGTTACCAACTAGTTACTAGGTGGTTAGTAACTACTGTCATCGGCTGGTTACTAACTATTTACAAGTTGGTTATTAATCGAGAACCAAAAAATCTATCGAATTTTTTAGATTTTATCACCAGATTATTTGACAAAAATCTCAAATATTCAAGTTATTAAAATCCAACAAACATTTAAAAGTATACCAAAAAAAAAAAGAGTAAATTTTTTATTTTAAAAATTACATAATCATTAAAAAAGGTCCATTTTCAGTTTCAACCTACATGAGCATAAGTAATTATCTTGAATATAGTAACTATTTTCTTATATTCCGATCGCCTGGAAGGGACAAAAGAAACATCTTGTTCCTTCTTCAACAATTTATGATCTCTACTGAACCTCTCAGTAGGAGAATCGTTGTTTTACTAGCAGCCACAAATTTCGTGTTGGACGCAGTACTCATACTAGAAATTATAATCAAGGATTACTCTATCAATCATCATCTACTTCAGAGATCATCCCCGAAAATCGATAAATTCTTTTTCTTTTCTTATCACTCAGTACCTCGTCAAGGTGACACTTTCCTGTATTAAGAGCTAAATTAGCTAAAGGGATGGGTCATAATTATTACGGAGAGCCCGCATGGTCCAATGATCTTTTATATATTTTTCCAGTAGTAATTTTAGGTACTATTACATGTTACGTAAGTTTAACAGTTCTAGAACCATCAATGATTGGCGAACCTGCGGATCCATTTGCAACTCCTTTGGAAATATTGCCTGAATGGTATTTTTTTCCCGTATTTCAAATACTTCGTACAGTGCCCAATAAATTATTGGGTGTTCTTTTAATGGTTTCAGTACCTGCGGGATTATTAACAGTACCTTTTTTGGAGAATGTTAATAAATTCCAAAACCCATTTCGTCGTCCAGTAGCGACAACTGTCTTTTTGATTGGTACCGCAGTAGCCCTTTGGTTGGGTATTGGAGCAACATTACCTATTGATAAATCTCTAACTTTAGGACTTTTTTAATTGATATTGATTCAATTTTGAAATAAAAAAAAAAACATGTGTATCTAGGGAATAGTCGCCTCAAAGTGAATTTTCCCTAGATACGTTTAGTCAATTAAATTTTGGATATATTCCGAGTATTATGGATTGTGTTAACGATTCAAAACTTATTATTAAATCTTATGCAAAATGCTTTTATATTTCTAGAACGTCCAATATATGTTTTACATCTTCTATCGTAAAATCTTTAATTTTCATAAGTTCTTCTTGACTGTTATTCAAAAGGTCTAAAAATGTATTGATATTAGACCTTTTCAGACAATTATAGACCCTGGGGGTCAATTCTGATTGGTCAATATAAATATATTTCAATGCTTTTTCTTTTTTCGTTTTCCTTGGTTTAGCTAATCTACCATGAAAATTAAAAAGGGGTAAAGTACCTTTGTGTTGATTGTTTTCTAAATGTTCTTCTGCATGGAAAAAGGGAATAAATAAATCAATCAAATTTCGGGAGGCCTCATGAAGTGCTTCTTTAGGAGTTAAACTTCCATTTGTCCATATTTCGAGAAAAAGTATTTCTTGGTTTTCATTTCCATTCACATAAGAATGAATACTATGATTTGCATTTCGAACAGGCATGAATACAGCATCTATAGGATAACTTCCATTTTGAAAGTTATTTGGCGTTTTTATACGATATCCGCGATCCCTCTTGATTTGTAATTCAATACACAAAGTTATTGGTTCTGTTAGGTTAGCTATATGCTGTGTATTATCAACGATTTCCACGGAAGGTGGTAAGATGATATCTTGAGCAGTTACATATCGGGGACCCTTGACACAAATAGACGCATCACGAGTTCCATATAGATTACTTCTCAATACAATTTCTTTCAAATTCATTAAAATTTCATGTACGGATTCTTGAATACCGATTATGGTAGAATATTCATGTGGTAGTTTCTCGAATTTTACGCATGTGATACATGTTCCTCTATTTCACCAAGCAAAGCTCTTCTCATCGCAATGCCTATTGTGTCGGCTTGTCTTCTCATAAGTGGAGCCAGAATAAAGCGTCCATAATAAAGACGTTTACTGTTGCTCTTGATTCAACACATTTCCATTGTAGTGGCCGAGTAGATACTGTTACTTTCTCTTGAACCATAGTAATATTATTTGATCAAATCATTGAATTATTTATTTCTCTTGAAATATTTTCAATGTTTAGTTTTACACATGTCTTTTTTTAGGGGGCCTGCATCCATTATGTGGCATAGGGGTTATGCCTCGTATGAAACTTAATAGTATACCACTTCTACGAATAGCCCTTAATGCCGCATCTCTTTCGAGATCGGGGCCCTTTATCATGACTTCTGCTCATTGCATACCTTGATCCATTACTGCCCGAATAGCATTTTTTTGCTACGGTTTGAGCGGCAAAAGGTGTCCCTCTTCTTGCACCCTTGAATCCACAAGTACTGGTGGAGGACCAAGAAATTACCCACCCCCGTACATCTATAACAGTCATAATAGTATTATTGAAACTTGCTTGAACATGAATAACTCCCTTTGGTATTCTACGGGCATTTTTACATGAACTCATATGTCTTTTCTTACATGAACCAATTCTTGGTATTGTTGGAAAAATCAGATCCGGTATCAGAGTTACGGCGCAGTGGAAGTTTTAAAATTTTTATGCCGATTCAGAAAAGAAGCTCATGATGCATATAATAATAAATTAAATTCATGATCAATCGTACCTTATTTCTTGGATTCCGGAATTGTTAGAGCATTTGACCAACGTATCTTCTCTACTATTCTTGAGTTCTACCTCTCAGAGTGTGTATGGGCACACGTTCTATGAATTCAAGCGACCGGTAGTGCTTTCCGAAGTCTAGATCCCTCCTTATCAATTCCGATGATCCTCGTTGAGAATATGATCCAATTTCTTTCTTCAAAACTATAAAACAGGAACCGGTTAACCTCCTATGAAA
>CM046377.1:16844956-16869956 GCA_025413485.1 Ficus microcarpa | reverse complement strand
AACAATAACCTAATTAAAATGACTTCTAAATTAGAAAATTAGTGCTCAGGGGTCCACAAATGGAATCTAAGAAGTTATAATCAATAAGGGTTCGGAGGTTAGAGATGTAGTGAAAATGAAAAGGGGTAAACGTCTTTACGACGGTTTCCAAATACTGAAGAAAAAATGAGATTGAAAAATTGGTTTAGAAAAATGTTTCTTTCTTTCGATTCATCACGGATGATTCTGGAAGCGTATTCAAGAAAAATGTATATCCAGAATCCCCCAAAAAGGTTCCAGAAATGCTCCCAAACAGCCCCCAGATCTTTTTCACGCCTTACTTAAAATTAAACAAAAGTTGTCGAATACTGATATATCAAGGCTTGTTGCAATATATCATTCTTAAATAACTGAAATGACAACCTCATATTCTCCTAAAATTCTGTAAATCTTATTTAAATCCCACTTCAACTTAGCTAAGAAAGTACCACAAATTAGCGGGATATTACATAAACATACCGAAAAATAACAACATTTATGATCATGACACTCAATTAAAGAAATGACTAATTGCGTATAATTAAGCAGTATACCACATTATACAATCTCCAACTTTATTCAACCATTCGCAGATAAGCTTGCTTTGTTATAAGAAAGAGGGAGAGATCACATGTATGATTAACAATAAAAGTACAGGGATAAAACTAATTAATTATATATATATATATATTTCTTTTCAAAATTAAAGCTGTAACATTGATATTGATCAGCCATATATATATATATATATGTATATATATAATACTAATGACCAAGCTAATTGCTTAAAAAAGGCAGCAAATCCCAAAGCAAAATCCCTCAGCCCTCCCAGGTATAGGAAGGCAAATACAACCAGAACAGCAATGGTTCGTGCCATTGCATGAAGAACCATTACAGCCGTCTTCGCTCCGAAATCCATGATCTGGCAGCATTATCCTTGAGAGAAGAAGATCACCATTCATGCCAACCACATCAACGGGCTTGTCGAGATCGATAGGAGGATAAGGTTCGTATCTCGCACATTCAGCAAAGGCGGATGTGGCAAAGTAGGCCGCCAGAAGCACCGCAATTGTCACAGCCACCAATTCGGAATTAACTTTACTCTTACTCTCCATATTGAACTATCTTTCTCTCGTTATTTTGTGCCCTCTCCCCAAAATTCACTTTTATATTTAGTGCATAGTGCAAAAATGTGGTGACGAATACATATGAAGTATATCCTTACTTTCCGAGGCTATTTGGTTATTCCGCTTGAATTGGAGTTTTGCAATTATTTTGATTAAAGTTGAGTTAAGTTTTGGAGCTATGCATTTGGTTGTAAATGAACTTTGGAATTAAAAAGTGTTAAAACTTAAAATGCATATGGAAAAAAAAATATATTAATATAGATTTTGTCTTGTTTTTCTTGAAATTCTATATAATTAAAAAAAATCTCATTTTGATGTGAAATAATAACGTTATGGACTTTTAAAATTTAATTTTTTTAAGTCAGAGTTAATTATGTGAAGAGTGAAATTGAGTTTATTTAAAAAAAAAAAAAAAAGATAAAAAACAACTGAAATTTTTTGATTTGAGTGAATCATTCAAACACGTGCTTAATCTCAATTGAACAAGCATCATAAATTATTGCTTTGCAAAGCACCTAACATGTTTTGTAATGCAACAATTTTTTGTATCTACACAACCGATGACGTTGTGCTGCTTAGCGCTCTTTTTACCTCCATCACTTTGCTTTATTTGAATATAGACTTCTTGGTCCGTTTTTCTTTTTCTTTTTTCTTTCAATACTTTCTTTCTTTAAAAAAAAAATTTGAAAAAGGAAGTGGACCCTCTAACTTAAGAAAATAGCAATATGTAATTTATAGTAGAAATTACCGTTTACAACTAAATAAAAGTAAGGTCACCAAAATGTCATTGAGTTACAAAATAGATTCATGTAGAGTTGGTCCTTTAATCCAACACTTTATCCTGCATAGTGTATGCGCAGGAAGCTGTCAGGATTCATGAAAAATAAAATATAAAAATAAAAAGGTTCACACTTGAAAGAGAGAGAAAAAAAAGTATTTTATCGGGAATTTCTAAAAAACTAAATAAACTTATAGGTTATAAATTTTAAGAAATTGAGTGGGGGCAGTCATCACTACCTTTTGCTCCATGCATGGATATTGCGTGTTTACATATATAAATACATAACATCTGGCGATCCATATCGTTAAGAAGATTTTAATTTTGCGTCTGGACCGTAGAGTAAGGATGATACACTTTTGTGTTTTTTTAGACATTTCTTTTCGTGTTGATTTTCTCGTGCAATCATTCGTGCATCATGGCAAGAAAAAGGACCTTAATTATTAAGGTTAAATATATTTTTCTTTCTAACCACGTTAATTTGACCCCTCTCAACATTGTCTAATAATATATTTTTTTTCTTGCTGCTGATAAATTACAATATAAATGCCATAAATCACTCAACAATAATTTCATATGATAGTCAATGATGCCACAGGAGCTTTTACAACCTTCCCACTAACAATGATTTAACTTTTTGAGTACTCAAATTAGAAATTGACATGTACAGAGTTATAACTCGGTGCGTAATTGCAGAAATTCTACTTGTTTGTGTGTTTGTTTTTCACAATGATTTAACTTTTTGAGTACTCGAATTAGAAATTGACATGAATAGAGGTATACCTCGGTGTATAATTGCAGAAATTCTTTTATGAAATTGTGTGTGTGCTTGATTGTTTGTACTAAAAAAATTGCTGGAATTCAATAGAATGATGAGTAGCGTTTTATATATGAAACTTTTTTTCATTTATTTATTTATTTTTAACAAAAACTGGAACTTTTTTTTTTTTTTTTTTTTTTTAACATCTCAATCAGATTAGCGCATTCTAGCTATAGCCCCTCATTCAATGTAATTGAAACAAGTACAAAAGAATTATAAAATCTAGAAGAAGAAAATTACACCAACTTTTGAAAAACAAAACCCAAAATTGGCGTGGCATGAGGATTTTCCAAAATCATCATTGAATTTGTAATCCTTTTCACAATGTTTTTCTGTTTTGTTTTTGTTTTGTCTTGTTTTGGTTTTGTGTAGATGCCCATTACAATCTTATTAAAAACAAAATGCTCGTCTTTGTTCTACAAATTATGAACTTTAATTTTAGATTATCCATCTTGTAGTTTTTTCTTTTTCGCATATAGACACAATACATTAAGAGATCGATAATCTTGATGTTTTAATTTGCTTGTTATATCTATAGAATCAACCAGATTAAAGAGGACAAATTGACCCCGGAATAAATAAATATTTTTTAAAAGTAAAATGTCACGAATACATCAAAAGTATCTTAGTCTTAAGGTGCAATTTCTTAAGAGGGTGGCAAAGTTAATTTGTCCAAAATGAAAATAACTCAAATTAACATGTGTAAAAGGAAAAATTTGCCCCATTGTCTAGGCATCATTTGGCTCTATTTCCCTCAAATTTCAGCAACTAAGGATAGACAAAACTACCGTATATCGACCACTGAACAAGCCATTTGAAAGTTCTAAATATTTCGTCATTTGTTTTATTTAAGTTTTTTTTTTTTTGTTTCAGAACAACAGAAAAGCAGCCTAACAAAAGTATTAAAAAAAAAATAACACTTCTTTGAAACACCGCAACTTTCCAAGGAACAACGTCCAAAAGTCGGCTTATGTGGCAGTTTTGTCTCATGATTAAACAGCTACCCATGCATCCTCGATCACTCGAAATCTAAGAATCCTGTGCAAAAGTAGAATACAATGCAATCCGTATTTCCGAAAAAAAAAAAATTTATCAAGAACGCAGTGCTTAGTGTTAGTTTGCTTCAATATAATTATTATGAGACTTTTCCTTTTAAGGACGATCAACCATGCAAAGCATATTATTAGAATAATGATGAAATTAAAACGACAAGGATATCACTACAACGATTACGTCATTGAAATAATGCTGTGATTATAATGTAATATGTCATCATAAAGATATAAGGACTATAATACGTGAAGCATATTTTTATAATGATATGCAATAACATTGAGACTATTTAATTATCATGATATAATAATGAAATCGATCGAGACTATATAAACGCAGAATATGATCATAATGAGATTATGTTATTAATATGATATAACATTAATGATGTCATTAATTATATTGATGCTGTTATGATTACATGCGAAGCGTATTGTTAGAGTACTAGCGCATTATTATATCATTAGAGTAACAATGTGATCATAACAATGATGTAGTTATAATGATAAGGATGTCATCAGATATATTTTTAGTTCATCATTAAGTGATTATTTTAAGGGTAATTATGTCATTACAATACCTTGTTTGGCCATTTTTAGAAAATTTTTATCCAGGCCATGTTTAAATTTCACTACTTTAGATTTGACCATATATGGAAATCATCCTAAAAATACAGCTGGAGGTAATTAATCATCGATTTTTTTTTATTGGATACGATGCGATAAGGGTTTTTGTTCTTTGTATTACTCGTTCGACTATGAGAATTTGCCTGATTTTTGTGCTTAAGATTCCTTTGTTGTACACTCAAATGAGGTATATGTTGATAAAATCCTGCACGAGGTCAAGAATATGAGACTCGGAAAAGCAAAGGATAAAGAGATCTAATGTGGTGAAAGATCTAGGTAGGTCTATGCACGAATTGTTAAGAACCCTTGACTAAGGGTGCTGATCTCAGAGAAATACATGTCGAAACGACGTCCAGGTATCACTCTCACATCAACAAATGTGATTCATACTTGTTAGGATTTAACAGATGGTTAATGCAAGTACTTTCTGGCAAAACCATGTTCATTTGGAGAGAAGAAATTATCTTAATAATATCACAAACAGGGATGGAGAGAAAAAAAAGGCCTAGGAGGGGCTTAAGCCTCCCTTCTCAACTTGTGCTTTTTTAAAAAATGGCCTGTAATAATTTTGAATAAATTTCTATACTAGCCCTTTGAAAACAAAAATTTGATCGTAGTAGTCCCTAATTATATATTATATATAGTTATTAGCCTCCCTAATAAAAAAGTTATGGCTTTGTCATTTCTCGCAAAGATTTAGAAAAGGTCGGGTAGGCCGCTGGAAGACCGAGTACCACGAGCTGGACAATTTGTCTCTAGCAGATTGGTCCTGCGGCACCTGCTTAACCCTTGAGGCTAGCAAGTCAACATAACAAGTTTTCTACAAGTCCACAAATCCAAGACGTAAGTTATGTCGCTAGCACAAAGCACACAATGATAAAATTTCAATAGCACATGGAGGGCTTAAGTATTCGATAAGTGGCAACAACCAAGCACATATATAGCAAACACAGGAGCAAATAACAACGAGGCAACAAACAAGTCATTTGTGAGATAAGATGAACGCAACATGATTTCAAAACGGGCTACTTGTTTCATTGATAAGAGTGAGAGAGTACACATCTAGAGCTCGTATATATCCTACCCGTGGCCAAGCCCCTTAGCTTCCTAACTAACCACCTCTTTTAAGAGCTTTCTGAATTTTTTCTCATTGTACATGACGAACCATGGAATATGACGACGAGGTATTGTCCCAATAAAATATTAAAAAAATTTCAAAGAACGACGATCATGAAACTAAATTCCAATCTCTCCACTAATTAATTAAATACAAAACCTTATTAAGAACGATGATCATGATGATTCTAAATTGAAGAAATAATAAAAAGATAGGAACAATTATAAGATAGGTAACAAGCAGTACTACATCACACAGACTCTCCTTATTCAACTTATTCTCACATATGCTTACTTTGTTACAAGGACAAGAGGAAAAAAAAAAAAAAAAAAACTGTATATATGTGTAATGAGATGATATATCATATTTTTCATATGCTCCAACGGTGCTTGAGGAGACACGTATCTGTAATTTATAAATACATGCACTAATTTTTAATTAGTTGGGGTCGGAAAAAATGCAGCATATACCAAAGCAAATTCCAGTCGGCTTCCCAGGTATAGGAATACAAAGACACCCAGAACAACAAGCATCGAGGACACTGCAGGAGGAGAAAATACAACCTTCTTCAGGGAAAAATACATCTTGCAGCATTATCCTTGAGAGAGGAAGACCATTTTTAGTAACATCACGGAGGGGCTCCACGGAAGGACGAGGAAGAGGAGGAAGAGGAGGAACAGGAGGAAGAAGAGGAGGAAGAGGAGGAACAGGAGGAAGAAGCGGAGGAACAGGAGGAAGAGGAGGAACAGGAAGAGGAGGAACAGGAAGAGGAGGAACAGGGGGAAGAGGAGGAATAGGAGGAATTCTCTTACAAGCTGCAAAGGCGGGTGTCGCGAAGTAGGCTGCCAGAAGCACCGCTATTGTCGCCACCACCATTGATGAAACAACCTTCCTCTTACTCTCCATTGATGATGACATATTTTTGTTGTATGTATCTTTACCTCTTGCTCTCTGAATATGAATGTGTGCGCTTGTATGCCTCTTCCCAAGTTCGTCTTTTATAAGGGAGTAAAGCTAAGTTTCATAATTGGTGTTTACTATTCCCCTTTAACTAATGTAAGAAATCATTGCTTTGTACAGCATGCTTTTATCGTATGATTAAGTGTAATTTCGATTTTAGTTATTGAAGAATACATGTTGTCTTACTTTGTCAACTAGAACGGAAAATATTACAAATGTTTATTGTTAGTTCTTTTGTGATTTAAACATCAAAAAATGACAAAATAAAGTACGGATGAATGGTAACTTGGTAAAATGCATATTGGATGGTCAATTGGGCAGGTGAAGATTCACATTATATAGGTACCCATTTGCTCTAACATATTAAAAACATAATTTTGGATTAGTTTGGAATGCATGTATCTACTTTAATTCTCCCGCAATTCAATCGACCATCCAACATCTGTCTTATTAAATAACCCCCCCACATACGCATGAGCCACACGTGCTTCTGTTGGTTATTGCTTTTAACGTTTCTGTTAAAAATTGATAATGAAACGTTTAATAGCTCATATGACAATAGCGTGGAATTTTAAATTTTAAAAGGGAAAGTGAGACAACGTGTATTATTAAGGACTAAAATTTGAATTATTAATCTAATAATATTGCATGTATATTTGTTTTCTTATTTATATATCTACACAATGTGATCATGTGAGAAGAGGAAAGGACGATGTGTTAAGCACTCCATTTTTCTTTTGTACTTCTGTTTAAATAGCTCGGGAGTTTCATGCATGTACAGTAATTTTTCATTGCGTACGAAAAAATTTAATGAGCCAAAAAAAAAATAGTTAAATAAATAATTCAACGTGGATTTAAACAAAAACACTAACGTTAATTATTGCAGTGCTTTCTGCTTTCAATGAAAAGAAAGCAATCTTACAAAAAATGTACTTCACATCTAAATATATATGAGTACTACTCATTATATGTTTTAGACTGGGCACTCTAATAAAAATAAAATAATTATATTTTTCATCATAACTCATATATAACATTTGAGTTTTGAAGGACCCAGATAGTACTATACTGTTTGTTTTACTTTTTATTTCTTTCCGTGTTGGACTTTCTCATTCAATCATTCATGCTTGATGACAACAAAAAGGACGATAATTATAAAAGCTAGTCCTTTAAAAACAAATAAATAAATAAAAGATTTCACGATTTTTCTTACTAACCACGTTAATTTGGCCCCCTCTAAATATTGTTCAATAATTTGCTGCTGTTGAGAAAATATTACCATTTCACATGTATTGCAATGACTCACCAAAGCTCAAAGATTTTTTTTTTATTTACTATAGATGATAAGAAATAATAAGATCTCTCTTGGTTGTGTCTATCCCCATTTGTAGTATCATATTAGCAATTAAATTAGATGTCGACGTGGTTGTCAGAATTACCTAACGTTAATTTTACATTTAACTTCATAAGATGAATAGTTCGAATTTCCTATCCTCAAATTCACATATTTAAAAAAACAAAACAAAACAAAACAAAAATAAACAAAAGAATAGACGCTGACATATAGAGTCAATTAGATGTGGTTGTCTGTTCAGTGCATATACACACATTTGTGGTCTTAGAATTCGAGAGTGTCTGATAAATGGGTCTATAACTCCTAGTAAAATTTGAATTGGATATCTCAATTTGAATTTAGAGAGTGTTTTGATGAAATGGGCGGTTTTTACTCATATTGATCATGAACTTTTTATTTCCTTTTTCGCTTCATAACTTTGCCTGAAGGCTTTCTACTAGAGAACTAGATCTTGTGCTAGTCCTACTAGCACATTGTTTTCATTTTTCCTTCAGTTTGTTCTTTCTTTTTTAGTTTCTGTTAAGTATTATTATTATTACTAATATTATTATTGCTTTAGGGTTGTCTTCATCTTTGTTTGCGCTTCAGTGTTGGGTTTTATCATTTAAGATTAATGACAAAAATCTCCCCCAAATTATAGCCCTTATAACACTTTGCAGCTCTCCGAATTTCAAAATGTAACATATCCATCCTCCAAACTTTGAACTCATAATAATTTGCTCCTACTATTAGTTTTTTTTTTTTTTTTTTTTTTAATAGAAAAACTCACGTAATAGGCACATGATGACTAGGAAATTAAGAACATTTTAGTAAAAGCGAACCAACCGTTAGTTTTCAAATTTTTCTTTTTTAATTTAATAAATTGGGAGTCATTAGTGTGTGATTTTTTAGAACTTAGTTGGGATGTTCTAAAAAATTCTCTTTTTTTCATATTTTTGTTTTCAAACTTAAGGATGTGAGAATCAAACCTTGCACCTTGTGATGGAATCGTGTTTAAAATTATTCCTAAATTATACTTGCAGTCACTGTATTAAAAAATAATATTATTCACACTCATGATCATTTATCAAAAAGAAAAACCTAATTTGTTGTTTTTCATTTGTTGCATGAAGAGATCAACTTAGTTGGTAGTAGATAATATCAAAGTATAATAATGAAAATTATTGTATACAATAATATCAGTGGCACGTTTATAAATGAACGGGTGAAGAAAACGTAATTAGTAAGTAGGACCAATATTAGACATGAAGAACAAAGCAAAGACTTGCTTTTTATAGAAAAATGTGTGCATGAAGCTAACACTTATTTTACATAAGCTTTGATAATAAAAAAGAAAACTAGATCGTGTAGGCATAGTGCAACATGCATTTATTCTTATCTCGCAGCTGTAGACGACTGTGATGAGCATTCTGTTCACGGCATTCCACCACCAACATTTTTTAGACTAGTTATTGGCCGTTAACAGGATTAATACGAATCCCAACATTGGCCTGCACTGGTTCAACGTTTGCACCATGGCCTGGAAAGCCAACAACGACACCTGTTGCGGCATCTGCTACGAAAAGCCCAGCATTGACAATCTCTCTTGCATCAGCAAGATTAATATTGAAATCTACTCCGATACCCTGACCAAGCTTTCTTGCATCCGCAGTACTAACAGTACTGGTGGTGCAAATGAAAGTAGCAATATGAGCACAAGAACAACAGTTGATCCTCCACAACTCATGATCGATATATATATATATATATGTATATATATATAATATCAACTTTTCTGGTTATTGTACTGATTAGAGTTTCTGTGACAATTTAGTAAACCTAAGGAGGGATATATGTATTGGTGTGACAATGAGTAAGGCTTTAGGAAAGATAAGGGTTCCGAGATAGGATAATCCCAACTTGTCATTTGATAAATAAGTACATACAAATTAGGCTGGTACTCCAATATCTACAACTAATTTATGACAGTTCTTTTTTTCTTTTTTCTTTTTTGTTTTTTTTTTTTTAAAGTTCGTGTCGTTATTAAATTGGGGTGGACCACGATCATGGATGTTTACTATATACACTACACGCACAGACATGGCTTTCTTTATCTCAAAGCTACTTTCAACTTTCAAGATGCCAAACCTATATGGAAATAATAGAGAGCGAACCAGGCTGAAAACCAAATTACCTATATGTCAAGTACTATTCCTTTGCTAAAGTATTGGGCGCCATTATTACCAAATATTGGCACAGTGCAATTTTTTTTTATTTAAATATCACAGCAGCAATATGTTGTTGGTTTTTCTTGTTACTGTACAATAATTTGTTATCGATATAGTAATAGTTATGCCTGATTACCAAAAAAAAAAAAAAAAAAGGCAGTTTATATAATAATATTAAATCACCACAACATAAAACTAGGAACCACAATTTTATCTAAAAATGAATTTAAAAAATGAAAACAACTGCCTAACTTGTATGGAAATGAAAACGAAAAACGTGAGCGTTTAATAATATCAAAGTACAACCCACAAAAATAGGAAATTGAAATTCTAATTAAAACTGAAAACTCGTAGACTCTCACAAAGAAAGGGAAAAAAAATCGGAAACAATATTTTAAAAAAATCCTGAAACTTCCTTTAAAATAGGAACCACTATATGGAAATACCAAAAAAAAAAAAATCCCTAGTTGCTTAATAACTTGTTATCAGATCATTAAACGAATTAAAAAAATCATTAAACGATTAAAAAAAAAAAAAAACTTGTCCCTAAGAAACAGAAAACCCCCTAAATAACTCGTCAATTAAAATTTGAAGAGATTCCTTACTGTAAGGATAGTTCTTTCCATAAAATAAATCTAGACATTAAAAAAAAAAAAAAAAAAGTGGAATCCGTATATGTGTGTGTTGTATGTATATATATATATATATATATAGTAAAAACAGATTTTTTTTTTCCATAAAAAAGAAAATATATGTACATAACATAAAAATATTTAAAGGGTAAACATGAAATTAAAAAATGATGGAGTTTGAAATTTGTTCAAATTTACTAATAAAAGGGGTGTTCAAAATTGATCATTCTGTGTAAATACTTCTTTATTCGTTTGTTTTAATCTCAAAGCAAGTTTTAAGTAGCCAAATTGGAAATAATAGAGCGGGCCTAACAAAAACCCAAACCTAGGTTAGGTATACCCTCCATTGGTAACGTAGGGGCGTCCATGACAACAAAATGACAGGATAAAATTATTTTTTCCTTTAAAAAAATTAAAGAAGAAAGTGGGTAATTGACAAAAAAAAAAAAAATAATAATAATAATAATAACAACATATCTCAACTAAGTTGACATTTATTAAAAATCTCATCATATAACAAACCCTGACCTACTCAAATTTGTTACGAAAAAGATAAAAAATAAAGATGAGGGTTTTGCAAGAATGTCATAAATTTGTCACATCCTTATAATTTTGTTCATCATAAGAGTAAAGTTGATAATTTTATCGTCTCAAAACATTTAGTTAAATAATTAAATGAAAAAATAGTAAATAGACAAAAAGGCCCTTATCTCTTTCTTCTCTTCTCTTTTTTATTTAATTGAAGTATTTTTTAGATTTGTTGCTGGTGTCGGGGGGGGGGGGGGGGCAAAGGACTGAGTCGATGCCAATGCAGATGGGGAGGTAGGGCAGATTTGGCTTGGGGGAGGGGGTCCATCACCGGCATTAGGGAATGAGGTTGGTCTTTTTAAAATTTTTTTATTATTTATTAATCAATACTAATATGAGATAAGGTGCATTATAATCACTATAGACAAATAACATTTTAACTGTTCAATTATATTTTAACGATTTAAAAATAAGTTATATTAATAGGAAATATAAATGGGACTTTATTGCGGTTGTTCCCATTTTAACATTTTATGAAAAATACATATATTTTTTTAAATGTAAGTTATCATTGAAAAAATTAAGATACGTGGACCCTGTTATCCTTCTATCTTTTCCATGCACAACCCCCCCTCTTCTCTCTCTTAAAAGACGTTTTATTCTCCTTTCACTCTTTCGTATGCAGAATCCTCTCTCTTTCTATCTCTCTCTTCTCTCACTTGTACCCTTTCCCATCTCTCTCTCTCCCTCTCTCAAAGTTTTTAGTGGCCTAAAAACACCAAAAAAAAAAAAAAAAAGTGAAGAAAAAAGAAAGGAGAGAAAAGAAAATTTGACACGTGGTTGAAGTAGAGGGAGGACTTGCTCTTTTAAATATTGGTTCGAGATTTCTCCCTTCTGGTTTTGTTGATTACGAAAAACATTGGGAAAATACTCAAGTTCTATAAGTCATGTTTCCATCAATAATTTTGGGTTGCGTCGATGTTCATGAATGAAAGCTACACACAAGAACTTAAAACTCAAAACAAAACATCTTTTTGAAATGAAGAATCAAGCTTGAAAAGCCTTAGGCTTTATTTGGAATACTGGTTGAAGCCAAAATTTTTTAACTCACTTTTTACTTTTTTTTTTTTTGAGTTAACAAAAATTTTAAATAATTTTTTTAAAGTCAAAACTATTTTAATTTAAAAAATTCAACTCCAACTGATGTATCAAATACAAACTTATTATGTGAAACACACTCCATGATTTGTATGATAAAAATCAAAAGTATCTATGAATGATGAGAGTTCCTTTACTTTTTTTCCAAAATTAGAAAGATAAAAACTTGTATTTTAAGAAAAGGTCATAACGAGTGGGGTCTATGCTCGTTCGCGTCAGAGTTGGGGGCCTTATGCTCACTAGCGATGGCAGTTTCTACCCCACCCCTCCGCCCCTTCCCCTTCTCTTTTTTACAGGCTCTTTACATGAATGCTCTAAGCCTTGGGTTGACTTATGCCCAAAAAGAAAAAAGAAAAGAAAAGATAAGTATTTCAAAGAATCCCTTGAATGTCCTATTATATTTTTGAATCATAAATATATCATTATTCCTTTACATACAAGTTGCCATCCGTTCTGATAATAGATCTATGATTATCGATCTACAATAAACCGTCACTTCAGACTGTATATTTGAGGGAAAAAAAATAACTGTGGTTCTATTTGCACCTTAAATATTGACTAATACTCCCACCAAATCATAATATATTCTTATTAGAATTTAAAATTACGTTAAAAGCAATTAAGAATACTCAAACCTTCACATAGCTATAAATAGAAGAATTTTTTTTTATTAAGTTATTAAAAAAAAACCACATATTAAGTATAAATGAAAATACTGTTATCTTTTAAATGCATAAACAAGATAGCCCACGAATTTGATTAACGCTAGTTTCTTTTAATAAACCCTAAATTGTTTTCTTCAAATTCTTTCTTAAGAAATCTTATACTTACATGAAAATTGCAATTTAGGTTTTAAGCGAAACAAAAAAAGAAAAGAGAATACTAGTCTCTTGAAAAGCTAATAATTAGTGCATTAATACCGCATGTCTCTCTGGTGTCTATCATTAAGGGAGATAAGCTTGGCCATCTTTCTATTCGATAAGGCTGTTGGTAGGGATCACAAAAGACATGTCACACTGATGGAAGATTATGGCCCTAACAAAGGAGGAAGAGGATGTTGTGGTTATTAATTATGAGGATACGGCGAGGAAGAGAGTAGAGATCGGCTTTGGTCTCTTAGGAAGGTTGCTCCCAAAAAAGTCTTTCAAGAGCAGGGCATTCCGTTATATGATAACTGTAATACCTAGATTTTTCATGTTACTATTTCCTTTTTAAGGAATTAAAAATATGCTATGAAAGTATTCATGAAAAAGCTTGATTTAGAGCTTTTGTTCGATTTTGTGATTTCTTATGGGTCAATAAGACTCGAAATAGAATGCTAAGGTTAGCAAACGGCCTTTTGAGTCGAAAAGGGTGAAAAAATACATGATTTCATAAAGGTCAAAGATTTGACCGAAAAGTCAACTTTGACCAAGAAAGTCAAAATTTGACCAAAAACAGTCAAAGGGTTAACTTTACAGTATTATGAAATGCAGTATGGAAAATATACTGTGAAACTCGTTATTACGGGTAATATAGCATGAATAGGCTTTAAAACCACCTTAGAAAATCAAGCACATCTAGTAGAGATTAAAGACAAAAAGGGCTCGGAAAAATAAGAAAAATTTTATACTGTCTGTTTTTACACAAATAAATTTTGGACTGCAGTGCAATGTAAAAATACTGTGTATAAGTGAACACAGTATTGGAAATATCTGTGTAGCTCAAAAATAGACTGCATTATGAAGAAATTAGCCAAATAAGGCTTAATGGTGGATGACATCACCATAGCCCTTAATTATGACATCATAATTATTAATTAAGCTTGGAAAGAAATATTTTTCCTTGCTCACTAAGCAAGTGGCCGGCCACCTCATCCCCCATTAGTGTAAATATTGAATTTTGTGAGGTTTTTCTAGAATTTCAAAAGATTTCTCACCTCTATAAATAGGGGGAAGCACTATTCACTTTTATTAGAAAAATTGGCCAAACTCTTGCTCTTTTTCTTCAGAAAATCCGCAGCCTAGGGAGAGAAAGAGAGAAGAGAAAATCAAAAATTTTCAAGGGAGTTTTGCTTAGGGAGTGTTCAGGTTTCTAGTGGGAACCAAGAGAAAAAGTTTGAAAAAGTTTGGAGCCATATTGGCCATAGTGGCCGAGAGTGAGGGGAAGAAGAAAAGGGAGAGAAAAGTTGAAAAATTTTTGGGGAAAAGCATTGTGGTGTGGCCGGATTTGTGGAAAGCCAATCAAGAGACCAACAAAAATTTTGGTACCCATTTGGAGGGTAGGAGCCGAGAGGAAGGACGACTAAGGGGGGGAGGAAAAATTTGGATTCCAAACCCTAACCCATTTCTAGGGTTAGCCAAGGTAATTTTTCAAAACCCTAACTCTTCCAATTTGGTTCTATTTAAGATTTTTACATGTATTTCAAGTTGAAGTTTGTAAGGACATAAGTCCAATTTAAGTTTCTTGCTCTAGGTGGATATGTTGTGCTTGACTTAGGGTTTAAGGGTGGTTGGTTTAATTTTGTTAATTGCTTTTTGGTTTGTGCTTGATTGAATGCTAGGTTGCATGTTAGATGGTGAATGGATTGTATGTCCCCTAATTTTGTGTGAACCAGCCCTAGACAGCTCATGCTAGGTTGCTAGCTTAAGCTTGAATGATTTGGTGCATGTTTGAATGTGATGCAAAAGTAGAACCATGCAACCCTAGGTTAGGGCAGTTTGATTTATGGGTTGCATGGACACGTTGGGATGGTATGATGGTTCATGTGGGACGTTAGAAAACACTGCATGTATGCTATTTAGGCTCCCGCGTGTTTGGTTGAGTTAGATGTCGTGCAATAGGACGTAAAATGAAATTAATAACTGAAACTGCCGGTTCGGATCGGAACTGCCCAGTTTTCTGGTAAGTGGAATTTGAGGCCTTTAGAGGCCGAATTGGAGAAAACGTAAAATATGAAAGTTATTCAGAATGATTTATTTCCAAAATAAGGCTCCAATGGAATTCGTTTTCACCAAAACCCAAGCCTGACCATGCCCAGGATTTTTGCACGGCCAGGTGAGTTCAAACGGCAAAACGAACCAGTTAGAGTCCGAATTAAATTTTTCGTAAAACACAAAAGTTTTAGAATTTTTCGAGAGCTAAAACTTTTGTGAAGACAACTTTTTCAAATTCAGAATGGATTTTTAAACTGACACTGTTTTACAAAAACTGTGCAGTGAACATAAAATTCCTGCACATGATTTTTTAAAACTAGGTCAGAAAAATTGTATTTTCCTTTCAAAACCACTTTTTGACTATGGAAACTGTTCCAAAGGCAGTTTTCAACCTTAAATGATTTTTATAAAGATCCGTTTCGAAAATATAAATTTTTACAAGTTAAATAAAGAGTTTTGGGAATTATTCCTCAACTTTTTCAAGTTAAGAAAAAAATTGGGATTTTAAGCCAAGGTATAGCGAAATAAACGTAACGGATAGTAACCGGGAAGGATACCCAGTTACTGGGTCAAACCCAAGGTTGACCATAAAGGGTTGACCATAGTTGACCGAGGGTTGACCTTAGTTGACCAAATGTTGACTTTGGTTGACCCAATGTTTAACCTAAAGGGTTACCCAATATAACCCTAAGGGATACCAAAACCTATAATTGGGCTAAGATATAAGGGTTAATGGAAATAACCCAATAATTTATTATATAAAAATAAAGCCCAAGGTTGGAGAGAAAAACTAACCCTGATGGTATATTTGAGGGCTTAGCACAAAAGGTTATCCAACGTAACCTCTTAAGAAATCATCCGAGTTTGGTTGTTCTTAAACAATAGGGTTACTAATTCTAACCAAGTAAGACTTCAAGTATTGAAGACATACAACTAGGATTTTGTAGGCATGTTGGTTAGGTCACTAACATTCCACAGTGTTAATTAGACTCTTACCTATGTCCTTCATCAAGCAGGGAGAAACCTGCAGCTGTACCCAGAGGAAGAACAGCATCACGCGGGACATAGCAAGAGAGGTAAGTACAACTCCGCCTACAGCATAGGCTTTATTCTGGTACTTGCCTAAGTATGTTAGAGGTATTCTAGGAATATACGTGAGATTGTTGTGATGCTATGTTTTGCTGAATGCCATGTGGTATGTTAGATTGATTTCAAATTGTTATGTTGTTCTATGCGATATGCTATGTGGTGTGATAAGAAATGATATGCTTATATATGAAGAATGATATGTATGAAATGTATGTTAAGCTACGGAAATGGCATGATTGTAAAATAAGAATATGTGACATCATGATGCATGCTCACTAATTCTTATAAGAATAATGAGTTCAAGAATGACATGATGAAAAGAAAATAAGATGGCAAGCGAGCTTGCTTGTGTCGTACCGACCCGTACCAAGGTCGGGTTGGACTATGGTTTGAGTTGGAAATGGACTGGCCGCCCCAACCATTCCATAGTCACGCGCCCGGTACGTACACTCAAGTAAATTAAGGGACCCATAAGAAAGATAACTAAATAAGTATGAAAGTAAGTTAAGTATGAATAAAGCATAATATGTGCATAACCGGATCATGCATCTATTATGCAATGCTATGTTATGTAATGATGTGAAATAGTATGTTATGATGAATGTAATTACGATACGATCAGATATGCCATGACAAGCTAAGTTAAGATAAGTAATGTTAGGCTACGTTTGTTATGTCGCGGTTAGATAGTTGTACTTGCTGAGCGAAAGCTCACTGTCTTACGTCTATGCTGTAAGTAATCAACCTGTCAGCAATATGTGATACAAGATTGATTACGCCCAAATGTGTACAGAAACAAGCGGTCGATTGCAGTACAATTAGGACGGTCGATCCCACGAGGAGGTAATAAAACAAACAAGAAAATATTAGCGGAACAAAAGCGTAAGAGAAATAAGTAATCAAAGAAAGAAAAAGAAGAATTATTTTTGTGATTTTTTTTAATAATTTAAAAACAACATAATTTAAAATGGAGAAAAAATTCAATAATCAAAAGGTGGTAAAGCATCAAGAATCCCTCATATGTATTATTTTCCAATTTTAGTTTTGATTCAACAAAAGTATTCAAATGAATTAGACTTCTCACATTAGGACCAAAAGGATTATTATTATAAATTATCTAAAATCGACAATATATCAAATCGACAATATTGCAGTAAAAGACTAATTTATAAAATAATTTTAGTTACAAAACATTACATGACAAAATTTACATAGAAAAAGCATGACTAAATCTATATAAAAACTTGGCACATAATATTTATCATTCAAAGAAAATTAGAAAATTGGAGAAGAATCTTTCACTCAAATATATATGCATTATAAAATCAAACAAACAAAACCTCAATTGGAAAACTCAACACATGAGTTCATCTCTAGCTTTACCAAAAGAAATTTAGCCTAGCTTGCAATCCATCTCACAAAATTCTAACAAGAAAATATGAGATAAAAATGCAAGAAAAAGAAAATCAACACTAGAATTTCAGCCAAAAATCTCATTCAAAAACGTTAATGCTTGCTACACAATCTCCTTTTTATAGGCCTCAATGTCCAGCACCTAAAGAGAAATTTTCAGCCCAAAATTAATGCTGTCCAGCTAGTAATCCGATTGGAAATCGCGGTAAACTAGCCAGAGGGATTGGATTGCCTGGCTGGAAATTCGGCCCTGAAGTCACACGACTGGACTGGTGCCCACAGCCCGAAATTCGTGCTAGGCTGGTGGAAGAGGAGCTGGGAGTTGCTGCTGGAGTTTCGGCCATGGACTGGAGGAGAGTTCGGCCCGAGATTCACGGGCTTCAGCTGGCGCTGGAGAGAAGCTGGGATGGCACGGGCTTGGGCTGGAGTCTGGCGCAGATTCGCGGGCTGAATGGCCTGGAATCACGGGCTAACTGGAGCTAGAGGGAGCTGACTTCACGTGGGCCGAAAATCATGCTGCGCCAGCTGGAGGGGGAGTTGACTTCTGCTGGAATTCGGGCTTGGCTAGCCTGGGCTGTTTCACACGGGTTGGGCTGCAGAAGAAAGGGGAAAGGAAAGGAAAGAAAGGAAAGAGAAGAGAAGAGAAGGAAAGAAAGGAAAATAAATAAATAAATAAATCAAAATAAGATTATAAATATTTACAAAGTAAAATATTATGAATTAATATTATAAAAATACTTATTTAAATTGTAAATTATCTAATAAATTACATGAACAAAAGTGTGTTTTTGTGCATTTATCACAACCCCCAACCAGCTTATTGCTAGTCTCTAGCAATTCAAGCGCAAGAAAAATCAAGTCAAGCTGAAATTTTAAATTGAAACCTACAAAAATCATCCAAGCACTCAAACAAAACATCAGCAAGAAATCAGGAAATGCTATCAAAACTACTTCAGTCACTACTCCAGAGTTGTGTGTGTGTGCATTAAACCATATCTTTCTTACCATAGTCCGTAACACAAATAGTATTGAAAAGTTCACCAAGAAAAAGTCTCAACTCCATTACCTCACGGGTGTTAGAAATATTTTAGTGTAGGGGTTTTCACTCATGGAGTTGGAAGGGAATCAGTCAACGTTCACATGAGAGAAGGCAATTTAAGGACAAGCTAATAAACAACCATTGATCAAATGATAGGCGAATCAAATATTCAGAACATTACACCATTTTCACCATAAACAAGCTTTCGGGGTTTCATTCGGATCAAATAGAAAGTTACATAAATAAAGAGCCGTGAAATACAAACAAACAAATATGCAACACTTTTTTTTTTTTTTTTTTATAACAAGAGACATCATGCTTAATAGAACAAATGTAGTAAGGGATTCTTTTGACTGCTATGCAGTCCTAGATGAGATTACAACCGAACTACATTAATATTGATGATGAAATGAATGCTCTTGCTTATTTTTGTTTTGTTTTTGTTTCTTTTGTGTTTTTCTTTTCTTTTTTTTTTTTTTTTGAATAATACAACGGAAAAATGACGAGTATTTACAGAACAAAGCTCTTTTACAAAAAGATCAATTATATCTATCCAAAAATTATCCCACAAGCAACAGTACAAGTAGTGGTGTTCCAAATAGTGATTATACCAACTCAAAAGATCAATAAAAGTTCAAAAAGCTGTTTTCTCAACTCTCACAACTCACCAAAATTGAAACACTTAAACTGGAAATTTTTCTCAACTAAGTGTGTTAACAACCATCTTACCACAAGGTTTAGCACGTGCACAAAAAGAACTCTGGAAATCATTTCTTAATAGTCAAGATAACAAAAACTGACTCAAACCGAAAATTTTGAAATCACACTTAGATAACTTTGCAAAAATTTTGATCTAGATTCCAAAATGACAAGAGTTAAACTCACGCATAAATATGCTCACCACCCCCAACCAAAAATCAGACAGTGTCCTCAATGTCTAAAAATATGTATAAATGTGGAGAACAAGGAAAGAGAACACCTGGATGATGACGGTGGGAACATAGATAAGCTACCTGATCTGACGCTCCAAAACACACAAACAAATATAAAAGCATACAAACAAACCGAAAATAAAGCACACAAAACACACGAAAATAAAAGAAATAAAAATATGATACAAAAAGGGTTGGAAGCAAACTACTCATAATCCGGGGCCTCAAGAATGATTTTTTCAGACTGGCTCACTCGTTTAATGTAATGCTTCAGTCTCTGGCCATTGACTCTGAAAATTCTCCCATCGCTTGGGTCCTCAATCTCGACAGCATTGTTGGGAAAGACTTGTTTTACCACAAATGGACCAGTCCACCGCGACCTTAACTTACCTGGGTGGAGATGCAGACGGGAGTCATAGAGATGCACCCTCTGATTTGGCTCGAAGTTCTTCCTCAAAATCTGCTTGTCATGAGCCACTTTCATTCTAGCCTTGTAAATCTTGGAGTTATTATATGCATCATTTCTCAACTCCACAATTTCCGACAGCTGGAGCTTGCTATGTATACCTGCAGCACTGAGATCAAAGTTAAGCGCCTTGATAGCCCAATAAGCTTTATGTTCAAGCTCTACAGGTAAATGAGAGGCTTTTCTAAAGACAAGCCTGTACGGAGACATTCCAAGAGTGGACTTGTATGTAGTACAGTATGCCCACAATGCATCAGAAAGGCGCAAAGACCAATCTTTGCAGTCGGGGTTTACCGTCTTCTCGAAGATTTGCTTGATCTCTCGGTTTGCCAACTCAGCTCGGCCATTTGTTTGTGGGTGATAAGCGGTTGAAACTTTGTGGATCACACCATATTTGTGCATGAGAGCCTCAAAAGAACGGTTGCAAAAATGAGTTCCTTGATCGCTAATGATGGCACGCGGAGTACCAAACCTCGATAACACATTCTCTTTCAAAAACTTCACAACTGTTGCATTATCATTGGTTCGACACGGCACGGCTTTTACCCATTTAGAAATGTAGTCTACAACAAGGAGAATGTAAAGATAACTAAAGGAAGATGGAAATGATCCCATAAAATCTATCCCCCAACAATCGAATATCTCTATCACAATAATTAGGTTCAAGGGCATCATATGGCGGCGAGACAAAACACCTAACTTTTGGCACTTCAGATAAGAACTACAAAATTCATTAGTATCCTTAAACAAAGTGGGCCAATAAAGACCACACTGCAGGATTTTTGTGGCGGTCTTCTTCACGAAGAAATGACCACCACATGCATCGTTATGGCAAAAGTTTAGAACACTATGAATTTCATCGTCAGGAATGTATCGCCTCATGATCTGGCCGGGGCAGTATTTGTAAAGGTACGGGTCATCCCAGTAGAAATTACGCACCTTGACCAAAAATTTGCGCTTATCTTGAGCACTCCAATCAACAGGAAGGTCGTCGGTCACCAAGTAGTTGACGATGTGAGTGTACCAAGGCAACTTAGTGACCACGAAAAGATATTCATCAGGAAAGTCATCTCGAATGGCTGGACCATCGACGGGGTCACTAAATTCGAGTCAAGAGAGGTGGTCCGCAACAACGTTTTCGACTCCTTTCTTGTCCTTGATCGTGATGTCAAATTCCTGCAACAAGAGAATCCACCTAATCAATCGCACCTTGGCATCCTTTTTGGAAGGAGATACTTAAGGGCTGCATGATCTGTGAAGATGGTGATGGGTGAACCAATCAGATATGCATGGAACTTGTCAAGAGCGAACACTACAGCAAGCAACTCTTTTTCAGTAGTTGAGTAGTTCATTTGAGCACTATTTAGTGTTCGACTTGCGTAGTATACAACAAAAGGCTTCCCCTCCCTTCGTTGTCCAAGGACGGCCCCCACAACATAATACTTGCGTCACACATGATTTCGAAAGGAAGGCTCCAATCTGGTGGTTGTATGATGGGGCAGAGGTCAGTTTTGCTACAAGTGTTCGGAAGGACTCCTCACACTCTTGCGTCTACTCAAAAACGGTATCTTTGGCTAGGAGATTACATAACGAACGAGAAATCACGGAAAAGTTCTGTATGAACCTCCTATAGAAACCAGCATGCCCGAGAAATGACCGAACTTCTTTCACTGACTTGGGGGTGGGCAAATTAGAGATAAGTTCAATCTTAGATTGATCAACCTCAATCCCTTTCTCGGAAACAACATGCCCCAAGACTATGCCAGATGGTCCATGAAATGGCACTTCTCCCAGTTGAGCACGAGACCTTTTTGTTCACATCTTGTCAGAACGGCTTCTAAGTTGAGAAGGCACAAGTCAAAGGAATCGCCGAAGACGGTCAATCATCCATGAACACTTCCATATATTTCTCGACCATGTCGTTGAAAATACTCATCATGCACCTCTGAAAGGTGGCCGGCGCATTACACAATCCAAATGGCATGCGCCGGAAGGCATAAGTACCAAAAGGACAGGTAAACATAGTCTTCTCTTGATCCTCCAATGCAATCTCGATCTGATAATACCTGAGTAGCCATCAAGAAAGCAGTAGAAAGGATGACAGCCACGCGTTTTAGGATTTGATCGATGAACAGAAGCGGAAAGTGATCCTTGCGAGTGGCGGCGTTCAGCTTTCGGTAGTCGATACACATGCGCCAACCCGTAACAGTTCTCGTGGGGACAAGAGCCCCTTTCTCGTTCTCCACCACTGTCACCCCTGATTTCTTGGGCACTACCTGAGTTGGACTGACCCATTTGCTATCAGCGATTAGATAGATGATACCTGCATCCAAAAGCTTCAGACCTCATTCTTCACAACTTCTTTCATCGTTGGGTTCAGTCTCCTTTGGGATCCCTTCGTGGAATAGCCCCGTCTTCCAATTTGATGTGATGGGAGCAAATTAAGGGGCTAATACCCTTAATGTCAGCAATCATCCAACCTAACGCAGCTTTGTGCTCTTGTGATGCGTCAAGTTTAAATGAAATGATAACAGGAAAGGTATCACCAGCTCCCAGGAAGACATGTTTCAGACCCTCAGGCAGTTGCGCCAGCTTAAGTGTTGGGATCTTTTCGGTGGATGGTTTTGGCTTTTCTTTCTCTCGAGGGAGCTCTTCGAAACGTGGTTGCCAAAACTTGGTTCCTCTGCCTTGTGAGTCTTTATAGATGGTAGCGTTGTTCGCCAACTCACAAGACCGGAACTCTCAGCGTCAGAATTTTGGAGGAGATCATCAAGATTATCGGAATCGCTCTGCAGTTGAATCTCCTCCGAAACGAGTGTGTCGATCAGGAATGTTTGGTGACACTCGTCATCATCATGTGGCTGCTTCACAATGTGGAAAACATTTACCTCCAAGGTCATGTTCCCGAACGATATCTTCATGAGACCATTCCTACAGTTGATCAAAGCATTGGCTGTAGCAAGAAAAGGTCTACCGAGGATGATGGGAATTTTGGATTCCATGCTCACTACAGATTAGGTATCTAAGACGAGAAAATCAACGGGGTAATAAAACTTCTCGACTTGAACCAGAACATCCTCAACTATACCCCGAGGCTTCTTGATCGAACGATCAGCCAGTTGCAAAACCACAGATGTGGGCTTAATCTCTCCTAGACCAAGTTGCGAGTATATAGAGTAAGGCATGAGATTGATACTCGCTCCAAGTCGAGCAAAGCTTGGCCGAATTCTTGAGTCCCAATTTGGCACGAGATGGTGGCACAACCAGGATCTTTGTACTTGGGCGATGCCTTCTGCTCGATCACCGCACTCACTTGTTCCGTCAAGAAGGCAGTCTTCTTAACATGCTGCTTCCTTTTGACGGTGCATAGATCCTTGATGACTTTGGCATAAGCCGGCACTTGCTTGATCACATGAAGCAAAGGAAGATTAATCTTCACTTGAGCCAAATGCTCTAGGATCTCACTTGGACTATCCAGCACTTTCTCAGTAGATCACAGAGCTTGGGGGAAAGGCACCTTTACTGAAAGTTTAGTTGGCTCATCTTCCTTGGGGGCGACTTCTCGACTACTTAAAGTGACAGTAGTTCTTAATGGTTCATCCAAAATCTTGCCATTATGAGTGGTGATGGCATTGACCTTCTTGATGTTTCGCCCTTCAGAGTTGGAGGTTTGTGCGTGAAAAGTGATTCGAACTTTTGGTTCATCCTAGTCTGCGCCTCCATGAAAGATTGCAAGGTACTTTTGAGAGAACTACTCGATGGTTCTGCATGATATTGAGGTGCAGAATTTGCCTTTGGTGGTTGTGGCTGTTGCTCCATTCTCCATTGTCCACCTGATGGTTGTGTTTGATTGGACTCTCTCCAACTGAAGTTTGGATGGTTCTTCCAGCCAGGATTGTACGTGTTAGAGAAAGGCTTGTTGTATGCCCCTAAGGCATTACATTATTCCTCGTAACCCCCTCTCATTTCATTATAAGCAGGACAATTCTTAGCCAAATGTTCCATCCCTCCACAAACAAAGCATGGCTCTTGTGATTCTGCCCTTGCAACCATGTGGATTCCTCTACTTTCCTTGGTTTTGAGGGCCTCAATCTATCGTGTCAAAGACTCGATTTGGGCCTTGAGGTTGTCCTTTTCCCTTAGTTGGTAGACTCCAGCAGGTCGAGATCGACTGGTGCTGTCAGTAGCACTTGGTCCAATCCATGTGTGGGCTTTCTCAGCTAGCTCGTTGAGATACTCGAAAGCTTCTTCGGGATCCTTCTGGAGAAACTCACCATTGCACATCATCTCCACAAATTGACATTCTCGGATTGTGAGTCCTTCGTAGAAATAACTGACGAGGCGCCAACTCTCGTAACCATGGTGGGGACATTGATTCAACAAATCTTTAAACCGCTCCCAGACTTGATAAAGGTTTCATTGTCCTTCTGAGTAAAGGTTGAGATCTGTCGTTTAAGACCATTGGTCTTATGGTGTGGGAAATATTTGTTGAAAAACGCAGTTGTCATCTCTTCCCATGTTCCAATAGACCTAGGTCGCAAAGAATACAACCAGCTTTTGGCCTTGTCCTTTAGAGAGAAAGGGAAAAACTTCAATCGCGCAGAATCTGCAGCATCAGCTCGGTTGTGGAAAGTGGCCACCACCTCTTCAAACTCCCGAATATGCACGTATGGATTTTCGCTTTCTAACCCATGAAAGGTCGGCAAAAGTTGAATCATACCCGGCTTGAAATCCAAATTCGGCAGATTAGGTGGAAACATTATGCATG
>CM046377.1:16826856-16844856 GCA_025413485.1 Ficus microcarpa | reverse complement strand
CCGGAACACAAACTCCATCAGCCAGAGCCTTGATGGGAATCGGCTCAAATCCATCAAAAGTGTTGACAATGATCCCTTTCGACTTAGGAAGATGGGAACAGAAATAGACAAAGTCCCAATAAGCAGGGTCGTCTCTGTCAAGCATTGGCTCGGGCATGTGGAGTGCCTTGAGAGGAGGCATACCGGGGAACTCAAGAACGACGTCGTGCATGTCCTTGAAGCTCGTCGTCGTGTGGTTGTGGATTTTCGGGAAGCACAAGAAGGCGGAGAGGGCGGCGGCGCCGGAGGTGAAGAAGTAGTAAGTGGGGATCCCCATGTCGTTGGCGACGTCGAGGGCGGAGGTGCAGAAGATGTCGATGACGAAGGCGCGGACGGCGGAGGACTCGGAGATGTCGAGGAGGGCTTGGGCGACGTTGGGGCGGTTGAGGCGGATGAAGTCGAAGGTGATGGCTTCGGCGCTGCGGGTGGGGGTGGTGTCGACTTGGAGGAGGGGGAAGCGGCGGAAGGAGATGGAAGGGTGGGCGTGGGAGATGCGGCGGATGTCATGGAGGAGGGCGGGGGTGTCGAGGCGGCCAGTGGTGAGGAGGATGGTTATGGAGAATCTGTTGGAGAAGTGGCTGAGAATGAGCTTGCCCAGCTCCACCATGGACACTATGTGTCCGATTCCCGGAGCTGCGTAGAGAACAATGGCGTCCTTCCTTGATCTGTCTGGCATTTTCTTCCTTCCTTCTTTTTTTCAAGGGAAAGACGAATTAAATGGCCTTGATCTTTAAAAAATTATAAAGAAAAAGTATTGACCTTTTGGTGTCGTTTTGAGCTTTGACTTTTAAGTTCAAGAGAAATATAGATTAGGTGAGGGTGGGAGAAGTGTTTGCTTCTTTCATCTTTGGATAACTTTTTTAGTAGTCCGACGACTATTTTTCTTTAGAAAACGCACTACCGAACGAACGATTTCAGATGCACGTGGCCGTGAAGTGGAATTGTTTAGTTTTTAATTTCCGTGGGACCTATTAGATTAAAATTCCTTGTTTTTTCTTCCTTTAATTTAATTTAGGGGGACCTATTCTTGTCTGTATTTTTAAATTTTGGATCATTCAAATTTTGTCTCTTGAACATTTGAAATTCTTATTTTATCTTTTAAATTTTCTTATAGAATTGCAGTTAATAAAAAATGAGAAAAAATGATTAAAAACTATCATGATGTTCTTATGTTTTATGATAACATATTTTATGATAAAAAGCGTTTAACAAAAATGTTCCTATCGGAAGGGACTGACCAAAATCATTCCCAAACTGAAACAGAATTTCTTTATTAAAGAAAAAAAAAAAAAAAAAAAAAGAGAGAGAGAAGAAAAGAAGTTGAGAACCATCTAGATCTAGGCTTTGTCGAGCACGATCACGTTTAAGCGCAAAAAATTGCTTCCATAACCTTTCTCATAGTGGATATGCTATTATATTAGTGCCCCGTTTGGTCTAACCGTTTGGAATAATTTGGAATGGTTAATCTGAGTCAACGTTTGCATTTGTGTTGTTGCTGCTGGACTCCGTCCTTTAATCTTAACGTGTTTTTCATTCGTTGGTTGGAACTAATGTTTTGTTTGATAAATTAGTTCATTTCAACTCAAACGGTACTTTTTTTTGTCTTTTTCCCTAAAAATTTTTTTCTTTTTCTCAAATAGTTTTTTGTCTTTTCTGAAAATTCAAAAAAATTTACTATTACAACTAAAATATTTCAACTCAAACTAACTAACCAAACACACTATAAGTTTTTTGAGTTGTATTTGAGCTGAATTTAGATGTGCATTTAGTGAGACATTTGAATTGCTATAATAAAAAAATGTAAAAACTTAAAATGTATTAGGAAAAAAAAAATCAATATGTAGCTTATTTAGTTTTTCTCAAAATTCTATACAATACTTTAAAATATATATACAAAATTATGGATTTTTAAAACGTCAAACATACTAAAAATGTTGAATTAGCAAAAGTAAAAGAGGTGTCCTTTTTCTTTTTGTTTTTTGGTTTTTGGTTTTGCGATTTTCTAAATAATAGAGGTGTCGATTGAAAAGTGATGTTTTGGAAGATATCGATTTTGGAGGTTAAGTAAAACCAACTTTTCATATTTTCTTATTTTATTTTATTTTTGCCTCAAATTTTTTAATTAATTTATTATTATTATTATTATTATTTTGAACATAAGAGTGTGATAATTGAATTTTACACCTTTAAATGAAGTCAGATTTTAATATTAACTTTAGGCTATGCTTGATAACAAGGGATTGTGTACTTGCATTTAGGGTGCGTTTGATTTATCGGTTGAAGATGAAAGTTTTAAGTTGAAGTTAATTGACTTTTTAAAAATTAGTTATAGTTTTATTGACTTTAAAAATAAAAAATAAAAATTGATATGAAAAATTTAAGTTGGAGATATCAAACCAAACAGAAGCTAAGTTTATATTTAAACCATAATTAAGTCTGGGAGAGTGATATTATGAAAAATAATTAAAAAAAGGTTACAAGATAATGCATAGTTTTTTTGGCTAAAAGAAAATGGTGTCAATATTAAAAACAATTTGCGATGAAGTCCCTTCACTTTGGATGAAAAAAAAAATTGTATAAATTCTCTTTAAACTATGTCATTAATGTCAACATATTTTCTAAATTTTAAAACAAACCTTTTGTGTCTTCTGAATTATAATATATCCCTAGATTTGCCTTCCAAACTTTGAAATATGCTATTTGTTGAACATAATTGTTGAGTTATCATGTGGTTTTAAAGTTAGCATGCTAGTCAGGGTGAATGAATTAATGTTCTCTCTCAAAAATAAATAAGTTAACCACCAAATCTTATTTAGTTTCCTTTTAAAATTATTGTATTAAGACACAATTAAAATAATGCGATATGTAAACATATGTTAATTAACATAATATTTTAGATATTTATGATTTTTTCGAATAAAAGTTTCAGAAGGTTAGTTATAATGTTTATATTTGTATTTCAGTTTTATGTTTAATACTATTTGAAAATATACATAATACTCTATTAAATTTTATCAATTAAAAAGATAAAATTTTCTTTTAAGTAATTGATCCAAATAGTCCCTAAGTTCTTAAAAAAGTGATGGTTTGGTCTCTATTTTAATTTTTTGGCCGAGATGACTCTAAACTCTTAAAAATTAACCATTATTAGTCATTTCTGTCCAAAACTATTAAATTCCAAACGGAATCTTGTATAAGTCATAATTTTTGTAGTAAAAAAACCAAAATACTTATTAATTTTCTGTTTTCTTTCCCATTTACCTTCTCCCTCATTCATTCTTTCTTTCTTTTTTTTTTTTTTCCCCTCAAACCACAAAACAACAAAACCATAGAACACCTTTAAAAAAAAAACAAAAAAACAAAACAAAACTAGAAAATTATTACGTAAACCCAAAACCCAGCGCCCCCCTTTCCTTCGCCGTTGTCGAGTTCACCCCGCCCTTTTTCACTGTCGCCGAACTCAGCCCCCCCAACTGAACTCAACGAGCCCGAGACCCCCCTTCGACGTCAGCGATCCCGAACCCCCCTCCTTCGCTGTCAGCAAGCTTAGCCCCCCCTTCCACAAAACTTAAAGCCCCTTACGCCCAAGGGAGAAGACAAAGAGCAAAAAGCTACCTCGCCGCCCCAAATCTCATCAAGGTCCGTTTTTTGGGTTTTTTGACTTTGGGTTTGGGTTTTTCAGCTGAGATCCGAGGGTGTAAATGAAGAGAAAGAGATAGAGAGAGAGAGAAAGAAAGAGGAGAGATGAATTTAGTTTTTTAACGATTTTTTAATTATTTTTGTTAAGTTAATTATTATTAAAGTACTAAAATATCATTTTTGATTTAATTACATATATTGCACATGATGAATATAGGTTTAAACCAATTGAAAAACCAAACCAAATTAATTGCAATCGGTTTGGTTTGATTTGATTTGATTTTTATTCCTTAAATAATTTAGTCTGATTTGAAAATCTTCAAATCAATATATATTTGATTTGCTCTGCACTTCATTTATACATTCTTATTCGTGCCCCAATTAAATTGAAATCCCAACTCAGTTGTAACTTGTAAATTTTTACAGCGTGTGTCGTATTCATTACTATGATATAAAAATAAGGACACGAAAATCTTCAAATCAATACATATATATATATATATTTTTCCCCCCTAATAAGCCAACAAAAGAACCATTCCTTTCGAAGATGATTTACCTCCACAAACAAATGATTCTTCTCATGTTACATCAACATTCAGTCATATCATCTCGCCTGAAGCTAATACTTCATGGTCAACGACTGAACCCCACTTCTCGACGACACCGTTGACGGCGTCGTTGACCACGAAGGCCGACCCATCCTCCGATCCAAATCCAGAGGTTGGAGATCCGCCGGTTTCATCATCGGTGTTGATGCCAAAATGTCTCCGGCACTAACTCGCAATGTGGTCGGCAGTTCCGATCACTCTTGCCCGGTTACTTTGCAGTCGGTCTCCTGCAAAAGGAAAGCAACTCGAAGTGATGGGGGCACCAGTATGGTGTCTACCGTGGGCACTCAGATGCTTAAGTCAGAGGAGAAGCTGATAAGTAAGTGGAGAGGCAGTATTTAGGCAAGGAAAAATGTCTATACCTGAAATGGAAGGGTGATCCTCTATTTATAGGCACTTCCCGCGGGCTTAGGTGTTCAGGTGACCCGATCGGGTCGGTTCCCTAAGGCTCCTAGTGGGTGAGTAGGTACATGGTGTACTAGGGCTATGGGCCAATAAGGTGACGCCACATGGCCTCAGCCCCATGCCAGAAGGCACTAGGGTAATTGCCACAGGCACTGGTAAGGGTAGCCCCAGCCGAAACAGGCGACAGAAGTCAAGAAAATGATGAAATAAGGTAGTGGAAAACGGTGATTTGACCCCTGGAATTAAGGTCGATACTCCATATGTAAGGCAGCGTACGGAGGCGCGTGTAAAGATTTACTACTCAGAGCATTTGCTTGTTCCTTGAGCTAGTGCCGACCTGGACCGTGGGGAGAGTTGTCGGCATAGCTCATCAATCATAGTCAGGTAGCCCGGGTTCACGAGATGGGCTTTATGGTCGGATCTAGACGAATAATAAGCCCTTAGCTCGAACGGTCGTGTATAGTTTCGTCGTTTCGATGTAACCGGGTCACCACCCAGAACAGGAGTCTAGCCGGAATAAGTTTGACGTGATTACCTATCAGGGCGGGAGTTTCTGGTCAGAGCAAGTCACGACCTCAACATAAGCCCCCCAACATCTCTGGGCTAATTAGACCAGGGGTGCTATATGCGGCATGGAGATGGTCACGCACTCAACTAGTCAGATGTTCTCCGCTTGTTCTCGATTCTTTCCGGGTTCTCATAGCCAGTCCGGCTAGTTTGAACCGTCATGGCACTAAAGGCTGGCAACTGATGTGTCGTAGCTCCACGTGTCGAGTACTGATTGGCGGGAAGATCGAATGACACTTCAAATTTTTAAATGCTGGAATTGGCAAGATTGGTGGGGAACCGAAGCATCGCCTCGAAATAGGGGGTGAGGGTCCTCCATTTTCCCATCGTTTGCAAGAAGCTGCCGAGATCTGCTGAGAACTGTCGAGGAATGCTAATCAAGACAACTTTGCAGGAGACTCAGAGAACTTCCGAGAAGGTAAAGCCTTCACTTCTTTCTTCAATATAAGTAGCCTATCTGATTACGAGAACGACAACTTGTTCAGGAACGTGGAGATCACCGAGGACACAAGCACTAGTACGAGCTCGAGTTCAGACTCGACCCGAGGGGTGACAAAGCCAGTATCCCAGACACCAGATAACTTGTCCGGGATATCGGACATACCTTCCCCGATTAGGCCTAGTATGCCAACCAGCCAGGCGAGGGAGGGTGCGGCCCGCCTACACAAGATCCTGCAAGTGGGCCTGGGCACCCAACTTGACCAAGAGATTCATTACCGAGTTACAGAGAGTTCAGGCGCAATAGCCCGTCCCCGTGGTCAGTTTGACTACTGGTGGGGACGTGGCGTCCGAGAGGATAGCTAGCCAGGCTAGCATGTCAGGCCGAGAAAGGTCCGAGAACTCGGATAGCATGGCTCCAGAAGGGGAACCGAACCAGGCTCGTTAACGCGACAGAGGCCGAACATTGCGCGTGAATGGTTTCCCAGTCTATAGGATGGCTAACTAAGAGATGGAGAACTTAGCAGATGACCGCCTATGTACGCCGTGGATTATTTCACATCGGCGGTCACCTTGAACTACCTAGAAGCACTCTAAGAATAATTCGAGATCCCAGAGTACGTAGAGTGGATGGTTCCTGGTCGAAACGACCCCCCATCAAGGCCTCCCCCTGGGTGCATCACCCTATCTGCCAAGTTCTTCCGGGCAGGACTCCGGCTACCCTTCCACCCGTATTTGAGGTGGATGTTCACGAGATTCAACATGGCACCCATGCAGCTCAACGCCAATGCCTACCGCATACTAGTAGGCTGCTATATCCTCTAAAAGAAAAAGCTCAATGCCGAGTTGCCCATTAGGGCATTCCAAAATTTGTATAGGATGAAGTCGGCTCCATCATCGTCTGGGTCCCATTACTTCTAGGGCTACAAGGGGACATTTATCAGAGGGTGACCGAACACGGACAAGCAGTTCAAACATCTTTGGTTCTACGCGGAGGGAAGGTGGCTACAAGGTCAGTTGCCGTACAATGAGGTCCCGAAAGTGGAACGTGTCCCGGTTGTATTTGGGCATGGATACGTATGGACTCAGGGACCACACGTGGACTCTAGGAGCTTGAGCAGGATCGATGAACTTTAGAAAACAATCGACCCAAAGAGGAACCAGAATAGACTTCTCTCATCGACCAACTTGACCAAGTATAGCTGGCTTGGCTCATCCTCCACTTCCGCCAACCCTGATGACCGACTGCAAGAATGGGCGTCGAGGGAAGTGACCATTGCCTTGCACATGCCCGATCCGGCCATGCACTACAGGGCCTAGATAGTTGTCGCCACCGATACGACGGCCTCCTCTAATTGGTCCAAAATTTCACGGAAGGTGCCGGTGGCTTCAACCCATGGTCTATCGTTTGATGGTTCATGCCCCGGGAGTTGGGGTTCAAGGAACGTCGATGAGGACATGGACTTGCTGCTCAGGCAACTTTACCCGGTGTGGGGTCTTCGGGTCAAAGGTTGTTGTTTTAAACTGTTTGCTCCGAGTAAGCTCGCTACCGAGTACTAATTAACTTGTTCCTCATTTGCAGAACTGATGATGGCCGATCGTGAGCAGCGCGGAAGCAAGAGGCCCAGTGAGCAAGACAGGCTGGCCCGGCTTCAGAAGGCTGCCAAGACCAGTGACGGTGGTCAGGGCAAAGCAGGAGCCTCAGCGGCTACCCCGAGTAGCTGACCAACACAAATGACTCCAACTGGCCGAGTCGTAGCTATGACTCCGGCAAGCCAATCATGACCAAGGGCCTCGTATGATCCTCATGAGGCCCAAGCTCTCCCCTGCGGGAAGAATGCCAAGTAGTCGTCACTGCCTCCTCTCAGGGTCGACGAGAAGACCAAAAGCCTCGTGACCCTCCAACTCCAACTGCAGAGGCCGAGGCTCTCAAAAGAAGGGCATCAGTCCAGAAGGCATTCGTAGCGAAATTCGACGAACGCCTAACTCTAGAGATGGCCAAGTCATCCCGGTCCTCTGACCCAGTAGATGCCACAGGTAACCTGGTCGGCAAGCTGGTTGAAGTACGTAACCCTGTTTGGCAGGCTTTATTTTTTCTTAACCCTCTCGAATACTATTAACTTTGCTCATTCACAAGCGGTTTGCCTCGCTTTCTCAGGGAACGCGACTGCCCGAGGTTACGCCAATCATATAGAGGAGAAATTAAACTCCTATGATTTGGACGCCAAGAAAGCCAGGAGTGGCGAGAAAAAGGCCAAGGTGCGAACCAAAGACGCCGAGGAAAAGCTAAAAGATGCCAAAAAATGGGCATTCGAGGCCGAAGCTGCTCGAAAAAAGGCTGAGGAGGCTCAGAAGAATTCGAAAGACGTTCGGGCTGCCGCGGAGCAGAAACACTCCCGATACCTCAAGGAGGTGCTTCCCAGGGCCCTCAACCAAGCCCAGCGCCAAGCGGTCAAAGAGTACCAGCAGTCAAAGGAGTTCACTGCTCGCCTACTCTCAGAGTACAAAGAGAACATGCGACATAAAGACCGGCTTCAACCTTACCAACCCAACAGTAACCGGGGTTGACTAGTTCTTCGTGCCCGAGATCTTCGAGGAGACCACCGCCGAGGATGAGGGCGTTCCTGAAGCCGAAGAGGGCGAAGTCACAGGGGTTGCCCGGGCGACTGAAGAAGTGGTCATGATTGATGAGCCCGAGCAGCCTTCAGCTTCCGACCAATCGCCACCCCCGACCAAATGGCCCCTGCTGTTCCTGTTACATTGCCGGACCAAATCGACTGACTTTTCTTTTATCATCTTTTTTATTATCATCATCCTTTTTTTTGGACTCGGGGGTGTCCCAATTGTACCACCTCCTTGTTATATCAATGAAATTTTCTTTTCTTAATCGCGTCTCTTTTATTTTTAAGTTCAATCTTAGTCGGCTGATTGAGTCCTACTTGGACACCTTACCATTTTTTCCTAACCCTGGTCGGGGTAGGGACCTAACCCTGTAGTCTCTAAACTACGGGGGTCATCTACTAGGTCAGATGGTGGGTCCTGCTCGAGCGCAAACCTTGATTGTGCTCGGTCGAGGGATCTAGTTCTGTAGTCCGGGAGCTATGGGGGTTTGTCTGCTAAGGCAGATAATGGGTCCTATTCGAGTGCCAATCTTGATTGGTGCTCGGTCTAGGGACCTAGTTCCGTATTCCGGGAACCACGGGGGTTTGTCTGCTAAGGCAGATAGTGGGTCCTATTCGAGCGCCAATCTTGATTAGTATTCGGTCTAGGGACCTAGTTCCGTAGTCCGGGAACCATGGGGGTTTGTCTGCTAAGGTAGATGGTAGGTCTTGTTCGAGCGTAAACCTTGATTGGTGCTCGGTCCAGGGACCTAGTTTCGCAGTCCGGGAACTACGAGGGTTTGTCTACTAAGGCAAATGATGGGTCCTATTCGAGTGCCAATCTTGATTGGTGCTCGATCCAGGGACCTAGTTCCGTAGTCCAGAAACCACGAGGGTTTGTCTGCTAAAGCAGATGGTGGGTCCTGTTCGAGTGCCAATCTTAATTGGTGCTCGGTACAGGGACCTAGTTCCGTAGTCCAAGAACCACGAGGGTTTATTTGCTAAGGCAGATGGTGGGTCCTGTTCGAACAGCAATCTTGATTGGTGCTCGGTCTAAGGACCTAGTTTCGTAGTCCGGGAACTACGGGGGTTTGTCTACTAAGGCAAATGGTGGGTCCTGTTCGAGCGCCAATCTCAATTGGTGTTTGGTCTAGGGACCTAATACTGTTTTCCAAACACACCGGACTTTGATGATATATTCTTGTTTATCAACTTGGTTTCTTACATCGAGTAATCAAAAGAAATCATTGGTAGAAGCACTTTAGGTGGTCGGCATTCCAGGAATGTCCAAAATAGTTCCCCTCCTGATCGGCTAGTCGGTATGTCTCTAGTCGAACGACTTCAACTATTGTGTACGGCTCGTCCTATTTGGGACTAAATGTGTAACGACCCACCTAGCGTAGGCCGTTACCGTACTTACTAACATACATTCATAATATAACTTATTGACAGTGATTGAAAAACACAGCGGAAAATTTTTTTTTTTTTTTTTATAGCATTGACAAAACACTATAAACATATAATAATACTGTTTTGCGTACTAGTATATTAATTACCAGTTAATATAAAATATTTCATAATTTACATAATATCTCAAAACACGTAGCGATACCCATAATCCACTCATTCACAGTCCCTTGGCTCGCTACTCCATCTTGCATCTTTTTCAGATAGCTGGTTCCTTACCTACAGCATAAACTTAAAACAGTGAGCTAGAGCTCAGTAAGTACAACTCTTAGGCCGTAAAGAAAGTATAACACAGACATAACATACACAGAGCATGCATTGACCACATTATGCTTTCTTATTCTTATTAATTATGGGCCCTTACCTCGTGTGTTCGTAACCGGCGCGCGACTATGGATTGGTTGGGGCGGCCAAACCTTATCCAACTCAACCCATAGTCCAACCCAACCTGGCGTGGGTGGTACGACACAGCGCTTACTGACTTACTTACTCTTACTATAAGTGAACATACATTCTGTTGTCACCTTTTTAATTCTATTATGTCTTACCTTAGCATAATAATCATATACATAACATAATTTATAAGGCATACATGTTATCTAACACATAGCACAGAACACATCATGGAAATCTAGTAATATATACTAGTAGCTTATGCTGTAGACGGTGTTGTACTTACCGTCTATCCGTGTGTCGCTTGGCTACTCCTCTTCGAGCTTCAACTGCAGAATTCCTCCTGCTCGATCGAAGGACGTACATGAGATTTCTAATCTAACTCATAACACGTTGGTGACTAACCAACATTCATGTGGGTTTTTCGGTGATATGTCCCCCTAAAGATAAACCATGCATACATAGAGGGTGACTACCTTAGTAGTCTTATTGATCATGAATCATGATCTAAAAAGATACGTTGGATATCCATTTCATACACTTAGCCCATATATAAACATGTCGGGTTAGATCAACACTAACCCTTGGGCTTTAATCCTTAACTTATAGGTTAACCAAGGTTAACCCTTGTGATTACTAACGTGAATCCCTATTCGGCTTACATTAGGGTTTTGGGAACTAAGTCCCGATAACTCGGGTATAATTTCCCGGTTATCATGCGTCTTAACGTTTCTATGAACACTTAACTTAGAACCCATTTGCTTTAAAAACTTTAACTTAAAATCTCTTTTTCATAAAAGACTTAGCTTTTAAAACTTCATCTTGTTAACTTTTTCGTAAAAATTCGTAAATCTTGGCTTATAATTTCATAAAATATTTAGGGGTCGGAAACTGCTTTTGGGACAGTTTCCATACTTGAAACAACGTGTTTTGTTCGAAAAACGGTTTACCTAATAGGGTTCTATAAAATCTTGCACAGAAATTCTTTGATTCCTGCGCAGTTTTGACATTTCATTTTATAGTTAAAAATCCCTTTTGAATTTGAAAATGTTTTCTTCACGAAAGTTCTAGCCCTCGAAGAGTTCTAAAACTTTCGTGTTTTGTAAAATTTCTGATTCTGTACCGATTGGTACCAGTTTTTAATTGAAAACGAGGTTAACTTTGAAATCCGAGTCTCACAGACCTCTTACGGGTTTCCTTGAAAAAGAAGGCTGTTGGAGCCTTATTTTGGAAACTGGCCGCGCTGGCCGCTAGGAAACATCCTAGTCTACAACTCTCGTGTTTTAAGTTTTTGCCCATTCGGCCTCTAAAGGCCTGTAATCCGTGTTTTACCGAAACAGCTCCCTGGAACCCGAGAGCTAGTTTTGGTTCTTACATTTATTTTTACGTCCTAAGTCGCGGGTTCTAACTCGACCGCCCACATCGGGAGATAGTCAACATGCATGCAGCGCATCTAACGTCCCTTAATCCTACCATACAGCCCATGTGATCTTGCAACCCAAAATTTCCGAACTCACTAACCTAGGGTTGCATATCTTCTAGCTAAGCATACATCACACAAATCATGCATTTGGCTCATAAAAACATAACATACATGCACAAAACTAAATGACCTAATTTGGGGACATATGACCTAAATCAAAACCCTAACATGCCAATCTAGCAAACCAATCACACAACATAATTTATGAGCATGAAATTAAACCAAACCACACCTAGAATCTACCTAATCAAGCACTAAGCACACATGCACATCTAAGGCAGCCAATAAACCATACATAGGAGCTTATGCTCTTACAAAAATTTTGCATAAAAATACACATAAATCACATGCTTAAAACTCATTTAAACTTGACAAAAAGCTTTTTAAAATTTTACCTCACAAGAAGTGACTTTCGGCTAGGGTTTGGGGTACCCGAAAAAAACTGCTTGCACCAAGGACTCCAAGGGTTCGGCTGCTCCCCTATGTGCACCAAAAATCAGATTTTTGGCTCCCTTATGGTCTCCTCTCCTTGCTCGGACACTCAAGAGAGTTTGGCCCCAAATCTGAAATTTTTTCCTCTCTTTTCTCCCACAAACCCGAGGGCTGTTCTAAGGGTGATTCAAGCTCCAAACTTTGATCAAATCTCACTCTTTTGCTCTCTAACCAAACCCGAATCTCTAACCCTAATTTTTACCTCAAAATTTGGTTTTTCTCTTGTGTTTCCCCTGCTCCAAACCCACGGCAACAAGGCTACTAGAGGCTGCAGAAAATTTTTCTTTTTCTTCCACTTGGTTTCTAGACTACCCGAAGCAAGCTAAATGGGTTGAACTTGGAAAAATTTTCTGATCTCACTCTCCCTTTTCTCTCGGCTTTTTGTGCTGAAAATTTGCAAGAACTTAGTTGCATTTTTTCATTAAAATGAATAGAGAAAACCATCTCCTTTTATAGACAACTTTGTGAGCTTTTGAAAATAGGATTTTGACCCCTAAATTTTCAAATTTTTGGGCTTGTGGCATGCTAGGTGTCCGGAGCAAGGGGGAGTGCAAGACAACTCATGGTGAGTTGGCAAAGTCCACTTGTCATCTTGCTATTGGTCCAACACATCTCTCATAGAATAAAATAATATTTTCTTTATGAGATGTCTTAAAAATTTAAGGCTTTGTTTGGATAAAAACTTTGAAACTTTGATTGTAAAAATTTAAATTCCAATACTGTAATTATTATTTTACAGTTTGGATTTTTCATATTTACAGTCAAAAAAATCGGATCGAAAGTCTTTTCTCAAATCCTTCTGCCTCGTGACTTAATGTGGCGTGCTTGATTTTTCTAAGGTGGTTTTAGTTTCTAACTGTCATAAAAATTAGTTCATGCATTATTTTTCAGAAAATGCAGATCTTAAAATTCCTCCGTCATAATTTTGGCCATTTTGGTCAAACTTTGACTTTTCGGTCAACAGTTGACTTTTTCGGTCAAAATTTTGACTTTTGTAGAATCGAGTCGATTTCACTCCTTTTTGTTCAAAAATGCTATTTGCTTCTTCGAACAGTCATTTTTGAGTTTTATTAAGCTATAAAAACTCATAACACACATTAGAGCTCTGAAACAAGCTTTTTCATGAAATTGCATGTACTATTTGCATTCAATTCTTTGCAAAAGCTAGTTACATGAAAAACTAGATCTCACAAAATGAACCTAAGCCGGGTTCTTGGACCAGAACCTTCTTTAACACGAAGTTGCCTACTCGGAAGACTCGAGGCTTGAACCTCTTGTTGTAGTACCTAGCAACGACTTGGTTACGTGCGGTTGTCCGCACCAAAGCTCGTTCCCGTTTTTCCTCAACCAGGTCTCGAATGCCCAATAGCTACTCGACATTGTCTTCTTTATCTTAGCCCTCTATCCGAAGGCTCGGTAAACCTACCTCTACCAGGATGACAACTTCAATTCCGAATGCCATTGCAAAGGGGGCTTCCCTGGTCGCAGTGCGTTTAATTGTCCAATAGGCCCAGAATACTTGGGTGAGTTTGTCAATCCAAGCTCCTTTGTGCTTTTCGAGATTTTTCTTCAGATTCTCCTTGATGGTCTTATTGGCGACTTCGAGTTGACCATTGCTCTGAGGGTGATCGGGAAAGGAGAAAACTTTCTTTATCCCAAATTGTTCGCAAATCACGATGAATTTCGAGTTGTCGAATTGTTTTCCATTATCTGTGATCACTGTATGGGGGATCCCGAACCGACAGATAATGTTCTTTCACAAAAAGTTCGTGCATTTTGCCTCAGTTTGTTGGGCTAATGGCTCTACTTCAACCCACTTCATGAGGTAGTCTATTGCAATTAGTCAGAAGCTGAGTTGTGCCCAGGCCATTGGCAGCAGTCTAATCATGTCAAGGGCCCATTTGGCGAATGGCCATACGCACACTGACGAGGTGAGCCTCTCGGGGTAGGACTTCATTGCCTTGGCAAATTGTTGACACTTGAGGCACTTTTGGGTGAATTCCATTGTATCCTTATCTATGGTAGACCAGTAATATCCTTCGCGAAGGCATTTAAAGGACATGGCCTTTTCCCCTAGAATAATTCCCGCATACCCCGATCTCCTTCATTAAGTAATTGGCCTCACGCATCATTGGTATGGGGCAGAGTACCCGCGCCTGTATAATTTTCCGTTGATGATTGCATACCTGGCTGAGGTGTTATTGATCCGGTGAACCTCCTCTCGGTCCTCAGGTAGTCGGGCAGAGGTGAGGTATTCCATTGTGGGATCCATCTAAGTCCGGGTGTTCTCGGAGCAGAGGACTTGTTCTCGCTGCTCAATATTCGATCGGCTAAGCTTCTCGATGGGGAACGAAACGAGACTATCCACGGCGTTCCTCGAGGCTAGCTGTGTGAGGGCTTCAGCTTCATCGTTCTCGGACCTTGGTATCCTCGTTACCTAGTAACTTCGAATTGATTGATCAATGCTTTCACCTTCCCGAGATACTTGACCATCCCTTCTTCCTTTGCTTGGAATTCTCTGGTTACTTGGTTAACGATGAGCATTGAATCGCTAAAAATTTCGATGTCCTGTACACCAAGTTCTCGGGCAAGTCCTAGGCCTGCTATCATTGCCTCGTACTTTGCTTCATTGTTGGAAGCCTTGAAGCCGAAACGGAGCATTTGGTTGGTCTTGTACAGGTCGGGGCTGATGAGGACGAGTCCCGCTTCGAAGCCCTCCGAGTTGGATAATCCATCCACAAACAGCTTCCACCTATCAGCTTCCCTAGTCATATCGCACCCTTGGTCAGCTTCTCCAGGTACTGGCGCTTTCTCAGGACACTTTAAGTCTGGTCCTGGGGTCCCTGTGAATTCGGCCACAAAGTTAGCTAGAGCTTGCGCTTTGATCACTGTCCGGGGGATGTACTCAATATCGAACTCCCCAAGCTCTATTGCTCATTTCGCGATGCGGCCTGACAATTCTGGATTCTACAAGACTTGGCACAGCAGATAGTTGGTAAGGGCGCGAATAGGGTGACCTTGGAAGTGGGGTCTCAATTTGCGGGCCGATGAGACTAGTGCCAGTGCTACTTTTTCCAGGGGGTATATCTATCCTCCGCTCCTTGGAATGCCTTGTTGCTGTTGTAGACCGGGGCCTGCACCTTGTCTTCTTCTCAGATCAGCACGGAACTAACCGTTTTTTTAGAGACGACCAAGTACACATAGAGTACTTCTACGGGAAGTGACTTGGACAACAGCGGCGGATTTGCCAAATAAGCTTTCAAGCCTTCAAGAGCCTCCGCACATTTGTCGTCCCAGTTAACCTTGCCCTTGCCTTTGAGGGCTTGGAAAAATGGGAGACATTTATCGGTAGATCAGGAAATAAACCGGGAAAGGGCAGCTACCATCCCGGTCAATCTTTGGATCTCCTGGAGCATCTGCGGGGGCTGTAAATCCATGACCACTTGCGACTTGACCGGGCTAACTTCGATACCCTGGTGGTTGACCATGAATCCAAGGAACTTTCCTGATTCCACGCCAAACGTGCACTTGACCGAGTTAAGTCTCATCCTGTACTGGCGCAGGGTGTCGAAAAAGTCTCGTAGATCTCTAATGTGGTCACTCGCGTGCCTACTCTTGACCAGCATGTCGTCCACGTACACTTCCATGAATCTCCCAATAAGTAGGGCAAACATCTTGTTCATGAGTCGCTGGTAAGTTGCTCCCGTATTCTTGAGACCGAACGGCATGATCTGGTAGCAATAGAGATCCTGGTCCGTAGTAAATGTGGTCTTTGCCTGGTCGGACTTGCTAAGCAGGATCTTGTTGTACCCCGCGTAGGCGTCCATGAAGCTGAGCGGCTCGTGCCCCGCAATTGTGTCTAGGGAAAGGGAATCAGTCTTTAGGACAATCTTTGTTAAGGTCCGTGTAATCGATGCAGACTTGCCATTTCCCATTGGATTTCTTGACCAAAACCACGTTGGCAAGCCGCTCCGAATAGGTCACTTCCCGAATAAATCCTGCTATGAGCAGCTTCTTTACTTCAGCGTTGATAGCCACATATCTCTCTGGGTTAAAGGCTCTCTGTTTTTGAATCACCAGCTTGCGTATTGGGTTCATGCACAGTCGGAGGTACATCAACGCAGAGTCAATCCCGGGCATGTCCTCGTGTGACCAGGCAAAGACATCCTTGTTATCGCAGATGAAGTGCTCCAGCTCCCCTCGGCTTTTCGGGTTAAGTGCTAGCCCGAGCATGACCGTCCTTTCCTGGTGCTCGGCGTCCAACTGGCATGGAACCAGATCCCCAACTAGGTCCAGCCGGATTTCTTTCTCAGGTATCCGGGGATCTAGGTCACTTAGATGCCTGACTTCCCCGCTTGGGGTATCGATCTCATCCACCTTAAAAATGGTAGCCACAATGGCCGATGCTGGGCCCTACGACAGACCTTGTTGACTGCTTCTAGGTAACACTTCCTGGCCCATTCCTGATTTCCCCGGAAGACTCCGACACCACTTGGGGTTGGGAACTTAATGGTCAGATGGTACGTGGAAACCACCGCTTTTAGCGCATTAAGGGTTGGCCTCTCTAGGATAACGTTGTAGACGGATGGTCGGTCCACAATAATGAATTCGACATTCAGGTTACTCTTTCTGGACCGTCCCTGACGATTATGGGGAGTTGGATGGTGCCGGCGGCATGAACACACTCGCCCGTGAACCCATAGAGAGGGGTCATGCTGGTGTCAGTACGGCTCCCTCAATCTTCATTCTGGCGAACGCATCCATGAACAGGATGTCGACGGAACTGCCATTGTCGACAAGAACCTGACGGATGACGTTGTCAGCTACTCGAATTTCTTCAACCAGTGCGTCATTGTGGGGGTGCAGTAGCCTATCAGCTTCATCGTCAATGAAGGTTATCGAAGTATTCTCCTGACAGCAGATTTTGGTGATGTGCTTCGCCATATTGATGTACTCCTCACGGTCAACTCGCCTAGCATCGCGAGCATAGCTTTTACGGCTACTAGCAGTGTCATTAGTAGCTGTTCCACCGAAAATGGTGTGGGCAATATGCTCTAGGTACCAGGTTGGCTTGTGTGGTCGGGGCAGCCCTACCCAATGCCCCTATTGGGGTAATTACTCTTTCCACAAATTCTCGCAGGTGACCGTCTCGAATTAGCATCTCAATCTGATCACGAAGCTGTATGTAGTCCTTCGTGTCGTGGCCGACATCCTTGTAGAAATTGCAGTACCTGTTTTGATTTCTCTTAGCACGATCCGACAAGAGCGATGGCCGGTCCCAGAGCAATCCTCGACCAGAAACCTGGTTTAGGACATGCCCAACGGAGGCCACAAGGGGAGTGTACTGACGGAATCTTCCAGTCGGAGTTCTCGGGGTAGAGGAGGCTTCAACCTTCCCCTCTAAGCTCAAGGCCTTTCACTTCTCTGCCCGGCCTGGCCTGGCTACCTTCTTATCTGACTTCTTTCCAAGTCGTGACTGTTTTCAGGCTACTAGGCCTGTCTCCTAATATACTCGTCTACTTCGACGTGCTTCCAAGCGATCCTTCTAAGATGCATAAAGGTTGAGGGTACGTTATAGGCAAGGGTCCAAACAAGCCGTCGGTCCTTGATTCCCTCTCGGAACGCCTGGATAAGAGTGTCATCAAAGCAGCCCTTGATCTGTACTACGGCCTTGTCAAAGCGCTCGAGGTACTCCTTGAGGGGCTCGCTATCGCCTTGTTTTATTCCAAACAAGTATGACACTTCTAATTTTCGGGTCTTTCAACTGAGGAATGCAGCCGCAAAAACGTTTGCCAGTTGTTTGAAGGAGCCGATGGAGCCGGGCCTCAGCCTTCGATACCACTACCTGGCTGCTCCAGTCAGGGTTAAG
>CM046377.1:16809289-16826756 GCA_025413485.1 Ficus microcarpa | reverse complement strand
CTTTACTCAAAAGGAAGGCATTGACTTCAAAGAGACTTTTTCTCCGGTTTCAACGAAAGACTCTTTTAGGACTATCATGGCACTTGTGGGATATTTTGATCTTGAGTTACATTATATGGATGTAAAGATGACGTTTCTCAATGGTGACATTGATGAAACAATTTATATGATCCAATTGGAAAACTTTGTGTTAGAAGACCCAAAGAGGGTGATTTGCAAGTTAAATAAATCTATCTATGGACTCAAGCAAGCTTCTCGTCAATGGTATTACAAATTTCATCAAGTAATAGTCTCGTTTGGTTTTGAGGTGAATGCATTTGATGATTGTGTATATCACAAGTTCAATGGGAGTAAGCATATCTTCCTGGTCCTATATGTCGATGACATACTGCTTACTAGCAACGATATAGGCTTGTTGCACGAAATCAAGAGATTTCTATTAAAGAAATTTGAAATGAAAGACCTTGGTGATGTCTCTTTTTTATTAGGCATACAAGTACATCGAGATCGTTCTTGGGGTATACTTGGGTTATCACAAAAAGGTTTTATCGAAAAGATACTTAAGAGATTTGGCATGTAGAATTGTAAACTAGGTGTCTCAATTAGTGCCCTAAAAATCATCTTGAAGTTAAAGAAATACAGAAGATTCCCTATACGTCAGCTGTTGGGAACCTAATGTATGCTCAAGTTTGTACACGTCCAGATATAGCATATATTGTTGGAATATTAGGTAGATATTTGAGTAACCTGGGATAAATCATTAGAAAACAGTCAAACGGATTATGAGGTATTTACAGAGAACAAAGAACTACATGCTCACATATAGGAGATCAGACCAATTGAAGATAATTGGATATTCTGATTTGGATTTTGCTGGATGCCAAGACAGTCGAAGATTCACATCAGACTATATCTACCTGCTGGCTGGGGGAGCTATTTCCTAAAAGAGTGCCAAGCAGACACTCATCACTTCTTCCACCATGGCAGTGGAGTTTATAACATGTTATAAGACATCCAACCATGGAATATGGCTGCAGAATTTTATCACTGGGCTACGAATTTTAGAAGTTGTTGAAAGACCATTAGAATAATTTTGTGACAATAAGTCAGCAGTGTTGTATTCCAATAACAACAGGAGCTCATCGAAGTCAAAGCATATAAACATCAAATTCCTAGTTGTTAAAGAAAGAGTTCAGAGTGGTCAGGTGTCTACAGAGCATATTGGTACAAACTCCATGATTGCAGATCCGCTTACCAAAGGGCTTCCACCCAAGGTCTTTCATTAGCACACTACTCATATGGGTGTCGTATCATTTAATGATATAATAACTTAGTGGGAGTTTGTGTTTAAATGCTATTTCATTTCATTTGAATACTTTATGTTTATGGTTACTTTCTGCAGAAATAAAGAATTCAGTTTATTTTCACTCTGATTTATTTTAACTTGATTTCATTAAAAAATAAAGTTGGACTAATTGGAAATAGGCATGTTTAGATCACATTGCATGTAATTTTCATGTTACATATCCATACTTGATTTATGTCATTTAGTTATATCGACATACGTGACCATTGATGAATTTAGTTACGTTACATGTAATGAAGATCGCTTTGATCCTATATTGGTATAATTAATGGACGAGATTGTTAAAGAGATACCTTTGTTCATAATAGTAAAAGTTTTGAACTCATTAAGTTATGCACATTTTGTAAGGAAACATATGTGGCTCAAATAGGAGATTGTTAGAAAATAATTGAACATGTGGGCCTACATATATAATTAAATGTGTATTATAGGCTATCATAAAGTTTAGCTCATTTAAAGTGGTCTAACTAAGGTAATTTTAATTGGGCATTGGGCATTAAATATAGTATGGATTTATTATGTGTAAAAGCCTAATTTCATGTTTGTAATTTTATAATGGGCCAAAATAGAAATATGAAAAGTATAACTACTGCAGTTAGTTTAAATGGTTATGGTCTCCAATTCATACGATACATTCATTCATATTCTCTCTGACATCTCATCATCAGTAAGAATACAGAGATTCTTATCTAAGGAAAATTATATTAAATTAGAAGATCCGTAACCCATAATCATCTCGTTCCCATGAATCAAAGTATGTTTCCGCTTTCATTCTCTTGATGATTTGACATGGTGGATCTTTGATAAATTGGATTTTTTCTATTGAAGTTTTCAATTTTTTATTCTAACATAAAACTCTTTAATAAGTTGATGTTTACAACTAAATTACTAAAAACCATGTCTTTACTTTTGCTAATCGTGCATCGATGTGCATGAATTTAGATGACAATTCTACTTCCACCATTAGATTTTTCTTTTGAAAGTCCCTTAAAAAAAAAAAAAAAAAAAAAAACTACAATGTTGTGTGTTTGGAATATATTTTTGATGAACCCCTATCCTAAATATATACTATATTATTTGGGAAACACGGGGGGGGGGGGGGGGGGGGGCGTGAAAGAAGAAGAAATATATTGTGTTTGGACACTAACTTTTAATGCAAACAACTGATTTGGTCACTTAATGAAAGTCACATGAGTTTAAAACCCAAAAAAACCTAATGCAAACGGTCATGCATCTATATAGATAAATAAATAAATAAATAAAACCGCAATAATCAGAGAAAAAAAATAAATAAATACAGTGAAATTTGTATTAACTTGATCCAGGTTTAATTGGTTATTGAAGCCAACATCTAAAAGGCCAGTAATGATTTACACTCTCTACGCGGTTCAATATCCCAGTCATTTTGATTCCTTTTTTTTTTTTTTTTTCCTAGTCTTCGAGTTGCTTTTAAAACAACTAAAATAGTACCTATGCCAATTTTTTTTTTTTCATGATAATTTCTAAACTCCAGAATAGACATTATTTTCTTACTCCAGAATAGGCATTATAGTCTCTCAGACTATAATAAATACACATACCCTTGTATGTGGAGAGTGAAATTTAACCGTTCAATTTTCATCCAACGGTCACAAGTTACTTGTCGGATGCCATCCGCCAATTTTGAAGGGGCGGACTTGAGCCCATCCATACATTTACATGTATATATACGTGATAACGTGCCACCTTTTACTCCTCTCCAACCCATATTGGAACTCAATCAGAAGAAGCACTCAAAATCGAACTGAGAACTGACTTTCGGACATAAATTTCACCAATGTCGTCATTATAGTTCTATAGCCATATTTAATTCCGCAACATAAGTTGTACCGATGTGACGATATCCCTAACAATAATATTGATTATCCTAATGTCTGAGTGTACATAATCTTATTTCCTATATGATTTTTGCCCCACGAAATGTATTACAATGTCAAGAATTATCATTTTCATGAATCTTTGTTGTTGTATCAATCTACAAGATTGATTATTTTTCAGTAACTAAAAAGGTTTATTTAATATAGACCATGTATGCATTGCACTTTCTTTCAGGCGGCAAAACCATTTCCAATACAAAATTTTTTTTTGACACATATTTAATACAGTAGATCTTCCTCTTAATCCTAATTCCAATTCTCATTCATACTAAAACGTTGCCTTAATCAATTAATTGATAAACATTTCTCGGACCCAATGGTTTTTACAATTTAAAATATACATGGAGCTGCTAAACAATGCTTTATAGCACTTTCTTAGCCCAAAAAAAAAAAAAAAAAAAAGGAAAAGGGCCACGGACTGTTACCATTCCACAGTGGAATGGTACTCCACCGCAGAATTATCACTACCATCCACAATGTTTGACTCAAAACAGCTAAAAATAAAACTATAATTCCATTTAAGTCCCTGATAAACCTTTATATTTCCACAAGTTTAGATAAATGTAAACCAAAAACTAAATAAAAATAAGGGTGCGCATGGATCAGATTAGGCAGATTAATACTTAATCCATGATTTTCGGATCATGAGAATCTCATATCAGTTATCAATCTATGAGTGTCCCATCCTAGTCCAATTTAGTTTGTAAACATCAAATTACGTGGATTGGATTCACGAATTCTATCAATAGACTTTAGATACTAAAATACACCTAATAAAACCTAAAATAGTTTAATAAAACGACAAATTAATCAAATTTAACTCCAAGACAATAAATTGTATTGTAGCACTAAATGATACAATTGGTGAATATGATGATCCAAATTTACTAATGACATGAAATTATAGTATAAGCTCATTGGTATAAGGTGGCGTTCACGTAACTGAATTTGAAAGGACTTAGTTTCAATTCTGATTTTATGGCTAAAGTTAAAAAGTTTTGGTGCTTTGTTAATTACAGACTCTTTGGTTTTCATATTAATGTGTGTGACAAATGAATGACTTTTTGGTTTTGTTTTTTTTTTTTTAATATATGTTTGTATTAAGTATGTGGTGCATAAATGCACGGTTTTTACAACCATAAAATGTGATGCATGACTGTACAGCTTTAATTGCTTAGTTTTTAGTGTTGAATTAGTCTTCTGGTTTTCCTAGCATGAAGGGTTCATGCCTGTTTAAGACCGAATTTTAAGATCAATAGAGGATAACTTTTGATGAAAAAACATTATAAAATTTGTAACTTCTTGGAATATTACAAGTTTGTTCGAATTTGAATTTCTGTATCATTAAGGTAGTGATTACTGTATCCTTAGTGTCGTGAGCTATATACTATCTTTGGGATTTTTTTTTTTAATGGTGGTAATAATCTGTATCCATAAAAAAATTTCTGTCTTTATTTTCATTTTTCAGTTTCCAATCAGAAAACCAGCTGATTTGCAAGTCCAACGTATGATCCAGTGTCATTCCAGTCCATGACAACACATGATAGACATCAATTAAACTTAAAGGAAAAAAAAAGTAAGTTATGTATGGACCAGACAAATTGATGAGAAATTAGGCAAATACATGTTCAAACTTCAACTTATTTATAAATACTTATTTAAAAAGAAAATTAGGAAAAACACACATATATATATACACGAATAAAGAAGTATATATAATATTCGGATTTATGGACCAGACGAATAGATCAGAAATTAGGCAAATACATGTTCAAACTTTAACATTTTTTTTTCAAACAAAAACTTAGGAAAAACTTATATATACACGTAGATAGAAATAAATGTAATATTCGGATTCACAATATTACAGATGCAAAAATTTATATTTATATATATAAGATTCGGATTAACAGATAATACAAATTAGAAAATTCTCAATTTGTAATCCAATTTTGAATGTCCAGATTAATAGTGATTTTTCATTACCAATTCCGTCATTCTCTCAATTCAGTCCAATCTGATTGGATTAGATTTATTGGATTAACAAATTTATGGAACACCTCTAATTAAAAATATCAAATTAAATATCATATAATCATCTTACAGCACTTTTTTGTTAGAGAAGCTGCAGCATTTGGCACGTGTGAGAAGTTTGAAAACTTAAAGAAGCACTCTAGCATAGTTCTATATTTATTTATGTTTATAAACTAGATCGCCAGTGCTTGTGTAATAGATAATCAAAGCAGAGAAAAAAAAAATTATACGTATATTCCACGTAATAGGTGACTGAATTATCACGTGATAGGTGATGATCGGATTGTCATGTGACAGTTCAGAAGTAAGGACGAAAGCACTGTTCGAAATGGATTTGTCTTTTTAAAAGATAGTATAGATTGTAAAAAACAAACCAGAAAAATGCACGAACAAAAGCATCAAAAGTGCAATAAGACATTAATCAAGGACATTTTATTGTCATTTAGTAATAATATACAAAGCATCAACCAGACCCAGTTAACAAACACACAATGCATATGCAAATATAGAGAGACAATATTTATACACACACATACATATTTTTAACAGAATTAAACTCCTTCAAGATCCTTGTGTACTGGTGTTTCCGCTTGGTCTTTCGTTTTCTTTTGCCATATTAAACAAAGTGTTTAATCAGAAGTTCTTTTAAGTGAGAAAGCAGAAATCGCAACCAGAGTTAAAAGAAACACTATTGCGACAAAGGAAACAACCAGAGCACCAGTGACTTGCTGGCAAAAGTTGGTGAATTGCTGACAGATGACCAACCAATTGGCGTCGTCGCTCCCGTTATGCGCCAAGTACATGATTGCAGCCGACGCTGCAGTGGCGGATACGATGAGAGCTATCATCACCTGCAAAATACGTTTGACTCACCGATTGGTGATTAAATTTTTAAATTAAAATTGATTAATTTTTTAAAAATTATTTATATTGTTCTTAATATTTTAGAAAAAGATAAAAATTAGGATAAAAAAATTTTGAATTAAAGATATCAAATCAAATAAAAGCCAAACTAAGCATTATTTACATGCCAATATATCTTTATCTATTATTATTTAAATTGCTCATTTGTGAAATGACAATTTGAAAACTTTTATTCCTAGAATGACTTCAGAATAATCTAGAACTACTTTTTTCTCCACCGAGGGATTAAGTGGGTCCTTCACCTTTTTTTTTTTTTTTTTTTCCTACCGAGGGATTAAATGGGTCCTTCACTGTAAAAAAAATAAATAAAATAAAAAATAAAAATAAAAATAGTGTCATTTTGTCAATTCAATTTTTTATTTATTCGGTAAATAATTTGCTCGCTCCTAATAAATATAATCATATTTATTTGTACATATGTTATTTAATGTAAAAAATTTGTTTACTGTTAATAAATAACCTAAATATGTAATACACACACATAAATATACTTTTTATTACACACATAAATATACTTTTTATTTGTCTTGTTTCGTATATATATATATGTATTTTTAATTTCTATAGCTTCCATAGATATACTATTTATCTATATATATATTTTTCCATGAAAATAGATATGACAATGACCTTAATAAATCATCAAATGGTAGGAATTAAAGGTCAAAGTGTGTGTGTATGGGCAAGTGTTTGTGACTAATTTCTAGACTAATATATATGTGCAAAGACAACTTAAAAGAAAGGATAGAAACAAAAGAAACAAATTCCAGACTTTGTAAGGAAACCAAATAGTCAAGTAGGATCTTTTATTTTGTATTACCGGTTCGTTAGATTAAATGGTCTGATACAGTATTCAAGAGTTTTATATTGTGCATTGTAAATAAAAATTTAATCAAATAGTTGAAAAAGCAATTTCTATTAGAAAGATGAATAACTGCCCTAAGAAGTATGCTAACAAATTAAAATTGAAAATAAAAAGTGGTTTTAGTTAATTACCGAATCTAAGATGATAAGGAGAAGCCTTGGTCCAACTTTATGAGGACGAGCAATACACACAAAAGAGAAGGGCAAGGAGACAACGAGATATCCTCCAACGACTGCAACTGCAGTCACGAAGAACCTGCATATACATCAACTACTTGAAATTAATCAAACATTTTTTCTTTCTTTCCTCTAATTTGGTTCAAGGATGAGGAAATGAATTCGAGACCTCAACGTTAAATTAGGTGCAAAATTATCACTAGACTAAACCTGTATGTAGTTATATTTTAAATCTTATTTTATGTTGATTAATTATGTGCACAATGTGTTGCCACAAATTTTTTTTTTTTTTGGGATTTTGAAGTTTTTTTTTTTTTTTTTTTTTTTTGCGGGGTTTATGACTTTAACTAATCTGAATTTGCTTTCAATACCATTTACTTAGTAGATTCTTATTGCCACAAAAAAGTTCCATATCTAAAAACTAAAATAAAATTTGAGAAAAAAAAAATAGTAATGGTGCAAATGCACATTAGCACATATACACCAATATGTGGATGCATATTTTATTTATATATACAAATAGGCATAAATAAGCATGCATACGTTAAAGTTGGAACATCAGGGTATTGAACGTGAAACTGAAAGAACTGCGTGAAGAACGGAAGAACCTCATCCGCCTGCCCCACGGCGGAAGAAGCAGACAAGGCTGCCGATGCAGCACCTAGCCTAAGAACAAAGTCAACTATCGCCAAGCCTTTTTTCCACCCTACTCTCCTAAGCAGGGCGAGTTTTTTTGTGGTGGCTGCAGCAGTGGGAGGAGGAGAAGCGTCGACGGGAGATTTTCCTTTGGACTCGGACTTGGGAATGAGAACTGCTGCATCATCACTTTGTTTCGACTCCATTGCCAAACAAAGAACAGAGGAAATGGGAAAAAGGTTGGTAGAGTTTCCTAGGAAGAGGATATTTTGGGATTGCTTTGGTGTTGGAATAGTTTAGAAATGGACCTTTTTTTTATAAGAACTTTGGGGATCATAGATTCAGTATTCTCTATTGGAGTTGTTGTGACTTGCTCCACTTTCTGTATGGTTAATGCGTTACTTGGTTTAGTTTATTTACTCAAAAATCACATTTTAAGCTCAACACCAATCACGTATGAGCTTAAAATTATGCTTGCTGACTTAATCTTGCACTGTTTCTATAAAAATAATAGGTCTTGGAATTCCTGAACTATCACAAGGTACTATCAAGAAATGAGTAAAGGTTATTTTTTTTATTTTTGCATTTATCTGCAAAAAAACATCCTTGGTTCTATGCACTCCACCTAACCAATTATACAACTAACATGCCAACAATAATGTAGAAGTTGATGCCGAAATGAAAATTCCAATAGAAATCGATGGAAGAAGATAAATAAAAGCTGCGACTTTTTAACAAGTGTTTAGAATTACATCCTTAAAAGAGCTTAAAGGGTCAAAATGATTTTAAAATTTTGTAATAAACAAAAATAAATGTTAGAATGGAGTTTATATTGTCGTACTGAAACTCAATTACCAGTTTCAAAGTTAATTCAAGCCCTACATGAAGATCTAAAGCTCTATTGACATTAACATCCAAACACATCCGGAAGTAGCTTTTGGATCCAGAACGCCGAAAACAATCTTCAGGAAAAAAAAAATAATAATAATAACAAATAAGGGAAACAAGAAACAATCATGAAACTCGTGAAGAATTCCATTAAATATGCATTGGGATCAAAGTTGAGTTGGTGCTTATATTCATTGTATAAAGCTTGTAAACAAGAAACATTTGGCACATCACAAGTGTAATTTTCAACACTGGATCTGTGTCAATAAAAAATAAAATTAACTATGGTATATAATACAAAAGAAAATGCGTTTTTTTGCAAAAACAATTGTCACCAAAACCCACCCTTCAAAAGGATTTCATATGCAAAAAGACAGCTTGTTCCTCTTCTACTTTACAAGCCGCATTAAAAACAGCTATATCCTTTATTAACCACATCTCGATACCCCCAAGGGAAAACGAATTGAATTTCAAAGGAGAAAAAGGGGGAAAAGAAAAAAAAATCACCCTCCGGTTATCCTTTCCTAAACGTGTCTTTGAACAAACCTAATTTTAAAGGTGAATCTTTCGACCAATGTCGGACAGAACAACGTGCTTAAAATGGCAATAGACTGCTTCTTCATGGCCGCAATCTCCATCCACGCTCAGCAAGTGCTTCATGCACCTTAGAGGCTGCTTCTGCGGTGTCATTAAGTGGAGGATAACTCCAGCTTTCCGATATCTGGACACAGAATTAAAAAGAAACAGTCAAAAGAGTAAGATAACTTGGAAACAAGGATAAGCATTGGTAATATATCAGTATCCCATTCTGATTTCTTCTTCAAATGAACGCATCATATTATCAATATTTGGAGAGTTAATCACGCAAAGTGTTAAGTTACTCACATCTTCAGAGCCTGTAAACGGCCGAACCACTCCTCTATTCCTCAGAGATTTATGGAACTCAGAGAGTTTCCATCGACAATACTCGGAGCCCATTACATAAACAGGTTTCCTGCAAAAAGAGAATTACCATTTGAAGGAAGGAAAGAACAAACAGAACAAATAATTGAAGCCGAGAAATTACAGAAGTAATTTTGTTAATCATACCCAGTGCTGCAAACTTCACTTATCGTACTGATGGAATCTGCTGTGACAACAAAAGCATCAGCCCAAGCTAGATGGCCCATGTGTGGGTTTGGTTCTGAAAATCATAATGTTGTTACTGGTTAGAAAATTTCCTGCTACGCTTTTCCTAGATAAACTTTTGTAAATCAACAATAGTTACCTTCACCACGCCAAATATAAACTTTTGGATTATCTCCAAGTTCCTTTGCAATGATATTTGAGACCTGTTGATGAAAACACCAGCCACCATATTATATAAGGAGCAATGAACTTGGAAAAGAATAATTTGTATGAAAACCGAGCATGGCAAACCTTTTCAGGAGTCCGATCAGAGAAACATATTCTAATGCAGCCACAGCTAACAAGAACGCTAAGCAAACTCGATGTCAAATTCTTTGCAAGGTCGGTACCATAGCGACAGCAGCCTATGGAGGAAAAAAAGAAAATGGAGGATATATTGACATCATAGGAATACATTAATTGGATCAAGAACAGTGAACACAAGTAATAAAGGGAAAGAGAGCATTGTATTAAATATCCCGCAAACCCTACTTGATCGGAAAGAGAACATTGTATCAAATAATTCACAGTCAGAAATATCTCTTAGATTTTTCCAAGATGTATTTTATCAGGACATTTAGCGACTTTGATTTGAGATTTTCAATCAGACACCTTTCAAATCCCGAAGAGAAACCTGTGATATATTCATAGCTGATGATTTTTGATATAATAAATAGCAGATATTTGGGAATGAAAGTTACCAACCGCATTTTATTTACATGGTCTGGAGCTAAGTACCTTATGCATGAGTAAATCCCACTATTTCATCCTAGGAATGCAGATTTACTATTTCATCCTAATAATGCTAACAACTATAATCTTGAGTCCCTTCATGAAACAAGATATGCTTCTTTTTTATGTTCGTTATAATCCCTTATCTGCCATTTTTTTTCTTTTCCTTTCTCTTTGATAGGAAGTGAGATAAAAGCTCCCATAATGGCTTGTAGCACATGAAGTTTGGAAAATACGAATGCTAAAATAAAATATCGATTAAGATTGTCCATGGCATTCCCTTTTTTTCTTCTTCTTTTTTTTTTTTTTTTTTTTTTTTATACGATAGAGTAGTTTCATATCCTTCCTGTCACTGGTATTAAAATGGTCTTCATTTAGTACCTCAGTCATGCGCAGTCTAACAAAACCAAAGTTCCATATAAGATATGACAAACTACTTTGCCAACACCAACATAGGACTAACCATTTTATTGACTTTTCCACTGAAAATACACTTCTAAGAATTTTCTGGTGATGACTGATAGGATTTGGATCAATGGTTAGTTTGTTAGTAGCATAACCAATCAGTGAGGTTTGTTGGTAGTCAGTTTAGTTTAAAAGGGGGATGGGGTAGAAAGTAAGGGCATGGACTGATTAGTGGAAAATTTGGGGAAACCCTTGGGAGAGCTAGTAGGCCTCTCGAATACCCCTGAATCTATCTTTGCAATTGCGTTTCATTCTTATTTTCAGTAATAATTCCCTCCATTACTCTCTTGAGTATTCTTGGTTCTTATCGATGACTTCTCTGAGCTCCTTGAAATTCAAACCAAGAGCAGGGCCATACCTAAGGCCTAAAGAATTTGTAGATTACTTGGTCAAACCTAAAGCCACATGGACAAACAGTAATATTACGGCCTGCTAATATCATGATATGGCGACAATAGATTGATTCACCTCAATGCTATTTCAATGTTTTTAAAAATGATGAAAACCAAAAATTAACAAACATGCCAGTCTCAAAAAATGGAAATATATAATGTTGGCCACTAATGTATTTTACTGCTAGAAACGGAGGCAAAATAAGGCAAAACAAGTTTCATGAACTGCTAAACTGCATTCATGTCAGTTAAAGAACAAGCTTTATATAAGAAACCGTTGAAAATCATACACCTATAAACCATTGAAACATTTGGATATGGCAATTAGTCAATCTGAGTAACACATGAAGCGAAAAAAATTACGGACTCGACAAAGCATTGTCCATTCTAAGTTGCTAACAAAAACTGAAACATAAAATATTAAGAATTAGATATAAGAGAGAGAGAGAGAGAGAGAAAGAGAGAGAAAGGAGGGATTTCGGTTCTTAAAATTATGATTAAAAACAATAAAGGAAAAAACTGCTGAAACCTTTATACTAATCTTCTTTATGCATCAAACAATAAAAGATAAAGGGTAAAACGAAAGATTACCTGTAGGCCCACCAATATTGACGACCAGTAAGGGCTTCGGCAAAGGTGCAAACTCCTCATGCCATTCCCTAGCTGCACTGCGAAGTGCCGCAGAATCAATTTGATGCAAAGCTCCCACTGTGAGGACCTGATTATAAATTCTATCATCAACTATCTGATTGAAGAAAGTCCCTTAATATTGTCCAAAGTATATAGAAGTCAAAATTTATTAACTTTGCTAGCATGAAACGTACCACATGCTTGTCAGGAGGTTCATGTGGAGTTATCCACTTCCGAAGAAATCGAGGAATCTGCTCCTGCGCTTGAGGGGTCAAAGGATAGTAATCATGACGAGGAGTAATGACCAAATCAAAGCGATTCAATTGTTTCCTTGGATGTTGTATCTACAAAATATATACAAACAACGTCACAATCTAGAATTTTACTCAATCAGAAATTGAGAATCCAATACTTCCACATGTTTCAAACTTAATTGTGCGCTCATGCTCTGTCCTAATTAATAGGTCTTAATCTACTGAATCTTAAGGCAGATGTTCGCAAACCAAAAGAATTCCCAATCTTCACAGCCAGCTTAATCCAACAGGTACATATGTATTTTGATTTTTGTGCAACTAAAGTTATAGACATACTCAACTCAAATTAAATTCGATGGATAAATTATCTGAAACATAGTTTAAATTGGTCAGGGTAAATTACTCATTTAGTGCCTAAACTTTTAACATTGTGCAACTTTGAACTCTAAACTTTTTTTTTTTTATAACTGGAATGGCCTTAAACTATTAAAATGTTTCTACAATAGTCATTTCCATTAATTTTTGGACGGAATCTATTATTAATTTGGTCAAAAAGTGGTGCTAACTACGAATTTCGTCCAAAAATTAACGAAAAGGACCACTGTAACAATGTTTTTAATATTTATGGTCATTCCAGCTACGAAAAAAAGAACTAAGAATGCCCCTAAACTAATAAAAAGTTGCTACAATAGTCATTTCCGTTAATTTTTAGCCTGTGCTTAGAAAAAAGACTTGAAATGGAACTTTTATGTTGGAGCTGATTGATTTTTCAAAAGCTAGTTATAATTTTTGTTGACTTTTCAGGAAAAAAAAAAAAAAAAAAAAAAAAAAAAAAACTGATATGAAAAACAAAGGTTCAAACCTAAGTTCCAAAGAAGCCCTTAGAAAGAATCTACTTGTAATTTGATCAAAAAATGATGCTAACACTGTCATAGCAACATTTTAATAGTTTAGGCGCATTCCAGCTACCAAAAAAAAAAAAAAAATTCAGGGACAAAGTTAAACAAAATTAAAAGTTCAGGAACCAACCTAGTAATTTACCCAATTGATTAAAATAACAATTAAAAGTTACAGATAAATGTCAACGAAAAAAAGTACATGGAGACAATGAGAAGTGGTTTTTCTTAATTCTTCGTGTGTAAACTTTGAACGATTGCTAGGCGTTAGTTTTAGAGAATATATTGCGAGCCTTATTCCAGGTGAACATATTTGGAGTGGGGATGATTTTGGATGGAGTTTACATAAAGAAGAGAACTTGGGTGAATACCCTGTTTTCAGTGATTGTAAGCAACAGCCCAAAAAGATTTTGATTAGGGAAACAATAGGAGCAGTTGTATACCTCCAACTTAAATGGCAGCTCAGGCAGAGAGAGAGAGAGAGAGAGAGAGAGAACTGAATAAAAGGAAAAAGATGTTAGATCTGATTCTAATCTATAAGGCATGCAGGAAAGTTTGGATCTTTCACTTTATATTTCCGTGGCCTGAATTTCCAAAGTTGTTATTGGATAATTAGGAGTTAGTTCATACAGGGGTCACTGACTTAATTGGAAAATCTTTATCACATTAGCATTGCCAATTTGTAAGAAGCATAAACAAAACCTTATAAAGAAGCACTCAAGTAGTAAATTGGTCAGCATTGCCAATTTGTAAAAAGCATAATCGAGTCCTTGGAAAGAACCACTCAAGTGGTAAATTGGTGCATTTGTTAGGAGAATATAAAATTTTTTTTTTTTTTTTTCTGAAGAAGCTTAAAGTTTTCAAGAAAAAAGGACACACTTGTGAGAACTTCATTAGAGCAGTTGAAAGAGTAACATCTTTTTTGCCCCTCTATCAAATTGTTACGTTGTTTTCAATATTTGCATTTATGCACATGCTTTGGAACTAATGACTGACCATCTATCAGGTCCTGCAATACAAAACTGCATAATAAAACACTTATGTACCAAGGGAAGTTTGCTGACGAAAACCTAAATCGCTCATCAGAAGACAATTCATAAATCATGCACCGAAGCCTGAAACATTTAACTTAGTGCTACCAAAGGTTAAAAGTATTGCTTCAGCAACAAACCTGGATAACAAAAACATTTTCAGATGCTAAGCGTTTTATGGAACTTGCAATAGAAATGGTATCCCTGCCAGAAGCAACCACCAATAGAGGCCCATCCCTGTAAAAGGAAACATAACCAATTAGAAACACTCTTAAACGTAATCAAAGAAAGGGGAAAGAATTTCAGAGCATAAAAAGAACAGAATAATCTCTCTTACATTTAAAACTTATATGTTTCAAAATATTTTGCTAAAAATGACCTTTTCCTCTTAGAATGACAGTATTATTTGATTGTTCCTATCTATGAAAAGCAGTGATAAATATATTGTAGGCACTGTTTGCTGAAACTACGACATCAGCCAATCAAATAGAACAGTTCTAAAATGCAACTTCAGAGAAATATCTTACTTTTCGGAAGTCTCACGAGCCATTTTCACAATTTGCTTCAAATCAGCTTCTAAAATAGATGATAACCCTCCATTGCTACCGTTTTCTGAAGGTATGGACGTAACTCTATGGCCTTGGGATTTTAACAGAAGTCTTGAGTAACCACAAATCTGCCTAATGATGTACTCTAATTTTTTATGAAAGGAAACTGGTAGCCAGTGGAGCCACTCATTTATTCCTCCTTTCGGTCTTGTTACCCTCTGCATGTGAAGTGAAAAAAAAAATTAGGAAATTGATATACCAAGTACCAACACACTGATAACTACGCATAAATGATTACTCTCGAGCTGTTACAAAAAGAAATTAAATGTCCAAAAGCTAAATAGATATAAAATTGCAGTCTGAAAAACTGCAACCATATAAGAAAATAATTCTCAATCTACGAAAAAATCTCAAAGGGAAAATAAAAATAGACAGCAAGCTCGACTTACTAGTGGCTAGTGCTCGTCGATGACAAAAGGTCCTTATAGCATTAGAAATAACATTATGCATTGGAACACGAAGTAGACGACGTCTCAAATATGTTATTTCCACACCTTGTTTTTTGTAACAAATATAATACTAGCATATGACAATCAAAATTTACAAAAAAAAAAAGGAAAAAGAATTTCCAGAAGACATCCTTATACGTGAATCACAAATCGAAGATGCTAAACTGTGAACTGAAAAGGAATCGTCTGTACTAAATTTAAACAAAAATCAAGCAAATTCAAATCATTGAAATCAAATTTCTTTAAAAAAAAAAAAAAAGTAAATGAAATAAAATAATTCTTCCCTGCCAACCGTGAAGTAATTGTTCAAACTAACAGAATCTGTATCAATTTGTCAGTTCATGAAAACATAAATAAGATTGAATTAGGTTTTCGTTGCGGTGAACTTACGTATAATACATGCTTATCGGCGAGACCTAGGGCGCGAACCAAACCGATGCTCTGATTCTCAGAGCCAGGGAATCCATTGCCGATGACGACGGCGCGCCTAACGACGCCATAGACGCCGCCTTCGAAGATGTCGGCAACGCCGGCGCCTACTCTGGGACTGGGCGGCTCTGGAAGCCGAATCGGCTTCATTTTATTCTTCGTAATTCGAAGCCTATGAACGAAAGAATCGTTTCAGAAAAGGAGAGGGAAGTTTGGTGGAGGGGAAAAGCGACGGATTTGGATTTTTGAGTGGTGAGTTTGAAGCTGTAAATCGTAGAATGGAAGTTGAAGAAGATTGCGTGGAAGACGGACAAGGCACGGCAGTTTCCTCGATTGGCTTCCCTTTCTGTTTGGCAGTCGAGGGACAATCGCGCAGCAAAATATTATTCCGGGAAATCTTATATATTTGTTGTTGTTGGGCTTTTTTTTTTTTTTTTTTTCATTTTTTAATTTTTATATTTATTTGCTAGTGAGAAATTTACACTGAAACCCCATATTTTGCGAGTATTACAATCACACCTCCTGAACTTTATGACATTGATGTTCTTTGACCCAAAAAACTTTCACACTAACACCCTTTTCATTGCTATATTTCTCTTAAAATACCTAAAATGCCCCAATAATTATAAAAATAAAACTTACGCTCCTCCCAACGGGCACAACCAAGACCAATCATTATCGATTTTTTTTTCTGCAGAAGCCCCCAGGCAACACCACTTCCTCTATTGAGCCTAATCACGAGACACTCTCTTTTAGTGAGTCCCTCACAACTCCCGCTTCCTCCAGCAACTCCCCTATCGGTGGGCCCAATTTGCAATATTTGTCTTATAAATGATTTTTCGGCAAATTTCACTTTTGCTTCTTAAACTTTAATGCTTTTATAACTTTGCTCCCTGAATTTTGAAAACTAGTAGAAATGTTTCTCGAAGTATGAAATGTTATCATCTTTACTCATTTTTTCAGTTAAATGAATGGAATTACTGACATGACAACAACTAAAGAATAATTTAATCAGGACAAATTTTATTTTTGCCTCCTGAACTATAATATTCTTCTAATTTTGCCTTCTAACTTTGAAAACTAGTGTTTAAATTTAAACATTTAAACATATAGCAAGCTTGTCCCTCGAACATTAAACTGTTGGTAAAAACATCCTTTGTTTCATATTTTGACCATGTAAGAATTGAAAAAATTTTATTTTTGTTCCCTAAGCTTGAATACATTTGTAATGTTACCCCCTGAACAATGAAATATAGTGCTTATATATCTCTACCTTTAATTTGTTAGCAAAATTCCTTTATTTCGTCTACTTAAAAATGATGTAGCCCTAGTATAAGAAAAGGTTAATTTGAATTAAAATTTTAATAATTACAAATATAAAATCTTGAAAAAAAAAAAGTAAAGATTTTAACTTAAAATTCGAGGGGCATTCTTGCTAATAATTTAAAGTTAAAAGGGTAAAATACCAGTTTTCAAAATTTGAAGGTCAAAGTTACAAGAGTATTAAAATTCAGTAGAAAAAAATAAAATTATATTTATTAAATTACATTAGTTGTTGTCAGGTCAACAATTCCATTCATTTAATTGACGGAATGAGCAAAAATGATAA
>CM046377.1:16791977-16809189 GCA_025413485.1 Ficus microcarpa | reverse complement strand
GGAAAAATAAATAAAGTGAGAATATTTAATTGAAGCTTGAGCTCGTTGGGGCAAGTGATATTGGAATTGAAGAGCGAAGGCAAAAGTACGAATAATTCAGATGAGCTAGTGACCATTTAAATATTATTGACGTTTACTAAGACCTAATTGCAAAAAAAGTTAAGGTTGAAGTGGTCTATTCTTATTATTTTTTAAATTTAAAAGGTTAATTGAAGGGATTCTCATTTGCATTGTGTCACGGCCTAGGATGAAGACGACAAGTATACAATAATATATTTTAGAGTGTGTGGGTTCCACAGGTGGCCCGATCAGATCAAAACACTACAATATAACACAGTAAAAAATAAATAATACATTATATAGAAAATTTTTTTAATATGGTATAAAATTAAACATTGTATTGTATAACAATAATATAATGCTAAATAATATAATATAAATAATACGACACGTAGGAGATGTCCTTAGTCTATATTTTAAGTAGAATCAGTGTAGATTTAATAACATAATGAAGAGATGTTCACAAAAAAAAAATATATATATATATATATATAGAAGGGATATTTCTTTCCACATATTATAGAGTTTCTTTTTATTTTTCGGATAATATTATAGAGTTTCTTTTATCCCTGAATCTTCTTCTTGCTTGGTTTCTTTGCAAAGTAGAAGTGGTGGAAGGGTGGTCGTACAGACTAAGGTGGTAAATTTGAGCTCCAAAGGACAATTGAAGTACTAGACTAGAGATCTCAGTTAAAACCTCTGATATAGAAGTTAGATACATATTGACAACCCTCCAAAAAAAAATTTTACATACTTTTTTTTTTTTTTAATAGTTTGGAGCATTATTATCTGATGTATTCGTTTATTATATTTTTTTCACGAGTTAAATTATGTCATTTGGATTGCTTAGACTATTTTATACATGATAAGCTATTTCGATTTAATTAAGGATTCTTTTTCACCTGTGAAAACTGTTATCATATATGTCAAACGCTTATTGATGACAGATTTTATGATCTAAACAAAAAGCCTCGCACATAGTTGGTTGGTTCAACAAAGTAACTCATGGCCGATCATCATTCATTTTGGGATAAATATAATTAATGTGATCTCCAATCAACTTCTTCTTTCTTTTCATTATTAATTATTTCATTTAGATAACTATGTCCCTCTGTCTCTTTCGCTTTCTCTAGCCACGTTCCAATCTTACCGTTTGCCTCTTTCCGGTTTCCATGGAAAAACACGTGCGCGGTACTCCATCAGTTTACAATTTAAAGATTCGTGCAAATTCTACGACCATGTCCGTATTAAAATCATCACCATGGGTAGTGCACCATGACTCGATTTTCCCTCCAAAGAAAAGAAAAGGAAAAAAAAAAATCGAATGACAATGAGTGTATACATAGACTGTTATAGAGGGCCCACACCAAACGCAACCCAGAAAAAAAAAAAAAAAAAAAAAAAAAAAAAAAAAAGAGCGAAGACGAGTAATGATAAAGGGAAAAATACAAAAACAACAATTTACTCACAAGAATTATAAATTAAAAAAAAAAAAAAGATTGTCGGAGCCAACGAATAAAATATAAATAATACGAAAATTTTCAAATATATTCACCGCCATTCGGTTGACAAAACGAAAAAAACAAAAACAATAATTTACTTACGGGAATAAAAAATAAAAATAAGTTGTCAAGACCAATGCAGGCATGCAGCAATGAATAAAATATAGGGTTTGTTTGTTTCATCATCTCCATTCAACTCAAACCGTACTTTTTTTTTGCCTTTTTCTCAAAAAATTTTTATCTTTTTCCCAAAAAGTTTTTTGTCTTTTCTGAAAATTCAAAAAAATTCACTATTACAACAAAAATATTTCAACTCAAATTAACCAACCAAACACACACATAAATAATACGAAAATTTTCAAATATATTCACCGCCATTCGGATGACAAAAGGAAAAATACAAAAACAATAATTTACTTACGGGAATAAAAAATAAATATAAGTTGTCAAGACCAATGCAGCAATGAATAAAATGTAAATAATACAAAAATTTTTTACTACATTTACCACCGTTCGATTGACAAAGGGAAAAATACAAAAACAACAACTTACTCACGAGAATAAAAAATAAAAATAAGTCGTCAGAGCCAACGAATAAAAATATAAATAATAAGAAAATTTTTTAATACATTCACCGCCATTCGGTTGACAAAAGGAAAAATACAAAAACAACAATTTACTCACGGGAATAAAAGATAAAAATAAATTGTCAAAACCAATGCAGCAATGAATAAAATGTAAATAATACAAAAATTTTTCTAATATATTCACCGCCGTTCGATTGACAAAGGGAAAAATACAAAAACAACAATTTACTTATGAGAATAAAAAATAAAAATAAGTTGTCAGAGCCAACGTAGCAATGAATAAACCATAAATAATACGAGAATATTCTAATACATTCACCGCCGTTTGGTTCACCCATTTTTATTTTAATTTGTATTATCTCCCTTTGCACGAGACCAAAAGAAACAGCCTTTTTTATTTTTATTTTTTTAAACTGGAAAGCATTCATCAAACCGATGCAAAATAACAGTCGGTAATTACACAAAATAGTAGTTCCATCTAATTTGTTTTAAGTAAATAAATGGCAGAACCATTTCAGAAAGGACAAAAATAGCATATTTCTTTTTAAAGATTTTGTATTTCTAGATTTAACCCTCTGCGGGTCTTCTTCTTTGTGTCCGACGATCTTTCCTTCGGCGGCATTGCTCTGTGTTGGTAGGGAACTGGATTCGCAAGCTTATCCATCTCTGTTGTTGTGATTCGAGCGACGAATTACTCCTCCGGTGCAAGCGAAGTCGCCGAATGAGGGGTGATCGTAGATCTTAGTTTTTCTTTTGTTGAAATTTCTCCGGTCTCTTGATGGCCATGACGGTCTTGGGACGATTACAACGACTGATGCTCATTTCACCTGAGGTTCACGAGATCAATCGGCGCCGGCAATTTAAGACTAGAGCTTTCGGGATTTAGGGGGTTGGGGTTTGTTGAATTTGGGGCTTTAATTTGGGATAATTTTGGGTGTATATTGTAAATTAAGAAATTTTGTCAATATTAAATAAAATAAGATTAAAAATAATTTATTTAATGAAAACTGACATTTTTAGATGAAATTTTTGATATTTACACAGGATTTATGAAATATACAAAACATATAAAGTTCAATGCAATCAAAGAATTTACATGTAAATACTTTATTTGTTTAGTTAATATATGGATTTACTAGTAAATACCTTAATCTCAATATGATAATTTATTGAAAAATAGCATCGATATTGAATTTGGTTACATGTAATTATCAATGCAAGTAAAGAATTTACTTGTAAATATATATTTACTGATAAATCCAATTTGAAAAAAAAAAAACTATAAATTCAATTATATACTAGCAAATCTTTTGATATATTATAATTTGGATTTACAAAATAGTAAATATTGAGATTTACTAGATTTATGATATTTTAAAATGAGTGTAAATATTTAGATTACATAATTAAATTGATCAAATAAACATGATATTTACTAGTAAATATGTGACTTATTGAAAAAGAATAAATTAAAAATTATGCAAACATTGGATTTACTTAGAAAAAATTAAAAAAAAAAACTAAAATAAACAAAATGTTGTATTTTATGGTAAATACTTGAATTTACTAGTAAATACTAAAATTACTAATATCAGAATTACTAGTTAATATTTATATTTACAGGGTTTGTTAATATTAAATATCAGATTTCTCACTAAATATAGAAGGTTTTGTAGTAAATATATTATTTGAAAATAAATTTATTTACTGATTTTTTTCTTTTTTCTTTTTTAGAATTATAGAATATTGTTAATTAATAATAGTCCCTAAATTTATTAAAAACTCTAAAACCACCCAACCCAAAACTAGCGTTGCTGAAGGAGACAAAGCCAGCTTCACCGGAGAAGACAAAGTACTCGGCGACCGTCGAAGAAACCAACGCGAGGAGGTCGGAGGTCCCATGCTGATAGCAACGAGGACGGACGGCCGGGATCTCACGCCGCCGCTAACGATATCTCATGGGGATAGTTTGCGATTTATCGCCGTTGCGATCCCCCCGTCACGATGCCGAGGGGCCTCGCCATTCCTATCGGCGCCTCACCTCAACCGAGGCACTTATGACGGCGATTTTTTCGTGATTTTCCGGCGATTCTCTCTATTTTATAGCGTTTTTCGTCGCGATTTTCCGGCAATGTTCCTCTCCATTTTTTGTCGATCTCTCCCACGATCGTGGTTGAATGTCGCCGCGATTCTCATTCGAGATCTCGACGTCGTGTTGCCTGCATTTCTCGTCGTGCCCGCCGTTCACGACGACGCTCGCCCGCACCTACGATGGGTTCACATATATGAGCTGGAGAAGATGGGGTGAGGCTGTGAGGGTAAAATGGGAATTTGAAAAAAATAAAATCAGATACGTCATAATTTTCCCCTTTTTAAAGACATGTTATTTTGTTAAATCTCATATTTAGATTATGTTAATTTTTCTTTCTTTTCAAGGAGCAACAGAAGGCACAACATTTTTTGTCTTTTCTTTTTCTTGATATTGTAAAGAGAAAAAACCCAATAATTTTAGGTTCTTGTTAATTACCTGATATTTTTGTTCTATCACAACATGTATCATAATAAAGATGAAAAACATTAAGGATATCAATTCTAATTTTAACTTTTAAAGTATCAAATTATGTGATCTGTAAGTTGTCATTATTTCATTAGTAAATTTTTAAAGGATTGACAAATCAATTGATTGTGTGTGGATATATATATATATATATATTTCAATAAAAGGATAATAATAATTTATTATCACATGGGTTTATACTCAAAGTTTATGATTGGATTTAGTATCCTTAACACTACTCAAATTATATATGTGTTTCACTCCTAATGAACTTCAACAAGCAAGCATTTTCACAAATTCTTCACAAATCAAGGCAAAAGTAGGTTATTTATTTATTTATTTTCTGATTGATCATTCTACCATCAAAATAGAGGTTACATATATAACAAAACAGCACCCCAAAAATTTATATTTTTGGGGTTTGTTTTTCCAAACTTGTAAAATAAAGATAAGTAAAACAAAATTATTACAAGAGGGTGAAAATAAAAATAAGAAAAAAATAAGAAAGCTGGAGATGGAGAAACTTTTCAAAAAATATTTTCATCTTTAAAAAAATTAACAGAGAAGATTTAGTTGAAGCTTGAATTTGTAGGTTATAGAATCGCAGGGAAGTGATATTAGAATGGAAGAGCCGCCAAAAAAAAAAAGAAAGAAATAATTACACAAAAAATCCATTTTTAAGGTTCCGTTTTAAATTATGTTCGTTTTTTAAAAAAACAATATTACGTATATGCCTATTTTTAATAAATAAATTTCTATAGTACCTATTTTGTTATTTTACTATAATTAACATCATTTTAGTTTTATATAATTTTTAATTTCTTTTTTTTTTGACTTTAATGATGATTATTTTTGTGAATTATCTTTAATAATCCCAAATTAGTTTTTCCCTCACTTTTTAAATTTTGAATAATCCCATTTATATTCTATTTCTGTGATATTCATTTCCTCATTCTTCACCTTTTGGGTTTTGCATTCCAGGTATGTCAAGAACTTTTTTTTTTTTTTTTTTTTTTGTTGAACATGATTATTCTATTCCTTTTCTCACTTTTACAGTCCATGAATATTTGTTTGTTTTTTATGTTGAACATGTCAAAAATGAGCTTCATCATTTGATTAAGAATAAAATGGTTTTTTGTTTTAACATATATTTTAATATTGTTTATAATTTGCAGATCATGTTTTTCTTTCCTATGAGAAATCATACTTCTCTATCATAACGAATGGTATGTTATGCTTAACTCTACGTATATAGTTTATATTCACAACTTTTACCTAATTTTTTTCTATTTCTTTATGCTTACTATATTATATATCATTTGTAACTTTACTTTAATGACAAATTATTTAATATAATGATTGTTTTATACATAACATACAACTTATATCTGTAATGGAATTTGATTATGGTGTTTTTTTTTAATCACTATTATATATCTTTATCTTAATGACCAATTCTTCACTATAATAAGTATGTTTTAGGTTTTTATAAACATATTTCTAAGTATGATTTTGGTTTCTTAAAAGTTTTTTTCTTTTTTTTTTTTTTTTAGTATGATTTAAGTTCTTTATGATAATTGTAATGTTATTATGATTTTTTTTCTTCCTATTTGTGTTGGTCTTGTTTAATAGTTAGTTTTCAAGGTTTAAATATGGTTTAAAATTATTTATTTCTTTATCATGACTACTATATAATTATGATATCTTTTTAAATGTATTATGTTTTTTTTTCTTTATGATAATTATTCTAGTATTGATGTCTTTTTAGGTTTTAAAGTGTTTTATATTTCTTTACAATTTTTATCTTTTTATATATTTGTTGTAAACTTTATCATATGATCAATTATTTAATTTAAAGATTGTATTTTGCATACTCTATTATAAAACTTATAATTGATGTGGTTATTTTTTATTTATGTTAAATCAATTAAAATGATCTTTTTTCTTTTTATAAAGATTTGCTTAGTCAGACATCTTTTAAGAGATTTTTCTTCCTTTTCTATAATTCTTTATTTGTTTATTTTCAATTCTTAACTATGGAATAATGTGATTTTTATAAATATCAATTTAGACATTCAAATAAATAAAAGAAGAAATATTTTTCAAATCAATACATCTAATTTGGATATCTATACAAATAATTCAAACACAAAAGGTGGAGTGATATTAGAGGGGAGGAATGATTCAGACTGAGCAATTAATTATTGAAGTTTACCATGACTTAATTGCGAAAAAGTGGTTCTAGTAGTCCTTTCTCATAATTGCGAAGAAAGTTTGGTTGTTGTAGTGTTTTTTATATTCTTTTATAAATGTAAAAGGTGGACTAAAGGGGTCCAATTCCCATGTGTCACGGCTAATTCAGATGAAGACGAACGGCATATCCTAATTATTTAATATATTAAAAGAATGCAGGATTTCACTGTTTTTTTTTTTACTATAATATACAGTATTTTTTGTTTTATTTTTTTATTTCTACTGCTTTTGCTATACTAATGTACAGTAACTTTTGCAATAGTAATGTACAATAAGTATAGTAACTTTACTTTTTTCTCCGGTGTAATGACTTTTTTGCCATTCATCACTATTTTTTTTTCTTCACTATAGTGTTATGCTAGTTTTACCATTTTTTTTTTTGGTCAATTGGCAATTTTGCCATTGGGTTTTAGTTACTTTTATTGTTTGATACAGTGTTGGGACAACTTTATCCTTCTTAAATTATTAATGGACGATTTTACCCTTCTTTTGTAGTTATTTTTTTCCTTTGCTACAGTGTTATTCTGATTTTACCATTTCTTTTGTTTTTTTTTTCAATTGACAATTTCACCTTTGGGCTTTAGTTACTGTTATATCTTGCTATAGTGTTGGGACAACTTTATCCTTCTAAAATTATTTATGAATGATTTTATCCTTTCTTTGTAGTTGCTTTTTCTGATAACTATAATAACTGGATATCGTTACCCTTTTAATGTGCATTTTTGATTTTTTTCATTGAAGATGTGTTAAAGTGCAATGTTTATATGTATATAATATAACTGAAATTTATTTATTTTCTTCTTTTTTTGTTGTAAAAAACAACAAACAAAAAAATAATAAATCTGCTTTTGATTTTGTTCTTTTTCTTTAATATTTTTTCCCCTTTTTAGTTTTTTTTTTTTTTTTTTTTTTTTTTTTTCTTTTTTTTTTTTTTTTTTTTTTTTTCTGTTTTCTAAGATTTAAATTTTAAATTTTAGTTTTTCATTCATCATTTCTTTGTATTTTTGTTATTTTATAATTTTTAATGATTTTTGTTTCCACATTTTTTATTTTCAAATTTTTTTTATTCTCTTTTTTTTATTTGTGCTTGGTTTTTTGACTTTTTCATTTGTTGGGTTTTTTTTTTTTTTTTAGATTTATAGTTAATTTTTGTGTTTTGCATGTATATAATCTAACTGAAATTTATTATTTTTTTTTGTAAATAAAAAAATGAAAAAATAATAGAATTTGTTTTTGGATTTGTTATTTTTCTCCAATCTTTTTTTCCCCTGTTGAGTTTTTTTCTCCTTTTTTTTTTTTTTCTATTTTTATTTTTAATTATCGTGATCATTTTTATTTCTCTATCTTTATCTCTGCATCACCGAAGAAAAGTTTTTTTATATTATTATTATTATTAGTTTACATTTTTATGATTGAGAGAGATCATAAAAAAAAAAATTGAAGACAAAAAAGATGGAGCAAAATATAGGTATAGTCTGCTTTCTTTTGTTTTGTTTTTGATTTTAATAAGTTATTTCTAGATTTTTTTTTCTCTAGATTTATATATTTTGTTTTTCATTTTTTGATTTCTGTTAATTTGTTTTTCTAGCGTATGGTGATGATGATTTGGAATGAAAATGCAAAGAGAACTATTGAACACCTTTTTTTATTTTTTTTTATTTTTGAAAACTTATTATAATTATATTATTTATCATAACTAATTGTTATTATTAAATGTTATTTAATCTTTTTATTTATTTATTTTCCCCTCCTGTGCAACGCATAAGTATTAGAATGGTATAATACTAAATGAGCGAGTTTACTTGCACTATTCATATTGAGATCGTCCAGAACAGTTCATGGAATTGTCAATTTTAAAACTCGTTATTTGTTTTGGGCTTTTAGAGTATCTCTAATGCAACCTAAAAAGCCATGTTAATGGTAAATTTTGACATGCATATGGAAAAAAATGTTCTCTAATCAAGTGTTATAATTGATGTCAAATTTAACTTCGGTTTAATGTTGTTGCAAATTTATCAATAGATATAGCTAATAACATATTTAACATTCGATTCTTGTTGGCTATTGGTTTAACTTTTATCATGTAAGCATTACAATATTTTCATTCTTAATTTATTTGGATACTAAATGTTCACTTTTTTACAAGTTCTAGAACACAATAATAATTAGCACATGCTAAATTTTGTGACAAATTTATCACAAAGTATAGTCAATGTCAAATTTAATATTTGATTTTTATTGGTTGTTGGCTTGATTTTTATCATATAATTATCATAATATTTTTATTTAAATTATTTAAATGCTAAAAATGTGTACTTTTTACAAATTCCAAAGTAACAGTAACAATAACAAAAGGTAGAAATAGTATTAAAAATATCATTATACATAAGAGTATAAAGTAATAATGTTATTTTCACACATTTTTGTAACAAATATAATATTAATCTTGATCAATATAATGTGTTGGAGATGACCTTTGATGAGATTTAAGGTCCATTTGGCAGAGTTTTTACTTTTGTTTTTAGCCAGTAGAAGAAGAGAAGCAAAAGCTATGGCTTCTCAATAAGTGTTTGGAATCAAAGAGCTTTTGAGAACAAAATGATATTTACATATTCTAATACGTATTAAAAATATTAAATTGAGTTTATATATATAATTTAAATTTTGTTACAAGTTTTAAAGTCTACTCAGAATAGCTTTTATCAAAAGTTATATTTTTTGATTTTAACAGGAAGAACTTCTAGAGAATGAAAACTTTTTTAATAAATCATCTAAATATTTTCAGAAGTTACTTTTAAACTTAGAAAGCCAAAAGTAGCTTTTTGTAAGCTTTGCAAAAGAGAGGAATAATTGAGAGTGAGCAATTAATTATTGACGTCTACGAAGACTTAATTGCGAAAAAAAGTTATAAGTCTTTTTTTTAAATTATTTTATAAATATAAAAGGTGGATTAAAGGGAATCTAATTCCCATGTATCCCGCCTTAGGATGAAGACGAAGAGTACATTCTAATCCTAATTAATGTATAATATGCGTGTGTATGTGTGCGAGTACTTGAGAAAAAGTCTGGAGTTTGTTTACTAGCTTGAATATCAGAAAGTACAAATGACCTCAAAATTAGAGAAATAAATTCAAAACAAAGATAATCATCAAAATTCTAATAAAATAAATTCGCTAAGAAGTGGGCTACACCATTCCCACGATGGGAGATGCAACAAGCTTTATCACTAACAACATGAAAAATAGCCTCCTTGATGGCAGATATCACATTTGATTTCAGAACCCTTGACAAAAGTTGTTAGATAGCCTGACTGAGATCCACTGCCTCATTACCAACCAACTAATATACTTGCTTGATAATGAACTCCAACTAACCATCATTAATTATGTATTCTTGGAATAATATATCTCTGTTTGTTCTTGGTATGCAGATCTACAAAATGTTTCTTCTAATAACAGACCGTGCTTTGACAATCTCATCCCTTAAATGACAAAAACTTGAAGACCTCTTTATCAAGATGACACAAACTTTTGACATTTTACCAAGTTGACATACAAGAATCTGATTAAAGGTCAACTTGGTCAACCTAATATGTTTCACCTAAATTGTCCCTATACATAAAAAAAATATATATATAATATGATATCACCAATAATATTGGTCTCCGGCTTCGGTCGTCAGTGCCAGTCACTGGAATGTTCTAGTAGAATAACCAAAATATTGAATTTTTTTCCCCAATGTGAAGAACCAATTGTTTCCGGCTCCTTTCTGAAATATTCTAGTATGCCCACAATCTCATTTAGCCTAAAATCACGAACACGTACCGTAGATTACTCATGATGTTCAAGCTTTTGAAAGGTGAGGAGATATCAACACACATGTTGAACGTGTAAAGGATAACCAGAGTGTAAAGTCATGCAATTGCCATGTAATATGGACATATAGAAAGAATCACTCAGATAATTAAGGAGTTAGATGCATTCTTGACACTCTGAAATAAAGAGCCCAATTTTGTTCCATTGAGAAATCTAGTGAAAATATTACCCAGCACAAAGAGGAAGTAGCCTAATTTGAGACGAACTTCTACAATTATCTTTGTGTTTATTATTATTATTATTATTATTATTATTTTTTTTTTTGTGATAGAGAAAATCCTAAGTGCAACGTGAAGAGGAAAACTTCGGGTTGATGATTTTTCCCCGTCGACACAATGTTCTTACCTCAATTTAATAATTAACAAAAAAAAAAAAAAGAAACTTACAATGAGTGTAAATAGTAAAGGAAAAACAAGAAACAACCATAATGGAAGTATTCACATGTAAACGATAATAGCACCAAATAGCAAAGAACTATTCAAATGAATAGCCAGTAGCAAACCCTAAAGGAAAAAGCCTAGACCTTCACTTCAGAGAAAACCACTGGTAATAGCTGATTAAAATCTCTAGATAAAACCCAGACGGGAAAACCTCTAACATGAAAAATAAAAACGAAGGAAAAAAAAAAAAAGGTATATCAACCCTTTGCATTAAGCTCTGAAAAGATGTCGATAATATATTAGCGTCATATTGAATCCATCTCTTTACTTTCAGTAACAATGTTTTTCCAATAAAAACAATTGGCCTTTAATTGTCCAAAACGTAAAACAAAGTAGGAATATCAAGCACATTGGTTATGCCCCTGCAACCAAACAGAAAGGAGAAAATATTAGTGAAAGCTCTTCTTCCCAAGCAAAAATTGAAAAGAAAAGAAAAATAATAATAAAGACATTATGTTTGAAAAATGGATGAAGTTGTTAGCACTTTGTTTCACAACACGTAAACGGGGGGGGGGGGGGGGGGGGGGGAGTGTGTTCTCAAGAAATTCAATGCTGAGTTGCGATATTAATTAAGTGTCAATTCCAAATATAATGTTAAAAAAAATTGAATTAATTTTATTTCAGAATAAATATGAAAAACAATAACCATTTATATTTAGAATCAAACTTGGGAATAATATGGTTATCCAACTCCCCAGAGAATATTAAGAAAAATATAATTGACACATTTCATATGAACACAAATTGAGAAGATAGGAATAAGGGATCTTCTTACCCATGATGTGGTACATATTTGGAAAAAGAACAAGTAACCTCACATGTGAAAAGGTGGCTACCTTCTAGCTTATCTGGAAGAAGAAGAGGCTCTACTTTCTTCATTATTCTGAAAATTCCGCTTACGTACATTGTGGTCCTCCTGAAATTACATATTAAACTCTTAAATACAAAGACATTTGAAGCCGATTGTATTTTCTAGGGAAGCTGAAATTAAAGTACGAAATAAATAAACTCCTGAACTCAAGTTGTGAAGTTTGAGTAAAGACCGAGGAGTGACATGGCGTTCATGGGGGTGGGATAATGCATATTATGGTTAACGAGTCGTTCTTGTCTTCCCAAAGCTTTCTTATGCTCGCATTCCGATCACCCTCCCAAAGCTCCACCACGGTTTTGGCTTTTAGATTATTGAAAAACCGATCCCAATCAAAGGACATACGCAGAAGGTCTTCTTCTATAATTGTTAGTCCATTCAAATTCGGAGCGTTAATAGTTCCGTAAGAGAAGGTACTCATCCTCGGGCAGTCACTTACAATTAGTTTCTCCAAATTTGGAAGTTAAAACTTATGTTTTCCACAATGGAAGCTTTCGAGACTGGGTAAATGTAATAACCGAGTTTTTACATCAAAGATTTTAGTGAATTGATTATAAAATTCATAAAAATCTTCATGTACTAAAGTTTAGGTTATATTTATAACCTAAGATTATTAAATGAAAATATTTCAATATTTCATGATGTGAAAATTAAATAATGTGTCACATAATATAAAGACACAATATTTTATTGAAGATAAAATAGAGTGATTAAATGGTATAAGATATGATAAGAATAGGAATATACCTCATGATGTGACAAATTAATTTTATGTCACATAAGGTCACATAACTTTTATAAATAATAATAATAAAAAAAACAGTAAAAGGAAAAGTGGCAATTTATATAAATCATGGTATGATGTTAAATCACAACAACCCATCAACCTCAACAGAGCAACCAGTGGAGATTAGCAATCTAAGTTTAGAACAGATAAGGAAAATAAAGTCTTCTAGAATACGGTTCTTAAACTTGATGACCAAGTTTCTAGACTGATGGAGAATTATACTGCTTACTTTTGTTTAGTATCAAAACTTGGAGGACAAGTTTTATATCAGTCAAAACTTGACGGCCAAGTTTCTAGATTGATGGAGTATTTTTTTAGTATCAAAACTTAGAGGACAAGTTTTATAGCAGTCAAATATTACACTGATCAACTTTTTCAGTGTAAGAACTTGTTAGGCAAGTTTCCTATTTAATTAATCTAAGGAAAATAGGAATTTTTGATCTAAAGGCTAAAAACTCATTAGTACATGAATCAAAGGATAGGGTTAAATCAAACTTTTGGCTTTGTTTTCCTTCTCATGTACATAAATTCCCTTGTCAAAGAAGCTTGAAAGTTGAACAAAACTTATCATGAATAGTCACAATCTAATTCATGCATCTTAACTTTGACTCCATCTTTGACTATGATTTGAATAATGTTTAAGTTAGATTAGAATTGATTAAGTCTTCTAGAAATATCAAGACCATGATTAGTGGACTAATCGAACACCATAAGCTTTGGTCTATAAATAGGCCACATTTACCACAAAATTCAACATTTAGTCTTTTTAACCACAAGAAAAAATCTCTCTTCAACTTTCCCTCATTTTCCCTCACTTTCTCACCACCCAAACACCTATCTAAGTGCAAAAATCCTTTCTAATCTTTCACAAAAGTTAGCCTCCAAGACAGTTTAAGCTTGGATCAAGACTAGAACGTTCCTTTGAGGTAGAAATCTCAACTTTTCTTTGTGATTTTACTCCTCTTACTCACGGGCTTTTAGCTAAGTGTTAAGAGAAAATATTGTTTTTGTGTTGTAGCTTTTTGTTAGTGATTTTAGGGGGTAATCAAGACTCCACACCAAGTAAAAACTCTAACTCACGGTTGATGCATTTATGGGTTGCTACTACGTGATTTGTTCTTGGTTATGGTTATGTGGTTTTGTAATTATTTATTTATTTATTTATTTTTCATGTTTATGACTATGTGTATATGTGATGAGACTATTAAAGATTATTAATAGTCTAGAAGTGGCACGAAATAAGTTGTCTAACACGTACAGGATGTAAACAAAATCAATGATCACTAGTAAAAATTATGGATTTGATGATGGTTATTAACCGTTATGTAACGTTTACACGACGGTTAGACAAGTACCGGTGTAATCTACTGTCGTGGAATGTTTTAAGATACTACGATAGTTAATAAACTGTTGTGGTATCTCGATATTCCATAATGGTTCACATCGTCATCGAATAAAGAAAAAAAGGAGCAAATTTCGTTAAAGTGAAAACTTTACACGACGATTTTGAACGAAAACCATCTTGTAAAGTCCAACATGAATTAAGGCATTTTTTGGTGATGTCCCACAGGTGACCTAACTCGTGTGTTATCCAATACACGGCCCAATATATGATTGACAAAATATTAACTACATTGTATCAAAGTAAAAAAACTATTCATTACATTACCAGTTTACATATCATAATTAATGAATTACATTACAAATTTAGTCCATTTTCTCCTAATCAAATCCATATCATCACAAGTATAAAATTCTTTTTTTTTTTAAAGTACGTCAATTCCATTCAACGCTATGTCCCTCATAAAACCTAAAACAAAATAACCACATTCAACACTTCCTTTTTGGTGAGGACGAGGACGATATGATATTTTTGTTTTATAGTCTCATCTTCTTTTAATCCCTTCTCCGGCTATAAGCTTCTAATCCATTAGGGCCCTAGCAAGTTTGCAAAATTCAAAATAATTAAGATGCATACCATTAAGATTAAATCAAACAAAATTCCATTTTGACATTTTATCGAGCATGTGGTGGGCGGAAAAAAATACATAGAATATTGTGTGTTCGTAGATCTTAAAATGTCAAAAAATTGTACAAAAGACTCGTCTTCAAAGAGCAATAATAAAAAAAAAAAAAATTGAATAACAATAACTACATAAATTACAATCCAAGCAAATTATAAAAGAATTGTGTGTTCGTATTTTTATTGGAAAACAAGAAATTAAGCAATTTGGAAGTCACCTTGCCTTTCTTTGATATAAAATAGTTCACGACTTTGATGGGAGAAAGGGTGGCAATAGAGGTGGCAACGGCGGTGGTGAAAAAAAGAGGTAAAGGGGAGGGCGGCATTGAGGGCAACGGAAGAATGAAGGGGAGGGGTTGGTGACGTTGCGGGCGACGATCCAATGAGGAAGAAGGAAGGGCGGTGGTGAAATCACCGATTGAATAAGAGAAAGGGAAGGCAGCGGCACTGTTGGCGGGTCGGTGAAGGAGATAGTAGGTAGGAGAAATCTTTGAGTGGTCGAGAGAGAGAAAGATAAGAATGATGAGAAAGGATGAGAAAAGTGGATATAAGTTAAGGGTTTACGTGCGATTTTCAAATCACAAAATTTCAAAATTTTAAATGAAATTTCGGAAGATTACACCACAGTTTTCCATAAACCATCGTGTAATCTTCTGAAAATCACTCTAAAATTTTGAAATTTTGTTAAGGGTTTCCACGCGAATTTTAAAGCACAAAATTTCAAATTTTGTTAAGGGTTTCCGTGCGAATTTCAAAGTACAAAATTTCAATTTTTAGAGTGATTTTCGGAAGATTTCATGACGGTTTATATAATCTCCGAGATTACACGACGGTTTCCATAAACCGTCGTGTAATCTTCCGAAAATCATGATGTTCTTTAATAAGGCGGACCAATTAGTATGGCATTATGATGCTAAAGGGGAATATAATGTTAAATCTGACTATAAGGTGATCATGAATCAGAAGTTTGGAGAAGGTCAATCTGGAGTTAGTGGCGATGTGGGTTGGTGGCACAAGTTATGGTCCGCCTGCGTCCCCCAACAAAATCAAAATCCACTGTTGGCAGGCATATCATGATGCTTTACCAGTAGCTATACACCTGGAACGGAGGAACATAGCAATTGCCACAGGTTGTAGAAGACGTCAGGATGGTGTGGAGTGGTAGTTGTTTGTGGGGTCTAATGTGTAACCGTGGAAGAGGGCCGTTTAGTGCTATTTGCTTGTTTATGGCAGATAAATGCAATATTGAAGACTTCAATGTTTTCTGCTGGATTACTTGGAGTTTATGGTTGGCCTGTAACCAGTTTCTTTTTGAAGGCTGGGAAATGGAAGTAACGGAAATTCTGGAAAGAGCGGGTAGACTTTTAGCCGATTATCAATAATGCTATGGGATAGATAAGGCCGCTCCTGTTCAGCAAGCAATCACACGCAGGAGTTGGAGACCGCCAGCGAGTGGTTTGATCAAAATTAATGCCGATGCTGCGGTTAGGAGGGACAAGGAATACACTGGTGTTGGGGTGGTTGCGAGAGATGAGTATTGTCCTAGGTGCTTCTTCGAGTCGGGTAGTTGGTTCTTTAGAGATGAGTGTTGTCCTGGGTGCTTCTTCGAATCAAGTAGTTGGGTTCTTTCTCGGTCCACACAGCCGAATGCTTAGCAGTTCGCGAGGGGACAAGGTTAGCTTGCAAATGTGGCTTACGGAATTGGGTTACTGAGTTGGACGCAATCAATATGCTTCGAGCTACCATTTTGGCTGCAATGGCTTTTGAAGCTTCGATTATTGAAGATATTAGAGAAGCTTTTTTAATATATAGTGACAATATCTGCTACGGTTCTCGTGATGGGCATTCAATGACTTACCATTTAGTTAATTACACTTTTTTATTGGATTGTGATGTAACACGAACTGATCTGTTCCCTGTCTCTTGTGATCAATTGTCAGAGCTGATTTTATATTAATAAAGTGATCTAAGTTTTTCCTTTAAAAAAAAATATTTTAAGACCGTATTATTTACTTTTACTTAATTTTATAAAAAAACTTTTTACTACAAAATTTCTCTTTTTGAATAATGGGTACCACATTTACTATTTTCCTTTCTAAATTCTCTTCATTCTTTTTTTTCCCCATTACCAAACAACAACTCACTTTTTCTATTTTCAATCTAAAATCTCATGACATTTTTTTTTTCTTCCAATTTTCATCCCTACCAAACGTAATGTTAATGAGGATGAGAGATGCTTACTAATCTGGAGGTTACACTT
>CM046377.1:16737301-16791877 GCA_025413485.1 Ficus microcarpa | reverse complement strand
ATAGATCGAAAACACTTTGAAAAGTTTCTCCACCTCAATCCCCAGCTTTCTTCTTCTTTCTTCTTTTCTGATTTTCTGCCTCTTGAAATAAATTTGTTTTACTTGGCTTCATTTTACAAGTTTGAAAAAAAAAACATAACTGAAAGTAAAATAAAATATGAAAAAACCTATCTTGCTTTGTGTTATTTTGTTATATAACCTCTCATCTTGGTTGGTAGAATGATAAATCAGTAAAAATTGGGGAAATTTTTTTTCTTTTGCCTTGATTTGTGAAGAACTTGTGAAAATGCTTGCTTGTTGAAGTTCGGTGACTGTTATCTGTTTTTTATTTGAATCACTTTGTTTTAGTTAATTTACCAGCTTATATCTTTAAAACCAACCAAAAAACAAAAAAACAAAAAAACAAAAAAACAAAAATTAAGAAAAAAGAAAGAAAGAAAGAAAGAAGAAGAAGAAGAAAACAGTGACAGAGAAAAGCAGACAGCGGAGGCACGCTCTCCTCCGTGGTCTAAATAGTCCATTGCAAACCTCAAGGTTCAATCTCTTTTTCTTCTTCTTCGTTGTCTTTTTTTTTTAGTTTATTTCCTCTACATCTATTTTGAAATATATGTAAAATCCATTTTTCTTACCTGGCAATTGTTGTTCACAAATCATCAACTTTGGTCTAGTAATAGTTTTTTATTTTTTATTTTTTATTTTTATTTTTAACAAGAGGTGTGAGATACTTCATTACGGCAAGAGAAGACTGTTCTTCATCAAGGTGATCTTCTATTTCTTTTCCTTTTCCTTTTTACTTGCTTTTGTTTTATTTTATTTTGTTTTTCCATTTAAAAACTACTCTCCATCAAGGTGCTCTTCAATTTCTATGTTTTTTTTTTTTTTACTATTTTCTATTTTTATTTTTTGTAACGTTCATTTGTAAGATTTGACTATAATATTATATAAAGAGAAATGGAAAACCAGCGTAACACAATGTAAGGTTTTAAAATAATAGTATAAACTGAAATTATGGTTACCACATAGCATAATTAAAGTAAATAACAAATCAAAAATAAAAAAATACCCCCAAGTTTCTCTCTCCTTTGAGTCCCTCTCAACCAGCTAAAAAAATTAAATTAAAAAATAGGAGAAGGGAACATAATGAGATTTAACAATGATGTAGCTACACGGACTAAGAACGAAGAATTCATTAGTAATGAGCATTATTAATGGGCTCACATATAAATACAAATTAAACATACACAATCAGGTAAGTTAGCTAATACTTACAAATCTACTAAAAGATGAGACTATTCTAAATTATAATAATTACAAATAAACTAAAAGTTCCCAACAAAGACAATTACATACAAAATATATAACTTTTCATAATATTAATACTAATTTTCCTAATATATATATATATATATATATAAATGCCCGCACATGATAGTGCTCCGATAGGATATTCAATCTTGAACTATAATAAAAAAAACCGAAATGAATAATTTTTTTTTCTTTTTCTTTTTCTTTTTTAAAACTCTAGAAAAATAAAAATAAAAAGATTCCGGGGTACAAGAGCACATAGAAGAGATGACAAGTGTTGAGACAGGGAGAGAGGGTGCTTGTGTGTAGGAGGACGGCAATCGACAGAAGAGAAGGGAGAAGACAACAAACATTTGGGTGCAAGGATGAAAATTGTCAGGAGGAGGGAGAAGACAGTAGGCACTTGGATGCAGGGACAACAATCTTCAGAAGAAGAAAGGGCACATAGATACTAGGATATCAATCGTCACAAGAGAAAAGACGCATGGACACTTGGATAGGTGCGTGTTGAGTGACTACGGGAGATGAAGCAAAAAGGGTTGGAGGGGGGGGGATGTGAACAGGGGGGATGTGAACAGGAGGAAGATGGTGGACAATGTGAGGTCTAGGATCTTAATGCTCTGATACCATAATAAAAATTAAATTAGAAAATAATAAGAGTAATAAAATATGAGAAAAAGGAACACAATGATGTTTAACGTGGATGTGCTTCACTGGACTAAGAACAAAGAATTCATTAATAAAAAGCATTATTAATGGACTCACATATAAATAATACAAGTTAAACATGATTAATCAGATAAGTTTGCTAATACTTACAAATCTACTAAAAGATGAGACTATTTAAATTGAGAGAATTTGTCATAGATCCTTTTCAAAGACAATATCTATAGTGTTCCATCGAAGGGATAATATTGAGTTGCTTTTGATGTGTAGGGCTCCAATTTTGTGCAAACTTGCACCAAATCTCCTTTTTCTCTCTTATCTTTCTCTCTCTTCCTCCCTCTTCTTTGTTGCCAGTGCAACAGGCCTATCCATGCCAAATATGAGCAAGTACTCCGACATGCTCGCTGAGGGGGGGCGGAGTCTGGCATCGTTGCCATCATCATAGAACAACTCGATGCTATTGCTTCATTCTCCATCTCCTCCAGTGGCAAATTGGTCGATCATATCACAGAGAACATTACCAGATTGAAAGCAGAGTACATGAGTGGAGCTCTGGTGGGTTAAGGGTTCCAACGAGTTTTGTGAACTCAACACATCTTTCTCCTCGTTGTCATAGATTCTCGCCAGTGACCCAAGTGAGAATTTCTCTGTCGGCGCATGAAGAGGTGGATTTCGCAAGAAGTCATTGTAATCCATCCAAACTATGAATTCGAAGCTTCAATCAGTCAACAATTGTAGAAAAAGACAGAATAAACCTTAAACTTAATCAACACAACCTCAAATCTTAATCAATCAACCAACAAAAAAAATCGAGAAAAAAATCCTTGAAAAATCCAAATGCTAAGATTTCTTCAAGGAAACCTTAGTTTGGTCAACTAGGGCCGAGTTCTGCCATTCTAAACCTTAGTCAAAATGCATCGGCCAATGGACCTCTAATGGTGCTCTACTGCCTGCGACTGTGGAAGATTGAGGGTGAAAAATGGGGTCTTTCTTCAGATTTTATTATTACTATTATTATTATTTCATTTTGCACTCTATAATACAATGAGGTAGTGTATTCTATAGTTATCTTACACACGCAAAATCACTTCCGTTATATTACTTTTGGACGACTAAAATATGATCTTTGTAGATAGTTACTCCCGATGAATCCTATCTTAACCACTCCTATTTAAATTACAATATTTACAAATAAATGAAAATTTCCTAATAAAGACAATTATAAGTAAAATATATAACCTTTACTAATGTTGATACTAACTTTCTGAATACCAACTACCCATCGCTGTCACTGTCATGAGCACGATCAACGACGAGAATCGTGAGTCTCAATTATGACATTCTCCACTAGTGGAAATCACGATTCTTCTTCGAGTGATGATTCAGCATGGCAGTGGCGCAGTTAGTTTGGATTTGCATATCTGGGTTTGTCAACGTTGGGGGAGTAATTTATCAACCCAAAAAAAAAAAAACAAACAAAAATAATAATAATAATAAATTTATTTCATAAATAAAATCACACAGTTTTTTAACTAGGAAAAAAAATTGAAAAAACTAAAACAAATAAAGCAAATTTTAATTATTTTTTAAAAACTTCTTAACCCCCAAATATGAAAAATCCCCAATTTGAGCAAACCATAATTTTAATCTGCTCAGTACACCACCTCACGGCAGCCGGAGAAAGAAGATCCGGTGGCAGAGATCACAGCGATTGCGGCGGCGGTGGCAGAGTTTGCGAGGTAGAGATGCGGTGGCGACAGAGATGGTAGAGATCATGAGGAGCGGAGAGAGAGAGAGATAGTGCAGGGGATAGAGAAAGTGCAATGCCGCCGTTCGTACCGCTGCCTGCCTCGAGGAGAGAGAGAGAGGAGCGAGAGAGAGCGCGGTAGAGAGAGAGAGAGAGAGCACGAAAGAGACAAAAGGCGGAAGAGAGTAAAAAAAAAAAATAGTTAATCTGATAAAAATTCGGTTGAATAATTATGTGGGACAAAACATGCGAACCAAAAAGTTATTCTCACAATTTTTTTAAAGTAAAATGAGATGTTTTAATAATATCATCATAAGATTAAAACAAAACTTGAAAAGAAAATGAGGGAATTCAAAGAGTAATTGACTAAAAGCATAAACCATGCATATATATATATCTATAATAAACTAAAAGCATAAACCATTAGAGAGAGAGGAAAAAAAAAAAAAAAAAAAAGGTATGGAAACGTAAAGAAGTCCAACTCCTCTCAAATGTATGATTACTTAAATAATTTTTCCTGCTGTATTCTAAAATAACATTGTTTTTCAAATGTGGTTCTCTGTTTTTTTTTTTTTTTTTCACGCGTGATACTCAATTATTACTTTCTCATAATACCTAATAATTAATGTTCTATCTTATTTAACTAATCTCAAATGTTTGACTACTTAATTTCTTTTCTCTTTAAATGCTCTATATATAATTTTTTTAAACATCGCCCCTATAAAATTTTTTTTCCTTAATAGCTGCGAAATTTTTTTTTTCCAAATGTGTCACTACTTAATTTATATTTTCCCTACAATTACACATGTTAAGGAGGCAAAGGCACATTTCATCCCCCTCCACTTTCGTCCGCGTGTTGTTCATCTTTTTATTTTTTATTTATGCTTTTCTTTCTTTGGTCCCTTTTTTTTTTTTGATTTTCTTTTCTTTAATAATTTTTTGTTCAAAATTTTATTTCCCAACTGAAATAATTTTTTTAATTTGTGACTAGCTAAATATTTTTCTTGTAGTCTTATCAATTAAAATTGTTTTCCACCTCCCATAATTTTCACACGTCGGTCTTTTTTTGTGTGTTCTTCCACCTTTTTATTTATTTATTTTATTTCCTTTTCTGTATTGGAAAAGTTTTTCTCAACTACTACTACTTCATTACTACTTTCTAATTAGTGTTCTATATGATTTGCCAACGAATTATCTCTAATTTGCGGTTACTTAAATATTTTTCTTGTATTCATCTAAAATAATATTATCTTTAACTTTCATTTTTTGTCCATGTTTCGGTCCTTTTTTTCATTTTGTTTTGTTTCACCCCTTTTTTTTATTTATTTTCTACCCCCTGTATTGAAATATTTTTTTTTTCCTCAACTACTATTTTTCATAGTATCTAAAAGCTAATTTTCTATCTAATTTGTCAGCTCCTCTCAAATGTGCAACTACTTAAATATTTTTTTGGGATAATACTCTAAATTAAAATAATTCTTTAAGTTTAGTTCTTACAAATATTTTTCTCCAAGGGTTAAAATTACATTTCTCAAATTGTCCCCATTTAAACAATTTTCTCCTGCAACTGTCTTATTACAAAATTTTTACTACGGAAAAGTTGAGGGATGTCCATCCTTTTAATAGTTTTCTCTTTCTTACCTTTTCCAGAGAGCAACCAACGAGCAAAATCGATATAATAATGTTAGTAATGGATTGTCTTGTATACATATTCCAGAATATACTATTAATATTTATTACTCCTTTTAAACTTTTTTTTTGGTTCAATTATCAGATTGACTTATCACTTTTTTAAATAAAATGTTGCGTGTTTTCATTAAATTTACAAAAGTCTAGTTATTTAGGATCAATATTTGATAGGGACCTACTCAAAACAACTCACAAACACACACAATAGCACAACGAAAGATTAAAACAACTCAAAACAACACCTTTTTATTTTCGTACACTTAAATCTCCATGACTGGAGAGGGACCCTCGTTATAGGAAGGAAGTCAAACAAAAAACAAACAAAATAGATGGCTGGTAGGTTTCGAGAATTTTGCCTCCGGCTCCACCTGTGGAATACTTTTTGGTAATCTACTTAAAAACTTTTCGTAGTCTAATCAAATTATCACATTATATTTTGGTTTTCTTTTCTTTTGTTTTTTTGTTTTTTTTGTTTAATCTACCAAATTTTTTACATGAGATTATCATAGTCTATTGGTATTCTATCATAATTCCTTTTGGTATTCTACTACAATATTATTTATATATATACATATAAAAAGAGAGAAACTCATATCAAATTTATTAAATATTACTTTATAGTTGTACAGTTAATTTTTCTAGAGGGAAGAAAAGAGAAGAAAAAGAAAACAAATTCGTACTGTGTAGCTCCATTTTTTTAATTGGTTGCTTGGGGCCACTCTTTTAGTTTGATTTTTCAATTACCATCTAAATTGCAATTAAAGGCGATGAAACTTTGCTTTATTCCTATTTTAAGAAGAATAAGATGTTGCAAACATTCATTCAAAACCTTCACTCATTTTCAATAAAAGCACAATTCCAACATTCACTCATTTCCAATCAAAGTATTTCCATGACTTTAATTGGAGTGTATGCTCCAAATTATCCCTAAGTAAAAGTAATTCTAACAAACTTTACATATTATAGAGTTTGCAAATGTTATAACTTTGTATTACCTGTTCATCACTCCCAGTGATTAAGATGTTATTAATATATAATACTCATCCTGATTTGACATCATTTATTTATTTATTTATTTATTTATTTTACAATGAATCAATATCAATAGATGCAAAGACATTTCCTTTCCACATTCCTTGTCCATTACTAAACTTTTGTTATCAATTTTATAAATAAACATATGATTAAGTAGGAAAGAAAAAGACTGTTTATATTTTCTTTTTTCCTTTTATGTAGAGTAAACGTGCTTAGAGGTATGTTTTCTATGAGAACGATTTTGTACTTTTGTAATCAATAATGTTTTTTTTTAAATAAAAATTGTTATTATTATTGTATTATAGTTAGCATTATTTGTTAATCCTGTGATCATCAATAATTTCGAGACATCTATCTTTTCCCTAGATTCTTCATGACTCTCTGCATATAGATTATACTGTGCATTTCTGAGTTAATTTTAAAATGCAAAAAGATTTTCCTCAAGTTGCCATTGTTTGTTTGAGATCCTTTAGAAAGATACCTTTTGATCATGAGTTCTTTATGGTTGTATAACTATTGAGTGAGATCACAATAATGTAAGTAGGAAAGAAGACATCTAAATCTACTCAGAGAAAGACGAAATATTTAATATGTAAACATATATTCTCTTTTGCTCTAATGCTCACGATGATCAAGATGTCTGTCAAAATTAATCTATCTATCTATACTGGTGGTGAGCACATACTCCACATGTATCATACACAATTAAAAAAAAAAAAAAAGGCAAATCAAATAAAAAGTTATTTGTGAGATACTATAAGAAGATAGTAGTTGAATGAGTTATATGGGAAAAAAAAATTAGATAAGGATACATATGAGAGGGGGAAAAAAAGTTTCAATTGAGCCTAAAAAATTAAAAAAGATCAAAGAATGAAAAATGAAAGAGGGCTACTATTTAGCATGACTAGAATTTCTTACAACCCCACATATATGTTATTTGATGGTAGACGTGTCTCTTCTTTATCCAGTGGCCTTTTTTTTTTTTTTTTTTGGTTCCTTTAGACCTAAATAACGTTCTTTCTTCTTTTTACTCAACAGATTCTTGAAGTTATCTTCATTTTACTTCATTTTTAATGGGAGAGACTAGAGTAGAGCCTTGTTGAAAGGCACTACCGTAGAGCTCAATTTTGGAGCCATTAAAACTAAATCGGATGGTAAAATATCAAGGAGTTACGTAAAAGTTCATGTGCAGACAACCGCGGGCTAGCCAAACTTTTTTCTTTTCATGTTTCGGTGCATAAAGTTTGTTCTTTTTTGTTTTCTACAAATGTTCTTTAAAAACCAAAACCATCATTACAACTCCGCAAATCATTTTTCAACCTAAAAAAACCTCTGCAAATCTTTGGGGAACCAACAACAAACAAGAAAAATTTAAAGATTTATTGAGTTTTTATGGAGGATTGTTACAAAATCTTCTTTCTTTTTATTTTCTCTATGTCTCTACTGTCTCATACTCTCATCACCACTTCTACCAACCCAGAAAACCATCTCCCGTTGGCCATCGTTCACGTTCACCAGCCACCTAAATCTTTGAGTCACGGCTCCACGGCAGACAGGTTCACGACGAGCTTCATCGACGCTGCCTCCAGATCTCGCCATTTGTAGGTCCCCATCGTTTGCCATTTTTTCCAATAGGGGAGGAGGCATTTGAACAAAGTTTTATTCAAAGAAAGAGAAGCTTAGAATTTTGTATGCGTGTGAACAAATTTTGAATCTGTAAAAACAAAAATGTTTAAGATGATTTTGAGCATAAAAAATGAAGGTGAGGTTTACAGATTGCATCATTCATTTTTTAAAAAAAAAATACAAAGAAAGAGAAAAAAATTTGGCTAGCCTACGGCTACGTGGAGGTGAACTTTTGAGTAATCCAATGATGTTTCACCATTTGATTTAGTTTTGATGGTCAAAAAATTGGACTCTATTGATAGTGCCTCTCAAAAACCTCTACCACAGCCATCCTTATTTTTAACATACCATGCCTTCTTTCTCTTGATGGAGAACGAGAGCTTAACGACGACAGCAAGAAGCTAAAGGAGACCCATTTTCTATATTAAAAAAAAAAAAAAAAACCGATTGAACTTGTTCTATTCTGGATAGAGTTACATGACATCCATTGAATACTGAGATCTTAAACATCAGTGGAAACTACATGCGCTTTTGATCTAAAGCATGGGCATATGTTGTGCATCAGGCATGAGTAATAGATTCAAGATCTGATTCAAAACAATACCAATTGCCTAGTCATCCTTTTTTTATCCCTTGAACTTGTCATTGTGTTCTTGTCTCTCTCTCCTTCGACTCTCAATTCTATAGATTTGTTCTCTCTCTTTGTGGACTGTGGTGCGAGATTTGCCTGCTATGAAAATTGATAAATAAATTATGTGGGACCCACCAGATCTCGTGGGTCATAAAATTTGCCCACACGTACTATAAAAGCATTTTTGAAAAAGAAAAGAAAAAAGAAAAAAAGAAGATGTCACGTGGTGCGAGGGTTTGACCATGGCTAGTTTCTCTCTCAATCTCCTTAGTTTTCTCAAAATTAATAAATAAATTATGTGAGACCCAGCAGGCCACATGGGTCGTAAAATTTGCCCACTCCAGCTATATATATATATTTTGAATAACCCACTCCAGCTATAAAGCATTTCTAAAAAAAAAAAAATAATAATAATAATTCCAGCCAAGCCCTTACTTTTTTTTTTTTTTTTTAAATTTCAAATCTAATATCTTGTTTAGTTCAAAACAATTGTTATAAACTTAAAAAAATACTAAAAAGGTTATAATAAAGCATCCGAACATGCAAAGTCATTATTTCCAACCAGTGATAAAATAGACTGTCTTATGCATCATTCAAAATTTCCACCGACTAGTTTTGTTGGTTTTTTTTTAAGCCGATTTGTTTTGTCGGCTTCTTCTTTTTTTTTTTTCCTTTTTCTTTTTTACGTTTTTCAAATTTTGTTGCATTTGGCTTTTGTCTTTTTTATTTTTTGGTTAAATTACTTTTTATATTTTTTTGTAAGTAAAATATATTCAGACCTCATTGTCATCTTAATTTCAATCAAATAGATAAAATTTATTTTTCTGAATATGACAAAGAAGAGATTTATTTTTAACCCAAACTCTTTATATCATCAATCACCATCCCAATATTATTAGGATCAAAGCTAAAATGGAAGTTTTACAAAAATTCCTCCAGATTCAAATTTTAATAAATGTAAAAAGAGATTTAAAAAAACGTCATTCTTAATTATTTTTTGCATTTTATCATTATGAAAATCATATTTTTCTTAAATGTGTACACTTGAATTTATATTTGTAAATTCGAATATTTCCTGGAAGTGCTGAATATTTCCTCTTATATATAGCAAATCAAGTACTGACAATGCTAGTGGGGGCACATGATACTACATTTTTTTTTAATCAGTTATACGTCAATATGTGGAAGTGGACCCCATACCTTGTCTTATTGCATGGCTGTCATTTTATTCCATCTCCTTTATTGTAAAAGGCTCCACACTCGCATACTTCTCATTTTTTTTCGGAAGTCTTGGTAAACGCTAATACTTAATTGCTCACTCCTCCTCTCAATAATGCTTCTGGATCTAAGTCTCATCTAAAGTACTTTGCCTGCCTGCGAATGAATTCAATCCTTCTGTGTTTATTTTTCCAAAAAAGATCATAAACACTCTTGAAAAGTTTTTCGATCCCCAGCTTTGTTCTTCTCTCTTTTGTTTTGAATTTTGAGTCCTTCTCTTGTGATAATTTTGTTTTACTTTGTTTTATTTCACGAGTTTGAAAAAAAAAAATTTGTTTTGTTTTGTGAACAAATTTTGAATATGTAAAAACAAAAATGTTTAACATGATTTTGAGCACCAAAAATGAAGGTGCGTTTTACAGATTACATCATCCATTTAAAAAAAAAAAAAAAAAGAGAAAAAAATTTGGCTAGTCTACGGTTATGTGCAGGTGAACTTTTGAGTAATCCCATAATGTTTCACCATTTGATTTAGTTTTGATGGCCAAAAAATTGGACTCTATTATTAATGCCTCTTAAAAACCTCTACCACACCCATCCCCATTTTTAACATACTATGCCTTCTTTCTCTTTATGGACAACGAGAGCTTCACGATGACAACAAGAAGCTAAAGGAGACCCATTTTCTATATTTAAAAAAAAAAAAAGATTGAACTTCTTCTATTTTTGATAGAGTTACATGAGATCCATTGAATACTGAGATCTTAAACATCGATCATTGGAAACTACATGCGCTTTTAGATCTAAAGCATGGGCATATGTCGTGCATCAGGCATGAGTAATAGATTCAAGATCTGATTTAAAACAATACCAATTTCGAGGTCAACCTTTTTTATTACTTGAACTTGTTTTTGTGTTCTTGTCTCTCTCTCTTTCCTCAACTCTCAATTCTATAGATTTGTTCTCTCTCTTTGTGGACCGTGGTGCGAGGTTTGCCTACTATGAAAATTGATTAATAAATTATGTGAGACCCGCAGGCCATGTGGGTCATAAAATTTGCCTACACGTACATAAAAGCATTTTTGAAAAAGAAAAGAAAAAAGAAAAAAGAAAAAAGAAAGAAAAAAAAAAAGATGTCACATGGTGCAAGGGGTTGACCATGACTAGTTTCTCTCTCTATTTGCTGGGTTTAAAGTCTAACGTGGAAGACGTCTTGGTTTTCTCAAAATTAATAAATAAATTATGTGGGACCCACCAAGCCACATGCATCGTAAAATTTGCCCACTCCAGCTATAAAGCATTTCTGAAAAAAAAAAAAAGGAAAAAGAAAAAAAGAAGTGCTATTGTTAAGTGAAGAAGATATTATAAAAAAAAAAAAAAGGATATTTTTCCTCTTTTAATATAGTAAGCATATATAGTCCAAAATAATAAAGATTAAGACCATATAGTATAACAATAACTACATACTCTCTTACAATTTACTAATCAAATTTTAAGTTGAGTTGTTTTATGTTGTAGTGATTTTTTTTAAAGAGTCATTATCTATTTTAAGATAAAGAAATATACCAATGTTTTTAAAATATAATGCACCCACAATATAACTGGTTTTTAAAAATTTGCAGCCAAGCCCTTACTTTTTTTTTAAAATTTCAAATCTAATATCTTGTTTAGTTCAAAATAATAGTTATAAACTTAAAATACTAAAAAGGTTATAATAAAGCATCCAGCAAAGCTATTATTTCCAACCAGTTATAAAATGGAGAGTTTCAATCTTATGCATCATTCAAATTTTCCACCGACTAATTTTGTCCGTTTTTTTTTTTTTTAAGCCGATCTATTTTTTTCTTTTTCTTTTTTACATTTTTCAAACTTTGTTGCTTTTGGCTTTTCTCTTTTTTTTTTTTTTGTTAAATTACTTTTTACATTTTTTGATAAGTAAAATATGTTCAGGTAATGACTTCATCATCATCTTAATTTCAATCTTATAGAGAGGATTTACTTTTCTGCATATGATAGAGAAGAGATTTATTTTTAACCCAATCTTTTTAATATCATCAATCACTATCCCAATATTACTACGATCAAAGCTAAAATAGAAATTTTACAAAAATTCCTTGAGATTCAAATGTTAATAAATTAAAAAAGAGATTAAGAAAAACGTCATCCTTAATTATTTTTTGCATTTTGTCATTATCAAAATCACATTTTTCTTAAATGTGTACACTTGAAATTATATTTGTAAATTCGAATATTTCCTATTATATATAGCAAATCAAGTATTCACAGTGCTAGTGGTAGCAATACTACAGTTTTTTTTAATCAGGTTATACGTCAATTTGTGGTAGTGCACCCCATATCTTGTCTCATTGCATGGCTGTCATCTTATTCCATCTCCCCACTTGCTTACTTTTTCAGCTTTTTTCGCAACTGGGTCTTGGTAAACGTCAATAATTAATTGCTCCACTCCTCCTCTCAATAATTCATCCTGATCTCAAGTCTCATTAAACAATACTCCACCCTTTTCTTTTTGCTCTTCCATTTATTCAATATTTCACTTTGCCTGCCTGCGATTCAATTCAATCCTTCTGTGTTTATTTTTCCAAAAAAGATCATAAACACTCTTGAAAAGTTTTTCGGTCCCCAGCTTTGTTCTTCTTTCTTTTGTTTTGAATTTTGAGTCCATCTCTTGTAATTATTTTGTTTTACTTTGCTTTATTTCACGAGTTTGACCAAAAAAAACCAAAAAAAACCAAAAAAAAAGTTCTGTCTTTTGCTTTTTATTCTGCTGCCTGCGATTCAATCAAATCCTTCTGTGTTTATTTTTCCAAAAAGATCATAAACACTATTGAAAAGTTTCTCGATCCCCAAGCTTTGTTCTTCTTTCTTTTGTTTTGAATTTTGAGTCAATCTCTTGTAATAATTTTGTTTTGCTTTGTTTTATTTCACGAGTTTGAAAAAAAAAAAAACCCAAAAAGAGTGTTTTTTTTTTTTTTTCTTGTTGTTGTTTTGTTTTGTAACCTGTCATCTTGTTGGTCGAAAGATCGATCAGTAAAAAACAAAAAAAAAAAACAAAAACAAAAAACAAAAACAAAAACAAAAAACGAAAAAAAAATAATGGTTGATTTGTGAAGAATTTGTTAAATATGCTTGTTTGGTGAAGTTCCCTCTCTTCTTTCTCCATTTTTGATTTGCACTATTTTGTTTTATCTTTACATGTTTTTCTTAGGAATTTGTGAAATCTTTCGCTTTTTCTCGGCACCTGGTGTTTAAAAAAAACAAAACAAAACAAAACAAAAACAAAAAACCAAAAAACAAAAAACAAAAAACCAAAACAAAACCATCTGCTATACAAGCTCATCTTGCCCCATTACGGATTGAGGAGAAGTGCTCTTCATCAATGTAATCTTCTCTTTCTTTTCTTTTCTTTTTTCATTTACGTTCATTTTATGTTTGATCTAACTATATTTATATATTTTAACCTTTTTTTAGAAGTATTTATTTATTTTAACTTATCCGCATGTTAAGTTTGTACCTTTTGGTTGGTTTTATTTATTAAAGTGAATAAATAAATAAATTCAGACAAAAAGAAAAAATCCTTCAGTTCATACATGCTTTATTGATTGATCAATAAAGATTCTTTATGAGGTTCCATTTGGTCCTCAAATTTTTTTTTTCTTGAATGATCAATCCCCAAATGTGTTAAAAAGGTGCAAAATGATAATTCTTATTAACTAACGTTTAATTTTTCACAATCGTACATCACGTAAAAATAATTGTGTGGGTATTTTAGTAAAACAACATTTTTTTTTCTTTTAAGGAGAACTCTTTGATCTTTGTCAAGTTGCTTTTCAAGTCCCCTGTTTGTAAGTATCGCACTCTATTTATTCTTCTCTATTGACTTATTTCTTTCAGTTTTTGAATGTTGTTGAATCTCATTTTGTAATAGCTTTTGATTTTTGATTTTTGATTTTTGATTTTTTTTTTGGTTTTACTACTCATAGACTGATAAATCATAAAATTGAAAGTATAATTGTGTCTGATCTGTTTAAAAAATAAAATAACAATAACATAATGGAGTGCTTTACCATGATTCAATACCCTACAAACTGAAACTTTAGTTAAATTCTTCTATGTTTATTTCTCGAAAGATCAAAAATACTTTGAAAACTTTCTCCATCCCCAACTTTCTGCCTCTTTCTTATTTTTTATTTGGACTAATTAAATTTCCCCCCTGAATTTTAGATATTATCACAAAATATCTCTCGAACTTTAATTTTAACATTTTTCCCCTCAAATTTTGGAAAATTTTGTGAATTTTCCCTCTCAATTAATTTTTTGACAAAAAAATACATATAACATTCGTTTGAAACATGAGTTGTTAATATTAAATGTAAAATATTTATAATTAAGTTAAAAAAGTAAATCTTTGGGGTTGATTATCTTTTTTTGTTCTCATACATGTCTCTTGTAGGTAACTTTGTTATTTCATAATTAATAGAGTAATGGGTGTTAGGAGTGCTGTCAATGTTTGTTATTTCATGATTCTATACTTACTACTCCAAACGATACTTCTAATGAGTGTTATATGCATTTTTTTTTTGTCAAAAATTTAATTGAGGGAGAAAATTCGTAAACTTTTTTAAAATTCAGAGGAAAAAATATTATAATTAAAATTCTGATTACATTTTCTGATAAGGTCTAAACTCAGAGAGAAATGTAATTTGTCTTTTTTATTTTCAGCCTCTTGTAATAATTTTGTTTTGCTTTGTTTCATTTTTACATATTTGAAATTACAAACCCAAAAAAAAAAAAAAGTTTTGTTTTGTTTTGTAACCTGTCATCTTGATGGTAGAATGATCAGCCAGTAAAATATATTAGTTTATTACTTCCTCTACATCTTTTGGAAAAAAAAAAAAAAGTGAAAATCCTTTTTTCTTACCTGGCAATTATTATTTACAAATTGACCGAACTTACATCTAACTATTTTTCTTTTTATTTTTTATTTAAAGAAGAAGTGTGAGATACTTGTGCTGTCATCAGCATCTAGAACTTCATTACAAAAAGAGAACAGCCGCTCTTCATCAAGGTGATCTTCTCTTTTTTTCTTTCTTTCTTTTATTTTTTTTGTTTTCATATTTTCATTTTCATCTTCATATTTTAACTACATATTTTAACTTATCAGCTTATTTAGTTTGTAACATTTGGTGTCCTAAATTAAAGCATATAAAATTACCTCTGACAAAAAGAAAAAAATCCATTCGTACGTTAACGTAAATTGCTTTATTTCTTTTGTTTCTTTTTGTTCTTTTTATTATTATTATTTTTATTTGGTGGATCCTCTGTTCCTTTTAGAAATTCATATATTTTCCTACTTCTTTTGGTTTTTGAATTGGGTCTTCGGTAAATTTCAATAATTGCTCTATGCCCATGCATTTTTTATCACCTCTTTATCTTCTTTCTCTATTTTTTATTTGTACAGCTTTGTTGTATATTTTACAAGTCTTTAAACAAAATTTGAAATCTTTAACTTCTTGTTTTTTGAGGTAGCTCGCATTTATTGTTGGAAAAATTTGGCAGATACTCTAAAAAAATGGCCGTAACATGTTTTAATTTTTTTTTAATTTTTAAATGACTGCTAATCATTAAAATAATAATAATTGAGTCAATTAGTTATTGAGTGGTAGAGACAAATATATTGTTCGTTCTCGAATACATTGTGATATTGTTGATTGATCCTCCAACTTTTTTTTTTCCCAGATTGATCGATCCTTGAATGTAGTAAAAAGGTGCAAAATGATCCTCTTTATTTACTAAGGTTATGTTAAGAAAAACCAAATAAAGACAACCACACAAGAGACACCGATTTTTACATGGAAAACCCTCCAATGCGAATGGAAAAACCACGGGACCGTAGTCCGATATCAACTTCCACTATATCAATATAATAGGATTACAAAGTTCACTCTAGATACAACCAGAGGCTCACAATCATCAAGATAAAACACAATCTTGGCTAAACAACAAGGTTCATCATCAACAAGATGGATTTCAGCATAAAGCATAGAAGGAAATCAGTTTTAGCTCTCAAATGGGTTTTTGCGAAAAGCACCTTAGAGACACCAACTCGAAAATCGGAACCGGTAGATGAGAAGAGCTTGTCATAAGGATTCACTACGTCAAATTTGAGGATCAACGGACGCCATTTCACCGCTCAATCTTCTTGCACAAACCCAAAAACTCCACATTCTCTCTCTCTGTTTCTCCCTCACGCTCTCTGTTCTTCACTGACCCACAATAGCCCTTTTTTTCTTTTTTCTGCTACACCCACACACGGCTTGTTCAACAAGCTTTATATCCCTTTTTTTTTTTTTTTTTTTTTTTAAACAAAAGCTATTGTGCTTTTAGCCCATTAATGTCCAACCCATAACATGGGCGAACAACCCAACAATTCTCCCCCTCCGTGTCATGTAGTGGGCTCGATCAAGCCCGCTCTCTGCTTGCACGCTTCAAGTTTCTCCTTAGGCAAAGATTTTGTCAACATATCCGATCCATTCTCACTTGTATGAACTTTTTCCAAGTGCATTTGCTTTGTTTCGAGTACATCACGAATCCAGTGATACCTAACATCAATATGCTTGGATCTTGAATGGAATGTTGAATTTTTGGAGAGGTGGATGGCACTCTGACTGCCACTATAGATAGGGGTGGCAATTCATGTCACATGTCGGGTTCGTGTCGTGTTAGATTTTTTTCTTCTCCGATCCGAACACGACCCGCAACATGAACACGAAACAAAACCGCGACACGAACATGACACGAACCCATCACGGGTTGACACGACATGAACCGAAATTGACCCGCAACACGAAATTGACACGAAATTGACCCGCGACACGAAATTAACACAAAATTGACATGAAATTTGATCCAAAATTGACCCGCGACACGAACTTGATCTGAACTTGACCCGAAATTGACACGAAAAAAACGGGTCCAACTCGAACACGACACAGTTTTTTTTTTTTTTTTTTTTTTTTTTTTTTTTTTTTTTTTTTTTTTTTTTTTTTTTCGTGTCAATGGTTCCCAACCCGAACACGACCCGCCCCCTATTTTTCCCAACCCGAACCCGCAAAATTCGTGTCGTTTTCAAGTCGTATCGTCGTGTCGCGACCTGTATTGCCACCCCTAACTGTAGACAATGTACTTCTCTTGTTGCAGACCCAATTTTTCAAGAAACTTTTTCATCCACAAAGCTTCTTTACAAGCTTCAGTAATTGTAATGTACTCAGCTTCTGTACTGGATAAAGCAACACATTTCTGTAACTTAGACTGCCAAGAGACTACTCCCCCTGCGAAGGTCATCAAGAACCCCGAAGTGGACTGCCTGGAATCAACATCACCTGCTATGTCTGAATCAGTGTACCCTTCTAAAATAGGCTCACCACTGCTAAAGCATAAACACACCCTAGAAGTACCTCTCAGATATCTCAATATCCATTTCACCGCTGCCCAACGTTCTTTTCCAGGATTAGAAAGAAATCGGCTGACAACTCCAACAACATGAGCAATATCTGGTCTTGTGCAAACCATGGCATGCATCAAACTGCCAATTGCAGACACATAGGGAACTTTACTAATTTCTTCTTTTTCTTTCTCACTTGTTGGACATTGCCTAGAAGTAAGCTTAAAGTACCCTGCAAGTAGAGAACAAACTGCTTTTGCCTTGCTCATATTGAACCTTTCAATAACTTTTTCAATATAACCTTCTTGAGATAGCCAAAGTTTCTTATTCGTCCTATCACGGGAGATTTTCATGCCGAGTATTTGTTTTGCCGATCCCAAGTCTTTCATTGCAAAAGACTTACTTGACTCCTTTTTAAGCTTCTCAATCTTGCTAATATCATGGCCAACAATCAGCATATCATCAACATATAGCAGGAGGATAATGAAATCATCACTGAAGTGTTTCTTTATAAACACACAATGATCAGATGAAGTTCTAGAGTACCCATGACTCACCATAAAAGAATCAAACTTCTTGTACCACTATCTTGGTGCTTGTTTGAGCCCATATAAACTCTTTCGCAGCTTGCACACATGATTCTCCTTTCCCTTTACTTTGAACCCTTCTGGCTGCTCCATATAAATTTCTTCTTCTAAATCACCATGAAGAAATGCAGTTTTCATATCAAGTTGCTCTATCTCTAAATTTAAGCGGGCAGCTAAACTAAGAACAACTCTGATGGATGACATCTTCACTACCGGAGAAAATATCTCTTCAAAGTCAACACCTTTCTTCTAACCAAATCCTTTCACAACCAACCGAGTTTTGTACCTTAGTTGTGAGCTATTGTTTTCAGCTTTCAACCTGAAAACCAATTTGTTCTTGAGCGCTTTCTTGCCTTTTGGTAACTTTACCAAGTCGTAGGTGTAGTTCTCACACAAGGATTTCATCTTTTCCTGCATGGCATTAAACCATTCTTTCTTTTGCTCATGAGAAATGGCTTTTTGTAAATTTCAGGCTCTCCACCATCCATAAGCATCACATACTCACTTGAACTGTATCTTGAAGGAAGTTGGCACTCTCTACTAGATCTTCTCAATGAAGGCTCATCTGTTGGTGGTGGCGGTGATTGCTCAACTTGTTTAACTGGAGGGACAACATCATCAGCTGGAGGGCCAACATCATTAGCAGAAGGGGACTCATCATCAACAATATCTCCACCATTTTCTTGCATGTCTCCCCCGTGATTAGTACTCACCACAGGTGGAGGAATTGGATTCAAATTGACAGGAATCTCAACAGAGGAACTAGTCTTTTCAACTTTATCAGCATCATCACCAAGTTGATCTTCAAGGAACACAACATCTCTGCTTCTGACAATCTTCCTGTTCACTGGATCCCATAATCTGTACCCAAACTCTTCATGACCATATCCCAAGAAAATACACGATTTTGCCTTATCGTCAAGCTTGGACCTCTCATCTTTAGGAATATGAACAAATGCCCTACAACCAAAAACTCTCAAATAACTATAAGAGACATCTTTCCCTGTCCAAACTTTGTTAGGAACATCACCATTCAAGGCAGCTACTGGGGAAAGATTAATCAAGTCGACTTCAGTCTTCATAGCCTCCCCCCAAAAAGACTTAGGAAGCTTAGCATGAGAAAGCATACATCTTATCTTTTTTTCAATGGTCCTGTTCATTCTTTCTGCCACACCATTTAGTTGAGGTGTCTTTGCTGGAGTTTTCTCAAGCCTGATTCCATGGGCTTTGCAATAGTTTTCAAATGGCCCCTTGTATTCACCACCATTATTAGCTAGAACTGACTTCAACTGCTTTTCCGTCTCTCTTTCAATCTTGGCATGAAATTCTTTAAAGACATCGAATACCTGGTCTTTAGTTTTCAAAGCAGTTGCCCAAACTTTTCTTGAGTGGTCATTAATAAAAGTTACAAAATAGAGTGAACCTCCAAGAGTTTTAGTTAGCATAGAGCAGACATCAGTATGAATCAAATCAAGAATATTTGATCTTCCAAATGGAGGGTGTGAATGAAATGCAACTCTATGTGTTTTCCCAGCTAAACAATCAACACAAGTTTTAAGAGGCATACCTTGCAAATTGGGGAGGAATTGCTTTCTAGCAAGAATTTGTAGTCCTTTCTCGCTAATGTGGCCAAGCCTCTTGTGCCAAAGATCAATACTTGCATCCTTCTGAATAGCATTTATCTCTCCCTTGTTGAGCTTTGCTTGTGTGACATAGAGCGTATTCATCTTCTTTCCTCTTGCAATCATTAGAGAACCTTTGGTGAGCTTCCATTTACTTTCACCAAAATAATTAATGAAACCCTCATCGTCAAGCCTGGCTATAGAGATCAAGTTGAGGCGAATATCCGGTACATGTCTGATATCCTTGAGTATTAACTTGCTTTCAAGATTGGTCTCCAAGCAAATGTCACCAATACCCACAATTTTAGAGGCATCATTGTTTCCCATCTTGACATTGCCAAAATCACCAGCAGAGTAAGAAGTGAAGAAATTACCATGAGCAGTAACATGAAATGAAGCACCATAATCAATTACCCAATCACTCTCCTGGCATGCGAGGCTAACATAACTATCATCACAAACAATGACAACATCACCCTCAGTGGCTACTATATTAGTCTCTTTCTCATCTTTCTTTCCTTCACCCTGCTCTTTTTTCCAAAGCTTGCACTCTTTCTTCATGTGACCTGGTTTGTTGCAGTGGTAACACTTGAAACTTTTTCTGTATTGGGATTTTCCTTTAGATGTATCCTTTTTGCCATGACCTTGAGAATGCTTGCTTTTGCTTCTTCCATGCCTTTCATGTTTTTCAGAAACAAGTACCTCAGAAGAAGATTCACCCTTTTCCTTTCTCCTAGCTTCTTCGTTGAGCAAACTATCCTTAACCATCTCCATGGTTAACTTTCTTCTGGCGCTTAAGTGCTTAGTGACACCACTAGTGTTACCAGCTTTTAGGCAATGAGCTGAGAAGTAACAAAGCTTGTAGCTCATCTTCAAGTTTCATCTTCATAGTTGTCAACTGGTTCACCAAGCCTTGAAAATCGCTTGTATGTTCAGTCATACTCTTCCCATCTTTGTACTTCAAATTCACAAGCCTTCTAATGAGCATGGCTTTATTTTTGAAAGTATTCTTCTCATACATCGCCGCTAACTTTTGCCAGAGAGCATCAGCTTTGGTTTTTTCAGCAATGTGATGGAATATATTGTGATCAACCCACTACCTTATTGTAGCAGCCCTTCATATGCAATATCTCCCAGTCCTTATCGCTCAATTTTTCTGGCTTTTCCTTGCCTAGAATAGGCCTAAACAAATCTCTACAATACAATATGTCTTGCATTTTCCGCTTCCAAATGGAATAATTCGACGGGGTTAATTTTATCATTTCAGACAAATTTTGTTCATCCATCTCAACACACAAGAATTTTTCTCTAGCCAACCAAAAGCTCTGATACCACTTTGTTAAGAAAAACTAAATAAAGACAACCACACAAGAGACACCAATTTTTATGTGGAAAACCCTCCAATACGAAGGGAAAAACCACGGGACTATAGTTCGATATCAACTTCTACTATATCAACAATAATGGGATTACAAAGTTCTCTCTAGATACAACCATAGGCTCACAATCATCAAGATAAAACACAATCTTGGCTAAACAACAAGGTTCATCATCAACAAGATGAATTTCAACATAAAGCATAAAAGGAAATCAGTTTTAGCTCTCAAATGGGTTTTTGCGAAAAGCACCTTAGAGACACCAACTCGAAAATCGGAACCGGTAGATGAGAAGAGCTTGTCATAAGGATTCACCATGTCAAATTTGATCATCAACGGACACCATTTCACCGCTCAATCTTCTTGCACAAACCAAAAAACTCCACCTTCTCTCTCTCTGTTTCTCCCTCATGCTCTCTGTTCTTCACTGACCCACAGCAGCCCTTTTTATCTTTTTTCTGCTACACCCACACACGGCTTGTTCAACAAGCTTTATATCCCTTTTTTTTTTTTTTTTTAAACAAAAGCTATTGGGCTTTTAGCCCATTAATGTCCAGCCCACAACATGGGCGGACAACCTAACAGGTTATCACTGAAACTCATTTCAAGACAATTGTGTGGGTATTTTATTAAAACAACATGGACAATATTGATTAAAAAAACACTCAACTTTTAATCAAAAACCAAATTAAAAAAAAAACGAGGAAGGGACCGGTCCTCTTCGTCTCAGCAAGCGCTCCGTGGTCACAAATAATGTTTAAATAAGCATACTTAGGGGTTCATGGTCCAGATCTCGCACGGGCGATGTCGCGACAGTGAGGGATCAAAGAAATGAATATTTTAGTAGGATACTTTTAGTATTCTTATAGAATACTCTTTGTATTTTAGTAGAATACTCGTCGGCATTCTTCTTCATTACTTAATATATTATTTTTTAAATTTATCAACGAAAAAACATACAAAAATAAAAATAATTAGCATAACAATATAACTTCCTTTAATAAATTTATTTCATAACTAAAATCATAAATAAAGTTTTATTAAATAGAAAAATAAATTGAAATAACTAAAGCAAATAAAAAATTTTAATTATTTTTAAAAAACTCTTTAACCCCAAGTATGAAAAATCCCCAATTTGAGCAAACCCTAATTTTTATCTCCTCCCCACACCACCTCAAGGCAGACGAAGAAAGAAGATTCGGCGGTGGATGTCGTAGCGATCGTGGCATGCGGTGGTAGAGTTCACGAGGTAGAGACGCGGTGTGACAAAGATGGTAGATATCGCAGAGGAGTGAAGAGAGAGTGTGGGGGATAGAGAAAGCATGATGCCCTCATCGGTATCGCTGCCTACCATGAGGAGAGAAAGAGAGAGGAGAGAGAGAGCTCGGTAGAGAGAGAAGGGGAGAGAGAGAGTAAAAAGTAGTCAATTATTGGTAAAAAAATCCGGCCCAATAATTAAGTGGGACAAAAATTCAAAACATGTGCATTAAGAAGGTTATTGGCACAATTTTGTCAAAGTAAAATGTGGTGTACGAATAATATTATCCTAAGATAAAAAAATAAGAAAATAAAATTTAAAAAAAACTTAAAAAGAATATGAGGGAATTCAAATAGTAATTAACTAATTGCATAAACGAAACTTATACATTATAAATATGCTAAAAGGATGTAAGCCGGCACTGTTCATGTGAGCCGGCACTGTTTATGTCACTGTTCATGAACAGTGAATTGACTAACTAGGTTTTTTTTTTTTTTTTTCCGGCTGCTGTTGTTTTTTTTTTCTTTCTTTGTCGGCTGTTGCTGCTCTTTTTTTTTTCTTTTTTCTTTCTTTCTCTGCTGTTGTTGTTTTTTTTTTCTTTTTTCTTTTTCCTTTCTTTCTCTGCTGCTGCTGTTTGTTTTTTTTTTTTTTTGGCTGTTGCTGTTACTGTTTGTTTTTTTGTTTTAATACTTTTGCTACTTTGTTGAGTTTTTTTTTTTTTTTTTTACTTTTGCTGTTTTGTTTTACTGGTCAGTGAATAATATTTTTTTAAACTTTTATTGCATTGTTACAGTTGTTTTTTTTTTTTTTTTAAACTTTTGCTGTTTTGCTATAGTAAAATGATGCAATATTTCACTATTTAATAAATAGTGATTTTTTTGAAAATTTTTGTTGCTTTTGCTGTACAGTTTTTTTCTACAGTAATACACAGTAGTATTGATTTTGCCCCTATCCTATGTGCTGATTTTAGCTTATCTATAGTGAAAGGACAGTTTTGTCCTCACATATTTTACTGTTTTATCTCCATTGTAGTGACTTTTTTGCCCCTCTGATTTAGTTGATTTTCCTTCATCTACAGTGAGTTGACATTTTTACCCCTATTATACAGAAATTGCCAGCTGTCCATACAGTATAATTACCGTTTTACGTCTCTTTTTTAGTTCATTTTCTTTTTCCTACAATATGTTGCCTGTTTTACCTCTATCTAGAATTTTTTTTCTTAAGATTATTTTTACCTTTTTTTTATGCTAAATTTTAGACATTAGATTCTGATATATTGTTATATTGTATTTTTTGCTCACTTTGTCTTTTTTTTAAACGATTTTTTACTTTAAATTTTTTATCTTTATTTCGATTTTTTTTTTTTTGTATTTTTTTGTTTATTTTGTTCTATTTTTTAAAGACCCCATTTTTTAAAAAGGATTTTGCATGCAATTTGTTTTCCTTTTTTGTTTGTTTTGTTTTATATTTTAGCAATCATTTTTTTTTTTAGTTTTTACATGTATATAATCTGATAAAAAATTTTTTATTTGTTTTTAAAAATAGTAAAAAAAAAGGATAAAATGAGACATATATTTTATTTTGTTATAATGTTTTTGTTAGGGTTAATTTTTTTTGATTCTTTTGAGTTTAAAGATTTTTTTCCTTTTTTTTTGTTTTCTGCTTTATTTTTGTTTTAATTTTTTTTAAATGAGTATAACTACAGAAAATTTTTTTCTTTTTTATTTTTGTTTTCGTTTTTATTATTGTTAGTACTATTATCATTTTAATTTTACATTTTCACTGTTGGGAGAAATTTTGAGAATAATTATACTTATTATAATTATAACATTCATCTTAACCAACTGGTTTTATCATATGACACTCAATTTATTTATTTATTTATTTTTTCTTCCCCGTGCAATGCATTGCACGGGTATTAAACTCGTATAAACTAAATGTATGAACCATTAGAGACAAAAATTTAAAAAAAAAAAAAAGAAAAAGAAAAAGAAAAGCATAAACCATACTTATATATAAACTAAAAGCATGAACCATTAGAGAAAAAAAGATGTTTTTTCTTGCTATCGTCTAAAATAACATTGTTTTTCAAACGTGGTTTCATGTTTTTTCATGCGTGCTCCTCAACTATTACTTTCTTATAATACCTAATAATCAATATTCTATCTTATTTACCAACTAAACTCAAATGTGTGCTACTTAATTTTTTTTTCTTTTTATTCCTCTATAAGTTAATTTTTTGAAATATCGCTCATATAATTTTTTTTTTCCTTAATAGCCCTGCTAAATTTGGCTTCCATCCTTTTCTTTATTTTTTTGTGTTTCTTTAGAGTTCTTCCACCCTTTTTTATCTATTGTGGAGTAGTTCCCAAATACATCACTACTTAAATATTTTTTTTCCCCACACAATTACAAATGTTAACCCGTCCCCTTAATTCATGTATCGATGTCGGTGTTATTCCCTTCTTGTGGTTATTATTCTGATTCTAGTCTTTTTTTTTCCCCCTTTTACATTCAAATGTGGTTCATCTTTATTACCCAGAAATCCCGACTTTTCTAATTACAAAACTTTTCTAATTACAAATTTTTTAATATAGAAAAGTTGAGGGATGTCCATCATTTTAATAGTTTTCTATTTCTTTCCATTCTCAGAGAGCAACCAACGAGCAAAATCAAAATAATAATATTAGTGATGGCTTGTCTTGATACTATCGGTGGTGCAATTCTGGGGCCTGTTTGTGAATGTATGTTTGCTCCAGTGCGCCATCAACTAGAATATATATTTTCCTACAAGGACAACATAAAAAATCTCAAAAGACGAGTTGGAGAGCTGGATAAGAAGATAAAGCAGATTCAGAGTGACACCGAACAAGCCAAAAACAAGGGAAATGCCATTAAGGGGCATGTTCAAGATTGGCAAGAGGAGGCGACAGCTAAATTAAAGGAGGCAGAGCATTTCCTAAACTCTGATCCGGACCACACAAGAGCGAGGTGTTCATGTCGTCGGCCCCTCCCAAACTTGGCATTGCGGCGGCGGTTAAGCAAGGAAGCAAAGGAGAAGGCTGACGAAATTGAAGATCTGATCAAAGAGGCGGACGCTTTTGGCGACAATATTTCCTTCCGTCCTGCTGTACAACTTTCTTTCGAGCAAAAAGACTTTGAGAAGTTCGAGACGAGAGAGGAAACTCTGAGCGAAATGATGGAGGCCTTGCGGAATCCTGAGGTTAGAATGATTGGGTTGTGTGGCCTTGGTGGCATGGGTAAAACCATGCTCGTCAAAGAAGTTGCACGTCTAGCTAAGGAAGAGAATCTATTTAGCAATCCAATATTGGCTGTCGTATCACAAAATCCTGACATTGAGCGGATTCAACGAAATATCGCGGAACAGTTAGGTCTGGAGTTCAAGGAAGAAGAGGTAACCAACAGAGCACAGGTACTAGGAAAAAGATTAAAAGAGGAGCAGAAGATTCTTATAATTTTAGATGATGTTTGGAAGGCGCTTGACCTGTCCAAAGTTGGAATCCCTTTTAAGGATGATAGCAAGGGATGCAAGATAATACTGACCTCTAGAGACCGAGACGCATGCAAGCAAATGGGTGCTGATACTTTGGAGATCAAAAGTTTAACCGATGGAGAAGCAAAGAATTTGTTTAACAAAACTGTGGGTGACATAGAACCTGAGTTCGAATCTTTAGCAACTGAAGTGATTGGAGAATGTGGAGGCTTACCTCTTGCCCTTGTGACAAGTGCAAGTGCATTATGGATTAATAAGAGCTTGTCTTTTTGGAGAAATGCCTTGCTAGAACTGAAGCGATTGCCCGCAGAAAGTGAAATTTACGGAAAGGTACACAGGAGTTTCAAGACAAGTTTCGATGCGTTAGGAAATGAAGCAAAGTCATTATTGTTGATTTGTAGTGCGCACGATGAAGATGAAAATGTGTCTCTTGAGGAACTGACGGGTTATGTTTTGGTTTTAGACTTGTTTGGATATGTTTATACATTGAAAGAGGCAAGTGACAGGGTGGAATCATTGGTAAATAACCTCAAAGCTTATAGTTTGCTGTCAGATGGCAATTCTAGTAGAACGGTTAAAGTGCATGATGTTATCCGTGATGTTGCCATATCGATTGCCTCTAAACTAGAGAAGAATCCTGATGTTGCCTTAGAGAGAGCGTTAGGTTTGAAGATTGCTTGAACAGGGAGAATTTCAAAGAGTTGTATGCAATTTCAGTGCCTGGAGGTGGTGGTTTTAATGATGATCAGCTTCCTGAAAGGCTGGCATGTCCAAGGCTCAAGTTACTTATGTTGAGGGCCATCGGTGGCCTAGAAATTACCGATAGATTCTTTGAAGAAACCAAAGAGCTGAAAGCATTGCGTTTGGATGTTAAAGGTGGGAAAAAGCTAGCTTCATCCTTTCGTTCACTTCAAAATCTCAAAGCACTGCATTTGAGAATTTGGGAAGGAGAAGATGTCGACATAGCTATAATTGGAGAGCTGACGAATTTGTTGATTCTTAACCTTTCATATTCTGTGGGTCTGGTGATTGAACCAAATGTCATCTCAAGATTGGTACGGCTAGAAGAGTTGTATATGGAGGGTGTCGGTGAAAGTAATGCCAGTCTTGTGAGTGAAATAAAAGATCTGCCAAAGCTTAGAGTTCTGCATATAGAGATACCAGATGTTAGTTTTGTGCCAGAAGACATGTTTAGTCATCTGAATTTGGAAAGGTACCGCATTCAAATTGGACCGTATATTGGATTTTCCTTCAAAGAATCAACAAGAGTGTTGCGGGTCAACAATCCCAAGAATAGAAGTCTATTATATGAGGATGGCTTTCAAAGGTTGATGAAAAAGTCTAATGAGTTGAGATTGGAGTCTATCCCAGGTGTTAGCCATATTGTTAATGAATTAGATGCAAGCAGTTTTGAGGATTTGGAGTGTCTGGAGCTTATTAAACTGGAAAACCTGGAAAGCTTTATACCGACGTCACCACCAACAACATCAATTGAACGACTGACTCTGTTCAACGACAAGGTAGCCCCTGTTGCTCTTTTAACATCTTTATTTCATTATTAAATTTCATTAATTTCTTCCTATTCTAATTTCTTCTTTATATTATTGTCATTATTTCTTTATTTCCGAATAAGAACCCAAACACATGCCCGCCCAAATTACTAACACTAGTTACTACTTATGTATGCATATTTTATTGAATATCATTATTGATTCTTTATTGAAATTAATTGTGTATCCAATATATAACCTTCAAATATTACTGATTTTTTTAATTAATTTTTTTTCTAGATAAGACAATCAATTAAAATAAAAAATTTATTTTCTCCCTGGAAAACTTTGAGATTAAGTACAACCATGTTGACCTAGCATATCTACATATTGAAATGAAAAAAAAAAAATCATCAGAAAAATTTGAATAATATGCATTTAATCTTTGGAGAAATACATATTAAATTGGTTTTTACTAGGTAAAGGTTTCTCTAAAAATGTATATTAAAAAAGTAAGAATAAAATATTTCATTTACGAAATTCTGAACAATTTTTATTTTGTTTAATTTGCTTTCTCTTTGACTTAATTTGCAAGAATTTATATTGAAATAATTTGTTTAGAGAACCAATTATAGTATTGTGTTTTAATTAAACAACTCACAAAATTAAAGTCATCTTTACAGGCTGTGTTTAACAATCTACAAAAGTTGATCATTAATGAGTGCAAAAGCTTGCAATCTATATGGGCTTTAGCTACTTTCGAAAGCCTTCAACAACTTAAGAAGCTTAGCATAGTTCTAGTTTTTACCACCAAAAGATTTCTCTAAATTTCCTTTCCTTAAATAAAAATAAGAATAAAATATTTCATTCACAAAATTTTGAACAATTTTTGTACATTTTTTTTTGTTTTTTTGTTTTTAATTTATAAGAATTTTATATTGAAATGATTTGTTTAGAGAATCATTGATAGTATTGTGTTTCAATCAAGTCATTTACAAAATTAAAGTCATCTTTGCAGGTTGTGTTTAACAATCTACAAGAGTTGACTATTGAAAGGTGCAAAAGTTTGATGTCTGTATGGGCTTTAGCTACAGCTGAAAGCCTTCAACAGCTTAAGAAGCTAAGCATAAAAAACTGTGATTTCATAGAAGAGGTATTAGTAATCACAAAAGAAGCAGGGGATCATGAGGAGACAAAGTCGAAGAGGATCACATTCCCCAAACTTGAATCTCTTAAACTTGAAAATCTTCCAAAACTCAAAAGGTTTGGGTTGTGTCAAGCAGATGATCATTATACTGTTGAATTTCCATCACTATTAAGAATAGACATTACTTATTGTCCTGAATTGAGGACATTCATCGCCAAGTCCATACCTTCAACAAGTACTATCGTGGAAGAAGTAGAAGAGAGAAGAATGGCTCATGAAATTTTGTTCAGCCAAAAGGTAATTTCTTATTTTTCTTACTTTTGTTTTCCCTTGCTAATTAATTTTCATTTGGTTTTCATTCTCTAATTGTTGTTGACAATCTATTAATGATAGGTTCGATTGAATCTGATAAATCTCTTATGAGATTACACATAGATAAAAACATTAAAAATTCAAAAAAAACGTAATCAATTGATCCTGTAGAAAAAGAAAGAAAACATAATCAAGTACAATACGTATTAGCATTACTTATCTTATGAGATTACACATATATAAAAACATTAAAAAATTAAAACAATAACGTAATCAATTGATCCTATAGAAAAAGAAAGAAAACGTAATCAAGTACTATACGTATTAGCCTTGCTTACTATACTTTTATATGTACATGCGCATATTATATTGAATATCATTAATGTTCTGTATTGAAATTAATTACTTATTCTATATATAAACTTCTGATGCTGATTTTTTTTTTTTTGAAAAAAAAAAGTAGAAAAGTATATATCAATTAAAGAAAATTTTTTTTCAAACGTGGAGATTAGCACTATTTTTGTTACTATTAAGTTGATTCAGCACTATCAACATAAAATACGAAAAATCATAATTAAAACTTGAATCTACGTTTAATATTTAGAGAAATACAAATAAATTTGGTTTTTACTGCCAAAAGGTTTCTCTAAATTTTTTTTTCTAAATAAAAATTGGAATAAAATATTTCATTCACAAAATTTTGAACAATTTTTGTACATTTTGTTTTTTTGTTTTTTTGTTTTTGTTTTTGATTTATTAGAGTTTTATATTGAAATGATATGTTTAGAGAATCATTGATAGTATTGTGTTTCAATCAAGTCATTTACAAAATTAAAGTCATCTTTGCAGGTTGTGTTAAACAATCTACAAGAGTTAACTATTCAATTGTGTAAAAGTTTGATGTTTGTATGGGCTTTAGCTACTGTTGAAAGCCTTCAACAGCTTAAGAAGCTACGCATAGGACACTGTGATCACATTGAACCAAATGTCATCTCAAGATTGGTTCAGCTAGAAGAGTTGTATATGAAGGATGTCGGTGAAATTAATGCCAGTCTTGTGAGTGAAATAAAAGATCTGCCAAAGCTTAGAGTTTTGCATATAAGTATACCAGGTGGTAGTTTTGTGCCAGAAGACATGTTTAATCTTCTAAATTTGGAAAGGCACCACATTCAAATTGGACCGTATAATGGATTTTCCTTCAAAGAATCAACAAGAGTGTTGCGGGTCAACAATCCCAAGAATAGAAGTCTATTATATGAGGATGGCTTTCAAAGGTTGATGAAAAAGTCTAATGAGTTGAGATTGGAGTCTATCCCAGGTGTTAGCCATATTGTTAATGAATTAGATGCAAGCAGTTTTGAGGACTTGGAGTGTCTGGAGCTTATTAAACTGGAAAACCTGGAAAGCTTTATACCGACGTCACCACCAACAACATCAATTGAACGACTGACTCTGTTCAACGACAAGGTAGCCCCTGTTGCTCTTTTAACATCTTTATTTCATTATTAAATTTCATTAATTTCTTCCTATTCTAATTTCTTCTTTATATTATTGTCATTATTTCTTTATTTCCGAATAAGAACCCAAACACATGCCCACCCAAATTACTAACACTAGTTACTACTTATGCATGCATATTTTATTGAATATCATTATTGATTCTTTATTGAAATTAATTGTGTATCCAATATATAACCTTCAAATATTACTGATTTTTTTAATTAATTTTTTTTCTAGATAAGACAATCAATTAAAATAAAAAATTTATTTTCTCCCTGGAAAACTTTGAGATTAAGTACAACCATGTTGACCTAGCATATCTACATATTGAAATGAAAAAAAAAATCATCAGAAAAATTTGAATAATATGCATTTAATCTTTGGAGAAATACATATTAAATTGGTTTTTACTAGGTAAAGGTTTCTCTAAAAATGTATATTAAAAAAGTAAGAATAAAATATTTCATTTACGAAATTCTGAACAATTTTTATTTTGTTTAATTTGTTTTCTCTTTGACTTAATTTGCAAGAATTTATATTGAAATAATTTGTTTAGAGAACCAATTATAGTATTGTGTTTTAATTAAACCACTCACAAAATTAAAGTCATCTTTACAGGCTGTGTTTAACAATCTACAAAAGTTGATCATTAATGAGTGCAAAACCTTGCAATCTATGTGGGCTTTAGCAACTTTTGAAAGCCTTCAACAACTTAAGAAGCTTAGCATAGTTCTAGTGTTTAACACCAAAAGATTTCTCTAAATTTCCTTTCCTTAAATAAAAATAAGAATAAAATATTTCATTCACAAAATTTTGAACAATTTTTGTACATTTTGTTTTTTGTTTTTTTGTTTTTAATTTATAAGAATTTTATATTGAAATGATTTGTTTAGAGAACCATTGATACTATTGTGTTTCAATCAAGTCATTTACAAAATTAAAATCATCTTTACAGGTTGTGTTTAACAATTTACAAAAGTTGACTATTGAAAGGTGCAAAAGTTTGATGTCTGTTTGGGCTTTAGCTACAGCTGAAAGCCTTCAACAGCTTAAGAAGCTAAGCATAAAAAACTGTGATTTCATAGAAGAGGTATTAGTAATCACAAAAGAAGCAGGGGATCATGAGGAGACAAAGTCGAAGAGGATCACATTCCCCAAACTTGAATCTCTTAAACTTGAAAATCTTCCAAAACTCAAAAGGTTTGGGTTGTGTCAAGCAGATGATCATTATACTGTTGAATTTCCATCACTATTAAGAATAGACATTACTTATTGTCCTGAATTGAGGACATTCATCGCCAAGTCCATACCTTCAACAAGTACTATCGTGGAAGAAGTAGAAGAGAGAAGAATGGCTCATGAAATTTTGTTCAGCCAAAAGGTAATTTCTTATTTTTCTTACTTTTGTTTTCCCTTGCTAATTAATTTTCATTTGGTTTTCATTCTCTAATTGTTGTTAACAATCTATTAATGATAGGTTCGATTGAATGTGATAAATCTCTTATGAGATTACACATAGATAAAAACATTAAAAATTCAAAAAAAACGTAATCAATTGATCCTGTAGAAAAAGAAAAAAAACATAATCAAGTACAATACGTATTAGCATTACTTATCTTATGAGATTACACATATATAAAAACATTAAAAAATTAAAACAATAACGTAATCAATTGATCCTATAGAAAAAGAAAGAAAACGTAATCAAGTACTATACGTATTAGCCTTGCTTACTATACTTTTATATGTACATGCGCATATTATATTGAATATCATTAATGTTCTGTATTGAAATTGATGACTTATCCGATATATAAACTTCTAATGCTGATTTTTTTTTTTTTTTAAATAATAAGTAGAAAAATATGTATCAATTAAAGAATTTTTTTTAAACGTGGAGATTAGCACTATTTATGCTACTATCAAGTTGATTCAGCACTAACAACATAAAAAACGAAAAATCATAATTAAAACTTGAATCTGCATTTAATATTTAAAGAAATACAAATAAATTTGGTTTTTACTGCCAAAAGGTGTCTCTAATTTTTTTTTTTAAATAAAAATAAGAATAAAATATTTCATTCACAAAAGTTTGAACAATTTTTGTACATTTTGTTTTTTTTTTTTTTTGTTTTTAATTTATAAGAATTTTATATTGAAATGATTTGTTTAGAGAACCATTGATAGTATTGTGTTTCAATCAAGTCATTTACAAAATTAAAGTCATCTTTGCAGATTATGTTTAATAATCTACAAGAGTTGATTATTCAAGGGTGTAAAAGTTCGATGTCTGTATGGGCTTTAGCTATGGTTGAAAGCCTTCAACAGCTTAAGAAGCTAAGCATAGGACCCTGTGATCTCATTGAACCAAATGTCATCTCAAGATTGGTTCAGCTAGAAGAGTTGTATATGAAGGATGTCGGTGAAATTAATGCCAGTCTTGTGAGTGAAATAAAAGATCTGCCAAAGCTTAGAGTTTTGCATATAAGTATACCAGGTGGTAGTTTTGTGCCAGAAGACATGTTTAAACTTCTGAATTTGGAAAGGCACCACATTCAAATTGGACCGTATAATGGATATTCCTTCAAAGAATCAACAAGAGTGTTGCGGGTCAACAATCCCAAGGATAGAAGTCTATTATATGAGGATGGCTTTCAAAGGTTCATGAAAAAGTCTGATCGATTGAGATTGGAGTCTATCCCAGGTGTTAGCCATATTGTTAATGAATTAGATGCAAGCAGTTTTGAGGACTTGGAGTGTCTGGAGCTTATTAAACTGGAAAACCTGGAAAGCTTTATACCGACGTCACCACCAACAACATCAATTGAACGACTGACTCTGTTCAACGACAAGGTAGCCCCTGTTGCTCTTTTAACATCTTTATTTCATTATTAAATTTCATTAATTTCTTCCTATTCTAATTTCTTCTTTATATTATTGTCATTATTTCTCTATTTCCGAATAAGATCCCAAACACATGCCCGCCCAAATTACTAACACTAGTTACTACTTATGTATGTATATTTTATTGAATATCATTATTGATTCTTTATTGAAATTAATTGTGTATCCAATATATAACCTTCAAATATTACTGATTTTTTTAATTAATTTTTTTTCTAGATAAGACAATCAATTAAAATAAAAAATTTATTTTCTCCCTGGAAAACTTTGAGATTAAGTACAACCATGTTGACCTAGCATATCTACATATTGAAATGAAAAAAAAAATCATCAGAAAAATTTGAATAATATGCATTTAATCTTTGGAGAAATACATATTAAATTGGTTTTTACTAGGTAAAGGTTTCTCTAAAAATGTATATTAAAAAAGTAAGAATAAAATATTTCATTTACAAAATTCTGAACAATTTTTATTTTGTTTAATTTGTTTTCTCTTTGACTTAATTTGCAAGAATTTATATTGAAATAATTTGTTTAGAGAACCAATTATAGTATTGTGTTTTAATTAAACCACTCACAAAATTAAAGTCATCTTTACAGGCTGTGTTTAACAATCTACAAAAGTTGATCATTAATGAGTGCAAAACCTTGCAATCTATGTGGGCTTTAGCAACTTTTGAAAGCCTTCAACAACTTAAGAAGCTTAGCATAGTTCTAGTGTTTACCACCAAAAGATTTCTCTAAATTTCCTTTCCTTAAATAAAAATAAGAATAAAATATTTCATTCACAAAATTTTGAACAATTTTTGTACATTTTGTTTTTTGTTTTTTTGTTTTTAATTTATAAGAATTTTATATTGAAATGATTTGTTTAGAGAACCATTGATACTATTGTGTTTCAATCAAGTCATTTACAAAATTAAAATCATCTTTACAGGTTGTGTTTAACAATTTACAAAAGTTGACTATTGAAAGGTGCAAAAGTTTGATGTCTGTATGGGCTTTAGCTACAGCTGAAAGCCTTCAACAGCTTAAGAAGCTAAGCATAAAAAACTGTGATCTCATAGAAGAGGTATTAGTAATCACAAAAGAAGCAGGGGATCATGAGGAGACAAAGTCGAAGAAGATCACATTCCCCAAACTTGAATCTCTTGAACTTGAAAATCTTCCAAAACTCAAAAGGTTTGGGTTGTGTCAAGCAGATGATCATTATACTGTTGAATTTCCGTCACTATTAAGAATAGACATTACTCATTGTCCTGAATTGAGGACATTCATCGCCAAGTCCATACCTTCAACAAGTACTATCGTGGAAGAAGTAGAAGAGAGAAGAATGGCTCAAGAAATTCTGTTAAGCCAAAAGGTAATTTCTTATTTTTCTTACTTTCGTTTTCCCTAACTAATTTCCATTTGGCTTTCATTATCTAATTATTTTTTATAATCTAATGGTTGGTTCGATCGAATGTGATAGATATCTTGTAAGATTATACATAGATCAAAACATAATCAATTGATTCCGTAGAGAATGAAATAAAACATAATCGATTGACTATTAACCGATTCTTAACAAAAAAAAAAAAAAACCAAAAAAAAAAAAAAAAAGAAAAGAAAAGAAAATCAATTCATAACAGAAACGTCGTTAGAAACAAAACCTATGCAAAAGTTTATAGATATATCTTGGGGCATTCAGATACCCAATCTTTATCTATATAATTCAAATTGAATTATTAAATAAAATTCCTTCCTTTTTTTTTTTTTTTTTTTCCCCTTTTCGAAATCCAAACCGTAACCATTTATTTTTTTTCTCCCTTAAAACACCTATTTGAACTCATGATTCCAGTTTGAACAGAGAAGAAGTTCAAACTTTCCAATCCTGGCCTCTCTCTCTCTGTGTGTGTATATATATATATGTGTGTGTATAGGCGCGCGTCAAATAAAACCTAAAAGATTATCTACACTCACCTACAAGATCACCAGTCACCGACAAGAAGTACTGAACTTATTATATCATACATGTTTCTGTATATATAATTCATTAAATTATCATTACTATAAGTACCGAACTTATTCGCCTGATCCTATTTTAATTTCTTCTATCAACTTCATTAATATTTCTCTATTTCGGAATATAATATCAGGCAAGAGCAAACATAATGCTCCTTATTAAGCTTCCATAATGAACCAAAACACATGCCCAAATTACTAGCATAACTTACTATACTAACATATCTATGCATATTATATTCAATATCATGATAGTTCTTTATTGAAATTAATTACGTATCCCATGTATAAACTTCTTAAGCTGTTTTGTTTTGTTTATGTTTTTTTTTTTTTTGAAAAAATAAAAAATAGAAAAGTATAAATCAACAAAAGAAATCTTTTTTTTTTTTAAACGTGGAGTTAGCACTGTATATGCCACTATCATGTTCACGCAGCACTAACAACATATACATATGGAAAATCATAATTAAAATCCTTTGAAAAATACAAATAAACTTGAAAAGATGCAAAGATAAAAGATAACACAATAAGGCATGGAGATTTCGTAATACTATGTCTGTATATAAACCCATCTGCATGTACAGAAGCTTGATGCTTAAGAGTTTGAGAATGAGGGATGAAGAGACGAGGAGAAACAAGAGATATGGTGAATAAAAGTTGAATATTTTTGAATAGTTTACTATTACTATTATAGTATTATTAGTATGTAAGTCATTAACATTTTAATTTCAGCAAGAATAAAAAAATAATAGTAATAGTAAATAATGGGGCTCATAAGTCAAAATGTTAAAAATAAATATTATATAATATAATTTATACTAAGAACAATTGACGGGCAGATGGGTTCAACCCGCTAATCAAAATCCTAAAATCATCACCACCCACAAAGAAGGTGGATGGGTTGAAAGGGCATGTAATGACTAGGGCGGTGCGGAGGCGATCGGTTTGGGCGGATTGACGGTTTTCATGCACTGCCCTAATTTTAGTCACAAAAGAAGATACAAAATCAAAAGATTTTATTCCCCAGACTTGTTAGCAAACACGTGCCCAAATTGTTATTGAATATCATCATTCTTCTTTATTCAAATTAATTATTCTAATATATAAACTTCTGAAGCTATTTTTTTATTTTTATTTTTTATAAATAATACAATTCTTTAAAAGAAATAATTTATTTTCCTTGAAAAACTTAGAGCTTAGTACTATCATATTAAACCACATATATAAATGAAAATTCTTAAATTAAACTTGAATCTGCATTTAATCTTTCGACAAATACAAATTAATTGGCTTTTACTACCTAAAGGTTTCTCTAAAAATGTATTTTTAAAAATAAAAATAAAGATAAAGATAAAAATATTTGTTTACAATAGTTTGGACAATTTTTCTATTGTTTTGTTTCTCTTCGAATTTGTACGAATTTATATTAAATGATTTGTTTAGAGAACCAACTATAGTGTTGTGTTTCAATCAAGTCTTTCATAAAATTGAGGTCATCTTTACATTATTATTATTATTATTATTATTATTTTGCTCAGTGACTTTTCAACTTGTGTAGACGTTACGTTTGAAAGCCTTCAACTTGTCATCTTTTCATGAAATTTGACTTTCCTCTAAACCATCACAAAAGAAATTGGTAATAATTTCTCTCTTGTTAAGTTATATAAAAGATATCGGTAAGTTCAAAATTTAAGGCATTAATTTTCTATAAATACAAATACATCCCGATTAAGAAAAATCAGTAACATACAATACTGGAAGTTTTTAAACAAAGAAATATATCAGAGAACAAATAATAATGTGGAGTTCATTGTATGTAGCAAAAGAAAGTCCAAGAAAAGTCTATTTCATTTTTGCAGGTAGTTGCAGGAATGAGTTTCAGAAATTTACAAGAACTGGGAATCTCTAAATACAACAACGTACAGTATATGTTCTCTTTTGCAATGGTAGAAAGCCTTATTCTGCTTAAGAGGCTATCTGTATCAAATTGTGAGGCCATGGAACAGATACTCACAAAAGCAGTAGGAGAAGATGGGAGGTTGGAGAACATCATCTCATTCCCTAAACTTGAATCTCTTGAGCTTTGTGGTCTTCCAAAACTTAAAAGGTTTTGTGAAGGAGATTGCATTGAATTCCCTTCCTTATTGAAGCTCCAAATATGTTTTTGTAACGAATTGAGGACATTTATTCCTAATTCTCATGATACAATAGTACCAATGCTGCCAGCAATGGAAGAAAGAGAGTTGGTGGCCCTACAACCTCTCTTCAATGAAAAGGTAACATTGTTTTAGTATTTAGCATTAATTGAAAGTAAATTCATTAATTATTTCTATTCTAATATCTGCTATTATCTCATCATTATTTCTCTATTTCAGAATAAGAACCCAAACCTGTAAGCAAACACATGCCCAAATTGTCAATACTACTTAGTATCTATATTTTATTGAATATCACCATTGTTCTTTGTTCAAACTTGAACCCGCATTTAATCTTTCGAGAAATACAAATTAATTGGTTTTTACTACCTAGCTAAAGGTTTCCCTAAAAATGTATTTTTAGAAAATAGAAATAAAAATATTCATTCACGAAAGTTTGGACAATTTATCTATTGTTTTGTTTTTCTTTGAATTTGAACGAAAAAATGATTTGTGTAAGGAACCAATTATAGTGTTGTGTTTCAATCAAGTGATTCCTAAATTTGAGGTCATCTTGACTTTTTTTTTTTGGTTGGTTTTTGTTTTTGTTAAGTGAATCTTTACAGCTTGTTTAGTTATATTTGAAAGCCTTCAACAGGTCACCTTTTCATGAAATTTAACTTTCCTCCAAATCTTCACAAGAGATAATTATTACAAATTTTTCTGTTGTTATGTTATAAAAGACGATAAATTCAAAATTCAAAGCATTAATTTTCTATAATTAGAAATACTCCTTGGTTAAGAAAAAGTAGTTACATTCAATAATTGAAGTTTTTCAACAAAGAAATAAAACAGAGAAGCAAGTAATAATATGGAATTCATCGTATGTAGCAAAAGAAAGTCCAAGAAAAGTCTAAATACCAAATTATATAGGCTACACATACCTGATATCAACGAATTTAAATTACAAAATAAAAAAAACATTGGTATATAATTTATATTTATACCATTTTTTTTTCCTTCAGAATTTGAAGTATTTGCAATTAGGAAGTAATATCATGTCGCATTCTTTTATTTACTATTATTTTTCAAGTACATGATGATAATTAAAATTAACAAAAGTAGCAGTTAAATATAACAAAATTCCCTAACTTGATACAACAATTTGTCTCTATTTCATTTTTACAGGTAGCTGCAGGAATGAGTTTCAGAAATTTACAAGAACTAACAATCTTTCAATGCGACAACGTACAGTGTATGTTCTCTTTTGCAATGGTTGAAAGCCTTATTCAGCTTAAGAAGCTACATGTATCAATGTGTGAGGCCATGGAACAGATAGTCAAAAAAGCAGTAGGAGAAGATGGGAGGTTGAAGAACATTATCTCATTCCCTAAACTTGAATCTCTTTTGCTTGACAATCTTCCAAAATTCAAAAGGCTTTGTGAAGGAGATTGCATTGAATTCCGTTCCTTATTAAATTTCGAAATAAGGAGTTGTTACGAATTGGAGACATTTATTCATAGTTCTCATGAATCAACAATACCAACGCTACAAGCTATTGATGAAAAAAGAGAGTTGGAGGCCCAACAACCTCTGTTCAATGAAAAGGTATCCTTTCTTTACCATTTTATGTTCATTGAAATTTGAAAGTGATTCAATTTTTTATTTTGTTCTTCTGATATGCCATTCATTAGGATTTGGTCCATAGTCGCATAGTATAGAGAGAAAACACAAGTGTAAAAACTATTTGCTATAAGAATTTCATGAAAGTTTTGTTGCTGGGATTTATATTTGGAATATATTGTAGAAAAGATACAAATCTATAAATATATAATGCTACATTTATATTGACACTATGATGACTAAAATTCTTTGGGAATACAAGATTACAAATCCTCTTTACAGTGTTTTTTCTTTATACTAATGAATTTGATAATCTTTTCGCAGGTTGTGGCTACAAACTTAACAGATCTTGTAGTGTGGAAATGTCATGGGTTGATAAGTTTATTTAATTCCTCAACAGCTACAAGTCTGGCCCAACTCACAAGAGTTCTCATTGGTAAATGCGATCAGATGACTCAAGTAATTCATGTCAATGATCAGATGGAGGATGAATTAGCTGCAGAAAACGAGATTGTTTTCAACCAATTGAAAATCTTAGCTCTTCAGTGTTTACCCAATCTCAAATGCTTTTATAGTGGAAATAATAAGTTACAATTTCCAAATTTGGAGAAATTCATTTTGAGTGAATACCCTGAGATGAGGAGCTTCTCTCATGGAACCACAAACACCCCGAACTTGACCAAATTAATTATTGCACGCCCCCGTCTTCAATTCTATGTTTTGGATTGGACTTTTAGAACTCTAGAAGAAGTCGAACCAATCGAAGAGCTATGGGAGGGTGATCTCAATAGGAGCATAAGAAAACTTTGGGACGACTCACATATAGCATTACAATGGATGTTCTCAGAAACTGTGGTAAGCATTGTCCCGCCTTCATAAAACTTTGATATTAATATATATATATATATATTTTTTTTTTTTTTTGAAGTCTGATATAAGAATATTTGTGTAAACTGTTAAGTGGGACTCTAGTAAATCAGAATTATAATGGGATGCCATTACCACGCAGTTTGCTCAAATCCCTTCGGAAATTGAGTTTGCTAGTGTAATTTATTCAACATTTATTTATATAGCTTACCTAGAAAATAATAAATATTGCAAACAAAGAAATACAAGCGACTTGTATCTTTGTATTTTATCTGTAATTCTAGGATGATCAGAATTCTGGAGAAGATACGGCTGGTCATGATCAGAAGATTCAGAATAACAAAAAAAATGCAGCCTCTTCTTCGAAAGAAGCTAGAACATAGCCACCATTTCACACGTGTACTTGTCCTTTTCCAAAATATATACATCATGGTAAGAACATCCCTTACCAATATTCTTAATATTACCTTAATATTCTTTGTGGAATTGGAATAATCATATTGCGAAAATTGATTCTGTTTATAAATGCATTGTTTTTTATATATATTCTGAGAACAAATTCATTTAATATTTGAGAAATTTGATATGTAATGTTTTAACTCGACACCGAATCTAATGAGAAGGCAGAGTGCTAAAATTTCCATTTATTTATTTCTCTTTCCTTTCCTTTCTATTTTACTCCAACAATTGTTTTTCATATTTGGACTTTGATATGTTTGGTTTCAGACTTTGAACAATTGAAGGAGATTGATTTATTTGAAAACTGGTTGCTGAAAGAGATGGATTCAATGATGCTCTATGTTCTCATGTTCTGTCAGCCAATAAAAGTACAAGGATGTTTGGTTTGTTAAATGATGATTAATTTTTTCTTGACAATCGGTTCTGAGATGATTTACAAGTGCAAAGGTTTTATGTACTCTTTTTCCGTCCGAGAGTTTTTTCCTTTGGGTTTTATCTAAAGATGTTTTAAAGCGATGGTATTCTCTGAGGTGAAGGTCTAGGCTTTTCCCTGTAGGGTTGCTACCAACTATCAAGTAGCTCTTTATTATTAGGTGTTATTATCTTTATCATTTGAGTACTTCCCTTATGGTTTTTGTTTTTTCATTAATAAAATTGAGTTTAGAACTTAGTACCGGATAGATTGTTAGTAGTTTCCAATCTAATTGGGATGTACTAATTTTTCTTGATGTTAATTACTCTCTCATCTTTAAAAAATAATAGACATATATATACACACATGTACAATACTAGATATCCTCTGAAATTTTAGTTTTTATTTTCTACTTTCTGACATATTTCTAATATTATGTTAAATTGTTAATTGGAAAATACTTTGGTAGGGCCTCAAAGCAACTACTTGTAGTAATCCACCTAACAGTTAAAAAATGATCATGTGAGGAAGTAAATGACTATGATATAAGGTGCATCGAATGTTAATATAGTCTTATATACACATAATCTTTCATTTAATTTGAGATTTACATTTTTTTCTTCAACAAAAAAATTTAATTTGATTTGATTAAAAAAATTCTGAGAAAACAAATAGGAGATCCATCATTGGCGACTAGGTTGCCGCCACATCAGGGTGGGCCTCGTGCAACGGGTTTGGAGGAGGTAGAGCGACTCCTTGCCCAGTGGGCTTGGGATCGGTGGAGACGGCGTCAGTAGGCATTGGGATTCCCTCCGTTGTATCCTTGATGTTCTTTCATTGGGATGTTTCTTAGTCGTGCTTTATGCTCAGCGATCTATACTGCACCTAAACGACAAGGGCGGTGGGTCAACGGTGGTGGTGGGGCTATCCGTGAAGCCGTTGTTCAAAGGGAAGACCCACTATTGGCAACTGGGTTTGCCCAAAAAGGCTGGACCGAGCCTTTTCGCTTCCATGGGAAGACCCACAGCCACTGCCTCCTCCTCTCTTTATCTTGAGCAATGTTCTTGGTGAGGTGGGTGTTGTTGCAATAGGGTGGGACCCCGCAGAGGGCGGTGAGGAGGCAGAGAGACTCCTTGCTCGGCGGACTTGAGATCGGTGGAGACTGTGTCGTAGGCATCAGGATTCCCTCTGTCATTTCGTCGGAGCCGTTTCATCAAGATATTTCTCTGCTCTACCTTTGTGCTCAGTGATCTATGCTGTAATTGAACAACAAGGCTAGTGGGTCAACAACAACGATGGGTTGTCCGTAAAGCCCCATTCAAGGTTATTGGAAGGCAGAATAGGGGGTGAATAATGGGATAATGAGTATTTTTCAATTTTGTTAAATTTTTTAGTCTATTATAATATGAGCTAGTGCATACCGTAATTACCTTGCATATACAATATTTCACTCAATCGATCTAAGACTAATATGAATGGTCTAAAGAGGAGACCTATCAATAATTATATCAAAAGAATCTTTACCATAGTCTTATCCTGTTAAATTATCTGTCTTACCGTATTTATTTATTTATTTATTTTTCAATATAAAATTCACGCCCAAGTGTCATATACAAACAGACAGATACTGTGGTAATTTCCATTTTGCCTAGGCTTACTCGCCCTATCATCCTCTTCTCTCTCTCTCATGGATCCACCTGACCCAAACGACGATGTTTTCGGCCTCTTCACCTCCGCCACCAGCACCGGCACCGGCACCGGCTCCACTACCACCACCAATCTTCGTTCCAGTTCCGACCGCCGCTTCATTGACTCCTCCGATGACGAAGAAGACGAGCAAGACCTCCTCAAGTACGGCGACTCTTCTTCCATGGAGTCCGCCTCCAAGCGCCTCGACTACATGCTCCAATTCCTCGACCGCAAGCTCTCCCTCACCCCTCACCATTCTCCACCTTCCAATTCCTTCCCTACCGACGCCGTTCCTCTTCCGAATCCTTTCCCGGAGTTCATCGCCCGAGGCGGCGGCTCCGGCATCTTCCGCCTGCCTGTTCGCGCCGCCGTGCACCCTCACCGGCCGTTCAGCCTGGAGGTGAGGCCTCACCCGCTCCGGGAGGCTCAGATCGGCCGCTTTCTCCACTCGATCGCCGCCACGAGCTCCCATCTCTGGGCCGCCACCGAGTGTGGTCTCCGCCGGTGGGAGCTGACAGATCTCTACGCCGCCGCCGGGGAAGGCGACGACCACGAGGACGCGGTGCCGTTCGAGGACTCGGTAGGGACGTCGCCGGCTCTGTGTCTGGCGGCGGATGAGGGGGCGAGGGTGGTGTGGAGTGGGCATAGGATGGGAGAATCAGGTGTTGGAGAATGGATGAAAATGGCGATGCTTTCAAGGAGGCCTTGTCGTGGCTGGCTCAAAAAGCCCCCGTGCTTTCCCTCGTTATCACAGCTTATGGTCAGTTTTGTTTGTTTGGTTGCTCATTTACATTTTGCTATGAGAATCGAATGAATTAAATTTTGCAATTCCAGAAAAATAGAAGAAAGAGTTTTATAAAATTTTCTGTGTCACTTGATGGCTCTGATTATCATTATGTTTTTAGATATGTTGCTTTTGTTGCTAAGAATTTTAAATGGAATTGGATTTTGGAGCAGTTACATTGAATAGAAAATAATTTACTTTAGGCCTTGTTTGTTCGGGAGGAAATGTTGAAAGATTAGATGGATGGATTTTTGGACTTATAGTTATTTGGTAGGAGGAATTCCAGGAGGGGATGAATAAGGCGAGGGATTCAAAATCCTCCGTGGGACTCCAATTAAACCCATGCCAAATCGCCTAGTGGATTTCTTTGCTTCAGAACAAAACAATTAGAACTAGTCCGTCAATGAGAAAATGTATTATCCATGGTAGGGGATCTTTCAATTGAGAAGATCTGTTGACCTGAGACGAAGAGAAACGTCTATCTCTTTTATATAGTTATTCAGCTAAACCATTGATACGCTATTGTAGCAAATAGCAACAACCATTTCATCCAAGAAAAGCCATCTTTTTTCTCAACAACTTCTTTGTCATTTGATCCAAAAGCATTCTGTTAGATACGAACAACTTTGATAAATGCTGATAACTCTCAGATGGAGTATTAGAATGGACAAATCCATTTGATAATAAATTATTTGTTCTAAGCCATCTTTGGTGATAAATCAACAATTCGAAGTACTTTTCTTGCGTATTCTTGATGAACCAGCATTTATATATAGATGTAGGAAGATCTTTAAAAAAATAAAAATAAAAATAAAAATAAAACAAAAGGTCCTTGGTGTTTCTCAACTATGAACATTACATGTAAAGAGCTGAAATTTTCATGCATTAGTAGAGACTAGCACAGTTGAAGCCAAACGCGTATGACCCAAGAAAAGTAAATAAAGGAAAGTGAAAAAATGCTGTTCTTGGTGCCTTCTTATTCATGTAAAGATGCATGTTGTATAATTTTCTGAAGCATGTTTCTTGACCCATGTCAACAGTTTCTTGACGCTTTCTGTTTTTCTTTTCTTGTTCAGGAGACCTGTGGTCCGGTTCGGAGGCCGGTGTGATTAAAATATGGCCTTGGGAAGCTATTGAAAGGTCTCTTTCTTTAACTGCCTAAGAAAGGCCCAAGGCTGTAATGTTAATAGAGAGATCGTTCATTGACCCAAGGAGCGAAGTTGCCGTAAATGGATATAGTAACACATTAAATTTGAATGTCAAATACCTGTTGTCAGATAATACTAGAGCAAAAGTTTGGAGTGCTGGCTATTTATCTTTTGCCTTTTGGTAAGCCTACATTCTCAATATTATTTTTTGTTACTTCCAATATGTTTTATTTTGTGCATTTTTTTTTGAGTAAAATTGTATTTTCCCTGGATTCAAATATGAAGTCCTTTTGATTTGAACTTATATGTGATAATTAGTGTCGTTGTTAAGAGAATGGATGTAGGGATCTGGCATTATCATACAGTTCAAAAACATATTAGAATAGATTTGAACCGGATGCTAATTAGACTGTTTGAGGTTGTTTTGTAACTATTTTGTGTGTTTATGGAATTTTTCAAAATCTTCTCGGGGGAGAATAGTCTCTTAACAATTAACAGGCTCACAGTCCTTTCCGAGATTTGTTTGTTGAGCATGATCAAAAGCTTTTGAAAGTTATTAACCTTTTGTAATTGATCTTCTGCGGGGTATGATTCTGGTGAAAAGAGCGCATTCCAGCTTGGTGTGATCGAATATTATATCGTGATAGTCGTTCAACTCCAGTATCAGTATGCAGTTTGCATTGTCCTGTAGTTTCCTCAATATTGCAGTAAGTTCCTTTAGAACGAAAGATTTCTTTCCATTTACATAGAACACAAGACGGTGTCACATTAACCCTTCGTTATTTGGACTCGTATTTTACTAGGCTGCTTTAGATTCCTATATATTTGCCCAAACTCATTTACTTTTTGGATAGATATCTTCTGATTTACAGGGTTTGCGTAGTCCATACTTATTTGAATGCATTTGTTACCAAGCTCATGTTTTAATGATCAACGTAGCAAACCAAGCTCAGCAGTTTTCAAGCTCATCAGTTTTCATTTTGGATGGAATCTTATAGCTTTTTGATTTGCATCAAACAACTTGCTTGATATTTACAACATGCGTATGAGGGGACTCTGGTCCAACTCCTGTCTAAGTAAACATGCTTATATTGCACCTGCTGCAAGCATATCTTCTGTGTATGTGTTGCTTGCGCATGTAAAAGGGTCTTCTTAAAATTTGAAAAACTCAGCATCTTCCATTTGCTAGGTACGATGCTTGCATGGATGTGACAGACAGTGACCGTAAGCCTGTCCACTGCATATTTACTGTTGATATTGCATGAGTTGATGAGTCAGTTAGGAGACAGGAGCTCGGAGAGATTCTTCGATCAAATAAGAAGATCAAACTTATGATCGATGAACTGTGCAAGATTCCGGAAACAATCATCAGTACAAACAACATAATTCTTCAAAACCAGGATACGTCCATCCTGCGCATCACTAATAAATGTGGAAAAAAAGATGCATTGTATGAAATAGTCTCTGTTGGACAGTCTACAGTTAAGGATGATGGGCTTTCATTAGATCCTACTCCTAGAGGTTCTTTTGGCTTTCCGCGATGGCTAGGGGTAACTCGTTTCGTTCGAAATTGGCTTCGCTCATTTTTAGTTTTTCTTTGCATTTGAAGACTTTTCGTTTTCTTCTGTTGTCTTTATATTTATCTATTTTGTTCTCTCTTTGGTTCTGTTTTTCTGTTTTTGTTTTGATATCTTGAAATTTCTCATAAAAAAAAAATTGGTTTTTTCTTTCATTTAGGTTACTCCAGCTACTGGAATTATCAGGCCAGATCATATTGCCGAGGTGTCAGTTCGCCATGAGGGCTTCCAAACACTGGAAGAGTTTGTTGATGGTGTCCCGCTAAACTCCAGGTGTGAAGACGCCAGAGACAAAGAAGTTATCTTGGTGGTCAAGGTGCGTAGGAGGTACACAACTGAGTCAAAAAATCACCTTGTTCGTGTACGCCACTGCTTTACATCGAAAAAGAAACAAAATGATCTAGAGCCCGACTCGAGGCAAATCAAAGGGACTGTCCTTCACCGATCTGATTTTCAATGACTTAGCAGTTCCCATGATGTGGTTGACCACATAAAGAATGTTGCTGATCACCTCATAAGTCATAAGCTTGCACAGTCCTTGAAGCATCCAGCTGAATTTCCGAGTCTAAACAGGTCGGTTGAAGGATTCTCAAGTTAGGTCAAACATCAACTTTCTGTTTGTGTCTTGATGTAAATATATGAAAAAAGGCTATGAGTTTCCTTCCATGCATTTGCCGAGTTTCGCCTTCCGCCTGTTGCTTATGGTGCCAATTCATTTTTGTCAATGCGATCTCGTGTAATCTTTGGGGCTGGTCTCAAGTCAAGTGTACAGAAAAGGCAAATACATGATGCAGCAAATAGGATTGTACAAGATTTTGTCTTCTACTCGTGTTTTACTGATAGTGTGGACAGAATCCCAATTAGTGAAGTATTTACCTTTTTTTTTTTTTCCTTCTTCTCTGATAATTGTGAAGTACGTAATGTTATTCAGCTAAGAAACATATTTATCAGTTCTCTTTTGTTTGTGGTCGTTTGATACCAAACTGCTAACTAAGCATTGTTTGCAGAGACTAGAATTCGTGGTCTTATTTGTACCGAATATGATATAATGTTTTGGCTCCCAATTCTTTTCTTTTGTAATGTGTTACATAATGGGACGAGGTTTAATTGTGATTTTGCTCTCTTTTTCTTCGTTTCGGTTTGTTGGGATGAAAATATCAATATCCGTGGAATATGGCTTTTAAAAATATTTGAAAATAAGAAAATTACAGAAATTATGAAAATTTGCGCTAATACATTTTTCTAATGTTTAGGATTGTAACAATGCTGAAAAGACAATTAAACTAGTTTTACTTGAGAAACATTGTATAAATTACAGATATTAATTTCAAAAGGAAATTTAATGATGTTCTTGATTCAAGTAGTACAAGTGCCAAGACATATATTTAGAATCGTATTAAATTTAGTTATAAGTATGCCACGTATAAATTTGTTTATATCTTCCCATTGTATTTTCATGAATAAGAAACTGTGGATACTCTCAATTGTTTACTTGAGATGGTGGAGGGATGCTCGGATTAGGATAATTTAAAATTCTATATCCATAACAAACAAGAGGAACCCTACTCGACAAGCTGCTATATAATGAGATCTTAAATTCATTGATAAACTCATAAAAACTATCTTAATCAAATTTTAGCATTCTTGAGCTTTAATTTATTTCCTTTATTTTTCTTTGCTTCTTTTTGGGGGTTTTTTTTTAAGCCTTAGAATTTTGTTTTGTTTTGTTTTACTCAAAAGATATATTACTAGGGGATCAAAATAAATATTTAAACTGAAAAGTATAGATAACATAAAAAGATAATAAAAATATATTCATGATCGAAAGTTTCGTAATTATTGATATTTTTTCTAAAATTATCTCGAAAACTATTCTAAAAACTTGGCATGAATGACATTATGACTAACGAAAATGATATTTCAACTGATATTTATTGATTTGTTATCGATATTTGAGAGGGAAAAAAAGATTTTTTTTATTTTTTATTTTTGGCTATCCAAAAGATATTTTGACCTTCCAAAACCAAAATTTCAACTAAAATTTGTGAAATATTGATAATATATTGAACCATGGTGGGGACAATAATACAGTTAGAAGAGTAGAAAATGTTAAAACTAGAGAGGATTAACTGAATATTTTTATTGTTTGCTAAGAGGGAAGGATGGATGAAAAATTATTTGTATAATTATAATGTCAACTTACTAAATGTTTGTAATTTCTCTTGGAGGATAAAAGGTGTGTGTGTGTATGTTTTTTTTTTTGTTTGTTTGTTTTTTTTTTAAAGGTGAAATTGTGAGATACTATGGTTGTATTACTTCCTTTTGTTTGTTTTATTTTTCAATGGAAAGGGTGCCTTAGAAATTTTCTATCAATTTGAAGTTTGGTCTATCAAAAATTCACAAGTCACTTTGGCTAGTAAAAAGAAGCGTCATGTAAAAACCCTAGGAAAATTTTTTTTTTCTTAAGTGTGAACTAAGATTCAACGTAGTTACTTTGTTGTCCAGTTTCACTTGTTCTTTTCATTGATGATTTTTCTCGTTTTACATTGTTGTATCTACTCAATACAAAGGATGAGGCATTTCCAACGTTTACAAAGTTTAAAACCATGGTTGAAACACAATTTGACACTAAAATCAAAACTTTACAGCGTGATTGGGTGGTGAGTTTAGAACCATTTCATCCTGTCTAGCTTCTCACGTTGTTCTTCACAAAGTTGCTTGCCCATATGCACCACAACAAAATGGTCATGTCGAAAGAAAAAATCGACATGTTGTTGAAATGGGTCTCACATTGTTAGTGCACAGCTCCATACCTTTATCTATGTGGTCCTATGCTTTTCAAACTAGTACATATCTAATCAACCGTCTTCCAACTCCTATCCTCTCCAATAAATCTCCTTATGAAACTCTGTATCACAAAATTCCAAATTATGTTTTTCTCAAAACCTTTGGTTGTGCGTGTTATCCATTTTTGCACCCTTATAACAACAATAAACTTGAACTTCGTTCAGCTGAATGTGCATTCATTAGATATAGCTCTCAACATAAGGGTTATCTTTGTCTTCATACTCAAACAGGTAGAGTCTATATTTCACGTCATGTTATATTCAATGAGCGAGCTTTCCCTTTTGCTCATTTACCTACTTCCACTCCATCGTCCTCTACATCATCTTCTAACCCTACTACCACTTCATCCTCTTCCTTTGACCTTCCTCCTACTCCTACAACACTATGAATGTCACCACTATCCTCCTCTCCTATTTCCACGAGTCCCTCTCTTTCTTCTCCAAACACTTCTTCTTCCTCTTCAATTTGTCCTCCACGTGTTGCACAACATGATTCTTCTGTTGGTCATATTTCACTGTCACCTGAGCATGTTTCCAATACTTTGGATATTGCACATGGTTCTACTGTTACAGGCCTTACTGTTCAGCTTCCGTGAATATACAGACAACCTGGTTCATCTAACACCCACTCGATGCATACAAGATCTAAGGTTGGTACTTTTAAGCCCAAAGCATTACTTCACACTACCAATCTAGAACCTACTTCTGTGTAGCAAGCATTGGCTATTCCAGAGTGGAAAGCTGCCGTGCAAGTTGAGCTTTCTGCCTTTCATCACCATAACACCTGGTCCTTGGTTCTGGTTTCTCCCTCTCAGAAAGTTATTGGTTGCAAATGGGTGTACAAACTAAAATTTAAATCTGATGGGAGTATTGAACGTCACAAAGCTCGACTAGTTGCTAAGGGATTTCACCAAACTCCAGGACTTGATTATACCGAGGCTTTCAGTCTAGTGGTTAAAACGAATATTGTTCGGTTAGTTATTAGCTTGGCCCTTACTTGGAACTGGTCTATTCGGCAACTAGATGTGCACAATGCCTTTTTGAATGGCGACCTTAATGAGGAAGTGTACATGGAACAACCACCTAGTTTCTCTATTTCTTCTCCTATTCCTCTAGTTTGCAAGCTTCATAAAGCTATTTATGGACTTAAGCAATCCTAAGCAATCCCCTCGTGCCTGGTTCATAAAGCTTAGTACTTGTCTTCTTTAGTGGGGTTTTATTGCCTCTAAGGCTGACACTTCTATGTTCTTTCTTCACACTTCCACTGTCATGGTGATTACGCTTGTGTACGTTGATGATATCATCATTACAGGCAATACCTTCACCTTTCTCAAGCACCTAATCTCCAAGTTAAACTGAAAATTTGCTTTGAAAGACCTTGGGCCGCTGTCATATTTCCTTGGTCTTGAAGTTGTGCAATCTAGTCATGGTTTGCATCTAAGTCAATCAAAGTACATAAAGGATATTTTAGCACGAACCGGCATGATTGATTGTAAACCTCATCATACTCCAATGTCATCGGGTCTAACTCTGTCTCTCGATGAAGGTCAGCCACTTGAGGATCCATCTGACTATAGACGAGTGGTGGGTGCGCTGCAATATTGTACGTTGACAAGACTAGATATTAGTTTTGCCGTCAACAAGGTGTGTCAGTTTATACATTCTCCAACTAATAATCATTGGCAAGCTGTAAAACGTATCCTAAGATATCTGAAAGCTATAGTTCACTATGGTCTCCATTTCCATCGTTCAAATGATCTAACACTTACATGCTACATTGACGCCGATTGGGCAAGTTGTCCTGATGATAGACGTAGCACCGGTGGCTACTGCATATTCCTAGGTCTGAACTTGATCTCCTGGTCCTCTTCTAAACAATGAGTGGTCTCTAGATCTAGTACAGAGTCCGAATACCGCGCTGTGGCAAACGGAACTGCTGAGATTTCTTGGCTTGAGTCCATTCTTCATGAGTTGTCTGTTCCATTATCTGCCCCTTTGTTGTGTGACAATCTTAGTGCTACATATCTTGTAGCCAACCCCGTCCTTCATGCTGGCACTAAACATGTGGAAATGGATCATCATTTTATTCGTGACAAAGTTATGCAACACACCTTGCTGGTTCAACACACACACTCCGAAGATCAATTAGCTGATGCTATGACTAAGGCTTTACCATCACAACGATTTCTGAATCTCCACAGCAAGCTCACTGTCGTTCCACTGCCAATGTGCTTGAGGGGGGATGTTAAAACATCTACTAGTGCTAATCTATATGTAATTTATTTGTACAGCACCGTAGTATATATTTGTTTGCTAGTTTGTAGTGTCATCCTTTGTGTATAGTTAGGCTCCATGATATTGCCACGTGTATAGACAGACGGCATCCTCATTGTATATAGCCTCTTTGATTCAGCAAAGCAATTCAATGAATTGAGCATTCCCATCTTTGTCTTTTCTCATATTCTCTCTAACCTAATCTACACAAAGCAAGAAACACACACATCATTTCACAGCAGCAAATTAAACACACTCACACAGCAAGATATTACACTTTATGTAGGAGCACCTATTGCATAGTCTACTTTCGCTCTTTTGACAATTTTACTTTACGTGGTTTAGTATGGAGCTGTCGTTTATTTCCTCTTATATTAATTTGCTAGTTGTCGTTTACTGCATATGGACTTTTTGTTGTTTATTTTCCTGAGGTGTCCTAGGGTTCTGATATTGTATTTTCGATCTATCTTGCCTTATTAAGCAGCTGACAACTGCTGGGGTTGGCAGATTTTATTGGACCTTGAAATACAAAGGAAATTTCAGAGCCAATTTGTTCTTATTCCTCTTCGAGGCTTGAACCTAAGTGTTCTTCCTCTGTTTTGGAGCTCCCTTTACTCAAAATCTCAGATTGTGCCATCACGCTTCCACTGCACACACACACTTCCAGAGCAGCAAATTAAAAACATACACAATAAATACACACACGACAAACAATGGTCTTCCCAGTGAGCAGCAAATTAACCACTCACACAACACCATTAAATACACACACACAGACGAACAATAGTCTTTCTAGAAGCAAATTAACCACACATACACACGTACACAAAGACAATCACCCACAGACCACACACACAAATGTATTCCTGAGGCTAACTGAACTCCAAAATCAAAATGCAAACAAAAACACAGATCTTGATGCTAAATTATTTGAATTCATAAAGAATTTGATGAACAGACCAACATGTTGAGAGAAGGGACCTAATTGCATTTGGCTGTAGAGTCGAGAGATTCGGCGAAGTCGGTGAGCTTAGAGCGAAGATCGGAAAACCTCTTCTATTCTCCACTCATCACGAGCCGAAATCGCCGCCGCTTTGTGACCTCTATCTCCGATGACGCCCACGAAGACGAAATTGTTTGGGGAGAAAGAAAATCGGTGGGGAATATTTTCTCGAGTCTGCAACGTAAGAAGAGAGAGGAAGAGAGAGAGATTCGTTTGGGAATAGGGAAAATCGGTTTCAATGGAGAGATGGGAACAATCTTGTTGATGAATGATGATGGACATCTCGTGGTCAAACCCTCATGGCCAGTTAATTTATTATGTAGTGTTTGGTGATGGGATTAGGAAATCTCTTTAAAATCTTCTGCCCAATTAAGTTTTGTTTTGTTTTGTTTTTTTTTGGTTTTTGTTTTTTTTTTTTTAAATTTCCCTGCAATTAAAATTTTAAATAAACTGTAAAAATATAATATATATATATATATATATATGTGTGTGTGTGTGTGTGTGAAAGCATTTGGAGTGATCACTTCAGTTGAAGTTCTCCAAATGTTTTTTTCGTCAAAAGTAAACTAATTTTACTATTCACATCTATTAAAGACAGTTTGATTAGTCTGCTTGAGTTGAATAATTAAAATTATTTTGATTGAAGTTAAGTTAAGTTTTAGAGTTGCACATTTGGTTAGAAATGAACTATATGTTAAGTTAAAAAGTGTAAAAACTTGAAATGTGTTCGGAAAAATTAATAATATAGATCTTATTTCATTTCTCTTGGAATTTGATGCAATTTAAAAAAAAAAATAATCTTAGTTCAACTTAAAATAAAAAAGTTATAAATTTTTAAAATTTAAGCCTACGTTTGGTATTACATTTCATTTTGAACTAAATTGTACTTTATGGCAAGTTTTTTGTCTTTTTCTGAAAAAGTAAACAAAAATTATAACTAATTTTTAAAAAGTCAATAAACCTCAATTAAAAATTTTATTTCATTTCAAACACAACCCGAACATCAAGCACTCCCTTTTTAAATTAAAGTTAGAGATATGGATAGTAAAACAAGTTTACTTTTGAAGAAAAAGACGAAATACAATTGAAATTGTTTGGTTTGAGCGAACTAATCAAACTCCGATACTAAATCTCTTTTAAAATCTCAAATTTTAAAAGTCCATGACCTTTTTTTTTTTTTTTTTTTTTATTTCAAGTCGAAATTAGATAAATTTTTTTTAATTACATACAAAGATGAGAAAAACCAAACAAAATGCATAATGTTTTTTTTTAACACATTTTAATTTTTTATACTATTTAATTATCACAGTTTATTTTCAATCAAATGCACAACTTCAACCATTCACTCATTTCCAATCAAAACATTTTCAATACTTCAATTGGAGTGTAAGCTCCAGATTCCTCCTAACTAATTCTAACAAACTTACAGACTATAGAGTTTGCAAATGTTCCAACTTCCCAAAGATAAAGGAGATGAAGCATGCATTTGTTGTGTGGGTTGGAATTGAGTTTTTTGTTTTGGAATTGAAGTGAATTGAATGTGCGTTTGATCAGGTGTTTGAATTATTAGAGTTAAAAAGTGTAAAACTTGGAATTTATGCGGAAAACAAATATCATTATGGAGTTTGTTTCATTCATCTCGAAATTCTATACAGTTTGACAAAATATATATATATCTAATTTGGACTTGTATATACCAAGTTATGGACTTTTGAAGTTTAACTTATGAAAACTGTGAATAATAAAACTGAGATTGAATTTTCAGAAAAAAAAAAAAAAAAACATAAATGATTTAAATTTTTTGGTTTAGGATTAAGTTGAACCTTGACACCAAATAAGCTGGAAGTAACCCTAAAAAATACCCAAAAGCCCAATTCTTCCTAACCCATAAGTCCAGTCTAACTTTATAAATGGGAAAACATCTAAATAATATAAAATTTAGAAGCCATTATACTAATATGATACAAAAAATTAACATTAGACTAGTATGACACAAAATTAAACTAAAAATAACTATAACTTATGTCATGTTGGTCAATAGATAAAAAAATATGATTATTTAAGTAATTTTTCTCTTTCTTTTTAATACCCACTACAATCTTGTGCAATTGAGCAACTTGTTGTAGTTGATCACTTCTATAAGTTGTGAGCTTCTGGTCTTGTTCTTCACAAAGGTATTTGAGAGCAAATTCAGCTGAGTGATTAAACTTTGTATTACATGTTCATCACTCCCAGTAATTTGACATTCATTCATTTCCTTTGATAACGAATCAATATTATAAGAGATCCAAAAATTGATATTCTCTTTCTACATTGTTTATAATATTTAGGGTTCAATACTAAGCTCTCGTTATCAATTTCAAAAGTAAATACATAATTAAACAATAAATAAAATGAACTACTCATATCCCTTTCATATAAAGTTAACACTTTTAGAGGAACATTTTCAACGAGAATGATTTTCTTACTTTTTAATTATTAGGGTGTTATGGTTGACAAAATATTTGGCAATCCTGTATTCACCAATAATTTTGGGAATTTGTACCTATAGAGTATGGGGTGCATTTCTGAGTTAATTTTCAAATGCTGAAAGATTTTTCCCCAATTCCCATTGTTGTTTGAGATCCTTTAGAAAAGATATGTTTTGATCATGAGTTCTATATGAT
>CM046377.1:16696354-16737201 GCA_025413485.1 Ficus microcarpa | reverse complement strand
CCCCCCCCCCCAAAAAAAAAAGACTTTTGGTTGTTCATATTATTTTTTTAATATATTGTACACAGTCCAAAAAAAAAAAAAGGACTTTTGGCTAGAGTTAGAACAAAAGTAGCCTGTCCTTCAAGCAACAAGAGCCGATGACGTATGCTCCAATACTACGTGTGAACGAATGTTTGAATCCGACAATGTTTGCGACACCGGAGATAAGACCTATCGTGTGTGTGTGTATATATATATAGATGATGTTTGATGAATGTGTTTAGTTTAAGATTTTTAAATTCTGATAATAATTTTTGTTGAATTTTTAGAAAAGATAAAAATTTTTTCAAAAAAAGATAAAAATTAAGACAAAAAAATATAATTTAATTTAAAATGAGTTGAAATATCAAATAGCGTCGTGTATATATATATATATGTATATATATAACTTGTTTCTCCAAATTAATAAATTTGATAATGGCCGAGACGCAAACAAAACTACGTCAGCTAAACAAATATATAAATCCATGCTGGCCGACCGACACCAACAAAACTACGTCAGCAATACTAATAAATTTGGTAATTTATGACTCGTTACCTAATAATAATGGAGTTGATGGGACTATCATGTATAATAAGATTATCACACGACAACTTGAGAATAATTATCAAAAACACATTAACGAATTATTGATTTTTTGAATGTAATGTTAAAAATTCTCGAGATGAAGTGAACTTATTACGGCAAAATAAAGTTTTAATATTCATTTTATAAAGTGAATTATTATTATAATCAATTAACTATGATATTTATTACCTATGCCATTTCCTGATCAGTTATGGTCGGTGCAACAGTAGAAAATATAAATAAATAACACACACAAAAATAGGATAAGATAAAAATAAAATAATTCAACTTTCCTTGTCATAAAAAGTAGAAATTCTTGATTAGTTCTTTTTTTTTTTTTGGTTAATTAATTTCCATTAAATTTTAAGAATTACTTGGCTGGGTGTCAAAGATGGAGGCTGACTATTTTATGGACTCATGACTAACATTGACCTGAACATGAAACAGTGAAGGAGAAGTGTTGAGAAGAAAACAGGAAAGAAAATAAAGCCGTATGCATTATAAGAGAATAAATTATAGTAGGCAACAATGCATCCATTAGATGAACACAAATAATTATTGCAAAGGAGATTTTAATCTAAGTAAATTAGATTCTTCATCTGAAGCGCGCCAATGCAAAGTGAAGCATGGTAGGAGAAAAGAGAAAAGAACTCAAGATTTATGATTTTTTTTTAATTAATCTTCACTGGCAGCCATAAAAAAATATTGAGTACATTATTATAATATTGAAATAGAACCACAAAAGTTTTAATAAAAATAAATAAGACTGACTTATACATATAAAAATTCTAAAAATAAAATCCAAGAACATAAAAGGTTTAAAAAAAAAAACACAGAGTAACGGAAAATGATTAAAAAAAAAAAGAATATAAATTCTTAAAATAAAGAATAAAGATTAACTAGAAATTGGCGTGGTGCTAAAGGAATAGGAGAGTCTCTAGAATGAACTCGATACAAGGAGGTAGGTGACTTTTATATATATATTATATATATATACACACACACGTATTAGGAAAAAAAAACAAAAACAAAAATAAAAAATAAAACAACAAAACAACCGGTGACTTATATATATATATATATATATATGTATTAGGAAACAAAAAGAAAAAAAACAAAACAAAACAACAGGTGACTTATATATATATACACACACGTATTAAGAAATAAAAACAAAAAAGAGAAAAGAAAAAACAAAACAAAACAACAAAACAACAGGTGACTTATATATATATACACACACATACACGTAGTAGGAAACAAAAAACAAAAAACAAAAAACAAAAAAAAAACGACAAAATAACAAAAATATAAAAGTAGAATCACGTAAGAAATGAGGGGAAAAAAAAAGGATGATAAAGAAAAGAATAATGATTACCTGGTGGAGGAGGTAATTGATGAATAGGAGGTTACCTAGTGGGGAGGTGCTACGATGAATAGGAGGAGGTTGGGATGAAAATATTATATGTATATATACACACGTAGTTCTGTAGGGGGGCTTTTTTTTTTTTTTTTTTTTCATCTCTCTAAATATGTAGATTATTTAAATTAAAAGTTAAAAGGATAGTTGTGTCTAAATTATTTAAATTTTACGATTACTATGATATTTAGATATGGGGTAATTTGAAACCTAACGGGGGAGGTGGGTTTCAGATTACCCCTATCTGAAACCCATGTGTTTCAGATTCCTAGGTATCTTAAAATAAGATAACCTCATAACAAACATGATAATCTTAAGATTCCAATTCCTTTATAAAAGATTATCCCATACCAAAGTTATTAGGTTAGTCTTAAACTTTTAATTTTGTGTAATTTTAGTCTATGTTCTTTTCTTATATCTAAAATGACTCTAAACTATTAAAAATGTTGTTGTAGTAGTTATTTTCGTTAATTTTTGAATAAAATATTATTAATTAGTATTACTTTTTAATTAAATTATTAACAGAGTCGGTCTAAAAATTAATAAAAAGGAACATTGTAGCAAAAATTTCGTTTCAGTCTTTCTTTATTCACAATTGACAAGGAAGCTGATTAGGAAATCCATCGACTGCATTCCGACTTGATTTCTTTCCCTACATATACGAACAGTATAGTTATAAAAATTCACAACCAATTAGTTATAAAAACTCATCCTGAAATATGGTTAGAAATTCAAAAAAAATGATGGTGGGTATGGGGGAAACGTGGACTAAAGTAGGCTCAATTATGGCCAGCTTGATGTTTGTTTATGCCATGTTCCAGCAATATTTCCCTTACCAGTTCCGAGGTTACTTCTCAAAATACTACAACAAAGTGTTGGGGCTTGTCTACCCTTACATTCAAGTCACCTTCAACGAGTTTTCCGGCGACCGATTCAAGCGGAGTGAGGTCTACTTGGCCATCCAAACCTACCTCAGCGCCAGCTCCTCGGAGCGTGCCAGGCGCCTCAAGGCTCACGACATCAAGGATAGCAAGTCTCTGGTGCTCAGCCTCGACGACAACGAGGAGGTCACCGATGAATTCCAAGGCGTCAAGGTCTGGTGGACTTCTTACAAGAGCGTCCCAAGAACACCATTAGTTTGTACCCCAATTCGCACGAGAAGAAGTACTACAGGCTCGCCTTCCACAGACGCCACCGGGACCTTATCACCAGCTCTTATGTTAGCCACATCGTCAAGGAGGGGAAAGAAATCGAAGTGAAGAATCGGCAGAGGAAGCTCTACACTAATGGCGCCAACGAGAATTGGTATGGCGAGAAGAGGACTAAGTGGAGCCATGTCCTGTTTGAGCACCCCGCGACTTTCGACACTTTGGCTATGGATCCCAAGAAGAAGAAGGAGATTATTAATGATCTCCTTAAGTTCAAGAATGGAAAAGAGTATTACGCTAAAGTCGGCAAGGCTTGGAAACGTGGTTATCTCCTTTATGGTCCCCCGGGGACCGGTAAGTCGACCATGATCTCTGCCATGGCTAATTTTTTAGATTATGATGTCTATGATTTGGAGCTCACTTCGGTTAAGGACAACACCGAGCTGAGGAAGTTGTTGATCGACACGTCGAATAAGTCCATCATTGTGATTGAGGACATCGATTGTTCGCTTGATCTCACCGGGCAAAGAAAGAAGGAAAAGGAGAAGAAAAAAGGAGATAAAGAAGGGAAAGACCCTGTTCGCAAAAAGGCTAACGCGAACAAGAGCAAGGTTACACTTTCGGGGTTGTTGAACTTCATTGATGGGATTTGGTCGGCTTGTGGCGGCGAGAGACTCATCGTGTTCACTACTAATTATGTCGACAAACTCGATCCTGCTCTCGTTAGAAGAGGAAGGATGGACAAGCACATAGAGTTGTCTTATTGTTGCTTTGAGTCCTTCAAAGTGCTTGCTAGGAACTACTTGGACGTCGAATCGCATCATTTGTTCGCGGAGATTGAGCGACTTTTGGGGGAAACTAACATGGCTCCTGCTGATGTTGCGGAGAACATTATGCCCAAGTCGGATGAGGAAGATGCAGATATGTGTCTGAAGAATTTGGTTGAAGCTCTCGAGAAGGCAAAGGAAGATGCGAAAAAGAAGGCCGAGGAAGAAGCAAAGTTGAAGGCTGAAGAAGAGGCAAAGTTGAAGGCTGAAGAGGAAGAGAAGCTCAAGGCTGAGAAAGAAGAAAAAGTGGAGAAAGAGAGTGAGAAAAATTCTGTTAAAGAAAATGGGAAATGTACATGCAATGGAACATCAGCTAAGGAAGTGAAGGAAAATGGATCAGTCTCTTCTTAAGCAAGGGCAGAGCTACGTTGTGCCACTGAATTTTTCCTATTTTGGAATTTAGTCTAAAATAATTTGTGTTTTTCTTTTTGTGCGCACTTAAAATTAATTATCTCATATAAACATCTACTAAAACTCTACTATTTTGCCTTTAATCTTATTAGTTATATACATCGAGTGAGAAATTCTGGTCGTATTAAAAAAAATTATGGTATGGGACTTAGTTTTAATATACGTCCCTATTGAACTGGAAGACTAGCTCGGCAGCTGCTCTTAAGGCCGTTAGGGGAAGATAGAAAGTTGCAAGTCTCAGTAAGTTAGAAAGTTGTATGTCTGTAACTTAGAGAACTTCTATGTAAAGTTGTATGTCTTTCTTTACGATAGTATATAAAGTTGTGTGCCTTTCTTGTACTCCAAGTGGTCAGTACTAATTACCATGTGCCATTTTCGATTTGCCGTTATCTATAATAAGAAACTTAATTTTATCAATTCTTTGACTTTGAGTCAGTGTCCCCAAGTTCAGATTTACTGTATCATTGTCATGTCTCAAGGCCATCTCTTTAATAAAGTTTTGAAAACTCCTCAATTTGTTTACGAATTTTCTATATTTAACATTTTCTTTGTATCTAAATTCTTAAATTTAAAGGATATGACATGATACTATTAGAAGGATATTCAATGAGACAGTAAATTCAAAACAACAGATCTCGATTTAGAGTCCCCTTTGAATTTTCTGGGGGTTCTTGCTTCCTTTATTGCTAGAGCATTAAAAATTAAGAATAATTAAGGCCCTACGTCAAAATGTAAAATCTACAAATAGCCTGAATGGGAAGTCTAACAGCTGAGCAGACATTCATTTTTCAAAGTCATGCGAAGTAACAATGACAAATTATACTATAATACTAAAGGAAAGGAACTTTTCACTGTTCTTCATACAGTGTTGCACAGTAAAATTTTTTTTTTCCCTTCACTTTTCCGTTTCAGCTACTACAGTTGAGCACAGTAATGCACATTAAATTTTGGTGTACTATAATTATACTATAATACTAAAGGAAAGGAACTTTTCACTGTTTTTTCTACGGTGTTGCACAGTAAAAATTTTTTTCCCTTCATTTTTCCGTTTCAGCTATTACAGTTGAGCACAGTAATGCACAGTAAATTTTGGTGTACTATAATACTAAAGGAAAGGAACTTTTCACTGTTCTTTCTACAGTGTTGCACAGTAAAATTTTTTTTTCCCTTCACTTTTTCCGTTTCAGCTGCTATAGTTGAGCACAGTGATGCACAGTAAATTTTGGTGTGAAATGACGTTTTTACCCCTGATTTCCTTCAACTGGTTGAGCTCTCCACATTAAATGGACGGTTTTACCCTCATTTTATAATTTTCCACTCAATGGAAGTCAAATTTGGTAATTTATGACTCGTTACCTAATAATAATGGAGTTGATGGGACTATCATGTATAATAAGATTATCACATGACAACTTGAGAATAATTATCAAAAACACCATTAACGAATTATTGATTTTTTGAATGTAATGTTAAAAATTCTCGAGATGAAGTGAACTTATTACGGCAAAATAAAGTTTTAATATTCATTTTATAAAGTGAATTATTATTATAATCAATTAACTATGATATTTATTACCTATGCCATTTTCTGATCAATTATGGTCGGTGCAACAGTAGAAAATATAAATAAATAACACACACAAAAATAGGATAAGATAAAAATAAAATAATTCAACTTTCCTTGTCATAAAAAGTAGAAATTCTTGATTAGTTTTTTTTTTTTTTGGTTAATTAATTTCCATTAAATTTTAAGAATTACTTGGCTGGGTGTCAAAGATGGAGGCTGACTATTTTATGGACTCATGACTAACATTGACCTGAACATGAAACAGTGAAGGAGAAGTGTTGAGAAGAAAACAGGAAAGAAAATAAAGCCATATGCATTATAAGAGAATAAATTATAGTAGGCAACAACGCATCCATTAGATGAACATAAATAATTATTGCAAAGGAGATTTAATCGAAGTAAATTAGATTCTTCATCTGAAGCCAATGCAAAGTGAAGCATGGTAGGAGAAAAGAGAAAAGAAAACGGTAACATAATGATATAAAGAACCCGGAGCATAAGTATGAAATAAAAATGGGGAGACATATCAATAATGTTGTTAAGATATAATTGGAGTTCGATCGAATAGATATAATTGTACAGATTGAAGTTGGATAGTAAATACATGCTAAGATAAATTGGAGTTCCATCGAATATGGGAGAGCATATCTAACATAGATTCATTAAGCGAGTAAATCTGACATATATTCTTGAAGCTAGTCCGCGAAAATACAGTTTTCTTTTATATACATTCCAATAATCTTCACTTAAGTCAATTTGCCAAGTTGAAATTAATTCCCATGCCTAAAGATCAAATTAGGACATTGATAAAGTTAAACATAAGAAAGCCATCAAACTCAAATGTTTATTTTCCCCACAAGTGTTAATGATCACCGTACTAATGAAATTATACTTAGTTTCATTGATTAAAATCATAACCTTCATTGATTATTGATTAATATACTATATTCAGGCAAAAAAGAAAAAATTACAGTACTCTAACTTATGAGAGGAAAAAAAAAAAACCAGACTAATTTACAAATCTATAAATCCATGCTCGCCTACCATGACGCCAACAAAACTACGTCAGCAGTACTAACAAATTTTTGATGATTTATGACCCGCGACAAGACGATTACAAGGCTATCAGGTAATAATTACCAAAAACATATAATTAATAAGCTATTGATTCTTTTATATTATGTTAAAAATTCTCGAGATGAAGTCAACTTATTGTCACAAAATAAAGTATTAATATCCATTTTAGAAAGTGAATTAATAATATAATCAATTAACTTTGATACTTATTAGTTATTACCTACGCTTATTCTACAACACAAGAACAATTTAAACTTAAGACTAAAGCTGGAGAGTTAAGGCTAAGTGAAGTAATAATCAGTAATAGAAACATTTCCCAATCAGTTATGGTTGGTGCAACAGTAGAAAAAAAATAAATAAATAACACACACAAAAATAAGATAAGATAAAAATAAAATAATTCAACTTTCCTTGTCATAAAAAGTAGAAATTGATTAGTTTTTTCTTTTGGTTAATTAATTTCCATTAAATTTTAAGAATTACTTGGCTGGGTGTCAAAGATGGAGGCTGACTATTTTATGGACTCATGACTAACATTCACGGACCTTTCCTCAAGTGGGCCAAAGAAAAAAAAAAAAGAAACGTGGTAAACAAATATGGTTTCCTATTTCAGTCTTCCTTTATTCATAATTGACTAGGAAGCTGTTAGGAAATTCACCAACTGCGTTCCGACTTGATTTCTTTCTCTATATATACGAACAATATAGTTATAAAAAAAATTCACAACCAATTAGTTATAAAAACTCACCCTGAAATATAGTTAGAAATTGAAAAAAATGATGGTGGGTATGGGGGAAATGTGGACTCAAGTAGGCTCAGTTATGGCCAGCTTGATGTTTGTTTATGCCATGTTCCAGCAATATTTCCCTTACCAGTTCCGGGGTTACTTCTCAAAATACTCCAACAAAGTGTTGGGGCTTGTCTATCCTTACATCCAAGTCACCTTCAACGAGTATTCCGGCGAGCGATTCAAGCGGAGTGAGGTCTACTTGGCCATCCAAACCTACCTCAGCGCCAACTCCTCGGAGCGTGCCAGGCGCCTCAAGGCTCACGACATCAAGGACAGCAAGTCTCTGGTGCTCAGCCTCGACGACAACGAGGAGGTCACCGATGAATTCCAAGGCGTCAAGGTCTGGTGGACTTCTTACAAGAGCGTCCCGAAGAACAGCACCATTAGTTTGTACCCCAATTCGCACGAGAAGAAGTACTACAGGCTCGCCTTCCACAGACGCCACCGGGACCTTATCACCAGCTCTTATCTTAGTCATATCGTCGAGGAAGGGAAAGGAATCGAGGTGAAGAACCGGCAGAGGAAGCTCTACACTAATGGCGCCAACGAGAATTGGTATGGCGAGAAGAGGACTAAGTGGAGCCATGTCCTCTTTGAGCACCCCGCGACTTTCGACACTTTAGCTATGGATCCCAAGAAGAAGAAGGAGATTATTAAGGATCTGCTTAAGTTCAAGAATGGAAAAGAGTACTACGCTAAAGTCGGCAAGGCTTGGAAACGTGGTTATCTCCTTCATGGTCCCCCGGGGACCGGTAAGTCGACCATGATCTGTGCCATGGCTAATTTTTTAGATTATGATGTCTATGATTTGGAGCTCACTTCGGTTAAGGACAACACCGAGCTGAGGAAGTTGCTGATCGACACGTCGAATAAGTCCATCATTGTGATTGAGGACATCGATTGTTCGCTTGATCTCACCGGGCAAAGAAAGAAGGAAAAGGAGAAGAAAAAAGGAGATGAAGAAGGGAAAGACCCTGTTCGTAAAAAGGCTGAAGAGACGGAAGACGCGAACAAGAGCAAGGTTACGCTTTCGGGGTTGTTGAACTTCATTGATGGGATTTGGTCGGCTTGTGGCGGCGAGAGACTCATCGTGTTCACTACTAATTATGTCGACAAACTCGATCCTGCTCTCGTTAGAAGAGGAAGGATGGACAAGCACATAGAGTTGTCTTATTGTTGCTTTGAGTCCTTCAAAGTGCTTGCTAGGAACTACTTGGACGTCGAATCGCATCATTTGTTCGCGGAGATTGAGCGACTTTTGGGGGAAACTAACATGGCTCCTGCTGATGTTGCGGAGAACATTATGCCCAAGTCGGATGAGGAAGATGCAGATATTTGTCTGAAGAATTTGGTTGAAGCTCTCGAGAAGGCGAAGGAAGATGCGAAAAAGAAGGCCGAGGAAGAAGCAAAGTCGAAGGCTGAAGAAGAGGCAAAGTTGAAGGCTGAAGAGGAAGAGAAGCTCAAGGCTGAGAAAGAAGAAAAAGTGGAGAAAGAGAGGGAGAAAAATTCTGTTAAAGAAAATGGGAAGTGTACGTGTAATGGAACATCAGCTAAGGAAGTGAAGGAAAATGGATCAGTCTCTTCTTAAGCAAGGGCAGAGCTACGTTGTGCCACTGAATTTTTCTTATTTTGGAATTTAGTCTAAAATATTTTGTATTTATCCTTTTGTGCGCTCTTAAAATTAATTATCTCATATAAACATCTACTAAAACTCTACTATTTTGCCTTTAAACTTATTAGTTATATACATTGAGTGAGAAATTCTAGTCGTATTAAAAATAAAGTTATGGTATGGGACTTAGTTTTAATATACGTCCCTATTGAACTGGAAGACTAGCTCGGCAGCTGCTCTTAAGGCCGTTAGGGGAAGATAGAAAGTTGTAAGTCTCAGTAAGTTAGAAAGTCGTATGTCTGTGACTTAAAAAACTTCTATGTAAAGTTGTATGTCTTTCTTTACGATAGTATATAAAGTTGTGTGCCTTTCTTGTACTCCTAGTGGCCAGTACTAATTACCATGTGCCATTTTCGATTTGCCGAAACTTAATTTTATCAGTTCTATGACTTTGAGTCAGTGTCCCCAAGTTCAGATATACTATATCATTTTCATGTCTCAAAGGCCGTCTCTTTAATAGAGTTTTGAAAACTCGTCAATTTGTTTGAGAATTTTTTATATTTAACATTTTCTTTGTATCTAAATTCTTAAATTTAAAGGATATAACGTGATACTATTAGAAGGATATTTAATGAGACAGCAAATTAAAAACAACAGATCTCGATTTTGAGTCCCCTTTGAATTTTCTTGGGGGTTCTTGCTTCCTTTATTGCTAGAGCATTAAAAATTAAGAATAATTAAGGCACTATGTCAAAATGTAAAATCTACATAGAGCCTAAATGGGAAGTCTAACAGCTGAGCAGACATTCATTTTTCAAAGTCATGTGAAGTAACAACGACAAATCAATACCATTATTTGCAAGATTATCACCTAAATTTAAATTCATGACTTGAATTCTTACATGTTAATTTTAGAAGCTTGAAAAATCGGGTGTTACAGTTCTTCACTTCGTGTAAAAATTCCGTACTCAAAATTTAATGCTTTTAGTATGTCCAATTAAATAGTAATTCAAACAAACTTACTTAACATTAAAGTTGACTGAGTTCTCGATCCCATGACATCTCTAAAAACGTGCTCTAATATCATGATTTAAATCCTTACATGTTAAGCTATAAGCTCAAAAAATCAGATCTTTTAGTTAATCATTCGAAATATCAATCTTGGGGCTTCTTCTTGTATAAGTGCGTTTATTATTTTATTTCTATCTCTTTTAGTAGAGAAATATATAATGATAATAATAATGATAGTAATAATATTTACTATAACAATTACAAATGAGTCATATATTCATCATTTTTTTTGACACATGTCATTCCCTCTTTTGTTTTTTCTTTTTTTTTTTTTTTTTTTAATTCTCTTTCATTCTTTCCACTTCCCTTTCTTTCTTTCCTTTTTTTTTTTCACTTACTAAAATTTTATCTCATTTACTTTATTAAAATATTTCTCTCAGCATACTTATTTTATTTTATTTTTTTTTTCACGATCATCTTAGATTCTCAATTACTATTTTTTCAATATATAGATATTATTTTTTGTACTCTTTAAAATTATTTTTCACTTTCATACACGTACTAATCTATTTTTTTTTATGTTCTCTTTCATCGTTTTAAATTTTTATTTTTCATTCTCTTTTACCCATAATGAAATAATTTTTTTAAAAAATTTATTGTTACTCAAATATATTTTTATTCTATGAGTATCATCTCAACTATTATTTTTTTATAACATCATCCAATTAACTTTCTACGTGATTCGCTAACTTCTCTCCAATTTCTAACTACTTAAATATTTTCTCCTCAGTAATATCCTCTGAACAACTATTTTCTCATAATACTTCATAATTAATTTTTTATTTCACAAATTGATTAAACACGTGCATAGTACGTGCCTCTAACTAGTAATAATAAAAAGGAGCAGAAGATGAAGGCTAAAAATGGAGAAAGGACGTTGTTCGTTTCCGGGACATATCCCTTGTTAGGCTGCAAAAGCCGTCAAATTTGATGCCAAAACTTAAAATAAGAATAATAAGAATAATAATAAAATTTATAAAGCAGGCATTGGAAGTGCTCGTTTCATGATATAATTCACAATTCATTGAAAGAACAACCATACCAACCAAATAATAATAAATGAGTATTATACTGAATGAATCAAACAATTTGTAGATTTGTTCATCACAAAAACAAACAAACAAACAAACAAACAAAAATAAAAAATAAAAAATAAAAAATAAAAAAACAAACAAACAAACAAAAACAAAAACAAAAAAAAAAAAAAAAAAAAAAAAACAAACAAACGAACAAAAACAAAAAAACAAAAACAAAAAAAGAAAAAAGAAAAAAATTTAAACTAAACAATATGTAGATATTAAATTCCAGGCTACCCGACCAAGTCAACTGTGATATAATGTACGTAGTCAACTTTGTTTCATCAGGTTTTGCCTTTGGCTTTCCTGGTTTTGCAGAGTCTTCGGCTCTTCTTTTTAGGTTTGATAGGAAGCTTTTTCAGCCAAAACAAAAAACAAAAAACAAAAATAAAACAAAAATAAAAACAAAAAAGGAAGAAAACTTGGTTTCATAAAGTACTTTGTTTTGGAAGGAACCAAATTAATAACAATATCTTAATATAAAGAAATTTGACACAAGACCTATTTTTAGAGTTACTTAGTTGGTCTTTGTTTTACAGCTAATGCTGAGTTGTACAGTTGCTAGTGGCTAGCTCATGCTGAGCTGTAAAGTTAATTATTTTTTTTGACTTGCTAGCTATATATATATAGCTGTAGGATTGTAAAGCAGAGCATAATAGAAAAATCAGTTTTCTATTCTCACACAAACTTTCTTCTCCTGCGTAATATGGTATCAGAGCAAATCTCTGCTGCTTGATTTCTCGTCTCATTCTCTTCATTTTCTTTGATTTGTTCTTCCTTGTTTCGATCGGTTCATTCATTTCGATTCAAGCTTCGATTTGATCTTCGTCTTTAACCTCCATGGAAATCCAAAGTTCTGGTGCTTCCTTTTCATCAAATGGCAGATCCGCCATTGATGATCCTCTCAGTCCGTATTTCCTTCATCATTCGGATAGTCCTGGTCTTGTTCTGGTTTCACAGCCATTATCTGGAGAAAACTACGCCTCCTGGAGTCGAGCAATGACCATCGCTCTTTCTGTGAAGAACAAACTCGGATTTATTGACGGTTCCATTACGAAACCAGACGGTAATGACTCGAATCTTCTTAATTCGTGGATCAGAAACAACAACATTGTGATTTCGTGGATTTTGAACTCTGTTTCTAAGGAGATTTCTGCGAGTATCATATTTGCTGAATCTGCTGTTAAGATCTGGCTTGATCTTAAGGATCGGTTTCAACAAAGCAACGGACCTCGGATATTTCAGTTGCGTCGTGACTTGATGAATCTGAACCAGGATCAAAATTCAGTTAGTGTGTATTTCACTAAACTGAAAGCCTTATGGGAGGAATTGAGCATTTACAGGCCTAGTTGTACCTGTGGAAAGTGCACTTGCGGGGGAGTCAAAGAACTCTACTCTCATTACCAGATGAAGTACATTATGTCCTTTCTCATGGGTTTAAATGAGTCCTTTGCTCAAGTTAGAGGTCAACTATTGCTCATGGATCCTCTTCCACCCATAAATAAGGTCTTTTCTTTGATTTCTCAAGACAAACGTCAACGAAAGGTTGGTTCTTTACCAGCTCCAGGTACTGATTTCACTAACAACATGGCCTTTGCTGTTAAGAATGAGTCTACAAAAAGGTCTGGTAACACTCCTGCAGATGGAACCAACAGAGGTCAAAGGAAAGATCGACCTTTCTGTACTCACTGCAATTATCATGGACATACCATAGACAAGTGTTACAAGATTCATGGTTATCCTCCAGGATTCAGACAACGTCAGAAAACTCAATCTCAATCCAACAACAGTCACAATACTACTGTGAATCAAATTTCTAACCAATCTGGTTTTGATGATAAGCCTGACAGGGACCATGCTGGTGTTGGAAACTTCTTTCAGAACCTTAACAGTTCCCAGTGTCAGCAGCTGATGGCCTTGTTGTCCACTCAGTTGTCATCTAACATTCGCGCAAATGAACAGCCAGATGCTCCTTCCACTTCCTACACCACAGGTACCTGTTTTTCTGTTGCAGTAAATCAAGTTCTTTCTTCTCTACGGTTTTGGATAGTTGATTCAGGTGCTTCTCAACATGTTTGTTCAAATGTTCTTGCCTTTGAATTTTTGAGGCCAATACACCACTCTACAGTCACTTTGCCAAATCAGACTTGTATACTTGTCAGTTTCAATGGTGATGTCAGGCTTGGTCCACACTTAGTTCTCAAGGATGCTCTATTTGTTCCCCAGTTCAAGTTTAACTTGATCTATGTCAGTTCACTCACTACTACCTCACGGCTTACCGTTGACTTCTTTCCTGATCACTTCACAATTCAGGAACTCAACAGCAAGACGATGATTGGCAGGGGTAAAAAGCTTGAGGGTCTCTATGTCCTTGATGCCAATGATACAAATGAAGGATTGTTAGCTCAAGCCTACGTTAATAAAGTCTCTGTTCAAGTTTGGCATAATAGACTTGGTCATCTATCTGATAAGAGATTAGATGTCTTGAAGCATCAGTTGAATTGTGATGTTACACGATCTCCTGTGGCCACTCCTTGTTATATTTGCCCTTTGGCTAAACAGAGAAAGTTGTCTTTTGTTTCTCACAACAACATGTCTCAATTACCTTTTGACTTGATTCACTGTGACATTTGGGGGCCATACCATGTGCCTGCTCATTTTGGTCATCAGTATTTTCTCACCTTAGTAGATGATTGTACTCGATTTACTTGGGTTTTCTTGCTTAAGCAAAAATCTGAAGTGGTTACTGTAATTCCCAAATTTTTCAACATGATTGCTACTCAGTTTGATACAAAAATCAAAGAGTTCAGATCAGATAATGCCAAAGAGTTGGCTTTCACTGATTTTTTTAATGATCAAGGAGTGATGCATCAATTTTCTTGTGTAGACCGCCCTCAACAGAATTCTGTGGTTGAAAGAAAACATCAACATCTTTTGAATGTTGCTCGTGCCCTCTACTTTCAATCACGGCTTCCTATTCAGTTTTGGACTGAATGTGTGCTTACTGCTGCTTTCTTGATTAATCGAACACCGTCTCCCCTTCTGCAGAACAAGACTCCGTATGAACTTCTCTACAAGAGGCATGTTGACTATTCTTCTTTTCGAGTGTTTGGCTGTCTTGCTTTTGCTTCCACTATTTCTGCTCATCGCTCCAAGTTTCATCCTCGAGCTCGGGTTTGCATTTTTCTTGGATATCCACATGGCATGAAGGCCTACAGATTGCTTGATATTCAATCTAAGCAAATCTTTGTTTCTAGAGACGTTGTGTTCCATGAGGATGTTTTCCCTTTCCATTCGGTCACTGATGTTGCTACTCTTGGTGATCCTTTTCCTGATCTGGTCTTGCCAACTCCATTTCTTGAGGTTCTTGTTCTTCGTGACCTTCCACAGCCCACTTCTCCTTCTCCATCAGTTCCTATTCCTCCTTCGGTTCCTGTCCCTCTTCGAAGGTCCTCCAGGCCTGTTAAACCACCTTCATATCTCAGGGACTTTCATTGCAATTTGTTCTCTCTTGAGAATAATTTTGCTTTTTCTGGTTGCCAAGAACTTGTGTCTGGCTGCAAGCCTTTATATCCCCTCTCACAGTTTCTCTCCTATGACTCTCTTTCTCCTTCCTACAGGCATTTTATTTTGAATGTCTCTCCTCATTTTGAGCCACAATTCTATCATCAGGCTATTAAATTTCCCCACTGGCGTGCAGCTTTGCAGACTGAATTGGATGCTCTGGAGTTCAACAATACTTGGTCTGTTGTTCCTTTACCACCAGGGAAACATTCCATTGGTTGTAAATGGATATACAAGATCAAATATAACTCCAATGGCTCTATTGAACGTCATAAAGCTCGGTTAGTTGCTAAGGGTTACACACAACAAGAGGGGGTGGATTTTGTTGAGACCTTTTCTCCTGTTGCCAAACTGGTAACTGTGAAAGTTTTGTTAGCCCTTGCTGCCACTCACAAATGGCATTTGGTTCAACTCGATGTGAACAATGCTTTTCTTAATGGGGATTTGTTTGAGGAAGTGTATATGGATCTGCCTCTTGGATACAACCGTATGGGGAAGCTGCATGATCATGGCCCGAAGTTCGTGTGCAAATTACATAAGTCCATTTATGGACTCAAGCAGGCCTCCCGACAGTGGTATTCCAAATTTTCGAATTCTCTTCTTCAATTTGGGTTTCGCCAGTCTAAATCAGATTATTCTCTGTTCACCAAGGGCTCGGGTTCTTCATTTGTTGCCTTACTTGTCTATGTTGATGATATTATCATCACTAGTTCCTCTCTCTAAGCCATCGATTCTCTCAAGTTCTTTCTTCACAGCCACTTCAAACTCAAAGATTTGGGTCCTTTGAAGTACTTCCTGGGTTTGGAAATTGCTCGGTCTACCACTGGTATTGTTCTTTCTCAATGCCATTATACCTTGCAATTGCTCGAGGACACAGGTTTTCTTGCTTGTAAACCTGCACGTGTTCCCATGGATCCCAAGATGATTCTTACTGCCACTGATGGTGATGTTCTCCCTGATGTCTCTCAGTATAGATGTCTTATTGGTCGTCTTTTGTATCTCACTCTCTCTCGACCCGATATTACCTTTGCTGTCCACAAATTGAGTCAGTTTCTTGCTCAACCTCGGGTGCCTCATTTGCATGCTGTCCATCATCTCCTTCGATATCTCAAGAACAGTCCTGGCCAAGGTCTTTTCTTTTCCTGCTTGTCTTCCTTACAACTCAAGGCTTTCTCTGATGCTGATTAAAGTTCCTGTCCGGATTCCAGGAAATCTGTCACTGGTTTTTGTGTGTTTTTAGGCGATTCCTTGGTATCTTGGAAAACCAAGAAACAAACTACCATTTCCCGTTCATCTGCTGAGGCAGAATATCGGGCTATGGCAGCCACTGCTTGTGAATTGGTTTGGCTTCGACAGTTACTGACTGATTTTGGTGTTCCGATTTCCTCTCCAGCGCTTCTCTTTTGTGACAACCAAGCTGCCATTCACATTGCTTCGAATCCCACCTTTCATGAGCGAACTAAGCACATTGAGATTGACTGCCACTTTGTTCGTGATAAAGTTACTGCTGGGTCTGTCAAACTCCTGCCCATTCGTTCTCAACATCAACTTGCAGATGTCTTCACTAAACCTTTGCCTTCTACTTCCTTATTTCCTCTCTTATCCAAGATGGCCGTGAAAGACATTCACAGTCCATCTTGTGGGGGAGTTTTAGAGTTACTTAGTTAGTCTTTGTTTTACAGCTAATGCTGAGTTGTACAGTTGCTAGTGGCTAGCTCATGCTGAGTTGTAAAGTTAATTATTTCTTTTGACTTGCTAGCTATATATATATATAGCTGTAGGATTGTAAAGCAGAGCATAATAGAAAAATCAGTTTTCTATTCTCACACAAACTTTCTTCTCCTGCGTAATACCTATGGTTATAAAATTAATAATATTAAAGTTAATAGGTTGATCCTAAACTTTTAATTTTGTATAATTTTAGTCTATATTCTTTTCTTATATCTAAAATGACTCTAAACTATTAAAAACGTTATTATAGTAGTCATTTTCAATCATTTTTAGACGAAACACTAGTAGTTAATATTATTTTTTAATCAAATTACTAACAGATTTTATCTAAAAATTAATGAAAAGGGCCATTGTAGCAAAACTTTGGTAGTTAAGAGCATCACTTATACAAAAAAAATGATTAGGAACCAAAGTTATATGAACTTAAAAAGTTGAAGAATTAAATGAATAATTTATCCTAAATATAATTTGTTAAGCATAAGTGCGCATGTGATGATTTGTTCCCAAAATGTAGATTGGAGGGGCTCTTATATGGCAACTCTTTTATGCATCACTTGTCGTGTGGTTTGTGTTTTATTATATGAATTATGCAATTTAAATAACTTTTTCCAATTATACTTGTCATTTAAATCAACTTATAAGTTTTTAAATAAAAGATTACAAATATTGTATGAGTGCCACGTAAGATATGTTTTCTATACACACACACAAAGATGGAGACACAGACTTCGTCCAAGGAAAAAAAATAATGGCCTGTTTGGGGGTAACATCAGCATCTAATTTCTTTTTCTTTGTTTCTTTGTTTCTTTTGGTCTTTTTTTCTCGACTTAAAACTAATTTTCACTATTTACATCTTCAAATATTTATAGTAAACTAAAACTTTATAAGTCCAAAACTTTGTTATTTTAAGTTCAAATGAGATATAAATATATTTTAAATTGTATAGAATTTCGAAAGAGACAAAATAAGATCTATATTTATATATATATTTCCAAAACACAATTTCATTTTTAATAATTTTTTCTCCAAACAACAATTTTTTTTTTTAAATTCAAACACAATTTCAAAATTTCAATTCAAATATGTACAAAACTATCTCTCTAAAACCTCTCCAAACGGGCACTAATTGCTTTAATCACAGCACTAATGCAATCGTAAATAATTTAGGGCCCATGATGGCATTTAGAGATCGGAGATAATTTGAGTTTTAGAAATGTGCATTTTGTGAAAATGAACTTTTTGGAGTAAAAAAGTGTAAAAATTTGAAACATGTTCTGAAAAAATTAACAATAAGATCTTATTTCGTTTATTTCGAAATTCTATGTAATTTAGAAAAAAATAATCATCTCATTTTGACTTAAAAAAATAAAATTATGCACGTTTAAAGTTTGAGTTTTTGTGAAAATGTTTGGAAAAATAAGAAGTAATATTGGAGAAACGAAAAGAAAAACCATGCAGCTCCCTCCACCAACCATCGGAGCGCGGGTAGTTATTGTCCCCATGGGCGACAGATCTATCTGCATGATCTGGACAATTGGCGAAGGTGGATGGATTCGTATGATCCACTTTGGACGGCTTCTCACTTCCGAAGTCAGTGATGGTAGCAGAGGTCACATTTGGGCAGTGGGAGGCTCAGCGACAGGGGGCGATGTAACAGTGTCGGATGGGTGGCCGACTAGTTCAAACGACCTTGTTCTTTTGATTTTTTTTTTTTTTCCTTGTGTGATCTAATGGAAATGTTCTATAATTAATTTGGTGAATCCTTTTAATCTTATCCATTCAAAACCAATTGATGGTTAAAATTTTTTAACCCATTGATAAGGAAAGAGTAGAATTGGTCAAGAAAGTTACTACATTTTGGAAGAATTATTATTTTTATTAGCAGTTTATAAGGATGAAGGTAAATATACACACACACTTATACTCTACCATTTGATATAAATCAAAATGAGAGAGAGGAAGATAAATTTCTGAATACTTGTGCAGTGCGCACAAAGAAAACCCAAAAAAAAAAAAAAAAAAGGGAAATAAATATAATTATCTAGAAAAAATGAAACTAGCCTGTGCGCTTTAACAGGAGATAATTACCATTCTTTACGAAAAAGAAAAGTAGCTTATAGTAAGGTTAATGGACGTGTACTGAGTTTCGAAAGTGAAGATTAAAATAGGTATACCAACAATCATGCACACACACACACACACACACACACATATATATATATATATATATATATTTTAATGAAATCACTATTATCGAATAAATCGGATCAATTAAAATAAAAAAAACTTGTTAACATCAAGATCACACAAAACAAGGTATATTTGTTTAAAAAAAAAAATGTTTAGGCTAAATAAGGATAATTAGCATGTTCAGTCCTTGAATTATGTACTTCAGGTCATTTTGGTTCCAGAACTTTATATCATTAATTAGTCATTGAACTTTTTTGGATAGTTTTGGTTATTGATATTAAAAGTAGTGAAAGATTTTTAAAATTAGAAGAAAAATAATCATGTGTCAATTCTGAAAACATGTAATTTTACTTAAACTATTGTTGTAAAGGTTAAATGAGCTCTTTATTACTATTAGAAGTCATACAACTAGAAATAACAATTTATTTAAAAAATTTCAATTATTAAGTAATAGAGATCCGATTGTCTCAATTAAATTTAAAAAATCTTTCATCAATATTTAATATCACATATTAAAACTGCAAAAAAAAAAAAAAAAGAAAGTCATGATTAATTTTATCAAAAGTAAATGTTTTCAAGTATCAAAATGTACATAACTAAACACATGAGGATTATGATTTATCAATTGTTTTTCTACCTTGAGGGCAGTTTTGGTGGTGACTTTTGGCTTGTGTATGATTTCCCGGTCATCGAGAAAAAGGTGTGAATCATATGGCAAGTGTCCTGACGGAGGCGAGCTCGTGACAGGAGAATGGATGTTATGAAAAAGAACAAGACTTGAATGAGATAGTTGCTGGTGATACGTAGTCGTCAAGTGCTAGGGAGGTTTTGCAATAACTCGACTTCTGCAGCCCAGTTTCATTCGACCATGTGGATCGTTTATTGGCAAGGACTTTTTTGTGTGATTGTTTTTTTTTTTTTTTTTTTTTTTTTTTTTTGGGTTTTGTTTTGTAGTGTGTAGGTTTGTGCATAATAATGACATGTCTTCGCAGTCTTTTCTTGACTAATAAGGGAGGTGGTCTCTCCACCTTCTGTGTTGGTTGTTTATCCATTGTATCTGAATCTTGGCGATGTTTAATCTTGCTAGAGTTAACCCTATTGCTATTGAGTTTGGACCCTTGATTAATTGGAAAATTCCATTAGATGTCAGGATTTTATCAAAAAGAAGCTTTCAATGTACTGAGTTATATATCCGTTTTCGGACCTCAAACATATATTTTTTTCTTTGAACATCATTATAATGATGGATCTATTTTTATTTGAAGGATTTTGTCTAATAAAATACGAGGTCATTTATTATTTTGGTGTTTTCGCATCTCCTTCACAACTTTAATAAAATTTCCCGGCACATCTTAACTATAATAAAAGAGTAGATGAGTGAGCACTGTTCATTTTTGGTCGTCAAAAACGATTCGTTTTAATGCCCCTCTCTACTTTTTGCTTTTCCTTCCTTTTCTGTGACTCTTTGATTGCTTCAGCAACATGCCACTGTAGAGCACCAATTCCAACACTACAAAGCTCCACATGTACATAGGAAAACGATAAAATCTCTTTCACAAAAGTGGAAGCCACGTTTCTTTTCTTTTTTTTTTTTTTTAAATAAAAAAATGAAACCCATGTTTTTTTTAAATAAAAAAATGAAACCCATATTTTTTTCAATGATAAAATAAAACCACTGTCTCTCCCTCCCGTAAATATTTTTTTATTTTCAAATCATCGTGATAATAGCAGCATATGTTTTTGTTTTTCCCATATAAAGTTACAGCACAAATATTAAACAAATATTAAAATGAAAAATAAATAATCATATCTCACTTGTACCAATTCTTTTAGTAAATATTTTACTTGTTATTTTCATTTTGAAGCTCAGCATACCATCATTTCCTCTCTTAAAGATTTTTCTTTTGATATCTAATATAAACTTCATGACCAAAAAACTAATTTCTTTTTATAATCTTAATAGCTATATACTGTGGAGAATTGGAATTTAATATTCCTACCGGAAATGGAATAATTTTTTCATGCTTTTAATTAAGTTTTCTTTTCTTTTTTTTCATGACAATTTATGCGTGTCTTTTTGAATTTTCACAATAGATGAAAGGAGGTTTTTTAATTATAGATATTTCTTAATCTTAACTATATTAAAAGAGTAGAAAGCGTCTTACTGTTCATTTTTCGTAGTAAAAAACGGTGCGTTTTTGTGCATCTTGCTTTTTTTTTTTTTCTGACTCTCAGTATGGGCTTAGTCAACAATTGTAGACAGTTGTTCATGATACTAGCCTTATAGGTGTAAGATATAGCTGTGTAAAAGCCTATATGTCCCTTGCTTTTTTTTTTCTTTATTTCTTTATTTTTTTTATTTTTTGCCTTCCACTTATGTTCCTTGCATATAATTGTTAACTTTGTTTATTTATTTCATTTTTATTTAGTATCATCATTTTAACATTGCCAGACATATTATAAAGGTTAAAATATGATATAAAAATTGATTCCTTTTAAATATGTATCAACTTTTTTTTTTCAGATTATTTTAGTCGCGTTTTAAAATCCTTATTCCAATAATACATCTTATTTTCATAATCCTACACATATAAAAGAGTAAATAAAATTTCACTGTTCCTTTTTAGTAGTCAAAAACGTACTGCCGTTTGGTGCTTTTTTTTTTTTTTTTGCTTTTTCATGGAGAACGCTTTTTTTTTTTTTGCTTTTTAATTGTGATAAGTTTTCTTTTTTTTTTTTTTCATTACATGATCAAACTTTTTTTTTTCTTTTTTAAGAGTTTTCACGATGGATTAAATGAGGTTCTCAACTTTCTACTTTATTACTTTTGATAATATTTATGTAATTATTTTACTTTTTTTGGCATGAAAATTAATTTCAATTTCATTATATTTCCTTAACATTCAATAGAATAATAAATTTAGTTGTAAAATATGCACCTTATTAGTGCGTTTTTGTTTTTTTGGGAAAACTGTTTAAGTGTTGTTGTTGTTGGTTTTTTTTTTTTTTTTTAATGAAACTATTTGGTTCTTCATGTCATTTTTCCATATTTTGTTTTTCTGTTGTTAATTTTTTCTTATCCCCTTTCTACTTTGTTTTACTTATATTTCATCATTTTTTCTTAAATTTCTGGCTTGTCTTTTTTCAATTTTTTTTTTTTTTATACTTCTTCCTGCAACTTTTCTATTTTCTTTCTTTCTTTTTTTTTTTCCCTCCTTATTAGAACCTCAACGTCCCAAATTTTCTCTCTTAAAGTCTGTATTATATCAGCTTTCTCATTGATAACTTTAATATCCTTAATTGATTATGGTCAATCTTCAAAAATAAATTATCAGATTACTGTTGTTTTAAATAATCATTTGCAACAGAAAGATATAAAATTTTGATTTTAAATAACATAATATATACTGTAAATATTGTGAAAGAACAAAATAATCAATACTATTATGTGTTTTATATAATAAATATTAAGTCATCATGATTTTATGATGAAATGTAATTTTTGAATTTAGATAATTATTATTATATTTTATTTTTAAATTAATTAATTATTTATTTATTTTTTATAATATTGTTTATATTACACGTTATAAAAACTACAATTACAGTTTTACACGTGCATTGCACGTATTTCATAACTAGTATTAAAAAAAAAAAACCATAGCTAAACGAGCTAATTACAAAAATATATATTATAAAATCATTAAAACAAAAAAAAAAACAAAAAAAAAAACAAAAAACATAGCTTCAAGAGAATTCGAGCAATGTTATTGCACATACATATATACACCGTAACCGGCGAACATTAGATTGTGTTGCGATGCGCCACTATTAAGCAGCTTCCCTTATGCAGACTTCTCAAACGACTACTATTATGCTTTCTTCTTCGTTTTCCGTCTGCTTTTGAACTCTCTCTCTCTCTCTCTCTCTGGGTATTTTTCTCGCTCTAAACCCCTTTTCCCCTGCTTCTTTCACTTTTCTTCTTTGAATTATTATTATTATTATTATTTTGCCCAGCAATGGAAATTTTGATCTTAATATTTAGAATAATGTGTGTATATATATATTTTCAGAGCTTGGGCAGTAACAACAATGTCGACCTTCGGAAGCACTTCCACTGGGAATCCCAATCCCAATAATTCCTTTGAGGTATCTTATTTCTGATATGTATATATGTGTGTTTGTCTCTGTGTGTGTGTGTGTGTGTGTGTGCGTGTGTGTGCGTGTGTGTATGCATGTATGTATGATTTTGTGAAGTGATGGAAGATTGTTTAATTGAGGCAGATCTGTCAGATGCTAGAGAACTGAGATATATTTTTTCAAAATATATTTTCAGCTTAAGGGTATTACCGAAGTCTAGTTTCCTATGTACTTTTCTGTATTTGATTCTCTAAGTTTTCCTATGCATTTAAGCTGATTCTGGAGTTTTTTAAGTAAAAATAGGCATTTCTTTTTAGATTTTTGTGATGGGTTTATTCTTTTGCAGTTTTTTGCATCTTATTTCGAAGACAAATTTAATGGCTCTAATTGGGGAAATTAGGGCTCATCCGTAATAAATTCATTCCTAAATTTGGGTGGTTTTGATGATTTCCTGTTACTTTTCTCTAACCCTTTTTAAGTTAGATTAGACTTCATATACGTATTTGTTCTTGATATTGTTTCCCCTTTCATATTTGATTTTGTGTCTAAGGGAATAGGAAATTCTTTTTTTTTTTTTCCTTTTCTTTTTCTAGTAATTACTTAGCTTATATCAATTTTTAATTCTTTGTTTAGGTGACTCAACCTCCTAGTGATTCTGTTTCAAGCATTAGTTTTAGTCCGAAGGCCAATCACCTGGTCGCAACTTCGTGGGACAATCAGGTGTGTTTCGTTAGTTCTTGTCCAGCTTTTTGTTCTGAAGCGTAAATCATGCATTTCTTAATTTTTTCTTCTGGTTTCGTTGAAACAAAGTTTTATTCCATATTGTATTATTGATTTCGTAGGTGAGATGTTGGGAGATTATGCGAAATGGGAATGTCTTAGGCAGTACGCCCAAGGCTTCAATATCTCATGACCAGCCGGTAAACAAATGTTCTTTTCGTTTGTTTGTAAATTTAATTTCTTATTTGCTTTTATTTTCTATTTTCATTTTTCTACTTGTTGAATCTTTGAGTTTCAATGGTCACTCATTGACTTCGTTTTTCTGTAAGGTCTTGTGCTCAACTTGGAAGGATGACGGGACAACCGTCTTTTCTGGAGGATGTGACAAGCAAGTGAAAATGTGGCCTTTGCTGTCGGGTGGTCAAGCAATGACTGTGGCGATGCACGATGCACCCATTAAAGAGGTTGCTTGGATACCGGAGATGAGCCTCTTGGTGACAGGAAGCTGGGATAAGACCTTGAAGTAATTTTTATTTTTTCTTATTTATTTTTTCAGGTTTTCATTTGTTAATATAATACATCTTTTTGTCGATAGTCCTTTGTTATTAATAGACCCAAAATTTCTAATGTTCATCTACCATAAATGTTCCCTATCAACATAATGTAAATTACAGTACGGTCAATCTGCATTTTGTGCAGAAGCTATCACACCTTTACTCCTGTGTTTATCTCCTCATCAAAATGCATTTGACAACAAAATGTCCGCTAAAAGCTATAATCATATGCCGGTCTGTGCAACTTTTTAATTTTTCAAGTGAAATTTGATTTTTGTGTGTGTGTGTGTGTGTTTTTTTTTTTTTTTTTTTTTTTTTAAAGAATAGTTTACTCATGGTGGAGAAAGTTGTATTTAGCAATAAAATGACAGCTAAAAGCTATAAACATATTCCATATACCGATAGGGCTGTTTGCTTTCTGCATGCACACCCAGTTCTGTGCATGCTTTTATAATTTCCATACAACCTTATCAACTAATGTGTTTGGGCTCTAAGGTTATTTAGTTCGTGGAAAACAATCATCCTGTTTTATAGGTATTGGGATACTAGACAACCAAATCCAGTCCACACACAACAACTCCCAGATCGTTGTTATGCCCTGACGGTGAGGCATCCACTGATGGTTGTTGGCACTGCAGACAGGAATCTCATAGTCTTTAATTTGCAGAACCCACAGGTAACGCACTTGCAATTAATTTGATGGTTGAACTTAGTGTTTAGAACAATGTGAAGGTGCATTTGAAATAGTTAGATACTCGAGGATGATTGAACAGAAATTAAAATGTTTCAACGTTTACTGGTTGAGTATTCGGATTTAGAAGAATCGTCAATTTTATTAGCAATGATATGAATAGTAAAGGATGTAGCTCATTGTTATTATTATTTTTGTGCGCTAATTTAAGAAATTTTGACTGGCAGTGGGTATCGTAGCCGATTTGCAAACTGAGCTTTCACTAGCGGTCAAAGTTCAGATAGTGTAATCATAAGAGAATCTGTTTTCACCTGTTTTTAGGCAGTGCCTGTATGGTTGTGCAGCATCCATTCTTTTCCTTCTTATAGAAAAAAAATCAGAAGCATCAGAGTTGTTTTTTACAATGATCAACGGTTGAGAAGGTGTTTGAAGTAAGGAGTTCAAGGACTCCTGGTTTTGTTTAAGAACTAGAGGTCTTGCTTTTGTGGATTTCTGGTCCTCCTTTCTATCCTTTAATTGAATTTTTATTAAAAAAATAGAAATAAAAATTAAGTTCAATGCTTCAGATAAGAAAATCCTATAGAGATGTCTAATATAAAACTACTGACATCGACTTCTTCTTCCATTCTCATTATTGGTTGAATACTTTCACAGACTGAGTTCAAGAGAATTATGTCGCCGTTGAAGTATCAGACAAGATGTGTTGCTGCCTTTCCTGATCAGCAGGGTTTCTTGGTAATCTTTAGTGTTATTTAGTTATTTTTGACATTTTTTCTGTTAAATGGTGAATGTTAAAACCTGACATTTTACTTGTATGTATGAATTCAAAAATTACTTGTCATGGCATGCTCTGTGGGACAGTGAAATGTTAATTTGTTGTTAGATTTAAGTTGACAGATTGGTTCCAAGCCATCTTATGTGTAAAAAAATTTCCATGGGCTTTAGTTACATTTTAGCTATGATAGTTGTGATTATGTCGTGTCCTATTTAAGGCGTTTATCAATAGAACATTAAAAAGCCCTCCTCTTGTGGCATGGTGAGAGCAGCTGAAATTACCTGAATTCTAATGACTTCAATTAGAAGAAAGGAAACAAACAACAGACAAGAAAATGGTTTATGGTGATATATGTTAGAATTTTCGAACTCATCATTTTTATTGGAATTTTATAAAGAACAGAACGCTGAAAATGTTACACAAATTTCAAAGAAGTTGCTCAATTATGATAATTGAGAAATTTGCATTAGAATTTATGCTAACCTCATCAAATTTGGTTGTGCAACAAAAACCCTATATTTCTAGGTAGAATCTGTTGAGAGAGAATTTTTTGAGATATAAAGCTACGACTTAGAAATCAGGTTTCTCTGTTTTCAGATTTTATATTTTTGGCAGGCCCTTAAGAATTGTTAAATGTTATGTTTTATGTTCTTTATATCTGAATTAGGTAGTGGGGCTGGATTTCTTGGTACTGCTGTTTCTCCTGTTTATCTCATTGTTATTGAAAGGATTCTGTCCTGAATTTTTATTATTTAAGTGTGTCTCCATGTGTAACTGCATTGAAATAGGTTTTCTGGGATTTGATTTTTGTGGTACTTTCCAGGTTGGTTCAATAGAAGGGAGAGTTGGTGTGCATCATCTAGATGATACACAGCAAAGCAAAAATTTTACTTTCAAATGCCACAGAGATGGCACTGAGATATACTCTGTCAACTCTTTGAATTTCCATCCTGTAAGATTTTCTTTTGTCCTTAAATACATATATACACATCATATTGTGTGAAATATTTTGATGGTATAACTCAATTTTGGCCACCTTTATCGATTTCTGTTCCGTTTATCAATGTTGTTGAGAAAATTTTTAATGTCCCTCAAAAGTTTTGCATGTTGCTGAAGTAGATATTTGCTTTGAACTTGCATGATGTTGGAAGACCTAACATCATGTTCCTTTTAGCATCTATATATATGCATTGAAATCTGACTATTCTTTAGAGATCTGTTAGGTCAATTTCAAGAGAGAGAAGATGAAATAGATTCTGGCTGTAAATTGCTATATTTATCTTTTCATTGATACGCCTGTTGTGACGATATGTGGTTCTTTTTTTTCAGGTGCATCACACTTTTGCTACTGCAGGCTCTGATGGGGCCTTTAATTTCTGGGATAAGGACAGTAAACAGAGACTTAAGGTGTTTCCGAATATCTTTTTGGTTTTCAATTCACTTTTAAAACCTCTTTGTTTCAGTTTATTCTACTTGCTATGTGCTTTCCATGCTAATATAAGACAGGAAGTCAAGTTTATATGCGATTTATATACATATATGATTTATATGCATATAAAAAGAATTGTTATTGGTGTTCATTTCATTTCTTCAACTTTCGAGATTACTTTACCGTACTTTCATGCATGTCAATTATCTTCTTCAGATCTTACGAATTACATGTTATTCTGTTGTACTTTTATTTTGGAAGGATTGAAAAACATTATAACTTGGTGCTAGTGACTCAGAATTCCTCTCGATGACAAGTTTAGATTTAACCGAGAACGTTCTTATTTCAACAGTTTTTTGCCCATATCTCATATCACGCATGTACACATCTGTGCCCATGTGTGTGTGTGTGTGTGTGTGTGTGTGTGTGTGTGTGTGTGTGTGTGTGTGTGTGTGTGTGTGTGTGTGTGTAACATATGCATATTAATGTATATATGTCATGTGTATATTTATTTCTTGAATACATCACGACATTTTTTTTTTGGTATTTTTTCTTGAATATATCCTTTATGGGGCTGTGCCTCTTGTTCTTGTTGTAATCTCACTCCCATTCTTTTGCAATATAATTTTCTTTCGTAACTTATTGATGGGTTCTCTTTTAGCATTACTGTCCAACTTTAACACATGTTTCTTCTCCCAGGCAATGTCAAGGTGCAGTCAACCAATACCTTGCAGTACGTTCAACAATGATGGCTCGATATTTGCGTACTCGGTACTTCTCCTCTTCATGTCCTTACATTTTATCTGGAATTAGTTTTAGTATCATCTCTCCATTCTCCTCTGCTGAAGCTGTTATACTCTATAGGCAGATTAATCCACTGAGAGGCAAAACATATAAACAATCACCGGATAGATAAATTTGCCTACTGCTCTCTTTGCATGCACGGGGACACAAAACACTCACTCTCCCTCTCTCTTTTGTATACACGGAGACACCAAAAAATGTACAGGGATGGGTGAGACAAAGGTGCAATTGTGACACTATAAGGGCAAATCATCTACTGTTTCCCGTGGACCATCATAAACTTTTAATCCATAATTACTGTATAAAATTTTACACATGAATGCTTCAAAAATCCACCTATATAGGTCTTATTTACGTCTAGCGTTCTTGTGTGTTTTGAAGTTTTATTTAATGCTTCAAGTCTTACAGTTAGAGAATGCCAATGTCCTTTAGGTAGGTTGGTAGGGCTCCTCCTTGCTAAATGCTTGGGTTTGAGTCACCCCAATTGTGTTGGTTGGGGTGTTATGAGCAATCCGCTTCGTGAGGGATCCATATGTCATGCAGGGAGGTGTCCAAAACTTACCATTGGAGAAAAACTATTTGGGTAATTTTTCCTTTTGATTCCTCAACCTTTTTTTCTTTTCTTCTGTAGGTCTGCTACGACTGGAGCAAGGGTGCAGAAAATCACAATCCTGCAACAGCGAAGACGTACATTTACCTGCACTTGCCACAGGTGTGTTCTTGTTCATGATTTGGTGCATCGAAATTTTTTGTAGCTTCTATACCTCAAAATCGGAAACTCCAACTAGTAATACAAACTCCCATCTCTTTTATTTCTTGGCGCAGGAGTCCGAGGTGAAAGGCAAGCCGCGAGTCGGGACAAGTGGAAGAAAGTAGAAGTGCTCATTAAACTATTATGTTACCAAGTAGCTGAGAAATTCGACTTTTCCCTTGTATATGGATTTTTAGTTTTAACTTTTACCCCGCAGGCCGGTTAATGCCCAATGATTTGGTTCTTGTGCTCAGACAGAAGCCTAGCTGAATTGAGGCTTTTGTGTATTGCTTGAAGTTGGTAGATGTTTTGGCTTTAGGTTCTTGTTGTACGACCTTTTTGAGTACGCTTCTTTATGTAAGTTATGTCATGTTATTCAGTGGTTGAAAGTTATTCTTTTTACCTCTTTATTTTTTATTTTAGTTTTTTTTTTTTTGGTGTGTGATTTTTATTTTTTGTAATGATTTTTTTGGCAACTTAAAGTAATATTTTTGTTGGACTTTTCTCTCGTGAGAATTTATTTCCTTTGATGAGTCTAAGCAAGTGTTGCATCCTCCTACAGTCCTACTATCCTTCTTTTGATGCCATTGTTATCGAATGACTATTTTTCCTTTTTCTTTTCTTTTCTTTTTTTTTTTTTTTTTTTTTTCCAAATTTTATGACGCTATGGTAGAATAAAATAAAATAACCAAAAAAAATTTTTTTTTTGAAAAATTGAAGTCTACAATTCAGGCTCATTTTGTAAATAATTCAATTCATTTTTATTTTTTGGTCATTGGGTTTTTGCCAGTGCTGTTCAAGTTTCTGACATTATTAATCCGTGAAACATGAGGAGATGTTAAGGGGAGAAACATTTAGATGTAGTCATTCAAGGGGTGTTTGATTTTAATCTCATTTTAAATTAAATTGTATTTTTTTTATCATTATTTTTGTTTTTTTTTGAAAATTTTTTTTATATTTTCTAAAAAAGTTTTTTATCTTTTCTAAAAAATTATTATTAAAATTTAAAAATTTTAAACTAAACTCATTCACCAGATATATACGAAAGTATTTGAATGAAATCATTTTGGTTGGAAATATTTAGGGATAATTAGGGGATATATGGCAAATACAAGGAGTGGATTGATTTTTTCCACGGACATAAAAACTCTTGTAGAAATTGTCATAACCATGACATCATTATTATTATAATCAAAACTTTAAAATTTAAAAAACTAATTTTTTTTTTTTTTCCCTCCACATTTTCTCACTCTCCGTTTCAACACTCTCCATCGCTTTGTCTCTCTTCCTCCACCCACACAGGCACACACACACGCTCTCTCTCTCTTCCCTTTCTCTCTCTTCCCTCACTCTCTCCTCACTTCCGATCGCCGGCGCCTGTCGTCACTCTGATTGCCTTCCACGCCGCTGATCTGCCCCCTCTCTTCTAGTTTTCTGTCCATTGCGTCGGTCGACTTCGTCTCGTCGGTAAGGAGCCGCTAGCCATCGTTGTCTCCTCGCCGGAGCAGCAGATGACTGGATCGGGCCGTCGTTGTCTCTCTTCCCCTTGCTCTCTCTCTGCCCTACGGTTGCCGACTCCTCGTCGGAGATCCACCATGGAGGAGTTATCAGATCGCCAAATCGAGGGATTCGCCAGCCGATCAGCCTCCGCACGACGATCTCCAACCGCGACGACGACGGGCGGTTCTCCTAGCTTCGATTTCGAAGTTCGAGATCGGGCGACGACGGTCGATTCTTCCGGTGAGTCCGAGATCAGGGTGGATCGTGGCGATCTCCCTCAGAACCATGCCAAACTCGCGGTTTTGTCCCCCGTGCCGCCGACTCAACCGTCTTCTTCACCAGCCCGACCTCGTCGGAAAATTTCGTCATCTCTCGGGACGTCGTGATCGGAGCTGCAAATCCGAGCTCCAACTAATTGCATTTTTTACATTTTTATTTTACTTATTTTTAGCTTTGATTATTGTGGAATTATTTTCTTTTTCGAAAATTTTTAGTTTTTTTTTTTTTTGTGGTTTTTTTAAATTTTGGTGCGTATGATTTATGATTTTTCTAGAATTGTGGTGTTATTTGGTAAAATTTGGTATTTGTTTAATTATCTCCGGTGATGTAATCCGAAAAGTCTGGTGAAATCAGAAAATTTTCATTGGTAACCACTTGGTAACTAACCGTAACTATTTGATAACTATTTGACAACTAACTGATTATCAGTTGGAGGTAGTGGTCACCGATCGAAAACTTGTGCCAGTTGATAATCAACCGGTTCAACTAATTACTTATTAATAACGAGTTACAATCTTTGTAAACTTGTAACCAAGTGATTATCAATTGGTAATCAGGTGGTTACATTAAGATATCAATTACGATTTTAAAATAATTAAATAAATAAGTATTTATGAATGTTATCAAAGACATTTCTTATAAGACTTTTTTCTTGTATGGCAAAAATCAATCTAAAGCATGATTTTGTAACATTTGTCTAAAGTTCCCAAATATTTAAAATTGTAGAAAACATCCAAAAGCCAAAATGATCTTCCTTTACCCATCGGAATATAAAATTTTATGCACAAATTACAAAGGTTTATAACATTTTATGCCATTTTTAAATGCAACGTGTCAAATGCTTATATGAAATTTTGGGAAATGAAATATTTAAAATGTTAAAAAATGGTTGAAATAAACTGCTAGGCTTACCATAATTTTTTAAAATCAAAAGAATATTTTACTCAATTAAAAGAGAAAGTTCAGCCGTCAAAGTATCATAAAATACTCGGAATTCAAGGAAAATAACACCTATAAAATAATTTTATTTATTTATTTTTGAGGGATGTTTGGACTTTCAATATAAATTCTACTTTTACAATTTAATTTTTCCTTGCATTTGGTTCGTTGTTAGGAATGAAAAATTTAAGTTAAAATTGATTAATTTTTTTAAAAATTAATTATAAATTTAGTTAACTTTTCAGAAAAAAAAAGATAAAAATTAAGATGTAAAAGTATAGTTTAATTGAAATTAAATTATAACATCAAACAAAGCTATCATTTTCTTTTAAGATTTACTATTCGTACAGTTTTGTAACTCAAATTTTAAAAACTCATAATTTTACATAAACAAGTCCAAATAAGATATATTTTTTTTTTTATAAATTATATAAAATTTCGAGATGAACAAAATAAGTTTCATATTAATATATATTTTTTTTTCAGAATATATTTTAAGTTTTTATATTTTTTAATTCAAACAGTTCAAACATTTCGATAAGCATATAATCAATCAAAATCTAAATTTTACGATCCAAATCTTAACACTAAATACTTTAACACTAAATACACGCTTAGTCTTTTGACAACTTAAACTTTATTTGATATTCAAATTTAACTTTAATTAAATTATATTTTTTTCTATCAATTTTTATCCCTTTTTTTTTATATCAACAAAAATTCTAATTGATTTTTTAAAAAATAATCAATGTCGATCAATTTACAAATTTAGATTACTGATTTTTGGATGGTACGACTGTGAGAATTCAAAGTGGAAGCCATGAAAACTTCAACTTCCAAGCAATAGCACCAATTCTTCCACGCCCGCGCCCTCTTTCTCTCTCTCTCTCTGACTCTCCACTGTTAGTTTTAGCGTCGAATCCTCTCTCTTTCCCATCCGCCGCCATTTTCTACCATTCTTTGGGTTCATAAAGCTTTGCCTTTTTCTTCCTCTTCTTCACCCGCAGAATCGAAGAATATGGCCATGGTCATGGAAGGTGCGGCGGCTATGGCGATTTCCGTTAAATTCCCCTCCTTCAAAATCATCAGAAGTACCTCCCGGCCTTCTCGAACCTTCCGAAGCTTCTCCGTCTCCGCCTCCGCCTCCTCGGCTTCTGCTCCTCCGTCCGTCAATTCGCTCGGTCACCTCACCCGCCCCGATTTCCCAATTCTCGACCAGGTTCGTCTTTCATTTTTATGGCCTTTTTTTTTTTTTTTTTTGTGTGTCGAATTTCTTAATTTTTGCCTACTTTTAACTTGGCTGCCGAGAAATTCCGCGAAAATTAAGGTAGGTTGTGATCATTTATGTCCAGAAAAGAGCAAAAAATCGAGTTTGTTGATTGATCAGATTTCATTTGTGTGGTGTTTTTGTGATTAAAGTTGATTATTTTTGTTGGTTATTACTTTATTCGTTGATTTGGAATTAGATAAAAATCTGTGTGTTTTCTAGTTGTTTAAAACTGTGCTTTGAGGTATGGTTTAGTTTTTATTAATTTGACTGGACATTGAGTATGGTTTTCGAACGTTTGTGATATGTAGTTACAGGACTTGACATGATTTTGCAGGAAGTAAACGGCTCCAAACTTGTATACTTGGACAACGCTGCGACTTCCCAGAAGCCTGCCGCCGTCTTGAGAGCTATACAAACCTACTATGGAGCTTACAACTCGAACGTGCATCGCGGGATTCATTTCTTAAGGTACATGGTGATTAGTTGTTGTGAAAATTATTATAAAGCTAGAGTGACGTGTTGAATTTAGGATTGAGGTAGATAAAGTTGATAATTTCATCGAGTGATGATGATTTTGGCAAGGGAGAGATTGTTCATTAGTTGCATATTTAATATTTAAGCTTTTTTCGTTTTCATGGAAATAGTGCAAAGGCGACAGAAGAGTATGAGTTGGCAAGAAAGAAGATTGCATCTTTTATCAATGCATCGGATTCTAGTGAGATTGTTTTTACACGGAACGCTACCGAAGCTATCAATCTTGTAGCTTACTCATGGGGCCTCCAAATTTGAAACCTGGAGATGAGGTGCATTTCTTAATTTCCTTGGATTTCAAACTGCCAAAATTTGAAAATTTGCATGCATATCTTAATCTTTTAGGCATTACATTGGTAGATGAAGAATGCAATTTTTCTTCATTGTTTTTGTCAGTATGATGATCATCATCTCCCTCTCCCTTTTTTTTTTTTTTTTTAATTTGTTCTGTTTATTTTACTATTTCATTTTTTTTTCAACACAATTTATGAATCTCTAAAGAAATATGAAATACAACGCAATGGACAAAATTTATCTTTTCAATTACTGTTATAAACTTTGAACGCAATATCTAGATTTGAGCCACAGTGAATCTTTGCTTTATTTAGAACAACTTCTGAATTCTATTGCAAAATTTCTAGGCCACCATCCATAATTTTCCCCAACACAAGAGGTCTTTGGTACTTTTTAGAGACGCGATTTACTGATCTGGAACAATGATTATTGAAGCCCATCTTTCTAACACTTTCAATTCAAAATTGCATCCTATGGCTGTTAAAACTGCACACACACGCACACACACACACACACACACACACACACACACACACACACACACACACATAAACAAACAAATGTAATTTGTCTTATTTGCTTACATAGGGCATTTAGAGTTTGGGGACCTGTCTGTTGAAATTCTGTAGTTATGGAAGGTTAAGGTTTGTGTTATATGCTTATTAGAGTTTGGGGACCTGTCGTTGGAAGGTGTGTAGTTATGGAAGTTTGAGGATGTGTTAACTGGAAATTGCAGAATTTGTTAAGCTTTCTGAAGGGGCATGCGGGGGTTACATGTTGTGGAAAGTGCTAGACTTGTGGGTTTTTAACAGGCTAATAGGGGGCATAACCAGGAAGGTAAATGGATTCATTTGCGGTAAGATTCCAAGATGCTTGAATGATTGTGCTTTAGTTATTTTAAACTGTGTAGTACTGGCAAGAAATTGGGATATTTGGTTGTAGAAGGTCAAGTTAACTTTCAAAGGCAGCTTTAAGAGGAAGTTTTCAAATAGGGTAGATGTAATTTTTGTCTTGTTTTTGGTGTCTGTCCTGAAGGAATTTTAATAATTATTCTTTCTCCCTCTGATTTTGATGGGTTGGAAAGGTCTGTTTTGATGTTTTTATTCAATTTGGCTCTTGATCTGTTGTTACAGCAAAATTGCCTTGTTTTGCAATGAAATGCATTTGCACTAGTAGAATTTCATTGCTTGAGCAAAAAGAAGACCATAGCCCGGAAGCATGTTCTTTGTGATAATTTCATAAATACCAAAGTATTCATGATTCAATGATTGTGAATAGAAGCCAAAGTTGAAAAAATTATATAAAGAGAAAAAATTTGCAACATCGAAAGAACTAGTCTTAATCTTTACCACGCCAATCACCAACAGGATACCCTGATGTCTCTCTTCAATGTGCTTAGCCCTAGAGATTTTTTCTATATCCAAGATATTTGTACTGTAGACCTCCTGATACAATGTCTGATACGATGTCTAAGTGATGTAGAACAAATCCTTATGAACCCACAACTGACAATGTCCAATCAGTTTAGGAAGCTCACCTGCACGGTGGTCGTTTCATGATGGTCGGTGGCCTATTCTCCAATCCATTATGGGTAAACCTCACCTGGTCATGGCTTTGATACAGATCCTGTGCACCTTCCTTCTTGTTCCCAGAAATTATGGCCATTATTTTTATATATTTACTTAGTTTTATGGAAAGTTATGGCCGTGACTAGGGACAATACAACTTATATACAATTATTTGAAGACATCGGATACCACTGAGCTTGTATTACCATTTTTGGCAGTTCCGGATGAGTGATTCTTGGGACAATTGCAATTTGAAAGCAAGCTTGATGGGTTTGTATTTATAGATATAAGGCCTAGTGGATCTAAATAATGTCCATGGTCTGTAGTTTTGCAGAGAAGTCACAGAAAGTGACTTGGAGCATCTTCCTTTACATCTTTATTTATAATTTTCAAGTGGCTTTTACTATCTCCTCAACTTAATCGTGACGACATTTTTCATCTACCTTATTTATAAAGCATCTGTGCCTGGTCCAGTGGTGCTTTTACTTGGGCTATTTCTGGAGGTTTTTAGGACATAATCTTGTAGTTGTACTGGAAAATTGTATGTATCTTTTTTGATCTTTCTAGGAGGAGTAATCTTTCCCTTGAGGTTGGTAAACATATTCATAAAATGCTTTTTTTTTTTTTTTTTTTCCTTTGCAAGTAAAGAACTTTTACATGCTCTTTTTTTATCATATGGGAGAACTTTAATGTAATCTGTCAATGCACATGTCCTACTTTATAGTTTATGTTAAATTGCCTTTTTGCAGATCGTAGTTACAATAGCTGAACATCATAGTGCTATTGTTCCTTGGCAAATTGTGGCCCAAAAGACGGGGGCTGTGCTGAAATTTGTGACCTTAAGTCAAGATGAGGTTCCAGATCTGGACTGTTAAAAAGATTGTTGTCGACGAAGACAAAACTTGTTGTAGTTCATCACGTCTCAAAATATGCTGGTATGTTTCTCTCCCTCTTAAAATATATATATATATTTTGTGTGTGTGTGCGTGTGTGTGTCTTTTTTTCATATATATATAAATATATAATATATATATTTCTGCTGTTCTTTTAATAAGACTAAAGAAGTTGGCTTCTGTGGGTGTCTCAGATATGTCCTGAATGTGTCTTCTGATTTCGCGCGTTTTTTAATGATTATGTTTTAGAAGATCTTCCCGATTAAACAAAATGGCAAGTCACATGATCATAGTTTTGATATGATCTATTTCTTTAGCATCTGTTCTTCCTGTTGCGGATATCGTGCTTTGGGCTCATGATGTTGGAGCTAAAGTACTAATCGATGCTTGTCAAAGTGTTCCACACATGGTGGTTGATGTCAGAACATTGATGCTGATTTCTTGTTGCATCTTCTCATAAGGTTAGGATACTTTTGTATTCTTTTTGATAATTTTGGCTTATGGACAAGCATATCAAGTTAAGGAAATACTTCAGATGTGTGGGGCCTACAGGGCATCGGATTCTTATATGGAAAGATAGATATCTTGTCTTCCATGCCTCCATTCTTAGGTAACTTAGCGTCCTTTTGAAGTTGAACTTTTGTGCTTTGAAATTTCAATGTTCTGTTTACAAGAGTTCTTTCACATCTATACCCAGAAAACTGGGGTTGGAGTTGTGCTATTTGCAACTTACTTTAGCATTAATGATTTTGCCCATTTTCTAGGTGGTGGAGAGATGATCTCTGATGTCTTTCTAGATCATTCGACTTATGCAGAACCACCATCCAGGTTGGCGGAACTTCTTTGGAATTTGTTTCCTTTCTGATACATGTCATTGTATTCATCGGCCTTTTAATATATCAGATTTGAGGCGGGAACACCAGCAATCGGAGAAGCAATAGGATTAGGAGCAGCAATTGATTATTTGTCAATACTTGGTATGCAGAAGATACATGATTATGAGGTTAGCTCAGCATCTTTTTTTTTTTTTTCCTGCTATTTTTCTCACGCTAAAGAAGCTCGACATTGGCCTCATTACCTCTAAAAGCTGGGAAATGGAACATCCACTGCATTCCTAGTCCGCGTCATTGATGAGTTTTTTGCTACTTTTTAACAGGTAGAGCTGGCGGACTATTTATATGAAAGCCTCCGATCGGTCCTAATGTTCGAATTTATGGCCCTGTACCTTCAGCAAATGTCCGTCGTGCTGCACTTTGTTCGTTCAATGTCGATAACATTCACCCAACGGATATTGCTACTTTTCTTGATCAACAGGTAATTAGACAACAAGATTTATAGTTCGGTAATTGTTACGAGAGGGATCTTGAATGGCTACTGACGTGTGTAATTTCAGCATGGTGTGGCTATCAGGTCAGGTCACCACTGTGCTCAACCCCTCCACCGCAGTTTAGGAATCAGCGCAAGTGCGCGCATAAGCCTTTACTTCTACAACACTAAAGACGATGTCGATTACTTCATTCAGGCTCTAAATGATACGGTCAGCTTCTTCAACTCTTTCAAGTAGAGCCAACAAGTCTCTACCCAGCTTATTGTACATTTTCTATTAAATCTGTATGTGCTTATACCCAACTACATTTAGGAGCATTATTATTGTTATTATTATTATTTCAAGTATTAATTGTGTTGGGAAGGGTCTAATCTTCTTACTTTCTTTCAATACAAAAAGGGTAATTTATCAATGAAAACATTTCTTTTCTGATTCTTAGTGAAACTTTTCCAAGGGAACGTTCTTATGTTATAGTAGCATGTTGTGATTTTGTTGCTTGGAACATTCGATCAAGATCAGAAACCCTTTTATGTTTCCCAAAAACACACACACACACACACACACACACATATTTGTCTATATTTTTATATTTTTTAAATTTTACATAAAATCTCTGGCTAGGAGCTCCGGCGCGGCGTTGCTCCTCGCCATATGGCTATCCACCACCGCGAACTTCCATACCCTGGCACGATTCCATAAATTTGAAAATAGATAATACCTGAATCTTAATAAAATATTCCCTAAAAAAAAGAATCTTATTAAAATAAAGTGTAGTTTCAACTTTCAAGTGTATTCGAGCACAATAAATAATTGAGTTTCTAACAAGAAAACGAAGTAAATTTTCAGAGCAGTACAAAAATTACACGACCAAGGTTCAGTGGTGTGGTTGGTGTCAATGTGTGAGGTGGTGGCGGTGGTGCGAGGAGCGACGGTGGTGAGATATGGACCAATGCAAGCAGCATATTTGCGAGTTTTGGACGGAAAATTCGTTTTTGAGTAAAGGAAACAACTCAGCTTTCATACCAACATCCTACTCAGTTCACTTATCTCTATTATGTGTCAGTTAGTGAAGGATTCTAAAAATCGTAAGGCGGAAAAGGAAAAAAAAAAAAAAAGAGAGAAGTCTAAAGATCAAGCACCAGTTAAAGAAGGTTGAAAGTAAGAGAAAAGTTTTGATACGTGACAAGGTTGTTCATCCTCATTCTTTGCCCAAGCCTATTGCCGCTTGTGAACTTCAATCTATACCAAGTTCTTTTAAATTGCTTTATCCCAAAAAAAAAAAAACAAAAAAAAGGTTCTTTTAAACTGTATCTTCTATATATGAACGCCTAGTTAAAGAACATCAACTAGTATTGTTCCTTATCATTTTCACTTATAATTGTAATGATGTATAATTAAATGATAATTTTACTAACAAAATGTGTAAATTTTATTTAAAATAATGTCATCAAGTCATAATGAGAATTATAATTATTGCTTTAGAAACATTCCATCCTATCATTAGTTTCACCGTGAGCTCCGCCACTAATTAGTCGAGACACTTTATTTCAACATTTTTGTATTAAAGGAGATAATTGACTTTCTCATCACATGATGAAAGACCCAGAATTCTTTTTTTCCTAGAGCCACCATGTTTATGGACTTATCATACTAAGGACATTTGGATGCTAGCAACTTTATTGAAAAAAAAAAAAAAAATTATGTGTAAATTACCCAAGTATCTCACCACAAGTAATTTGTGTCAAGGGCAAACGCATATTCCGAAGAAGTAAGGTACAAATTTTCCTTCACTTCGCCCCCAAAAATTTTCAACTAATAGTTCTTATGTAGGATTTTTTTAAGGGTTTATCTAATTTGCTCAAATTCAAATTCTAACTTTTGAGTATACTCATATTTCGTAACTCTTTTTAAATATATTTCGATTACACACTATGTTTTGACTTTTAACTTTTAATACCCACATTTCAAATTTAAAATCTCATATATATAAAGCAAAATCAACTATACACTAAATCATTTAGTTCATACATTTATAAACTTATAAAACTTTAAAAGGTGAAATGAACTTGATCACAAGCTTTGCTCATTTGTAAGAAGAAAAGAAAGATACAAATATTATATAGAAAAAAGATTAAAGGGAAGTTAAAAAAAATAATTAAGGTGCAATATTAATTTAGTTCAAAATTTGACCCCCCCCAGCCCAAAAAAAAAAAAAAAAAAAAAATCTCCGCCGGGGCATATCAATAGATGTCATTATTGGCTAGAAACAAGCCGTCGGAGAGCAAGCAGTGGGATCAAGAAAATCAACCAACGATTCACGATTAGCCAAGTTGATCAATTAATGAATCCACGAGGATATATTTTCATCAAATAATCTTTCGCCCAAAATTATCCCCTACCCCACTTGGAAACTTAACCTCAATATCGTAAATTTTACTAATTTACTTTTAACGTGATTCACAAAGCAATTAGAAATTAACATTATTTATACATAAGATATATTGTTTAATAGAAAAACAATTAAAAAAAAAAAATGAACAGAAATTATTTGTTTTTGTGTATGTATCGCTTGACTTACTTTCCTCGAAGCTCTTTCGATCTGCTAAAAAAATTCAGTGCGGTTTCCCTATCAATGAGACAATTAGGACAGAGAGAGGGAAACATATATATATATATATATATATATATTCAAACACTTTCATCACTAATAGTTATTTTAAACATTGCTTCATTATAAGATGTAATATTCGAATCGTCGCACCCTCAACTTTTATATATTAAAACAATACACGATCATCATCTAAGATACTATGGTGGAGACATTCAAAAAGAAAAATGTGATGAAATTGTCTGAAAAAGAGTCATACTGAAAATTAATATCATTTCCATTATTTTAAATTGTCTCCATAGCTCACTTTCAACATGTCATAATACCTCTTTATCAATTGAGATGTTGGAAGGACTATTCTAAGTACTGTTTAGATGACCCTTGATTTATGCCACAAATTTTGACACCACTACAAATTTTACATTAAAAGAAAAAAAGTTTTCTTGACTATTCTTATTGAGAAAAATGTTGTCAGACGCGCTTAAAAAAGCATCCGCGTGAAGATTTTTAAAAAACAATCATGAGCAACTCTCGTCAATGGTTTTGGAAAACTGTCGTTAAAAATACTTTAAAAAAAAAATGTTGCACCAAAGACTCACGATCATCATAGCCGTTGCCACCGACTCCTACGACCACACCTACCGTCACTGTCAATGTAAAATTATGAGATGTTGTATCACCAA
>CM046377.1:16632095-16696254 GCA_025413485.1 Ficus microcarpa | reverse complement strand
TCTCCACTGTTAGTTTTAGCGTCGAATCCTCTCTCTTTCCCATCCGCCGCCATTTTCTACCATTCTTTGGGTTCATAAAGCTTTGCCTTTTTCTTCCTCTTCTTCACCCGCAGAATCGAAGAATATGGCCATGGTCATGGAAGGTGCGGCGGCTATGGCGATTTCCGTTAAATTCCCCTCCTTCAAAATCATCAGAAGTACCTCCCGGCCTTCTCGAACCTTCCGAAGCTTCTCCGTCTCCGCCTCCGCCTCCTCGGCTTCTGCTCCTCCGTCCGTCAATTCGCTCGGTCACCTCACCCGCCCCGATTTCCCAATTCTCGACCAGGTTCGTCTTTCATTTTTATGGCCTTTTTTTTTTTTTTTTGTGTGTCGAATTTCTTAATTTTTGCCTACTTTTAACTTGGCTGCCGAGAAATTCCGCGAAAATTAAGGTAGGTTGTGATCATTTATGTCCAGAAAAGAGCAAAAAATCGAGTTTGTTGATTGATCAGATTTCATTTGTGTGGTGTTTTTGTGATTAAAGTTGATTATTTTTGTTGGTTATTACTTTATTCGTTGATTTGGAATTAGATAAAAATCTGTGTGTTTTCTAGTTGTTTAAAACTGTGCTTTGAGGTATGGTTTAGTTTTTATTAATTTGACTGGACATTGAGTATGGTTTTCGAACGTTTGTGATATGTAGTTACAGGACTTGACATGATTTTGCAGGAAGTAAACGGCTCCAAACTTGTATACTTGGACAACGCTGCGACTTCCCAGAAGCCTGCCGCCGTCTTGAGAGCTATACAAACCTACTATGGAGCTTACAACTCGAACGTGCATCGCGGGATTCATTTCTTAAGGTACATGGTGATTAGTTGTTGTGAAAATTATTATAAAGCTAGAGTGACGTGTTGAATTTAGGATTGAGGTAGATAAAGTTGATAATTTCATCGAGTGATGATGATTTTTGGCAAGGGAGAGATTGTTCATTAGTTGCATATTTAATATTTAAGCTTTTTTCGTTTTCATGGAAATAGTGCAAAGGCGACAGAAGAGTATGAGTTGGCAAGAAAGAAGATTGCATCTTTTATCAATGCATCGGATTCTAGTGAGATTGTTTTTACACGGAACGCTACCGAAGCTATCAATCTTGTAGCTTACTCATGGGGCCTCCAAAATTTGAAACCTGGAGATGAGGTGCATTTCTTAATTTCCTTGGATTTCAAACTGCCAAAATTTGAAAATTTGCATGCATATCTTAATCTTTTAGGCATTACATTGGTAGATGAAGAATGCAATTTTTCTTCATTGTTTTTGTCAGTATGATGATCATCATCTCCCTCTCCCTTTTTTTTTTTTTTTTTTTATTTGTTCTGTTTATTTTACTATTTCATTTTTTTTTCAACACAATTTATGAATCTCTAAGAAATATGAAATACAACGCAATGGACAAAATTTATCTTTTCAATTACTGTTATAAACTTTGAACGCAATATCTAGATTTGAGCCACAGTGAATCTTTGCTTTATTTAGAACAACTTCTGAATTCTATTGCAAAATTTCTAGGCCACCATCCATAATTTTCCCCAACACAAGAGGTCTTTGGTACTTTTTAGAGACGCGATTTACTGATCTGGAACAATGATTATTGAAGCCCATCTTTCTAACACTTTCAATTCAAAATTGCATCCTATGGCTGTTAAAACTGCACACACACGCACACACACACACACACACCACACACACACACACACACACACACACACATAAACAAACAAATGTAATTTGTCTTATTTGCTTACATAGGGCATTTAGAGTTTGGGGACCTGTCTGTTGAAATTCTGTAGTTATGGAAGGTTAAGGTTTGTGTTATATGCTTATTAGAGTTTGGGGACCTGTCGTTGGAAGGTGTGTAGTTATGGAAGTTTGAGGATGTGTTAACTGGAAATTGCAGAATTTGTTAAGCTTTCTGAAGGGGCATGCGGGGGTTACATGTTGTGGAAAGTGCTAGACTTGTGGGTTTTTAACAGGCTAATAGGGGGCATAACCAGGAAGGTAAATGGATTCATTTGCGGTAAGATTCCAAGATGCTTGAATGATTGTGCTTTAGTTATTTTAAACTGTGTAGTACTGGCAAGAAATTGGGATATTTGGTTGTAGAAGGTCAAGTTAACTTTCAAAGGCAGCTTTAAGAGGAAGTTTTCAAATAGGGTAGATGTAATTTTTGTCTTGTTTTTGGTGTCTGTCCTGAAGGAATTTTAATAATTATTCTTTCTCCCTCTGATTTTGATGGGTTGGAAAGGTCTGTTTTGATGTTTTTATTCAATTTGGCTCTTGATCTGTTGTTACAGCAAAATTGCCTTGTTTTGCAATGAAATGCATTTGCACTAGTAGAATTTCATTGCTTGAGCAAAAAGAAGACCATAGCCCGGAAGCATGTTCTTTGGTGATAATTTCATAAATACCAAAGTATTCATGATTCAATGATTGTGAATAGAAGCCAAAGTTGAAAAAATTATATAAAGAGAAAAAATTTGCAACATCGAAAGAACTAGTCTTAATCTTTACCACGCCAATCACCAACAGGATACCCTGATGTCTCTCTTCAATGTGCTTAGCCCTAGAGATTTTTTCTATATCCAAGATATTTGTACTGTAGACCTCCTGATACAATGTCTGATACGATGTCTAAGTGATGTAGAACAAATCCTTATGAACCCACAACTGACAATGTCCAATCAGTTTAGGAAGCTCACCTGCACGGTGGTCGTTTCATGATGGTCGGTGGCCTATTCTCCAATCCATTATGGGTAAACCTCACCTGGTCATGGCTTTGATACAGATCCTGTGCACCTTCCTTCTTGTTCCCAGAAATTATGGCCATTATTTTTATATATTTACTTAGTTTTATGGAAAGTTATGGCCGTGACTAGGGACAATACAACTTATATACAATTATTTGAAGACATCGGATACCACTGAGCTTGTATACCATTTTTGGCAGTTCCGGATGAGTGATTCTTGGGACAATGCAATTTGAAAGCAAGCTTGATGGGTTTGTATTTATAGATATAAGGCCTAGTGGATCTAAATAATGTCCATGGTCTGTAGTTTTGCAGAGAAGTCACAGAAAGTGACTTGGAGCATCTTCCTTTACATCTTTATTTATAATTTTCAAGTGGCTTTTACTATCTCCTCAACTTAATCGTGACGACATTTTTCATCTACCTTATTTATAAAGCATCTGTGCCTGGTCCAGTGGTGCTTTTACTTGGGCTATTTCTGGAGGTTTTTAGGACATAATCTTGTAGTTGTACTGGAAAATTGTATGTATCTTTTTTGATCTTTCTAGGAGGAGTAATCTTTCCCTTGAGGTTGGTAAACATATTCATAAAATGCTTTTTTTTTTTTTTTTTTCCTTTGCAAGTAAAGAACTTTTACATGCTCTTTTTTTATCATATGGGAGAACTTTAATGTAATCTGTCAATGCACATGTCCTACTTTATAGTTTATGTTAAATTGCCTTTTTGCAGATCGTAGTTACAATAGCTGAACATCATAGTGCTATTGTTCCTTGGCAAATTGTGGCCCAAAAGACGGGGGCTGTGCTGAAATTTGTGACCTTAAGTCAAGATGAGGTTCCAGATCTGGACTTGTTAAAAAGATTGTTGTCGACGAAGACAAAACTTGTTGTAGTTCATCACGTCTCAAATATGCTTGGTATGTTTCTCTCCCTCTTAAATATATATATATTTGTGTGTGTGTGCGTGTGTGTGTCTTTTTTTCATATATATATAAATATATATATATATATTCTGCTGTCTTTTAATAAGACTAAAGAAGTTGGCTTCTGTGGGTGTCTCAGATATGTCCTGAATGTGTCTTCTGATTTCGCGCGTTTTTTAATGATTATGTTTTAGAAGATCTTCCCGATTAAACAAAATGGCAAGTCACATGATCATAGTTTTGATATGATCTATTTCTTTAGCATCTGTTCTTCCTGTTGCGGATATCGTGCTTTGGGCTCATGATGTTGGAGCTAAAGTACTAATCGATGCTTGTCAAAGTGTTCCACACATGGTGGTTGATGTTCAGAACATTGATGCTGATTTTCTTGTTGCATCTTCTCATAAGGTTAGGATACTTTTGTATTCTTTTTGATAATTTTGGCTTATGGACAAGCATATCAAGTTAAGGAAATACTTCAGATGTGTGGGCCTACAGGCATCGGATTCTTATATGGAAAGATAGATATCTTGTCTTCCATGCCTCCATTCTTAGGTAACTTAGCGTCCTTTTGAAGTTGAACTTTTGTGCTTTGAAATTTCAATGTTCTGTTTACAAGAGTTCTTTCACATCTATACCCAGAAAACTGGGGTTGGAGTTGTGCTATTTGCAACTTACTTTAGCATTAATGATTTTGCCCATTTTCTAGGTGGTGGAGAGATGATCTCTGATGTCTTTCTAGATCATTCGACTTATGCAGAACCACCATCCAGGTTGGCGGAACTTCTTTGGAATTTGTTTCCTTTCTGATACATGTCATTGTATTCATCGGCCTTTTAATATATCAGATTTGAGGCGGGAACACCAGCAATCGGAGAAGCAATAGGATTAGGAGCAGCAATTGATTATTTGTCAATACTTGGTATGCAGAAGATACATGATTATGAGGTTAGCTCAGCATCTTTTTTTTTTTTTTCCTGCTATTTTTCTCACGCTAAAGAAGCTCGACATTGGCCTCATTACCTCTAAAAGCTGGGAAATGGAACATCCACTGCATTCCTAGTCCGCGTCATTGATGAGTTTTTTGCTACTTTTTAACAGGTAGAGCTGGCGGACTATTTATATGAAAGCCTCCGATCGGTCCCTAATGTTCGAATTTATGGCCCTGTACCTTCAGCAAATGTCCGTCGTGCACTTTGTTTTCGTTCAATGTAAACATTCACCCAACGGATATTGCTACTTTTCTGATCAACAGGTAATTAGACAACAAGATTTATAGTTCGGTAATTGTTACGAAAGGGATCTTGAATGGCTACTGACGTGTGTAATTTCAGCATGGTGTGGCTATCAGGTCAGGTCACCACTGTGCTCAACCCCTCCACCGCAGTTTAGGAATCAGCGCAAGTGCGCGCGTAAGCCTTTACTTCTACAACACTAAAGACGATGTCGATTACTTCATTCAGGCTCTAAATGATACGGTCAGCTTCTTCAACTCTTTCAAGTAGAGCCAACAAGTCTCTACCCAGCTTATTGTACATTTTCTATTAAATCTGTATGTGCTTATACCCAACTACATTTAGGAGCATTATTATTGTTATTATTATTATTTCAAGTATTAATTGTGTTGGGAAGGGTCTAATCTTCTTACTTTCTTTCAATACAAAAAGGGTAATTTATCAATGAAAACATTTCTTTTCTGATTCTTAGTGAAACTTTTCCAAGGGAACGTTCTTATGTTATAGTAGCATGTTGTGATTTTGTTGCTTGGAACATTCGATCAAGATCAGAAACCCTTTTATGTTTCCCAAAACACACACACACACACACATATTTGTATATATTTATATATTTTTTTAAATTTTACATAAAATCTCTGGCTAGGAGCTCTGGCGCGGCGTTGCTCCTCGCCATATGGCTATCCACCACCGCGAACTTCCATACCCTGGCACGATTCCATAAATTTGAAAATAGATAATACCTGAATCTTAATAAAATATTCCCTAAAAAAAAGAATCTTATTAAAATAAAGTGTAGTTTCAACTTTCAAGTGTATTCGAGCACAATAAATAATTGAGTTTCTAACAAGAAAACGAAGTAAATTTTCAGAGCAGTACAAAAATTACACGACCAAGGTTCAGTGGTGTGGTTGGTGTCAATGTGTGAGGTGGTGGCGGTGGTGCGAGGAGCGACGGTGGTGAGATATGGACCAATGCAAGCAGCATATTTGCGAGTTTTGGACGGAAAATTCGTTTTTGAGTAAAGGAAACAACTCAGCTTTCATACCAACATCCTACTCAGTTCACTTATCTCTATTATGTGTCAGTTAGTGAAGGATTCTAAAAATCGTAAGGCGGAAAAGGAAAAAAAAAAAAAAAAAGAAGTCTAAAGATCGAGCACCAGTTAAAGAAGGTTGAAAGTAAGAGAAAAGTTTTGATACGTGACAAGGTTGTTCATCCTCATTCTTTGCCCAAGCCTATTGCCGCTTGTGAACTTCAATCTATACCAAGTTCTTTTAAATTGCTTTATCCCAAAAAAAAAAAAACAAAAAAAAGGTTCTTTTAAACTGTATCTTCTATATATGAACGCCTAGTTAAAGAACATCAACTAGTATTGTTCCTTATCATTTTTCACTTATAATTGTAATGATGTATAATTATATGATAATTTTACTAACAAAATGCGTAAATTTTATTTAAAATAATGTCATCAAGTCATAATGAGAATTATAATTATTGCTTTAGAAACATTCCATCCTATCATTAGTTTCACCGTGAGCTCCGCCACTAATTAGTCGAGACACTTTATTTCAACACTTTTGTATTAAAGGAGACAATTGACTTCCTCATCACATGATGAAAGACCCAGAATTCTTTTTTTCCTAGAGCCACCATGTTTATGGACTTATCATACTAAGGACATTTGGGTGCCAGCAACTTTATTAAAAAAAATAAAAATTATGTGCATATTACCCATTTATCTCACCACAAGTCACTTGTGTCAAGGGCAAACGCATATTCCGAAGAAGTAAGGTACAAATTTTCCTTCACTTCGCCCCCAAAAATTTTCAACTAATAGTTCTTATGTAGAATTTTTTATCGGTTTATCATTGCTCAAATTCAAATTCTAACTTTTGAGTATACTCATATTTTGTAACTCTTTTTAAATATATTTCGATTATACACTATATTTTACTTTTAACTTTTAATAGCCACATTTCAAATTTAAAATCTCATCATATATAAAGCAAAAATCAATCATTTTAGTTCATAAATTTATGAACTTATAAACTTTAAAAGGTGAAATGAACTTGATCACAAGCTTTGCTCATTTGTAAGAAGAAAAGAAAGATACAAATATTATATAGAAAAAAGATTAAAGGGAAGTTAAAAAAATAATTAAGGTGCAATATTAATTTAGTTCAAAATTTGACCCCCCACCCCAGCCCAAAAAAAAAAAAAAAAAAAAAAAAAGGCTCCGCCGGGCATATCAATAGATGTCATTATTGGCTAGAAACAAGCCGCCGGAGAGCAAACAATGGGATCAAGAAAATTAACCAAGCGATTCACGATTAGCCAAGTTGATCAATTAATGAATCCACGAGGATATATTTTCATCAAATAATCTTTCGCCCAAAATTATCCCCGACCCCCACTTGGAAACTTAACCTGAATATCGTAAATTTTACTAATTTACTTTTAACGTGATTCACAAAGCAATTAGAAATTAACATTATTTATACATAAGATATATTGTTTAATAGAAAAACAATATAAAAAAAAAAAAAGTAAACAGAAACTATTTGTTTTTGTGTGTGTATCGCTTGACTTACTTTCCTTGAAACTCTTTCAATCTGCTAAAAAAATTCAGTGCGGTTTCCCTATCAATGAGACAATTAGGACAGAGAGAGGGAATATATATATATATATATATATATTCAAACACTTTCATCACTAATAGTAATTTTAAACATTGCTTCATTATAAGATGTAATATTCGAATCGTGGCACCCTCAACTTTTATATATTAAAACAATACACGATCATCATCTAAGATACTATGGTGGAGACATTCAAAAAGAAAAATGTGATGAAATTGTCTGAAAAAGAGTCATACTGAAAATTAATATCATTTCCATTATTTTAAATTGTCTCCATAGCTCACTTTCAACATGTCATAATACCTCTTTATCAATTGAGATGTTGGAAGACTATTCTAAGTACTGTTTAGATGACCCTTGATTTATGCCACAAATTTTGACACCACTACAAATTTTACATTAAAAGAAAAAAAGTTTTCTTGACTATTCTTATTGAGAAAAATGTTGTCAGACGCGCTTAAAAAAGCATCCGCGTGAAGATTTTAAAAAACAATCATGAGCCAACTCTCGTCAATGGTTTTTGAAAACTGTCGTTAAAAATACTTTTAAAAAAAAATGTTGCACCAAGACTCACGATCATCATAGCCGTTGCCACCGACTCCTACGACCACACCTACCGTCACTGTCAATGTAAAATTATGAGATGTTGTATCACCAAGTGAATACTAGCTAATTCAATTCTCTCAATATTTAGGAGACCATGTTTTCTCTTTTACTTTTTTTTTTTTTAATATAATGTCGTTAATTATTGTGACATAAGTTTGAGATTCGTAAGTGCAATTGACAAAATCTTAACGCTTTTTTCTTTTTCTTTTTCTTTTTCTTTTTTTTTTTTGGGGAAAATGGGACGACTTTTATGAAAATTAGAGGCCAAGATCAGCCTTTACAAAAATGCCCAAGAACTTTGGCGCCGAATCACACCATATTATTACTATATACTAAAGGAGAGGGTGATTTTACTGTTCCCTCTACAGTATGCCACAGTGCTTTTTCTCTTTTTCCTTTGGTTTTCGCAGGCTTATCTACAGTAACACACAGTATTGCACAGTGCAATTACTTTTTTGCCCTTATGATGTTGCCTGCCTGCTGAGAGCACTACAGTAAATGGGCGGTTTTGCCCCTAAAATGCTGTGAGAACCGATTGGCCCTCAGTTCCTCCACCGCAGGTCACTGTCACTGTTCTTTCTATAGTGATTGAACAGTGCTTTTTGGTTTTTTTGTTCATTTTTCCTTCTTCTGCAACAGTACTGTACAGTTTTGTACAGTACTTTTTGCTAAAATTGTACATCACCGGCAGACCACCACTGGCGGACCACCATCTCCGTCACAGCCCCGCCGTCACCATCCCACCACCGGCAAACCACCATCTCCGTCGCAGCCCCGTCGTCGCCAAACCCTTGCATTTTCTTTCTGTCTGACAGTGATTGAGCACTGCACCCACGGCCTCCTTCTCCCTCCCTTTTTGATTCCCTGTGACCACCGGCGGCTGCCCGTCGGCGAAGGACAAATTGAGCCACTGCGGCCTGGAGGATGAGGACGAGGACGAGGTCGAAGAATGCATACCACAGATTTTGTGCCTGGAATAGTAGGCCTCGGCGTCGCTCAGATCTACCTTGCACCCTTCGACCTGGCACCAAGGCGGCTGGGTCGCCTGGACCGGGCAGGACCGGACCTTCTTCGGCGGCGTCACGGTGGCGGAGGAAGTCGACGACGACCCAGAACTGGATTTTTTGGGGGCGGTCTGACCCACGTCCTCGAAGTAGATTTTCTGGTCGAATTTCAGGCCGTTGAGGGACTCGGTGGAGGAATTCGGCGGCGACGACGAGGACGACTCGCCGGAGCTCGAGCCCGTGATTTCCATCTGCCGGCCATTGCTGCGACGGCGGCGGCGACGACCGTGGTAAGAGTGGGAGTAGGAGTGGGAGTATAGTTAGTGGGAGAGAAGAGAGAGAGAGAAGTCCTTCAAAGCTCATGAAAGTGTTTTTTGCGAGGAGAGAGATACGGTCAGTGTGGAGGAAGGGGGGTGAAAAGCAAACACCTGACGCTGGGCCATGCCTGTTGGAAAAATTGGATCCGGTATTGGAGTTACGGCGCAGCGGAAGTTTTAAAAATTTTATGCCGTTTCCGGAAAAGAAGCTCATGATGCATATAACAATAAATTAATTCATGATCAAGCGTACCTTATTTCTTGGATTCCGGAATTGCTAGAGCGTTTGACCAACGTGTCTTCTCTACTATTCTCGAGTTCCACGTCTCAGAGTGTGTGTGGGCACACGTTCTATGAATCCAAGTGACCGGTAATACTTTCCGAAGTCTAGATCCCTCCTTCTCAATTCCGATGATCCTCGTTGAGAATTTGATCCAACTTCTTTCTTCAAAACTACAAAACAGAAACCGGTTAACCTCCTATGAAAATAATCACTCGGTTTAACCTTTCTCGCAGTTTTGATTCAATGGAATTTTCTTTCTTTTTCTCTCTCACAAGAAAGCCGAATTTTTGATGTGGAAGAAAAAAAATTTTTTTTTTTTTATTAAAAAAACGTTTTTCCCTTTAAAATTATCAAAAATTGGTTTTTCAAGAACTCCTAGCCTTTATATAGTATTACAATCCTTTTCAAAATTTATCTCCTACTTGAAAAATAATTAATAATTATTTTCCGGATAAATCTTGAACCAAAAGATCATACAACTTTAGGGCTAGATTCATTGAACCTAAAAACAAATTTCAAGAGGAAATCCCCTTTAAAATTCGGCCACAAAGTGAGAGAAATCTTGATTGGTGGTTTAAATTTTAAATCAAGAATCTAGACTAGTCAAAAGATCCTAGTCCTATCTAGATTCAAACTTCTTTTAAACCTTTTCGAATTTAAATAGGATTCACATATTTGAATAAATATTTTCCATAAACATTATCCATATTAATTAATTTAAATTAATGAAATATTTCAAATTTTCTTTCCTCACAAAAACCATGCACCTCTTTAATTAGGAAAGAAAAATTCATGAAATAATCTCCATTATTTAAACCAATTAATAATTAAATGTTAGGAATATATTTAAATAATTTTGAAACAAAATTTTCTTCCCTCCATACAATTAAAAAACGTGCACCACTTTTAATTAGGAGAGAAAAATTTTGTTTTCCAAAATTCAAATACAATCTTATTTTCAAAATTCAAATTAACCAATCACATGTTGACAAATCATTTGTCTACAAATTTCACATGTCCAATCCTTTCTGGATTGCATGTTAGAGAGTACCATGTCTTAATAGACATTACAAAATTCCATTTACAATTTACCGATCTCATTAGGAACAAATCCCGAGACGCTTCGTGGAACTATATGAGCTAATAGAGGGACCCGATGGAAATATGTAAAGAGGCTCCTATAATTGTGAAAAATTAATCCCAGATTAATTATCCATCAATTATCAACTTCAAAACTATTCCACTAAAAGTTTGAAGCTGAACTCCTGTTTACATACCGTATTACGAAAGCTCTCTCACGTAGTGCTTCTTCCATGATTTATTCATCGCTTGCTTAATCCCCATATGTTATCCATGATTGAATTAAGGACTTTTTCCGTTTTACCTTTTCAATCATTTTAACTTAAAGTTCAATTATTCTCCATTGAAAGAACCACCAATTGTAAAACCATACAATTGGAAAACCACCAGAGAACACAAAGTAAACCGATGGCCAAGATCTTGTTATACTATCTTTCAATCCCCGAATAATACCTTTAAGTAGATAACATTTACTATCATTAAGATAGCTATGGATTCCGTATCTATGAATCTTGATTTCTCCATCCATAAGTCATGCACCCAAAACACAAGTATGTTGACCATGAATTAACAGTGTCTCACCTTTAGTGCATCAAAGTACATAAGTCATGGATGCGAACTCAAGTAATCATTTCAGGATTAAGATTAATGCAGGATGATAATCAAAGTATCATTGATTCTTATAAACGGAATTATTAAACCGAATCAATTAACACTTTAGGTCCAGTCCAATGTCATACCTCAATACTGGTATACATTAAAGTTTCTACTCGGAACCTATCCGATGGTCAAGACAAACCATCCCTCCAAGGAAGTAGACAACCTTTACAATCTTATCATGAATAAGATCCCCAAATCTTATTCCGTTGATTGCGGACTATTTATTTAGACTGTTATCAAATTACCACGTCTTCTATGCATACCCCGTATACATATGGTAATTCGATATATTACCAACAGCCTAGGAGTATTTTATGTTTGCTCAAAATAATTATACAATCAACAAATGAAAGTAAATAGGACACAACTTATTAAACATGAATAATTTCCTCTTATTAATATCAAAATGTCATATTTACAGAAAATCCCTAAGATTTTCTATCCTTAGGGCACCTATAGATCCCAACAATCTCCCACTTGCCCTAAGCGAGTAAATGTGACATATTACGCATCCCCATGCCTTCGACGTGTTCTTCGAATCTTCTGGCCACCAAAGTCTTCGTGAACGGGTCAGCAAGATTGTCCTCCGATGCGATTTTGCAAACCGTCACATTTCCACTCTCAACAAAGCCTCTGATAATGTGATATTTTCTGTCAATGTGCTTACTCCTCTTATGATGCCTAGGATCCTTGGTATTAGCTACTGCTGCACTGTTGTCACAGTAGAGCACCATAGCTTTATCCATACCAGGAACGACCTCAAGGTCACTAAGGAACCTGCGGAGCCAAACCGCTTCCTTTGATGCCTCACTGGCTGCCACATACTCGGCTTCCATGGTCGAGTCAGCAATACAAGATTGCTTAACACTCCTCCACACAACGGCACCACCTCCAAGGGTGAAGACAGATCCTGAAGTCGATTTCCTTGAATCCTGATCTGATTGAAAATCAGAATCAGTATATCCTATAGGAACAAGGTCCTGACCGGAATACACTAGCATATAATCCCTCGTTCTCCGTAGATACTTGAGTATATGCTTGACCGCAGCCCAATGGTTCGGTCCCGGATTCGACTGATATCGACTTACCATACCAACCGCAAAACAAATGTCAGGCCTAGTGCATAACATAGCGTACATAAGACTACCTACTGCTGATGCATAAGGTACATTTTTCATACGCTCCCTTTCTTCCGATGTCTTGGGACAGTCATCTTTAGAAAGTTTGATTCCAATCCTGAAAGGTTGAGCACCTTTCTTGGAATCCTTCATAGAAAACCTCTCAAGTACTTTATCAATGTATAAAGCTTGGGAGAGTGCTATCGTTTTGTTCTTTCTATCTCTAAAGAGTTGAATACCAAGAACATAACTAGCTTCTCCTAAGTCCTTCATGTCAAACTGTTTGGCTAACCAAACTTTGACAGATGATAGTATTGCCACATCGTTTCCAATAAGCAATATATCATCCACATAGAGTACAAGGAACACCACTTTCTCGTTCTTGATACATTTATAAACACATGGTTCATCAATGTTTTGTTTGAATCCATAAGTTTTGATCGCTTGATCAAACCTAATATTCCAAGAACGAGATGCTTGCTTTAATCCATAAATGGATTTAAGCAACTTGCATACTTTGTCTTCTTGGCCTTTTGCCTTGAATCCGTCTGGTTGTATCATATAGATATCTTCCTCAAGAGAGCCATTTAAGAAAGCTGTCTTGACATCCATTTGCCAGATCTCATAATCGAGAGCAGCCGCAATGGATAAAAGAATGCGGATTGACTTAAGCATTGCTACAGGCGAGAAGGTTTCTTCATAGTCGATTCCTTCTTTCTGCGTATAGCCCTTCGCTACAAGTCTTGCCTTGAAAGTTTCCACTTTCCCATCCACACCTCTCTTCCTCTTGTATACCCACTTACACCCAATCGGTTTTATGCCTTGGGGTAAGTCTACAAGTTTCCAGACTCCGTTGGAATCCATAGATTCCATCTCGGCGTTCATAGCCTTTTGCCAAAGACTAGAATCAACATCCTCCATAGCTTCCTTGTACGTAGCCGGATCATCAATATGTTCTATGGATTCTGCTTCATAAACTTCACCACTGAACATGTACCTTTCAGGTTCCCTGATAATCCTCCCACTACGACGAAGCTCCTGTGGTTGTTGATTCTTTAGTGATTTTTCCGCAGGGTTTTCTGTGACTTTAGGAACATCCAAACCCGAAGTCATCTCCTCAAGCACTACTTTGCTACGAGGTTTAAAGTCTTCCATGTAACTTTCCTCAAGGAATGTTGCATGTGTTGAAACAAAGACTTTATTTTGCTTTGGATTATAGAACAGACCACCTTTTGTCCCTTTTGGATAGCCAACAAACAAGCACACTTCTGATCGTGACTCCAATTTCTTCGCTTCCTTATCCAGGACGTGTGCCGGACAACCCCAAATTCGAATATGATTCAAATTAGGTTTCCTACTCGTCCATAACTCATAAGGAGTTTTAGGAACCGATTTGGAGGGAACGTTATCCAGAAGATAGCATGCAGTTTGTATGGCGTGCCCCCAAAATGATAAAGGTAAAGTGGAATAACTCATCATAGACCGGACCATATCCAATAGGGTCCTATTCCTTCTCTCAGCTACACCATTCTGTTGAGGAGTACCAGGTGCAGTCAACTGGGATTGTATCCCATTCTCTATCAAATATCCTAAGAACTCATCCGATAGGTATTCCCCACCTCGATCCGATCGAAGTGTCTTAATGGACTTGCCTAATTGTTTCTCCGCTTCAGCCCGAAACTCTTTGAACTTGTCAAAGGCTTCGCTTTTGCGGGTCATTAAATAGACATATCCATACCTTGAGTAATCATCAATAAAAGTGATATAATACTCATACCCACCACGTGCTTCTATGTTCATGGGACCACAAACATCTGTATGCACAAGTTCTAAAAGTTTCTCGGCACGACCATCCTTGGCAGCAAAGTGCCGTTTAGTCATCTTGCCCTCCAAACAGGATTCGCATTGTGGCCAAGGTTCAACCTCGTACAAGTCGAGGCATTCATCTTTTACCATCCTTTGAATTCTGTTAAGGCTTATGTGACCAAGTCGTAAATGCCAAAGATATGATTTGTTAGAGTGAGAAGACTTATGTCTTTTAGAGTTCTTTTCCAATTCTGTATCAAGCAGTGAGTGCATCTTAGGTTTGATAAAATAAAGATTTCCATGCATCCATCCATTACAGATAAGAGAATTGTTTTTCCTAATAACAACTTTATTATTAAAAGAAACTGAATAAGAATCTTTAATTAAACAAGCTACCGAAATTAGGTTCCTCTTAAAATTAGGAACATAAAAACAATGTCTCAAAACAATAAACCTAAATTCATCAAAATAAAGATGCACTTCTCCCACTGCTTCAGCTCGCACCAACGTCCCATCGCCGGTTCTTAACGTAAAGTCCTCCTCATGCAGACTTCTCGTTACCTTGAACCCCTGTAGAGAAATACAAACATGGTTAGTAGCTCCAGAATCTATAACCCAATTGTCCTTAGATTCTTCCACTAAACAACCCTCAAGATACAGGACATTGAAATTACCTTTCTGCTTTTGCAAAGCCAGGAAATCTCGGCAATCCTTCTTGAAATGTCCTTTCTTCCCACAGTGAAAGCACTTAACCTTTTTGGGGTCCACCTTTTGCTTCTTAGTCTTGGTAGACTTCTTAGAAGCAGGTGCATTCACCGCAGGCTTATTCCCCTTGTTCTTCCCTTTTTCCTTCTTCCTTTTGGGATTAGGAACAGACGAACTAGGTTCAGCCAAATTTGCCTCAGCCTTAGATCCAGAACCCTTAAAAATGTTCTCAAAGGCTTGCAACTCTTTCATCAATTCCGTTAAAGACATCTCCTTCCGGTTAAGGTTGTAGGATGCCTGAAACAAATCGAAATCCTTGGATAAGGTTTGAAAAACCATAACCAGTTGAGTTGCAGCATCGATCTCAGCCCCATTTGCCTGAGCTTCAGACAAATAAGCCATGACTGTCATCATGTGCTCCTTGATGGGAGTTCCAACCTTCTGCCTGCAGTTCATGAGACCTTTGATAGCATCGGTCTTAGCCTGGATAGTTTGTTCACCAAACATTTCCTCCAGGTTATCCATGATCTGCCTAGCAGTTTGATGTTCCTCATGCTGTTTCTGGAGCACGTTAGACATGCTCGCCCGAATATAGCACATGGCACTAAGGTTGGAATTGTCCCAGCGCTCAAGCGCTACAAAATCCCTATCAGGAGCATCGATCGTAGGCGTAGGTGGTCGAGGTTGGGTTAGGACAAAACTGTGTTTCTCAAAGTTTAGGACGATTAGCAAGTTCCTTTTCCAGTCATTAAAATTCTCGCCAGTTAATTTGTTTTGCGTAAGTATCACAGATAAAGGGCTTGACATTTTGATCTATAATAAGAAAACATGTAATAAGTATGAGCAAACATCCTATCAGTTTATAAAATATGATTTTGTAATGAAACAAAAAGATCTATATGCAATCTAAATGTTCATGTGTAAAACCCTTAAAACACATACCTTACAACGACAATTCCTAGCTACCGCTTTCTAAGCTACCGAGGGGTAGTCATAGAATAACTAGCCAAGAACACGGATCCCTTCCGATTAATACATATTCATCCATGGAACAAACTCCATTAAATATATATTAACTATCGTTTATTTGGCCACTAATTTACATAACAGAGCCTCGAGGGAGGGTTAATAAATAAAGTAGTATGAGTGTGTAACCATCGTTTCCAATTTTGAATCCATATTTTACATCCGCCACCGAGGGGTGATCTAAACATAAAATATGCCCAAAATTGTTATCCTTTCGGAAATCCAAATCAGTGTGCGCTCTAGGTAAGATACCTATCCGAAGGGAATTCTCGGATCGAAACCGAGTAGTAGGCACTACCATGCGTAACTATTGGACCAACGATGGAGGCCGTAGGTCTTAGTGTGTAAAACCTTCTCCCACTCAATCTTTTAAATTAGGGTTTTTGTTTTTTATGCATAAACAATATTTATTGAGTGGCACTCCCTAGTCTATATGGCATGTTATCAATACATCATGAAATAGTATTACATATTCATATAGCAAGTCATCATCCATGGTTTGCAAAATATGTAAATAGCCGTGGATCATGATTCCATCCTAGAGAAAAGAAAATTGCAAAATTTACAAAAATTAACCGAAACATATATCGGCCTTCATTTGTAGATCCATGCCGTGTATCCTTCTTCAATGTGTCTTCCTTCTCCAATGTCACATCTTTTTAAATTTAAAATTAAATTTAAATTTCAAAAAAGATTATATGTGATTTTTAATTTTAATCAAAATTACAAAATATCAAAATTTAAATTAAAAATCCGGTTTATTAAATTTTAAAATTTAAATTTGAAATTTCCAAATTTAAAATTTGAAATTTCCAAATTTCAAATTTAAATCACAAAATTTTAAAATTCATAATAATATCCATTAAATTTAAATTTAAATTTTCAATTTTGATTTCCAAATTATCAAAATCACATATCATTGGAAATTAAATTTTCAAAAGATTCTTGTGATTTTTTTTTTTTTTAATACAAAAAAAAATTTTTTTAATTAAAAAAAATTTCCAAAAATAAAAAAAATCACATCCTTTGAAAATTTCCATACCTTCGTTCATCTTCAATCTCCTTGAATCCATTGTAGCCCGAATTTTACAAAAAAATTCCTATGCCGTTTCCGGCTTACAAAATTTCTAGGAATTGAAAGAACGACCTAGCGGTGATTATAGACCGCATCTATTACACTTGAAAAACCTAGATACAAATTCTAACCTCTATGGAATCATGACCGGCAAAATTGAACAAGCATCATATATTATCAAAATAATATAAAGCATTCATCCATACATCCATTCATAATATATTTAACATACTCAAAATAAAACCTAGAGTGCCAACTCTCTAAAATATTTCATTAATGCATAGAGAGAAATTTATTTGATCAAATAATTTATATTATATGCATGATCATGAGTTGGCTCTGATACCAGTTGTTGGAAAAATCGGATCCGGTATTGGAGTTACGGCGCAGCGGAAGTTTTAAAAATTTTATGCCGTTTCCGGAAAAGAAGCTCATGATGCATATAACAATAAATTAATTCATGATCAAGCGTACCTTATTTCTTGGATTCCGGAATTGCTAGAGCGTTTGACCAACGTGTCTTCTCTACTATTCTCGAGTTCCACGTCTCAAAGTGTGTGTGGGCACACGTTCTATGAATCCAAGCGACCGGTATTTCTTTCCGAAGTCTAGATCCCTCCTTCTCAATTCCGATGATCCTCGTTGAGAATTTGATCCAACTTCTTTCTTCAAAACTACAAAACAGAAACCGGTTAACCTCCTATGAAAATAATCACTCGGTTTAACCTTTCTCGCAGTTTTGATTCAATGGAATTTTCTTTCTTTTTCTCTCTCACAAGAAAGCCGAATTTTTGATGTGGAAGAAAAAAAATTTTTTTTTTTATTATTAAAAAAACGTTTTTCCCTTTAAAATTATCAAAAATTGGTTTTTCAAGAACTCCTAGCCTTTATATAGTATTACAATCCTTTTCAAAATTTATCTCCTACTTGAAAAATAATTAATAATTATTTTCCGGATAAATCTTGAACCAAAAGATCATACAACTTTAGGGCTAGATTCATTGAACCTAAAAACAAATTTCAAGAGGAAATCCCCTTTAAAATTCGGCCACAAAGTGAGAGAAATCTTGATTGGTGGTTTAAATTTTAAATCAAGAATCTAGACTAGTCAAAAGATCCTAGTCCTATCTAGATTCAAACTTCTTTTAAACCTTTTCGAATTTAAATAGGATTCACATATTTGAATAAATATTTTCCATAAACATTATCCATATTAATTAATTTAAATTAATGAAATATTTCAAATTTTCTTTCCTCACAAAAACCATGCACCTCTTTAATTAGGAAAGAAAAATTCATGAAATAATCTCCATTATTTAAACCAATTAATAATTAAATGTTAGGAATATATTTAAATAATTTTGAAACAAAATTTTCTTCCCTCCATACAATTAAAAAACGTGCACCACTTTTAATTAGGAGAGAAAAATTTTGTTTTCCAAAATTCAAATACAATCTTATTTTCAAAATTCAAATTAACCAATCACATGTTGACAAATCATTTGTCTACAAATTTCACATGTCCAATCCTTTCTGGATTGCATGTTAGAGAGTACCATGTCTTAATAGACATTACAAAATTCCATTTACAATTTACCGATCTCATTAGGAACAAATCCCGAGACGCTTCGTGGAACTATATGAGCTAATAGAGGGACCCGATGGAAATATGTAAAGAGGCTCCTATAATTGTGAAAAATTAATCCCAGATTAATTATCCATCAATTATCAACTTCAAAACTATTCCACTAAAAGTTTGAAGCTGAACTCCTGTTTACATACCGTATTACGAAAGCTCTCTCACGTAGTGCTTCTTCCATGATTTATTCATCGCTTGCTTAATCCCCATATGTTATCCATGATTGAATTAAGGACTTTTTCCGTTTTACCTTTTCAATCATTTTAACTTAAAGTTCAATTATTCTCCATTGAAAGAACCACCAATTGTAAAACCATACAATTGGAAAACCACCAGAGAACACAAAGTAAACCGATGGCCAAGATCTTGTTATACTATCTTTCAATCCCCGAATAATACCTTTAAGTAGATAACATTTACTATCATTAAGATAGCTATGGATTCCGTATCTATGAATCTTGATTTCTCCATCCATAAGTCATGCACCCAAAACACAAGTATGTTGACCATGAATTAACAGTGTCTCACCTTTAGTGCATCAAAGTACATAAGTCATGGATGCGAACTCAAGTAATCATTTCAGGATTAAGATTAATGCAGGATGATAATCAAAGTATCATTGATTCTTATAAACGGAATTATTAAACCGAATCAATTAACACTTTAGGTCCAGTCCAATGTCATACCTCAATACTGGTATACATTAAAGTTTCTACTCGGAACCTATCCGATGGTCAAGACAAACCATCCCTCCAAGGAAGTAGACAACCTTTACAATCTTATCATGAATAAGATCCCCAAATCTTATTCCGTTGATTGCGGACTATTTATTTAGACTGTTATCAAATTACCACGTCTTCTATGCATACCCCGTATACATATGGTAATTCGATATATTACCAACAGCCTAGGAGTATTTTATGTTTGCTCAAAATAATTATACAATCAACAAATGAAAGTAAATAGAACACAACTTATTAAACATGAATAATTTCCTCTTATTAATATCAAAATGTCATATTTACAGAAAATCCCTAAGATTTTCTATCCTTAGGGCACCTATAGATCCCAACACCACATACATACACAACACCACACTCTCGCTCTCCTCTCTCTCTCATCATTTTCCCTCTCTAAGCTGGCATGGCCCAGCGTCAGGTGTTTGCTTTTCACCCCCCTTCCTCCACACTGACCGTATCTCTCTCCTCGCAAAAAACACTTTCATGAGCTTTGAAGGACTTCTCTCTCTCTCTTCTCTCCCACTAACTATACTCCCACTCCTACTCCCACTCTTACCACGGTCGTCGCCGCCGCCGTCGTAGCAATGGCCGGCAGATGGAAATCACGGGCTCGAGCTCCGGCGAGTCGTCCTCGTCGTCGCCGCCGAATTCCTCCACCGAGTCCCTCAACGGCCTGAAATTCGACCAGAAAATCTACTTCGAGGACGTGGGTCAGACCGCCCCCAGGAAAATCCAGTTCTGGGTCGTCGTCGACTTCCTCCGCCACCGCGACGCCGCCGAAGAAGGTCCGGTCCTGCCCGGTCCAGGCGACCCAGCCGCCTTGGTGCCAGGTCGAAGGGTGCAAGGTAGATCTGAGCGACGCCGAGGCCTACTATTCCAGGCACAAAATCTGTGGTATGCATTCTTCGACCTCGTCCTCGTCCTCATCCTCCAGGCCGCAGTGGCTCAATTTGTCCTTCGCCGACGGGCAGCCGCCGGTGGTCACAGGGAATCGAAGAGGGAGGGAGAAGGAGGCCGTGGGTGCAGTGCTCAATCACTGTCAGACAGAAAGAAAATGCAAGGGTTTGGCGACGACGGGGCTGCGACGGAGATGGTGGTTTGCCGGTGGTGGGATGGTGACGGCGGGGCTGTGACGGAGATGGTGGTCCGCCAGTGGTGGTCTGCCGGTGATGTACAATTTTAGCAAAAAGTACTGTACAAAACTGTACAGTACTGTTGCAGAAGAAGGAAAAATGAACAAAAAAAACCAAAAAGCACTGTTCAATCACTATAGAAAGAACAGTGACAGTGACCTGCGGTGGAGGAACTGAGGGCCAATCGGTTCTCACAGCATTTTAGGGGCAAAACCGCCCATTTACTGTAGTGCTCTCAGCAGGCAGGCAACATCATAAGGGCAAAAAAGTAATTGCACTGTGCAATACTGTGTGTTACTGTAGATAAGCCTGCGAAAACCAAAGGAAAAAGAGAAAAAGCACTGTGGCATACTGTAGAGGGAACAGTAAAATCACTCTCTCCTTTAGTATATAGTAATAATATGGTGTGATTCGGCGCCAAAGTTCTTGGGCATTTTTGTAAAGGCTGATCTTGGCCTCTAATTTTCATAAAAGTCGTCCCATTTTCCCCAAAAAAAAAAAAAGAAAAAGAAAAAGAAAAAGAAAAAAGCGTTAAGATTTTGTCAATTGCACTTACGAATCTCAAACTTATGTCACAATAATTAACGACATTATATTAAAAAAAAAAAAAGTAAAAGAGAAAACATGGTCTCCTAAATATTGAGAGAATTGAATTAGCTAGTATTCACTTGGTGATACAACATCTCATAATTTTACATTGACAGTGACGGTAGGTGTGGTCGTAGGAGTCGGTGGCAACGGCTATGATGATCGTGAGTCTTGGTGCAACATTTTTTTTTTTAAGTATTTTTAACGACAGTTTTCAAAAACCATTGACGAGAGTTGACTCATGATTGTTTTTTAAAATCTTCACGCGGATGCTTTTTTAAGCGCGTCTGACAACATTTTTCTCAATAAGAATAGTCAAGAAAACTTTTTTTCTTTTAATGTAAAATTTGTAGTGGTGTCAAAATTTGTGGCATAAATCAAGGGTCATCTAAACAGTACTTAGAATAGTCTTCCAACATCTCAATTGATAAAGAGGTATTATGACATGTTGAAAGTGAGCTATGGAGACAATTTAAAATAATGGAAATGATATTAATTTTCAGTATGACTCTTTTTCAGACAATTTCATCACATTTTTCTTTTTGAATGTCTCCACCATAGTATCTTAGATGATGATCGTGTATTGTTTTAATATATAAAAGTTGAGGGTGCGACGATTCGAATATTACATCTTATAATGAAGCAATGTTTAAAATAACTATTAGTGATGAAAGTGTTTGAATATATATATATATATATATATATATGTTTTCCCTCTCTCTGTCCTAATTGTCTCATTGATAGGGAAACCGCACTGAATTTTTTTAGCAGATCGAAAGAGCTTCGAGGAAAGTAAGTCAAGCGATACATACACAAAAACAAATAATTTCTGTTCACTTTTTTTTTTTTAATTGTTTTTCTATTAAACAATATATCTTATGTATAAATAATGTTAATTTCTAATTGCTTTGTGAATCACGTTAAAAGTAAATTAGTAAAATTTACGATATTGAGGTTAAGTTTCCAAGTGGGGTAGGGGATAATTTTGGGCGAAAGATTATTTGATGAAAATATATCCTCGTGGATTCATTAATTGATCAACTTGGCTAATCGTGAATCGTTTGGTTGATTTTCTTGATCCCACTGCTTGCTCTCCGACGGCTTGTTTCTAGCCAATAATGACATCTATTGATATGCCCCCGGCGGAGATTTTTTTTTTTTTTTTTTTTTTTTTGGGCTGGGGGGGGTCAAATTTTGAACTAAATTAATATTGCACCTTAATTATTTTTTTAACTTCCCTTTAATCTTTTTTCTATATAATATTTGTATCTTTCTTTTCTTCTTACAAATGAGCAAAGCTTGTGATCAAGTTCATTTCACCTTTTAAAGTTTATAAGTTTATAAATGTATGAACTAAAATGATTTAGTGTATAGTTGATTTTTGCTTTATATATATGAGATTTTAAATTTGAAATGTGGGTATTAAAAGTTAAAAGTCAAAACATAGTGTGTAATCGAAATATATTTAAAAAGAGTTACGAAATATGAGTATACTCAAAAGTTAGAATTTGAATTTGAGCAAATTAGATAAACCCTTAAAAAATCCTACATAAGAACTATTAGTTGAAAATTTTTGGGGGCGAAGTGAAGGAAAATTTGTACCTTACTTCTTCGGAATATGCGTTTGCCCTTAACACAAATTACTTGTGGTGAGATACTTGGGTAATTTACACATAATTTTTTTTTTTTTTTTCAATAAAGTTGCTAGCATCCAAATGTCCTTAGTATGATAAGTCCATAAACATGGTGGCTCTAGGAAAAAAAGAATTCTGGGTCTTTCATCATGTGATGAGAAAGTCAATTATCTCCTTTAATACAAAAATGTTGAAATAAAGTGTCTCGACTAGTTAGTGGTGGAGCTCCCGGTGAAACTAATGATAGGATGGAATGTCTCTAAAGCAATAATTATAATTCTCATTATGACTTGATGACATTATTTTAAATAAAATTTACACATTTTGTTAGTAAAATTATCATTTAATTATACATCATTACAATTATAAGTGAAAAATGATAAGGAACAATACTAGTTGATGTTCTTTAACTAGGCGTTCATATATAGAAGATACAGTTTAAAAGAACCTTTTTTTTTTTTTTTTTTTGGGATAAAGCAATTTAAAAGAACTTGGTATAGATTGAAGTTCACAAGCGGCAATAGGCTTGGGCAAAGAATGAGGATGAACAACCTTGTCACGTATCAAAACTTTTCTCTTACTTTCAACCTTCTTTAACTGGTGCTTGATCTTTAGACTTCTCTCTTTTTTTTTTTTTTTCCTTTTCCGCCTTACGATTTTTAGAATCCTTCACTAACTGACACATAATAGAGATAAGTGAACTGAGTAGGATGTTGGTATGAAAGCTGAGTTGTTTCCTTTACTCAAAAACGAATTTTCCGTCCAAAACTCGCAAATATGCTGCTTGCATTGGTCCATATCTCACCACCGTCGCTCCTCGCACCACCGCCACCACCTCACACATTGACACCAACCACACCACTGAACCTTGGTCGTGTAATTTTTGTACTGCTCTGAAAATTTACTTCGTTTTCTTGTTAGAAACTCAATTATTTATTGTGCTCGAATACACTTGAAAGTTGAAACTACACTTTATTTTAATAAGATTCTTTTTTTTAGGGAATATTTTATTAAGATTCAGGTATTATCTATTTTCAAATTTATGGAATCGTGCCAGGGTATGGAAGTTCGCGGTGGTGGATAGCCATATGGCGAGGAGCAACGCCGCGCCGGAGCTCCTAGCCAGAGATTTTATGTAAAATTTAAAAAAATATAAAAATATAGACAAATATGTGTGTGTGTGTGTGTGTGTGTGTGTGTGTTTTGGGAAACATAAAAGGGTTTCTGATCTTGATCGAATGTTCCAAGCAACAAAATCACAACATGCTACTATAACATAAGAACGTTCCCTTGGAAAAGTTTCACTAAGAATCAGAAAAGAAATGTTTTCATTGATAAATTACCCTTTTTGTATTGAAAGAAAGTAAGAAGATTAGACCCTTCCCAACACAATTAATACTTGAAATAATAATAATAACAATAATAATGCTCCTAAATGTAGTTGGGTATAAGCACATACAGATTTAATAGAAAATGTACAATAAGCTGGGTAGAGACTTGTTGGCTCTACTTGAAAGAGTTGAAGAAGCTGACCGTATCATTTAGAGCCTGAATGAAGTAATCGACATCGTCTTTAGTGTTGTAGAAGTAAAGGCTTATGCGCGCACTTGCGCTGATTCCTAAACTGCGGTGGAGGGGTTGAGCACAGTGGTGACCTGACCTGATAGCCACACCATGCTGAAATTACACACGTCAGTAGCCATTCAAGATCCCTCTCGTAACAATTACCGAACTATAAATCTTGTTGTCTAATTACCTGTTGATCAAGAAAAGTAGCAATATCCGTTGGGTGAATGTTATCGACATTGAACGAACAAAGTGCAGCACGACGGACATTTGCTGAAGGTACAGGGCCATAAATTCGAACATTAGGGACCGATCGGAGGCTTTCATATAAATAGTCCGCCAGCTCTACCTGTTAAAAAGTAGCAAAAAAATCATCAATGACGCGGACTAGGAATGCAGTGGATGTTCCATTTCCCAGCTTTTAGAGGTAATGAGGCCAATGTCGAGCTTCTTTAGCGTGAGAAAAATAGCAGGAAAAAAAAAAAAAGATGCTGAGCTAACCTCATAATCATGTATCTTCTGCATACCAAGTATTGACAAATAATCAATTGCTGCTCCTAATCCTATTGCTTCTCCGATTGCTGGTGTTCCCGCCTCAAATCTGATATAGTAAAAGGCCGATGAATACAATGACATGTATCAGAAAGGAAATTTTTCCAAAGAAGTTCCGCCAACCTGGATGGTGGTTCTGCATAAGTCGAATGATCTAGAAAGACATCAGAGATCATCTCTCCACCACCTAGAAAATGGGCAAAATCATTAATGCTAAAGTAAGTTGCAAATAGCACAACTCCAACCCCAGTTTTCTGGGTATAGATGTGAAAGAACTTTTGTAAACAGAACATTGAAATTTCAAAGCACAAAAGTTCAACTTCAAAAGGACGCTAAGTTACCTAAGAATGGAGGCATGGAAGACAAGATATCTATCTTTCCATATAAGAATCCGATGCCTGTAGGCCCACACATCTGAAGTATTTCCTTAACTTGATATGCTTGTCCATAAGCCAAAATTATCAAAAAGAATACAAAAGTATCCTAACCTTATGAGAAGATGCAACAAGAAAATCAGCATCAATGTTCTGAACATCAACCACCATGTGTGGAACACTTTGACAAGCATCGATTAGTACTTTAGCTCCAACATCATGAGCCCAAAGCACGATATCCGCAACAGGAAGAACAGACGCTAAAGAAATAGATCATATCAAAACTATGATCATGTGACTTGCCATTTTGTTTAATCGGGAAGATCTTCTAAAACATAATCATTAAAAAACGCGCGAAATCAGAAGACACATTCAGGACATATCTGAGACACCCACAGAAGCCAACTTCTTTAGTCTTATTAAAAGACAGCAGAATATATATATATATATATTTATATATATATGAAAAAAAGACACACACACGCACACACACACAAATATATATATATATATATATATATTTAAGAGGGAGAGAAACATACCAAGCATATTTGAGACGTGATGAACTACAACAAGTTTTGTCTTCGTCGACAACAATCTTTTTAACACGTCCAGATCTGGAACCTCATCTTGACTTAAGGTCACAAATTTCAGCACAGCCCCCATCTTTTGGGCCACAATTTGCCAAGGAACAATAGCACTGTGATGTTCAGCTATTGTAACTACGATCTGCAAAAAGGCAATTTAACATAAACTATAAAGTAGGACATGTGCATTGACAGATTACATTAAAGTTCTCCCATATGATAAAAAAAGAGCATGTAAAAGTTCTTTACTTGCAAAGGAAAAAAAATGCATTTTATGAATATGTTTACCAACCTCAAGGGAAAGATTACTCCTCCTAGAAAGATCAAAAAAGATACATACAATTTTCCAGTACAACTACAAGATTATGTCCTAAAATCCTCCAGAAATAGCCCAAGTAAAAGCACCACTGGACCAGGCACAGATGCTTTATAAATAAGGTAGATGAAAAATGTCGTCACGATTAAGTTGAGGAGATAGTAAAAGCCACTTGAAAATTATAAATAAAGATGTAAAGGAAGATGCTCCAAGTCACTTTCTGTGACTTCTCTGCAAAACTACAGACCATGGACATTATTTAGATCCACTAGGCCTTATATCTATAAATACAAACCCATCAAGCTTGCTTTCAAATTGCATTGTCCCAAGAATCACTCATCCGGAACTGCCAAAAATGGTATACAAGCTCAGTGGTATCCGATGTCTTCAAATAATTGTATATAAGTTGTATTGTCCCTAGTCACGGCCATAACTTTCCATAAAACTAAGTAAATATATAAAAATAATGGCCATAATTTCTGGGAACAAGAAGGAAGGTGCACAGGATCTGTATCAAAGCCATGACCAGGTGAGGTTTACCCATAATGGATTGGAGAATAGGCCACCAACCATCATGAAACGACCACCGTGCAGGTGAGCTTCCTAAACTGATTGGACATTGTCAGTTGTGGGTTCATAAGGATTTGTTCTACATCACTTAGACATCGTATCAGACATTGTATCAGGAGGTCTACAGTACAAATATCTTGGATATAGAAAAAATCTCTAGGGCTAAGCACGTTGAAGAGAGACATCAGGGTATCCTGTTGGTGATTGGCGTGGAAAATAAAGATTAAGACTAGTTCTTTCGATGTTGCAAATTTTTTCTCTTTATATAATTTTTTCAACTTTGGCTTCTATTCACAATCATTGAATCATGAATACTTTGGTATTTATGAAATTATCACCAAAGAACATGCTTCCGGGCTATGGTCTTCTTTTTGCTCAAGCAATGAAATTCTACTAGTGCAAACGCATTTCATTGCAAAACAAGGCAATTTTGCTGTAACAACAGATCAAGAGCCAAATTGAATAAAAACATCAAAACAGACCTTTCCAACCCATCAAAATCAGAGGGAGAAAGAATAATTATTAAAATTCCTTCAGGACAGACACCAAAAACAAGACAAAAATTACATCTACCCTATTTGAAAACTTCCTCTTAAAGCTGCCTTTGAAAGTTAACTTGCCCTTCTACAACCAAATATCCCAATTTCTTGCCAGTACTACACAGTTTAAAATAACTAAAGCACAATCATTCAAGCATCTTGGAATCTTACCGCAAATGAATCCATTTACCTTCCTGGTTATGCCCCCTATTAGCCTGTTAAAAACCCACAAGTCTAGCACTTTCCACAACATGTAACCCCCGCATGCCCCTTCAGAAAGCTTAACAAATTCTGCAATTTCCAGTCAACACATCCTCAAACTTCCATAACTACACACCTTCCAACGACAGGTCCCCAAACTCTAATAAGCATATAACACAAACCTTAACCTTCCATAACTACAGACCTTCAACAGACAGGTCCCCAAACTCTAAATGCCCTATGTAAGCAAATAAGACAAATTACATTTGTTTGTTTATGTGTGTGTGTGTGTGTGTGTGTGTGTGCGCGTGTGTGCAGTTTTAACAGCCATAGGATGCAATTTTGAATTGAAAGTGTTAGAAAGATGGGCTTCAATAATCATTGTTCCAGATCAGTAAATCGCGTCTCTAAAAAGTACCAAAGACCTCTTGTGTTGGGGAAAATTATGGATGGTGGCCTAGAAATTTTGCAATAGAATTCAGAAGTTGTTCTAAATAAAACAAAGATTCACTGTGGCTCAAATCTAGATATTGCGTTCAAAGTTTATAACAGTAATTGAAAAGATAAATTTTGTCCATTGCGTTGTATTTCATATTTCTTAGAGATTCATAAATTGTGTTGAAAAAAAAATGAAATAGTAAAATAAACAGAACAAATTAAAAAAAAAAAAAAAAAAAAGGGAGAGGGAGATGATGATCATCATACTGACAAAAACAATGAAGAAAAATTGCATTCTTCATCTACCAATGTAATGCCTAAAAGATTAAGATATGCATGCAAATTTTCAAATTTTGGCAGTTTGAAATCCAAGGAAATTAAGAAATGCACCTCATCTCCAGGTTTCAAATTTTGGAGGCCCCATGAGTAAGCTACAAGATTGATAGCTTCGGTAGCGTTCCGTGTAAAAACAATCTCACTAGAATCCGATGCATTGATAAAAGATGCAATCTTCTTTCTTGCCAACTCATACTCTTCTGTCGCCTTTGCACTATTTCCATGAAAACGAAAAAAGCTTAAATATTAAATATGCAACTAATGAACAATCTCTCCCTTGCCAAAAATCATCATCACTCGATGAAATTATCAACTTTATCTACCTCAATCCTAAATTCAACACGTCACTCTAGCTTTATAATAATTTTCACAACAACTAATCACCATGTACCTTAAGAAATGAATCCCGCGATGCACGTTCGAGTTGTAAGCTCCATAGTAGGTTTGTATAGCTCTCAAGACTGCGGCAGGCTTCTGGGAAGTCGCAGCGTTGTCCAAGTATACAAGTTTGGAGCCGTTTACTTCCTGCAAAATCATGTCAAGTCCTGTAACTACATATCACAAACGTTCGAAAACCATACTCAATGTCCAGTCAAATTAATAAAAACTAAACCATACCTCAAAGCACAGTTTTAAACAACTAGAAAACACACAGATTTTTATCTAATTCCAAATCAACGAATAAAGTAATAACCAACAAAAATAATCAACTTTAATCACAAAAACACCACACAAATGAAATCTGATCAATCAACAAACTCGATTTTTTGCTCTTTTCTCGACATAAATGATCACAACCTACCTTAATTTTCGCGGAATTTCTCGGCAGCCAAGTTAAAAGTAGGCAAAAATTAAGAAATTCGACACACAAAAAAAAAAAACAAAGGCCATAAAAATGAAAGACGAACCTGGTCGAGAATTGGGAAATCGGGGCGGGTGAGGTGACCGAGCGAATTGACGGACGGAGGAGCAGAAGCCGAGGAGGCGGAGGCGGAGGCGGAGACAGAGAAGCTTCGGAAGGTTCGAGAAGGCCGGGAGGTACTTCTGATGATTTTGAAGGAGGGGAATTTAACGGAAATCGCCATAGCCGCCGCACCTTCCATGACCATGGCCATATTCTTCGATTCTGCGGGTGAAGAAGAGGAAGAAAAAGGCAAAGCTTTATGAACCCAAAGAATGGTAGAAAATGGCGGCGGATGGGAAAGAGAGAGGATTCGACGCTAAAACTAACAGTGGAGAGTCAGAGAGAGAGAGAGAAAGAGGGCGCGGGCGTGGAAGAATTGGTGCTATTGCTTGGAAGTTGAAGTTTTCATGGCTTCCACTTTGAATTCTCACAGTCGTACCATCCAAAAATCAGTAATCTAAATTTGTAAATTGATCGACATTGATTATTTTTTAAAAATCAATTAGAATTTTTGTTGATATAAAAAAAAAGGGATAAAAATTGATAGAAAAAAATATAATTTAATTAAAGTTAAATTTGAATATCAAATAAAGTTTAAGTTGTCCAAAGACTAAGCATGTATTTAGTGTTAAAATTTGGATTGTAAAATTTAGATTTTCATTGATTATATGCTTATCGAAATGTTTGAACTGTTTGAATTAAAAAATATAAAAACTTAAAATATATTCTGAAAAAAAATATATATTAATATGAAACTTATTTTGTTCATCTCGAAATTTTATATAATTTATAAAAAAAAAAATATATCTTATTTGGACTTGTTTATGTAAAGTTATGAGATTTTTAAAATTTGAGTTACAAAACTGTACGAATAGTAAAAATCTTAAAAGAAAATGATAGCTTTGTTTGATGTTATAATTTAATTTCCAATTAAACTATACTTTTACATCTTAATTTTTATCTTTTTTTTTCTGAAAAGTTAACTAAATTTATAATTAATTTTTAAAAAAATTAATCAATTTTAACTTAAATTTTTCATTTCTAACAACGAACCAAATGCAAGGAAAAATTAATAAGGTGTTTGATGGAGTAGTTTAAGTTGAGAATTTTATATTTTTTTTGAAAGAAAAAACAAAAAACTTTTTGGGAAAAAGACAAAAACTTTTTGAAAAAAGACATTTTAAGATTAGTGTTTCGAAATGGGGAGCCAAACACCCCCTAAATTGTAAAAGTAGAATTTATATTGAAAGTCCAGACATCCCTCAAAAATAAATAAATAAAATTATTTTATAGGTGTTATTTTCCTTGAATTCCGCGTATTTTATGATACTTTGACGGCTGAACTTTCTCTTTTAATTGAGTAAAATATTCTTTTGATTTTAAAAAATTATGGTAAGCCTAGCAGTTTATTTCAACCATTTTTTAACATTTTAAATATTTCATTTCCCAAAATTTCATATAAGCATTTGACACGTTGGATATAAAAATGGCATAAAATGTTATAAACCTTTGTAATTTGTGCATAAAATTTTATATTCCGATGGGTAAAGGAAGATCATTTTGGCTTTTGGATGTTTTCTACAATTTTAAATATTTGGGAAACTTTAGACAAATGTTACAAAATCATGCTTTAGATTGATTTTTATCCATACAAGAAAAAAGTCTTATAAGAAATGTCTTTGATAACATTCATAAATACTTATTTATTTAATTATTTTAAAATCGTAATTAGTATCTTAATGTAACCACCTAGTTACCAATTAATAATCATTTGATTACAAGTTTACAAGGACTGTAACCACTTGATTATAACTTGATAACCACTTGATTACCAGTTGATTATCTATTGGTAATCATCGTTACTAGTAAGTAATTAGTTGAACCGGTTGATTATCAACTGACACAAGTTTTCCAATCGCTGACCACTACCTCCAACTGATAATCCAGTTAGTTATTAAATAGTTATCCAAATAGTTACGGTTAGTTACCAAGTCATTACCGACCGAAAATTTTCTGATTTCACCAGGACTTTTTGGATTACATCACCGGAGATAATTAAACAAATACCAGATTTTACCAAACAACACCACAATTCTAGAAAAATCATAAATCATACACACCAAAATTTAAAAAAACCACAAAAAAAACTAAAAATTTTCGAAAAAGAAAATAATTCCACACTAATCAAAGCTAAAAATAAGTAAAATAAAAATGTAAAAAATGCAATTAGTTGGAGCTCGGATTTGCAGCTCCGATCACGACGTCCCGAGAGATGACGAGATTTTCCGAACGAAGGTCGCGCTGGTGAAGAAGACGGTTGAGTCGGCGGCACGGGGGACAAAACCGCGAGTTTGGCATGGTTCTGAGGGAGATCGCCACGATCCACCCCAATCTCGGACTCACCGGAAGAATCGACCGTCGTCGCCCGATCTCGAACTTCGAAATCGAAGCTAGGAGAACCGCCCGTCGTCGTCGCGGTTGGAGATCGTCGTGCGGAGGCTGATCGGCTGGCGAATCGCTCGATTTGGCGATCTGATAACTCCTCCATGGTGGATCTCCGACGAGGAGTCGGCGACCGTAGGGGAGAGAGAGAGCAAGGGGAAGAGAGACAACGACGGCCCGATCCAGTCATCTGCTGCTCTGGCGAGGAGACAACGATGGCTAGCGGCTCCTTACCGACGAGACGAAGTCGACCGACGCAATGGACAGAAAACTAGAAGAGAAGGGGCAGATCAGCGGCGTGGAAAGCAATCAGAGTGACGACAGGCGCCGGCGATCGGAAGTGAGGAGAGAGTGAGGGAAGAGAGAGAAAGGGAAGAGAGAGAGAGAGCGTGTGTGTGCGCCTGTGTGGGTGGAGGAAGAGAGACAAAGCGATGGAGAGTGTTGAAACGGAGAGTGAGAAAATGTGGAGGGAAAAAAAAAAAAAAATTAGTTTTTTAAATTTTAAAGTTTTGATTATAATAATAATGATGTCATGGTTATGACAATTTCTACAAGAGTTTTTATGTCCGTGGAAAAAATCAATCCACTCCTTGTATTTGCCATATTATCCCCTAATTATCCCTAAATATTTCCAACCAAAATGATTTCATTCAAATACTTTCGTATCAAGGGAATGTCTGGTGAATGAGTTTAGTTTAAAATTTTTAAATTTTAATAATAATTTTTTAGAAAAGATAAAAAACTTTTTTAGAAAATATAAAAAAAATTTTCAAAAAAAAACAAAAATAATGATAAAAAAAATACAATTTAATTTAAAATGAGATTAAAATCAAACACCCCTTGAATGACTACATCTAAATGTTTCTCCCCTTAACATCTCCTCATGTTTCACGGATTAATAATGTCAGAAACTTGAACAGCACTGGCAAAAACCCAATGACCAAAAAATAAAAATGAATTGAATTATTTACAAAAATGAGCCTGAATTGTAGACTTCAATTTTTCAAAAAAAAAATTTTTTTTTGGTTATTTTATTTTATTCTACCATAGCGTCATAAAATTTGGAAAAAAAAAAAAAAAAAAAAAAGAAAAGAAAAGAAAAAGGAAAAATAGTCATTCGATAACAATGGCATCAAAAGAAGGATAGTAGGACTGTAGGAGGATGCAACACTTGCTTAGACTCATCAAAGGAAATAAATTCTCACGAGAGAAAAGTCCAACAAAAATATTACTTTAAGTTGCCAAAAAAATCATTACAAAAAATAAAAATCACACACCAAAAAAAAAAAAACTAAAATAAAAAATAAAGAGGTAAAAAGAATAACTTTCAACCACTGAATAACATGACATAACTTACATAAAGAAGCGTACTCAAAAAGGTCGTACAACAAGAACCTAAAGCCAAAACATCTACCAACTTCAAGCAATACACAAAAGCCTCAATTCAGCTAGGCTTCTGTCTGAGCACAAGAACCAAATCATTGGGCATTAACCGGCCTGCGGGGTAAAAGTTAAAACTAAAAATCCATATACAAGGGAAAAGTCGAATTTCTCAGCTACTTGGTAACATAATAGTTTAATGAGCACTTCTACTTTCTTCCACTTGTCCCGACTCGCGGCTTGCCTTTCACCTCGGACTCCTGCGCCAAGAAATAAAAGAGATGGGAGTTCGTATTACTAGTTGGAGTTTCCGATTTTGAGGTATAGAAGCTACAAAAAATTTCGATGCACCAAATCATGAACAAGAACACACCTGTGGCAAGTGCAGGTAAATGTACGTCTTTGCTGTTGCAGGATTGTGATTTTCTGCACCCTTGCTCCAGTCGTAGCAGACCTACAGAAGAAAAGAAAAAAAGGTTGAGGAATCAAAAGGAAAAATTACCCAAATAGTTTTTCTCTAATGGTAAGTTTTGGACACCTCCCTGCATGACATATGGATCCCTCACGAAGCGGATTGCTCATAACACCCCAACCAACACAATTGGGGTGACTCAAACCCAAGCATTTAGCAAGGAGGAGCCCTACCAACCTACCTAAAGGACATTGGCATTCTCTAACTGTAAGACTTGAAGCATTAAATAAAACTTCAAAACACACAAGAACGCTAGACGTAAATAAGACCTATATAGGTGGATTTTTGAAGCATTCATGTGTAAAATTTTATACAGTAATTATGGATTAAAAGTTTATGATGGTCCACGGGAAACAGTAGATGATTTGCCCTTATAGTGTCACAATTGCACCTTTGTCTCACCCATCCCTGTACATTTTTTGGTGTCTCCGTGTATACAAAAGAGAGAGGGAGAGTGAGTGTTTTTGTGTCCCCGTGCATGCAAAAGAGAGCAGTAGGCAAATTTATCTATCCGGTGATTGTTTATATGTTTTGCCTCTCAGTGGATTAATCTGCCTATAGAGTATAACAGCTTCAGCAGAGGAGAATGGAGAGATGATACTAAAACTAATTCCAGATAAAATGTAAGGACATGAAGAGGAGAAGTACCGAGTACGCAAATATCGAGCCATCATTGTTGAACGTACTGCAAGGTATTGGTTGACTGCACCTTGACATTGCCTGGGAGAAGAAACATGTGTTAAAGTTGGACAGTAATGCTAAAAGAGAACCCATCAATAAGTTACGAAAGAAAATTATATTGCAAAAGAATGGGAGTGAGATTACAACAAGAACAAGAGGCACAGCCCCATAAAGGATATATTCAAGAAAAAATACCAAAAAAAAAATGTCGTGATGTATTCAAGAAATAAATATACACATGACATATATACATTAATATGCATATGTTACACACACACACACACACACACACACACACACACACACACACACACACACACACACACACACACACACATGGGCACAGATGTGTACATGCGTGATATGAGATATGGGCAAAAAACTGTTGAAATAAGAACGTTCTCGGTTAAATCTAAACTTGTCATCGAGAGGAATTCTGAGTCACTAGCACCAAGTTATAATGTTTTTCAATCCTTCCAAAATAAAAGTACAACAGAATAACATGTAATTCGTAAGATCTGAAGAAGATAATTGACATGCATGAAAGTACGGTAAAGTAATCTCGAAAGTTGAAGAAATGAAATGAACACCAATAACAATTCTTTTTATATGCATATAAATCATATATGTATATAAATCGCATATAAACTTGACTTCCTGTCTTATATTAGCATGGAAAGCACATAGCAAGTAGAATAAACTGAAACAAAGAGGTTTTAAAAGTGAATTGAAAACCAAAAAGATATTCGGAAACACCTTAAGTCTCTGTTTACTGTCCTTATCCCAGAAATTAAAGGCCCCATCAGAGCCTGCAGTAGCAAAAGTGTGATGCACCTGAAAAAAAAGAACCACATATCGTCACAACAGGCGTATCAATGAAAAGATAAATATAGCAATTTACAGCCAGAATCTATTTCATCTTCTCTCTCTTGAAATTGACCTAACAGATCTCTAAAGAATAGTCAGATTTCAATGCATATATATAGATGCTAAAAGGAACATGATGTTAGGTCTTCCAACATCATGCAAGTTCAAAGCAAATATCTACTTCAGCAACATGCAAAACTTTTGAGGGACATTAAAAATTTTCTCAACAACATTGATAAACGGAACAGAAATCGATAAAGGTGGCCAAAATTGAGTTATACCATCAAAATATTTCACACAATATGATGTGTATATATGTATTTAAGGACAAAAGAAAATCTTACAGGATGGAAATTCAAAGAGTTGACAGAGTATATCTCAGTGCCATCTCTGTGGCATTTGAAAGTAAAATTTTTGCTTTGCTGTGTATCATCTAGATGATGCACACCAACTCTCCCTTCTATTGAACCAACCTGGAAAGTACCACAAAAATCAAATCCCAGAAAACCTATTTCAATGCAGTTACACATGGAGACACACTTAAATAATAAAAATTCAGGACAGAATCCTTTCAATAACAATGAGATAAACAGGAGAAAACAGCAGTACCAAGAAATCCAGCCCCACTACCTAATTCAGATATAAAGAACATAAAACATAACATTTAACAATTCTTAAGGGCCTGCCAAAAATATAAAATCTGAAAACAGAGAAACCTGATTTCTAAGTCGTAGCTTTATATCTCAAAAAATTCTCTCTCAACAGATTCTACCTAGAAATATAGGGTTTTTGTTGCACAACCAAATTTGATGAGGTTAGCATAAATTCTAATGCAAATTTCTCAATTATCATAATTGAGCAACTTCTTTGAAATTTGTGTAACATTTTCAGCGTTCTGTTCTTTATAAAATTCCAATAAAAATGATGAGTTCGAAAATTCTAACATATATCACCATAAACCATTTTCTTGTCTGTTGTTTGTTTCCTTTCTTCTAATTGAAGTCATTAGAATTCAGGTAATTTCAGCTGCTCTCACCATGCCACAAGAGGAGGGCTTTTTAATGTTCTATTGATAAACGCCTTAAATAGGACACGACATAATCACAACTATCATAGCTAAAATGTAACTAAAGCCCATGGAAATTTTTTTACACATAAGATGGCTTGGAACCAATCTGTCAACTTAAATCTAACAACAAATTAACATTTCACTGTCCCACAGAGCATGCCATGACAAGTAATTTTTTGAATTCATACATACAAGTAAAATGTCAGGTTTTAACATTCACCATTTAACAGAAAAAATGTCAAAATAACTAAATAACACTAAAGATTACCAAGAAACCCTGCTGATCAGGAAAGGCAGCAACACATCTTGTCTGATACTTCAACGGCGACATAATTCTCTTGAACTCAGTCTGTGAAAGTATTCAACCAATAATGAGAATGGAAGAAGAAGTCGATGTCAGTAGTTTTATATTAGACATCTCTATAGGATTTTCTTATCTGAAGCATTGAACTTAATTTTTATTTCTATTTTTTTAATAAAAATTCAATTAAAGGATAGAAAGGAGGACCAGAAATCCACAAAAGCAAGACCTCTAGTTCTTAAACAAAACCAGGAGTCCTTGAACTCCTTACTTCAAACACCTTCTCAACCGTTGATCATTGTAAAAAACAACTCTGATGCTTCTGATTTTTTTTTCTATAAGAAGGAAAAGAATGGATGCTGCACAACCATACAGGCACTGCCTAAAAACAGGTGAAAACAGATTCTCTTATGATTACACTATCTGAACTTTGACCGCTAGTGAAAGCTCAGTTTGCAAATCGGCTACGATACCCACTGCCAGTCAAAATTTCTTAAATTAGCGCACAAAAATAATAATAACAATGAGCTACATCCTTTACTATTCATATCATTGCTAATAAAATTGACGATTCTTCTAAATCCGAATACTCAACCAGTAAACGTTGAAACATTTTAATTTCTGTTCAATCATCCTCGAGTATCTAACTATTTCAAATGCACCTTCACATTGTTCTAAACACTAAGTTCAACCATCAAATTAATTGCAAGTGCGTTACCTGTGGGTTCTGCAAATTAAAGACTATGAGATTCCTGTCTGCAGTGCCAACAACCATCAGTGGATGCCTCACCGTCAGGGCATAACAACGATCTGGGAGTTGTTGTGTGTGGACTGGATTTGGTTGTCTAGTATCCCAATACCTATAAAACAGGATGATTGTTTTCCACGAACTAAATAACCTTAGAGCCCAAACACATTAGTTGATAAGGTTGTATGGAAATTATAAAAGCATGCACAGAACTGGGTGTGCATGCAGAAAGCAAACAGCCCTATCGGTATATGGAATATGTTTATAGCTTTTAGCTGTCATTTTATTGCTAAATACAACTTTCTCCACCATGAGTAAACTATTCTTTAAAAAAAAAAAAAAAAAAAAAAAACACACACACACACACACAAAAATCAAATTTCACTTGAAAAATTAAAAAGTTGCACAGACCGGCATATGATTATAGCTTTTAGCGGACATTTTGTTGTCAAATGCATTTTGATGAGGAGATAAACACAGGAGTAAAGGTGTGATAGCTTCTGCACAAAATGCAGATTGACCGTACTGTAATTTACATTATGTTGATAGGGAACATTTATGGTAGATGAACATTAGAAATTTTGGGTCTATTAATAACAAAGGACTATCGACAAAAAGATGTATTATATTAACAAATGAAAACCTGAAAAAATAAATAAGAAAAAATAAAAATTACTTCAAGGTCTTATCCCAGCTTCCTGTCACCAAGAGGCTCATCTCCGGTATCCAAGCAACCTCTTTAATGGGTGCATCGTGCATCGCCACAGTCATTGCTTGACCACCCGACAGCAAAGGCCACATTTTCACTTGCTTGTCACATCCTCCAGAAAAGACGGTTGTCCCGTCATCCTTCCAAGTTGAGCACAAGACCTTACAGAAAAACGAAGTCAATGAGTGACCATTGAAACTCAAAGATTCAACAAGTAGAAAAATGAAAATAGAAAATAAAAGCAAATAAGAAATTAAATTTACAAACAAACGAAAAGAACATTTGTTTACCGGCTGGTCATGAGATATTGAAGCCTTGGGCGTACTGCCTAAGACATTCCCATTTCGCATAATCTCCCAACATCTCACCTACGAAATCAATAATACAATATGGAATAAAACTTTGTTTCAACGAAACCAGAAGAAAAAATTAAGAAATGCATGATTTACGCTTCAGAACAAAAAGCTGGACAAGAACTAACGAAACACACCTGATTGTCCCACGAAGTTGCGACCAGGTGATTGGCCTTCGGACTAAAACTAATGCTTGAAACAGAATCACTAGGAGGTTGAGTCACCTAAACAAAGAATTAAAAATTGATATAAGCTAAGTAATTACTAGAAAAAGAAAAGGAAAAAAAAAAAAAGAATTTCCTATTCCCTTAGACACAAAATCAAATATGAAAGGGGAAACAATATCAAGAACAAATACGTATATGAAGTCTAATCTAACTTAAAAAGGGTTAGAGAAAAGTAACAGGAAATCATCAAAACCACCCAAATTTAGGAATGAATTTATTACGGATGAGCCCTAATTTCCCCAATTAGAGCCATTAAATTTGTCTTCGAAATAAGATGCAAAAAACTGCAAAAGAATAAACCCATCACAAAAATCTAAAAAGAAATGCCTATTTTTACTTAAAAAACTCCAGAATCAGCTTAAATGCATAGGAAAACTTAGAGAATCAAATACAGAAAAGTACATAGGAAACTAGACTTCGGTAATACCCTTAAGCTGAAAATATATTTTGAAAAAATATATCTCAGTTCTCTAGCATCTGACAGATCTGCCTCAATTAAACAATCTTCCATCACTTCACAAAATCATACATACATGCATACACACACGCACACACACGCACACACACACACACACACACACAGAGACAAACACACATATATACATATCAGAAATAAGATACCTCAAAGGAATTATTGGGATTGGGATTCCCAGTGGAAGTGCTTCCGAAGGTCGACATTGTTGTTACTGCCCAAGCTCTGAAAATATATATATACACACATTATTCTAAATATTAAGATCAAAATTTCCATTGCTGGGCAAAATAATAATAATAATAATAATTCAAAGAAGAAAAGTGAAAGAAGCAGGGGAAAAGGGGTTTAGAGCGAGAAAAATACCCAGAGAGAGAGAGAGAGAGAGAGTTCAAAAGCAGACGGAAAACGAAGAAGAAAGCATAATAGTAGTCGTTTGAGAAGTCTGCATAAGGGAAGCTGCTTAATAGTGGCGCATCGCAACACAATCTAATGTTCGCCGGTTACGGTGTATATATGTATGTGCAATAACATTGCTCGAATTCTCTTGAAGCTATGTTTTTTGTTTTTTTTTTTGTTTTTTTTTTTGTTTTAATGATTTTATAATATATATTTTTGTAATTAGCTCGTTTAGCTATGGTTTTTTTTTTTTAATACTAGTTATGAAATACGTGCAATGCACGTGTAAAACTGTAATTGTAGTTTTTATAACGTGTAATATAAACAATATTATAAAAAATAAATAAATAATTAATTAATTTAAAAATAAAATATAATAATAATTATCTAAATTCAAAAATTACATTTCATCATAAAATCATGATGACTTAATATTTATTATATAAAACACATAATAGTATTGATTATTTTGTTCTTTCACAATATTTACAGTATATATTATGTTATTTAAAATCAAAATTTTATATCTTTCTGTTGCAAATGATTATTTAAAACAACAGTAATCTGATAATTTATTTTTGAAGATTGACCATAATCAATTAAGGATATTAAAGTTATCAATGAGAAAGCTGATATAATACAGACTTTAAGAGAGAAAATTTGGGACGTTGAGGTTCTAATAAGGAGGGAAAAAAAAAAGAAAGAAAGAAAATAGAAAAGTTGCAGGAAGAAGTATAAAAAAAAAAAAAATTGAAAAAAGACAAGCCAGAAATTTAAGAAAAAATGATGAAATATAAGTAAAACAAAGTAGAAAGGGGATAAGAAAAAATTAACAACAGAAAAACAAAATATGGAAAAATGACATGAAGAACCAAATAGTTTCATTAAAAAAAAAAAAAAAACCAACAACAACAACACTTAAACAGTTTTCCCAAAAAAACAAAAACGCACTAATAAGGTGCATATTTTACAACTAAATTTATTATTCTATTGAATGTTAAGGAAATATAATGAAATTGAAATTAATTTTCATGCCAAAAAAAGTAAAATAATTACATAAATATTATCAAAAGTAATAAAGTAGAAAGTTGAGAACCTCATTTAATCCATCGTGAAAACTCTTAAAAAAGAAAAAAAAAGTTTGATCATGTAATGAAAAAAAAAAAAAGAAAACTTATCACAATTAAAAAGCAAAAAAAAAAAAAAGCGTTCTCCATGAAAAAGCAAAAAAAAAAAAAAAAGCACCAAACGGCAGTACGTTTTTGACTACCAAAAAGGAACAGTGAAATTTTATTTACTCTTTTATATGTGTAGGATTATGAAAATAAGATGTATTATTGGAATAAGGATTTTAAAACGCGACTAAAATAATCTGAAAAAAAAAAGTTGATACATATTTAAAAGGAATCAATTTTTATATCATATTTTAACCTTTATAATATGTCTGGCAATGTTAAAATGATGATACTAAATAAAAATGAAATAAATAAACAAAGTTAACAATTATATGCAAGGAACATAAGTGGAAGGCAAAAAATAAAAAAAATAAAGAAATAAAGAAAAAAAAGCAAGGGACATATAGGCTTTTACACAGCTATATCTTACACCTATAAGGCTAGTATCATGAACAACTGTCTACAATTGTTGACTAAGCCCATACTGAGAGTCAGAAAAAAAAAAAAGCAAGATGCACAAAAACGCACCGTTTTTTACTACGAAAAATGAACAGTAAGACGTTTTCTACTCTTTTAATATAGTTAAGATTAAGAAATATCTATAATTAAAAAACCTCCTTTCATCTATTGTGAAAATTCAAAAAGACACGCATAAATTGTCATGAAAAAAAAAGAAAAGAAAACTTAATTAAAAGCATGAAAAAATTATTCCATTTCCGGTAGGAATATTAAATTCCAATTCTCCACAGTATATAGCTATTAAGATTATAAAAAGAAATTAGTTTTTTGGTCATGAAGTTTATATTAGATATCAAAAGAAAAATCTTTAAGAGAGGAAATGATGGTATGCTGAGCTTCAAAATGAAAATAACAAGTAAAATATTTACTAAAAGAATTGGTACAAGTGAGATATGATTATTTATTTTTCATTTTAATATTTGTTTAATATTTGTGCTGTAACTTTATATGGGAAAAACAAAAACATATGCTGCTATTATCACGATGATTGAAAATAAAAAATATTTACGGGAGGGAGAGACAGTGGTTTTATTTTATCATTGAAAAAAATATGGGTTTCATTTTTTTATTTAAAAAAAACATGGGTTTCATTTTTTTATTTAAAAAAAAAAAAAAAGAAAAGAAACGTGGCTTCCACTTTTGTGAAAGAGATTTTATCGTTTTCCTATGTACATGTGGAGCTTTGTAGTGTTGGAATTGGTGCTCTACAGTGGCATGTTGCTGAAGCAATCAAAGAGTCACAGAAAAGGAAGGAAAAGCAAAAAGTAGAGAGGGGCATTAAAACGAATCGTTTTTGACGACCAAAAATGAACAGTGCTCACTCATCTACTCTTTTATTATAGTTAAGATGTGCCGGGAAATTTTATTAAAGTTGTGAAGGAGATGCGAAAACACCAAAATAATAAATGACCTCGTATTTTATTAGACAAAATCCTTCAAATAAAAATAGATCCATCATTATAATGATGTTCAAAGAAAAAAATATATGTTTGAGGTCCGAAAACGGATATATAACTCAGTACATTGAAAGCTTCTTTTTGATAAAATCCTGACATCTAATGGAATTTTCCAATTAATCAAGGGTCCAAACTCAATAGCAATAGGGTTAACTCTAGCAAGATTAAACATCGCCAAGATTCAGATACAATGGATAAACAACCAACACAGAAGGTGGAGAGACCACCTCCCTTATTAGTCAAGAAAAGACTGCGAAGACATGTCATTATTATGCACAAACCTACACACTACAAAACAAAACCCAAAAAAAAAAAAAAAAAAAAAAAAAAAAACAATCACACAAAAAAGTCCTTGCCAATAAACGATCCACATGGTCGAATGAAACTGGGCTGCAGAAGTCGAGTTATTGCAAAACCTCCCTAGCACTTGACGACTACGTATCACCAGCAACTATCTCATTCAAGTCTTGTTCTTTTTCATAACATCCATTCTCCTGTCACGAGCTCGCCTCCGTCAGGACACTTGCCATATGATTCACACCTTTTTCTCGATGACCGGGAAATCATACACAAGCCAAAAGTCACCACCAAAACTGCCCTCAAGGTAGAAAAACAATTGATAAATCATAATCCTCATGTGTTTAGTTATGTACATTTTGATACTTGAAAACATTTACTTTTGATAAAATTAATCATGACTTTCTTTTTTTTTTTTTTTTGCAGTTTTAATATGTGATATTAAATATTGATGAAAGATTTTTTAAATTTAATTGAGACAATCGGATCTCTATTACTTAATAATTGAAATTTTTTAAATAAATTGTTATTTCTAGTTGTATGACTTCTAATAGTAATAAAGAGCTCATTTAACCTTTACAACAATAGTTTAAGTAAAATTACATGTTTTCAGAATTGACACATGATTATTTTTCTTCTAATTTTAAAAATCTTTCACTACTTTTAATATCAATAACCAAAACTATCCAAAAAAGTTCAATGACTAATTAATGATATAAAGTTCTGGAACCAAAATGACCTGAAGTACATAATTCAAGGACTGAACATGCTAATTATCCTTATTTAGCCTAAACATTTTTTTTTTTAAACAAATATACCTTGTTTTGTGTGATCTTGATGTTAACAAGTTTTTTTTATTTTAATTGATCCGATTTATTCGATAATAGTGATTTCATTAAAATATATATATATATATATGTGTGTGTGTGTGTGTGTGCATGATTGTTGGTATACCTATTTTAATCTTCACTTTCGAAACTCAGTACACGTCCATTAACCTTACTATAAGCTACTTTTCTTTTTCGTAAAGAATGGTAATTATCTCCTGTTAAAGCGCACAGGCTAGTTTCATTTTTTCTAGATAATTATATTTATTTCCCTTTTTTTTTTTTTTTTTTGGGTTTTCTTTGTGCGCACTGCACAAGTATTCAGAAATTTATCTTCCTCTCTCTCATTTTGATTTATATCAAATGGTAGAGTATAAGTGTGTGTGTATATTTACCTTCATCCTTATAAACTGCTAATAAAAATAATAATTCTTCCAAAATGTAGTAACTTTCTTGACCAATTCTACAATGGGGGCAACTTATCTTTCCTTATCAATGGGTTAAAAAATTTTAACCATCAATTGGTTTTGAATGGATAAGATTAAAAGGATTCACCAAATTAATTATAGAACATTTCCATTAGATCACACAAGGAAAAAAAAAAAATCAAAAGAACAAGGTCGTTTGAACTAGTCGGCCACCCATCCGACACTGTTACATCGCCCCCTGTCGCTGAGCCTCCCACTGCCCAAATGTGACCTCTGCTACCATCACTGACTTCGGAAGTGAGAAGCCGTCCAAAGTGGATCATACGAATCCATCCACCTTCGCCAATTGTCCAGATCATGCAGATAGATCTGTCGCCCATGGGGACAATAACTACCCGCGCTCCGATGGTTGGTGGAGGGAGCTGCATGGTTTTTCTTTTCGTTTCTCCAATATTACTTCTTATTTTTCCAAACATTTTCACAAAAACTCAAACTTTAAACGTGCATAATTTTATTTTTTTAAGTCAAAATGAGATGATTATTTTTTTCTAAATTACATAGAATTTCGAAATAAACGAAATAAGATCTTATTGTTAATTTTTTCAGAACATGTTTCAAATTTTTACACTTTTTTACTCCAAAAAGTTCATTTTCACAAAATGCACATTTCTAAAACTCAAATTATCTCCGATCTCTAAATGCCATCATGGGCCCTAAATTATTTACGATTGCATTAGTGCTGTGATTAAAGCAATTAGTGCCCGTTTGGAGAGGTTTTAGAGAGATAGTTTTGTACATATTTGAATTGAAATTTTGAAATTGTGTTTGAATTTAAAAAAAAAAATTGTTGTTTGGAGAAAAAATTATTAAAAATGAAATTGTGTTTTGGAAATATATATATAAATATAGATCTTATTTTGTCTCTTTCGAAATTCTATACAATTTAAAATATATTTATATCTCATTTGAACTTAAAATAACAAAGTTTTGGACTTATAAAGTTTTAGTTTACTATAAATATTTGAAGATGTAAATAGTGAAAATTAGTTTTAAGTCGAGAAAAAAAGACCAAAAGAAACAAAGAAACAAAGAAAAAGAAATTAGATGCTGATGTTACCCCCAAACAGGCCATTATTTTTTTTCCTTGGACGAAGTCTGTGTCTCCATCTTTGTGTGTGTGTATAGAAAACATATCTTACGTGGCACTCATACAATATTTGTAATCTTTTATTTAAAAACTTATAAGTTGATTTAAATGACAAGTATAATTGGAAAAAGTTATTTAAATTGCATAATTCATATAATAAAACACAAACCACACGACAAGTGATGCATAAAAGAGTTGCCATATAAGAGCCCCTCCAATCTACATTTTGGGAACAAATCATCACATGCGCACTTATGCTTAACAAATTATATTTAGGATAAATTATTCATTTAATTCTTCAACTTTTTAAGTTCATATAACTTTGGTTCCTAATCATTTTTTTTGTATAAGTGATGCTCTTAACTACCAAAGTTTTGCTACAATGGCCCTTTTCATTAATTTTTAGATAAAATCTGTTAGTAATTTGATTAAAAAATAATATTAACTACTAGTGTTTCGTCTAAAAATGATTGAAAATGACTACTATAATAACGTTTTTAATAGTTTAGAGTCATTTTAGATATAAGAAAAGAATATAGACTAAAATTATACAAAATTAAAAGTTTAGGATCAACCTATTAACTTTAATATTATTAATTTTATAACCATAGGTATTACGCAGGAGAAGAAAGTTTGTGTGAGAATAGAAAACTGATTTTTCTATTATGCTCTGCTTTACAATCCTACAGCTATATATATATATAGCTAGCAAGTCAAAAGAAATAATTAACTTTACAACTCAGCATGAGCTAGCCACTAGCAACTGTACAACTCAGCATTAGCTGTAAAACAAAGACTAACTAAGTAACTCTAAAACTCCCCCACAAGATGGACTGTGAATGTCTTTCACGGCCATCTTGGATAAGAGAGGAAATAAGGAAGTAGAAGGCAAAGGTTTAGTGAAGACATCTGCAAGTTGATGTTGAGAACGAATGGGCAGGAGTTTGACAGACCCAGCAGTAACTTTATCACGAACAAAGTGGCAGTCAATCTCAATGTGCTTAGTTCGCTCATGAAAGGTGGGATTCGAAGCAATGTGAATGGCAGCTTGGTTGTCACAAAAGAGAAGCGCTGGAGAGGAAATCGGAACACCAAAATCAGTCAGTAACTGTCGAAGCCAAACCAATTCACAAGCAGTGGCTGCCATAGCCCGATATTCTGCCTCAGCAGATGAACGGGAAATGGTAGTTTGTTTCTTGGTTTTCCAAGATACCAAGGAATCGCCTAAAAACACACAAAAACCAGTGACAGATTTCCTGGAATCCGGACAGGAACTTTAATCAGCATCAGAGAAAGCCTTGAGTTGTAAGGAAGACAAGCAGGAAAAGAAAAGACCTTGGCCAGGACTGTTCTTGAGATATCGAAGGAGATGATGGACAGCATGCAAATGAGGCACCCGAGGTTGAGCAAGAAACTGACTCAATTTGTGGACAGCAAAGGTAATATCGGGTCGAGAGAGAGTGAGATACAAAAGACGACCAATAAGACATCTATACTGAGAGACATCAGGGAGAACATCACCATCAGTGGCAGTAAGAATCATCTTGGGATCCATGGGAACACGTGCAGGTTTACAAGCAAGAAAACCTGTGTCCTCGAGCAATTGCAAGGTATAATGGCATTGAGAAAGAACAATACCAGTGGTAGACCGAGCAATTTCCAAACCCAGGAAGTACTTCAAAGGACCCAAATCTTTGAGTTTGAAGTGGCTGTGAAGAAAGAACTTGAGAGAATCGATGGCTTAGAGAGAGGAACTAGTGATGATAATATCATCAACATAGACAAGTAAGGCAACAAATGAAGAACCCGAGCCCTTGGTGAACAGAGAATAATCTGATTTAGACTGGCGAAACCCAAATTGAAGAAGAGAATTCGAAAATTTGGAATACCACTGTCGGGAGGCCTGCTTGAGTCCATAAATGGACTTATGTAATTTGCACACGAACTTCGGGCCATGATCATGCAGCTTCCCCATACGGTTGTATCCAAGAGGCAGATCCATATACACTTCCTCAAACAAATCCCCATTAAGAAAAGCATTGTTCACATCGAGTTGAACCAAATGCCATTTGTGAGTGGCAGCAAGGGCTAACAAAACTTTCACAGTTACCAGTTTGGCAACAGGAGAAAAGGTCTCAACAAAATCCACCCCCTCTTGTTGTGTGTAACCCTTAGCAACTAACCGAGCTTTATGACGTTCAATAGAGCCATTGGAGTTATATTTGATCTTGTATATCCATTTACAACCAATGGAATGTTTCCCTGGTGGTAAAGGAACAACAGACCAAGTATTGTTGAACTCCAGAGCATCCAATTCAGTCTGCAAAGCTGCACGCCAGTGGGGAAATTTAATAGCCTGATGATAGAATTGTGGCTCAAAATGAGGAGAGACATTCAAAATAAAATGCCTGTAGGAAGGAGAAAGAGAGTCATAGGAGAGAAACTGTGAGAGGGGATATAAAGGCTTGCAGCCAGACACAAGTTCTTGGCAACCAGAAAAAGCAAAATTATTCTCAAGAGAGAACAAATTGCAATGAAAGTCCCTGAGATATGAAGGTGGTTTAACAGGCCTGGAGGACCTTCGAAGAGGGACAGGAACCGAAGGAGGAATAGGAACTGATGGAGAAGGAGAAGTGGGCTGTGGAAGGTCACGAAGAACAAGAACCTCAAGAAATGGAGTTGGCAAGACCAGATCAGGAAAAGGATCACCAAGAGTAGCAACATCAGTGACCGAATGGAAAGGGAAAACATCCTCATGGAACACAACGTCTCTAGAAACAAAGATTTGCTTAGATTGAATATCAAGCAATCTGTAGGCCTTCATGCCATGTGGATATCCAAGAAAAATGCAAACCCGAGCTCGAGGATGAAACTTGGAGCGATGAGCAGAAATAGTGGAAGCAAAAGCAAGACAGCCAAACACTCGAAAAGAAGAATAGTCAACATGCCTCTTGTAGAGAAGTTCATACGGAGTCTTGTTCTGCAGAAGGGGAGACGGTGTTCGATTAATCAAGAAAGCAGCAGTAAGCACACATTCAGTCCAAAACTGAATAGGAAGCCGTGATTGAAAGTAGAGGGCACGAGCAACATTCAAAAGATGTTGATGTTTTCTTTCAACCACAGAATTCTGTTGAGGGCGGTCTACACAAGAAAATTGATGCATCACTCCTTGATCATTAAAAAAATCAGTGAAAGCCAACTCTTTGGCATTATCTGATCTGAACTCTTTGATTTTTGTATCAAACTGAGTAGCAATCATGTTGAAAAATTTGGGAATTACAGTAACCACTTCAGATTTTTGCTTAAGCAAGAAAACCCAAGTAAATCGAGTACAATCATCTACTAAGGTGAGAAAATACTGATGACCAAAATGAGCAGGCACATGGTATGGCCCCCAAATGTCACAGTGAATCAAGTCAAAAGGTAATTGAGACATGTTGTTGTGAGAAACAAAAGACAACTTTCTCTGTTTAGCCAAAGGGCAAATATAACAAGGAGTGGCCACAGGAGATCGTGTAACATCACAATTCAACTGATGCTTCAAGACATCTAATCTCTTATCAGATAGATGACCAAGTCTATTATGCCAAACTTGAACAGAGACTTTATTAACGTAGGCTTGAGCTAACAATCCTTCATTTGTATCATTGGCATCAAGGACATAGAGACCCTCAAGCTTTTTACCCCTGCCAATCATCGTCTTGCTGTTGAGTTCCTGAATTGTGAAGTGATCAGGAAAGAAGTCAACGGTAAGCCGTGAGGTAGTAGTGAGTGAACTGACATAGATCAAGTTAAACTTGAACTGGGGAACAAATAGAGCATCCTTGAGAACTAAGTGTGGACCAAGCCTGACATCACCATTGAAACTGACAAGTATACAAGTCTGATTTGGCAAAGTGACTGTAGAGTGGTGTATTGGCCTCAAAAATTCAAAGGCAAGAACATTTGAACAAACATGTTGAGAAGCACCTGAATCAACTATCCAAAACCGTAGAGAAGAAAGAACTTGATTTACTGCAACAGAAAAACAGGTACCTGTGGTGTAGGAAGTGGAAGGAGCATCTGGCTGTTCATTTGCGCGAATGTTAGATGACAACTGAGTGGACAACAAGGCCATCAGCTGCTGACACTGGGAACTGTTAAGGTTCTGAAAGAAGTTTCCAACACCAGCATGGTCCCTGTCAGGCTTATCATCAAAACCAGATTGGTTAGAAATTTGATTCACAGTAGTATTGTGACTGTTGTTGGATTGAGATTGAGTTTTCTGACGTTGTCTGAATCCTGGAGGATAACCATGAATCTTGTAACACTTGTCTATGGTATGTCCATGATAATTGCAGTGAGTACAGAAAGGTCGATCTTTCCTTTGACCTCTGTTGGTTCCATCTGCAGGAGTGTTACCAGACCTTTTTGTAGACTCATTCTTAACAGCAAAGGCCATGTTGTTAGTGAAATCAGTACCTGGAGCTGGTAAAGAACCAACCTTTCGTTGACGTTTGTCTTGAGAAATCAAAGAAAAGACCTTATTTATGGGTGGAAGAGGATCCATGAGCAATAGTTGACCTCTAACTTGAGCAAAGGACTCATTTAAACCCATGAGAAAGGACATAATGTACTTCATCTGGTAATGAGAGTAGAGTTCTTTGACTCCCCCGCAAGTGCACTTTCCACAGGTACAACTAGGCCTGTAAATGCTCAATTCCTCCCATAAGGCTTTCAGTTTAGTGAAATACACACTAACTGAATTTTGATCCTGGTTCAGATTCATCAAGTCACGACGCAACTGAAATATCCGAGGTCCGTTGCTTTGTTGAAACCGATCCTTAAGATCAAGCCAGATCTTAACAGCAGATTCAGCAAATATGATACTCGCAGAAATCTCCTTAGAAACAGAGTTCAAAATCCACGAAATCACAATGTTGTTGTTTCTGATCCACGAATTAAGAAGATTCGAGTCATTACCGTCTGGTTTCGTAATGGAACCGTCAATAAATCCGAGTTTGTTCTTCACAGAAAGAGCGATGGTCATTGCTCGACTCCAGGAGGCGTAGTTTTCTCCAGATAATGGCTGTGAAACCAGAACAAGACCAGGACTATCCGAATGATGAAGGAAATACGGACTGAGAGGATCATCAATGGCGGATCTGCCATTTGATGAAAAGGAAGCACCAGAACTTTGGATTTCCATGGAGGTTAAAGACGAAGATCAAATCGAAGCTTGAATCGAAATGAATGAACCGATCGAAACAAGGAAGAACAAATCAAAGAAAATGAAGAGAATGAGACGAGAAATCAAGCAGCAGAGATTTGCTCTGATACCATATTACGCAGGAGAAGAAAGTTTGTGTGAGAATAGAAAACTGATTTTTCTATTATGCTCTGCTTTACAATCCTACAGCTATATATATATAGCTAGCAAGTCAAAAAAAATAATTAACTTTACAGCTCAGCATGAGCTAGCCACTAGCAACTGTACAACTCAGCATTAGCTGTAAAACAAAGACCAACTAAGTAACTCTAAAAATAGGTCTTGTGTCAAATTTCTTTATATTAAGATATTGTTATTAATTTGGTTCCTTCCAAAACAAAGTACTTTATGAAACCAAGTTTTCTTCCTTTTTTGTTTTTATTTTTGTTTTATTTTTGTTTTTTGTTTTTTGTTTTGGCTGAAAAAGCTTCCTATCAAACCTAAAAAGAAGAGCCGAAGACTCTGCAAAACCAGGAAAGCCAAAGGCAAAACTTGATGAAACAAAGTTGACTACGTACATTATATCACAGTTGACTTGGTCGGGTAGCCTGGAATTTAATATCTACATATTGTTTAGTTTAAATTTTTTTCTTTTTTCTTTTTTTGTTTTTGTTTTTTTGTTTTTGTTCGTTTGTTTGTTTTTTTTTTTTTTTTTTTTTTTTGTTTTTGTTTTTGTTTGTTTGTTTGTTTTTTTATTTTTTATTTTTTATTTTTTATTTTTGTTTGTTTGTTTGTTTGTTTGTTTTTGTGATGAACAAATCTACAAATTGTTTGATTCATTCAGTATAATACTCATTTATTATTATTTGGTTGGTATGGTTGTTCTTTCAATGAATTGTGAATTATATCATGAAACGAGCACTTCCAATGCCTGCTTTATAAATTTTATTATTATTCTTATTATTCTTATTTTAAGTTTTGGCATCAAATTTGACGGCTTTTGCAGCCTAACAAGGGATATGTCCCGGAAACGAACAACGTCCTTTCTCCATTTTTAGCCTTCATCTTCTGCTCCTTTTTATTATTACTAGTTAGAGGCACGTACTATGCACGTGTTTAATCAATTTGTGAAATAAAAAATTAATTATGAAGTATTATGAGAAAATAGTTGTTCAGAGGATATTACTGAGGAGAAAATATTTAAGTAGTTAGAAATTGGAGAGAAGTTAGCGAATCACGTAGAAAGTTAATTGGATGATGTTATAAAAAAATAATAGTTGAGATGGTACTCATAGAATAAAAATATATTTGAGTAACAATAAATTTTTTAAAAAAATTATTTCATTATGGGTAAAAGAGAATGAAAAATAAAAATTTAAAACGATGAAAGAGAACATAAAAAAAATAGATTAGTACGTGTATGAAAGTGAAAAATAATTTTAAAGAGTACAAAAAATAATATCTATATATTGAAAAAATAGTAATTGAGAATCTAAGATGATCGTGAAAAAAAAATAAAATAAAATAAGTATGCTGAGAGAAATATTTTAATAAAGTAAATGAGATAAAATTTTAGTAAGTGAAAAAAAAAAGGAAAGAAAGAAAGGGAAGTGGAAAGAATGAAAGAGAATTAAAAAAAAAAAAAAAAAAAGAAAAAACAAAAGAGGGAATGACATGTGTCAAAAAAAATGATGAATATATGACTCATTTGTAATTGTTATAGTAAATATTATTACTATCATTATTATTATCATTATATATTTCTCTACTAAAAGAGATAGAAATAAAATAATAAACGCACTTATACAAGAAGAAGCCCCAAGATTGATATTTCGAATGATTAACTAAAAGATCTGATTTTTTGAGCTTATAGCTTAACATGTAAGGATTTAAATCATGATATTAGAGCACGTTTTTAGAGATGTCATGGGATCGAGAACTCAGTCAACTTTAATGTTAAGTAAGTTTGTTTGAATTACTATTTAATTGGACATACTAAAAGCATTAAATTTTGAGTACGGAATTTTTACACGAAGTGAAGAACTGTAACACCCGATTTTTCAAGCTTCTAAAATTAACATGTAAGAATTCAAGTCATGAATTTAAATTTAGGTGATAATCTTGCAAATAATGGTATTGATTTGTCGTTGTTACTTCACATGACTTTGAAAAATGAATGTCTGCTCAGCTGTTAGACTTCCCATTTAGGCTCTATGTAGATTTTACATTTTGACATAGTGCCTTAATTATTCTTAATTTTTAATGCTCTAGCAATAAAGGAAGCAAGAACCCCCAAGAAAATTCAAAGGGGACTCAAAATCGAGATCTGTTGTTTTTAATTTGCTGTCTCATTAAATATCCTTCTAATAGTATCACGTTATATCCTTTAAATTTAAGAATTTAGATACAAAGAAAATGTTAAATATAAAAAATTCTCAAACAAATTGACGAGTTTTCAAAACTCTATTAAAGAGACGGCCTTTGAGACATGAAAATGATATAGTATATCTGAACTTGGGGACACTGACTCAAAGTCATAGAACTGATAAAATTAAGTTTCGGCAAATCGAAAATGGCACATGGTAATTAGTACTGGCCACTAGGAGTACAAGAAAGGCACACAACTTTATATACTATCGTAAAGAAAGACATACAACTTTACATAGAAGTTTTTTAAGTCACAGACATACGACTTTCTAACTTACTGAGACTTACAACTTTCTATCTTCCCCTAACGGCCTTAAGAGCAGCTGCCGAGCTAGTCTTCCAGTTCAATAGGGACGTATATTAAAACTAAGTCCCATACCATAACTTTATTTTTAATACGACTAGAATTTCTCACTCAATGTATATAACTAATAAGTTTAAAGGCAAAATAGTAGAGTTTTAGTAGATGTTTATATGAGATAATTAATTTTAAGAGCGCACAAAAGGATAAATACAAAATATTTTAGACTAAATTCCAAAATAAGAAAAATTCAGTGGCACAACGTAGCTCTGCCCTTGCTTAAGAAGAGACTGATCCATTTTCCTTCACTTCCTTAGCTGATGTTCCATTACACGTACACTTCCCATTTTCTTTAACAGAATTTTTCTCCCTCTCTTTCTCCACTTTTTCTTCTTTCTCAGCCTTGAGCTTCTCTTCCTCTTCAGCCTTCAACTTTGCCTCTTCTTCAGCCTTCGACTTTGCTTCTTCCTCGGCCTTCTTTTTCGCATCTTCCTTCGCCTTCTCGAGAGCTTCAACCAAATTCTTCAGACAAATATCTGCATCTTCCTCATCCGACTTGGGCATAATGTTCTCCGCAACATCAGCAGGAGCCATGTTAGTTTCCCCCAAAAGTCGCTCAATCTCCGCGAACAAATGATGCGATTCGACGTCCAAGTAGTTCCTAGCAAGCACTTTGAAGGACTCAAAGCAACAATAAGACAACTCTATGTGCTTGTCCATCCTTCCTCTTCTAACGAGAGCAGGATCGAGTTTGTCGACATAATTAGTAGTGAACACGATGAGTCTCTCGCCGCCACAAGCCGACCAAATCCCATCAATGAAGTTCAACAACCCCGAAAGCGTAACCTTGCTCTTGTTCGCGTCTTCCGTCTCTTCAGCCTTTTTACGAACAGGGTCTTTCCCTTCTTCATCTCCTTTTTTCTTCTCCTTTTCCTTCTTTCTTTGCCCGGTGAGATCAAGCGAACAATCGATGTCCTCAATCACAATGATGGACTTATTCGACGTGTCGATCAGCAACTTCCTCAGCTCGGTGTTGTCCTTAACCGAAGTGAGCTCCAAATCATAGACATCATAATCTAAAAAATTAGCCATGGCACAGATCATGGTCGACTTACCGGTCCCCGGGGGACCATGAAGGAGATAACCACGTTTCCAAGCCTTGCCGACTTTAGCGTAGTACTCTTTTCCATTCTTGAACTTAAGCAGATCCTTAATAATCTCCTTCTTCTTCTTGGGATCCATAGCTAAAGTGTCGAAAGTCGCGGGGTGCTCAAAGAGGACATGGCTCCACTTAGTCCTCTTCTCGCCATACCAATTCTCGTTGGCGCCATTAGTGTAGAGCTTCCTCTGCCGGTTCTTCACCTCGATTCCTTTCCCTTCCTCGACGATATGACTAAGATAAGAGCTGGTGATAAGGTCCCGGTGGCGTCTGTGGAAGGCGAGCCTGTAGTACTTCTTCTCGTGCGAATTGGGGTACAAACTAATGGTGCTGTTCTTCGGGACGCTCTTGTAAGAAGTCCACCAGACCTTGACGCCTTGGAATTCATCGGTGACCTCCTCGTTGTCGTCGAGGCTGAGCACCAGAGACTTGCTGTCCTTGATGTCGTGAGCCTTGAGGCGCCTGGCACGCTCCGAGGAGTTGGCGCTGAGGTAGGTTTGGATGGCCAAGTAGACCTCACTCCGCTTGAATCGCTCGCCGGAATACTCGTTGAAGGTGACTTGGATGTAAGGATAGACAAGCCCCAACACTTTGTTGGAGTATTTTGAGAAGTAACCCCGGAACTGGTAAGGGAAATATTGCTGGAACATGGCATAAACAAACATCAAGCTGGCCATAACTGAGCCTACTTGAGTCCACATTTCCCCCATACCCACCATCATTTTTTTCAATTTCTAACTATATTTCAGGGTGAGTTTTTATAACTAATTGGTTGTGAATTTTTTTTATAACTATATTGTTCGTATATATAGAGAAAGAAATCAAGTCGGAACGCAGTTGGTGAATTTCCTAACAGCTTCCTAGTCAATTATGAATAAAGGAAGACTGAAATAGGAAACCATATTTGTTTACCACGTTTCTTTTTTTTTTTTCTTTGGCCCACTTGAGGAAAGGTCCGTGAATGTTAGTCATGAGTCCATAAAATAGTCAGCCTCCATCTTTGACACCCAGCCAAGTAATTCTTAAAATTTAATGGAAATTAATTAACCAAAAGAAAAAACTAATCAATTTCTACTTTTTATGACAAGGAAAGTTGAATTATTTTATTTTTATCTTATCTTATTTTTGTGTGTGTTATTTATTTATTTTTTTTCTACTGTTGCACCAACCATAACTGATTGGGAAATGTTTCTATTACTGATTATTACTTCACTTAGCCTTAACTCTCCAGCTTTAGTCTTAAGTTTAAATTGTTCTTGTGTTGTAGAATAAGCGTAGGTAATAACTAATAAGTATCAAAGTTAATTGATTATATTATTAATTCACTTTCTAAAATGGATATTAATACTTTATTTTGTGACAATAAGTTGACTTCATCTCGAGAATTTTTAACATAATATAAAAGAATCAATAGCTTATTAATTATATGTTTTTGGTAATTATTACCTGATAGCCTTGTAATCGTCTTGTCGCGGGTCATAAATCATCAAAAATTTGTTAGTACTGCTGACGTAGTTTTGTTGGCGTCATGGTAGGCGAGCATGGATTTATAGATTTGTAAATTAGTCTGGTTTTTTTTTTTTCCTCTCATAAGTTAGAGTACTGTAATTTTTTCTTTTTTGCCTGAATATAGTATATTAATCAATAATCAATGAAGGTTATGATTTTAATCAATGAAACTAAGTATAATTTCATTAGTACGGTGATCATTAACACTTGTGGGGAAAATAAACATTTGAGTTTGATGGCTTTCTTATGTTTAACTTTATCAATGTCCTAATTTGATCTTTAGGCATGGGAATTAATTTCAACTTGGCAAATTGACTTAAGTGAAGATTATTGGAATGTATATAAAAGAAAACTGTATTTTCGCGGACTAGCTTCAAGAATATATGTCAGATTTACTCGCTTAATGAATCTATGTTAGATATGCTCTCCCATATTCGATGGAACTCCAATTTATCTTAGCATGTATTTACTATCCAACTTCAATCTGTACAATTATATCTATTCGATCGAACTCCAATTATATCTTAACAACATTATTGATATGTCTCCCCATTTTTATTTCATACTTATGCTCCGGGTTCTTTATATCATTATGTTACCGTTTTCTTTTCTCTTTTCTCCTACCATGCTTCACTTTGCATTGGCTTCAGATGAAGAATCTAATTTACTTCGATTAAATCTCCTTTGCAATAATTATTTATGTTCATCTAATGGATGCGTTGTTGCCTACTATAATTTATTCTCTTATAATGCATATGGCTTTATTTTCTTTCCTGTTTTCTTCTCAACACTTCTCCTTCACTGTTTCATGTTCAGGTCAATGTTAGTCATGAGTCCATAAAATAGTCAGCCTCCATCTTTGACACCCAGCCAAGTAATTCTTAAAATTTAATGGAAATTAATTAACCAAAAAAAAAAAAACTAATCAAGAATTTCTACTTTTTATGACAAGGAAAGTTGAATTATTTTATTTTTATCTTATCCTATTTTTGTGTGTGTTATTTATTTATATTTTCTACTGTTGCACCGACCATAATTGATCAGAAAATGGCATAGGTAATAAATATCATAGTTAATTGATTATAATAATAATTCACTTTATAAAATGAATATTAAAACTTTATTTTGCCGTAATAAGTTCACTTCATCTCGAGAATTTTTAACATTACATTCAAAAAATCAATAATTCGTTAATGGTGTTTTTGATAATTATTCTCAAGTTGTCATGTGATAATCTTATTATACATGATAGTCCCATCAACTCCATTATTATTAGGTAACGAGTCATAAATTACCAAATTTGACTTCCATTGAGTGGAAAATTATAAAATGAGGGTAAAACCGTCCATTTAATGTGGAGAGCTCAACCAGATTGAAGGAAATCAGGGGTAAAAACGTCATTTCACACCAAAATTTACTGTGCATCACTGTGCTCAACTATAGCAGCTGAAACGGAAAAAGTGAAGGGAAAAAAAAATTTTACTGTGCAACACTGTAGAAAGAACAGTGAAAAGTTCCTTTCCTTTAGTATTATAGTACACCAAAATTTACTGTGCATTACTGTGCTCAACTGTAATAGCTGAAACGGAAAAATGAAGGGAAAAAAATTTTTACTGTGCAACACCGTAGAAAAAACAGTGAAAAGTTCCTTTCCTTTAGTATTATAGTATAATTATAGTACACCAAAATTTAATGTGCATTACTGTGCTCAACTGTAGTAGCTGAAACGGAAAAGTGAAGGGAAAAAAAAAATTTTACTGTGCAACACTGTATGAAGAACAGTGAAAAGTTCCTTTCCTTTAGTATTATAGTATAATTTGTCATTGTTACTTCGCATGACTTTGAAAAATGAATGTCTGCTCAGCTGTTAGACTTCCCATTCAGGCTATTTGTAGATTTTACATTTTGACGTAGGGCCTTAATTATTCTTAATTTTTAATGCTCTAGCAATAAAGGAAGCAAGAACCCCCCAGAAAATTCAAAGGGGACTCTAAATCGAGATCTGTTGTTTTGAATTTACTGTCTCATTGAATATCCTTCTAATAGTATCATGTCATATCCTTTAAATTTAAGAATTTAGATACAAAGAAAATGTTAAATATAGAAAATTCGTAAACAAATTGAGGAGTTTTCAAAACTTTATTAAAGAGATGGCCTTGAGACATGACAATGATACAGTAAATCTGAACTTGGGGACACTGACTCAAAGTCAAAGAATTGATAAAATTAAGTTTCTTATTATAGATAACGGCAAATCGAAAATGGCACATGGTAATTAGTACTGACCACTTGGAGTACAAGAAAGGCACACAACTTTATATACTATCGTAAAGAAAGACATACAACTTTACATAGAAGTTCTCTAAGTTACAGACATACAACTTTCTAACTTACTGAGACTTGCAACTTTCTATCTTCCCCTAACGGCCTTAAGAGCAGCTGCCGAGCTAGTCTTCTAGTTCAATAGGGACGTATATTAAAACTAAGTCCCATACCATAATTTTTTTTAATACGACCAGAATTTCTCACTCGATGTATATAACTAATAAGATTAAAGGCAAAATAGTAGAGTTTTAGTAGATGTTTATATGAGATAATTAATTTTAAGTGCGCACAAAAAGAAAAACACAAATTATTTTAGACTAAATTCCAAAATAGGAAAAATTCAGTGGCACAACGTAGCTCTGCCCTTGCTTAAGAAGAGACTGATCCATTTTCCTTCACTTCCTTAGCTGATGTTCCATTGCATGTACATTTCCCATTTTCTTTAACAGAATTTTTCTCACTCTCTTTCTCCACTTTTTCTTCTTTCTCAGCCTTGAGCTTCTCTTCCTCTTCAGCCTTCAACTTTGCCTCTTCTTCAGCCTTCAACTTTGCTTCTTCCTCGGCCTTCTTTTTCGCATCTTCCTTTGCCTTCTCGAGAGCTTCAACCAAATTCTTCAGACACATATCTGCATCTTCCTCATCCGACTTGGGCATAATGTTCTCCGCAACATCAGCAGGAGCCATGTTAGTTTCCCCCAAAAGTCGCTCAATCTCCGCGAACAAATGATGCGATTCGACGTCCAAGTAGTTCCTAGCAAGCACTTTGAAGGACTCAAAGCAACAATAAGACAACTCTATGTGCTTGTCCATCCTTCCTCTTCTAACGAGAGCAGGATCGAGTTTGTCGACATAATTAGTAGTGAACACGATGAGTCTCTCGCCGCCACAAGCCGACCAAATCCCATCAATGAAGTTCAACAACCCCGAAAGTGTAACCTTGCTCTTGTTCGCGTTAGCCTTTTTGCGAACAGGGTCTTTCCCTTCTTTATCTCCTTTTTTCTTCTCCTTTTCCTTCTTTCTTTGCCCGGTGAGATCAAGCGAACAATCGATGTCCTCAATCACAATGATGGACTTATTCGACGTGTCGATCAACAACTTCCTCAGCTCGGTGTTGTCCTTAACCGAAGTGAGCTCCAAATCATAGACATCATAATCTAAAAAATTAGCCATGGCACAGATCATGGTCGACTTACCGGTCCCCGGGGGACCATAAAGGAGATAACCACGTTTCCAAGCCTTGCCGACTTTAGCGTAATACTCTTTTCCATTCTTGAACTTAAGGAGATCATTAATAATCTCCTTCTTCTTCTTGGGATCCATAGCCAAAGTGTCGAAAGTCGCGGGGTGCTCAAACAGGACATGGCTCCACTTAGTCCTCTTCTCGCCATACCAATTCTCGTTGGCGCCATTAGTGTAGAGCTTCCTCTGCCGATTCTTCACTTCGATTTCTTTCCCCTCCTTGACGATGTGGCTAACATAAGAGCTGGTGATAAGGTCCCGGTGGCGTCTGTGGAAGGCGAGCCTGTAGTACTTCTTCTCGTGCGAATTGGGGTACAAACTAATGGTGTTCTTGGGGACGCTCTTGTAAGAAGTCCACCAGACCTTGACGCCTTGGAATTCATCGGTGACCTCCTCGTTGTCGTCGAGGCTGAGCACCAGAGACTTGCTATCCTTGATGTCGTGAGCCTTGAGGCGCCTGGCACGCTCCGAGGAGCTGGCGCTGAGGTAGGTTTGGATGGCCAAGTAGACCTCACTCCGCTTGAATCGGTCGCCGGAAAACTCGTTGAAGGTGACTTGAATGTAAGGGTAGACAAGCCCCAACACTTTGTTGTAGTATTTTGAGAAGTAACCCCGGAACTGGTAAGGGAAATATTGCTGGAACATGGCATAAACAAACATCAAGCTGGCCATAATTGAGCCTACTTTAGTCCACGTTTCCCCCATACCCACCATCATTTTTTTTGAATTTCTAACCATATTTCAGGATGAGTTTTTATAACTAATTGGTTGTGAATTTTTATAACTATACTGTTCGTATATGTAGGGAAAGAAATCAAGTCGGAATGCAGTCGATGGATTTCCTAATCAGCTTCCTTGTCAATTGTGAATAAAGAAAGACTGAAATAGGAAACCATATTTGTGCTACCACGTGTTCTTCTTTTTATTAATTTTTGGCCCACTTGAGGAAAGGTCCGTGAATGTTAGTCATGAGTCCATAAAATAGTCAGCCTCCATCTTTGACTAATTCTTAAAATTTAATGGAAATTTTATTAACCAAAAAAACGAAAACTAATCAACAACATTTTTAATGAGGAAAGTTGAATTATTTTAGATTTTTATCTTATCTTATTTTGAAAAGATTTATTTATTTTTTCTACTGTTGCACACCATAACTGATTGGGAAAAGTTTCTATTACTGATTATTACTTCACTTAGCCTTAACTCTCCAGCTTTAGTCTTAAGGATTTAAATTGTTCTTGTGTTGTAGAATAAGCGTAGGTAATAAGTAATCAAAGTTAATTGATTATCATTATTAATTCACTTTCTAAAATGGATATAATACTTTATTTTGTGACAGATAAGTTGACTTCATCTCGCGAATTTTTACACATGGGTTTCAGATATAAAAGGGGTAATCTGAATAGCTTACCTCCCCCGTAATTATGTTTTTGGTAAATTACCCCTGATAGCCTAAATGTAATCGTCTTGTGGCGGGTCATAAATCATCAAAAATTTATTAGTACTGCTAACGTAGTCCTTTGTTGGCGTCATGGTAGGCGAGCATGGATTTATAGATTTGTAAATTAGTTTGATTTCTTGTCTTCTATTATCAAATTTATTAATCTTGAGAAACAAGTTATACATATATATATATATATATATATATATATATGTCTCCCAACCTCCGGTTCCTCAAAAATTGCCGGATTCAAACATTCATTCACATGTAGCATCCCCACTAGGAACCTCCTATGTCATCAATTACCTCCTCCACCAGGCTCTAATTCATTGAAAGACTTTTCTTTATCATCCTTTTGTTCTAAATCTAGCCTAACCAGTATGCTGGGTACAATATATCAAAAAATATAACTTTTATGAACAATTTTGTCCAAAAGTAATTTTTTTTTTTTTTTTTGGGTTCGCTCTTCACTACTGGCATTAACAATGATTTGTTTATATATACTTTCTATAACCAGTCACCCCAAAAAAAAAAAAGTGGAAATTGTCTATTTTGGTTGGTCAAGAATTTGTGGAGACTATTCGTTATCATCATATATAGAAAATTTTCAAAACGTATGCGTATAAAGTTTTTTCTTCGTGTGTGTATATATATATAAGGATTTCTTTTTTCTTTTTCTTTTTCTTTTTTTTTCCTTTAAATTGAGTCAAGGATTTTTTTTTTTTTTTTTTTTTTTTCCTAATACGGTGCCTGAATATAGTATATTAATCAATAATCAATCCTTGAAGGTTCATTCTAGAGACTCTCCTTAATCCTTTTAATGAACCACTAAGTATAATTTCATTAGTACGGTGATCATTAACACTTGTGGGGAAAATAAACATTTTGAGTTTGATGGCTTTCTTATTCTTAAACTTTTATCAGTGTCTAATGGATCTTTAGGCATGGGAATTTCAACTTGGCAAATTGACTTTAGTGAAGATTATTGGAATGTATATGTTAGTTAAAATTTGTGGTTCTATTTTTGCGAACTAGCTTCAAAAATATGTGTCTCAATATTTTTTTATGGCTGCCAGTGAAGATTAATTAAAAAAAAATCATAAATCTTGGACATGCTCTCCCGTATTCGATTGAACTCCAATTTTCTCCTAGCCATGCTATTCACTTTGCATTGGCGCAACTTCAGATGAAGAATCTAATTTACTTAGATTATATCTATGCTTTTTGAGCCTAAATTGCAACATTATTGACATGTTTCCCCATATTTATTCTCTTATAATGCATACGGCTTTATTTTCTTTCCTGTTTTCTTCTCAACACTTCTCCTTCACTGTTTCATGTTCAGGTCAATGTTAGTCATGAGTCCATAAAATAGTCAGCCTCCATCTTTGACACCCAGCCAAGTAATTCTTAAAATTTAATGGAAATTAATTAACCAAAAAAAAAAAAAGAACTAATCAAGAATTTCTACTTTTTATGACAAGGAAAGTTGAATTATTTTATTTTTATCTTATCCTATTTTTGTGTGTGTTATTTATTTATATTTTCTACTGTTGCACCGACCATAACTGATGAGGAAATGGCATAGGTAATAAATATCATAGTTAATTGATTATAATAATAATTCACTTTCTAAAATGAATATTAAAACTTTATTTTGCCGTAATAAGTTCACTTCATCTCGAGAATTTTTAACATTACATTAAAAAAATCAATAATTCGTTAATATTGTTTTTGATAATTATTCTCTAAGTTGTCATGTGATAATCTTATTATACATGATAGTCACATCAACTCCATTATTATTAGGTAACGAGTCATAAATTACCAAATTTATTAGTATTGCTGACGTAGTTTTGTTGGTGTCGGTCGGTCCAGCATGGATTTATATATTTGTAAATTAGTCTGAGTTCTTGTCTTGCTTCGGTCGGCCATTATCAAATTTATTAATTTGGAGAAACAAGTTATATATATACATATATATATATACACACGACATGAGGATATTTGGTATTTTAATTTATTTTAAATTAAATTGTATTTTTTTATCTCAGTTTTTATCTTTTTTTGAAAAATTTTTTTATCTTTTCTAAAAAATCAACAAAAATTACTATTGAAACTTAAAAATTTTAAACTAAACTCATTCATGAAACATCATCCCTATATATATATACACACACACGATAGGTCTTATCTCCGGTGTCGCAAACATTGTCGGATTCAAACATTCGTTCACATGTAGTAGTTGGAGCATACGTAATCGGCTCTTGTTGCTTGAAGGACAGGCTACTTTTGTTCTAACTCTAGCCAAAAGTCCTTTTTTTTTTTTTTGGACTGTGTACAATATATTAAAAAAATAATATGAACAACCAAAAGTCTTTTTTTTTTTTTGGGGGGGTGGGGGGGGGGGGGGTCCGCTCTTCACTGCTGACAGTAACAATGATTTTTGTTACTGTCTAAACCATACAAAAAAAAAAAAAAAAAGAAAAGAAAAGTGGAAATAATCTATTTTGGTTGGTTAAGAATTTGTCAAGACTATTCATTGTTATCATAGAAAATTTTCAAAACGTATGTGTACAGATGATAAAGCTTATTCTTCTATTAGACAAGGACTTCTTTTTTTTTTTTTTTTTTTTTTAAGCTGGAGGTTTTTTCTTTTTTTCCCTCTCATGAAGTTCGGGCACTGTATTTTTTTTTTTTTTTTTTGGCTTCAATATAGTATTTTAATCAATTATCAACGAAGGTGATGATTTTTATCAATTAAACCAATGCTTTGTTTGGTAATACAACTTAAACTCAAATTCTTTATCTCAATTTTTATCTTTTTTTAAAAAGTCAACAAAATTATAACTAGTTTTTAAAAAGTCAATCAACTCAAACTTTAAAAATTTCAACTCAAACTGGTTTTACCAAGCACGGACCCTAAGTATAATTTCATTAGTACGGTGATCATGAACACTTGTGGGGAAAATAAACATTTGAGTTTGATGGCTTTCTTATGCTTAACTTTATCAATGTCCTAATCTGATCTTTAGGCATGGGAATTTCAACTTGGCAAATTGACTTTAGTGAAGATTATTGGAATGTATATGTTAGTGAAAATTGTATTTTTGCGAACTAGCTTCAAAAATATGTGTCACATTTACAAGCTTAATGAATCTATGTTGGACATGCTCTCCCGTATTCGATCGAACTCCAATTTATCGTAGCATGCATTCACTATCCAACTTCAATCTATACGATTATATCTATGCTTTTTGAGCCTAAATTGCAACATTATTGACATGTTTCCCCATTTTTATTTCATACTTATACTCCGGGTTCTCTTATATCATTATGTCACCATTTTCTTTTCTTTTTTCTATACCATGATTCACTTTGCATTGGCTTCAGATGAAGAATCTAATTTACTTAGATTAAATCTCCTTTGCAATAATTATTTATGTTCATCTAATGGAAATGCGTTGTTGCCTACTATAATTTATTCTCTTATAATGCATGCGTCTATATTTTCTTACCTGGTTTTCCTCTCAACACTTCTGCTTCACTGTTTCATTTTCAGTGCAATTCAAAATTTTTATTTCCAAACACTTCTTCCAATACTCGCAATTTCCCTGTCCTAACAACATTCATGCAACATTTTCATCCTCTCTCTTTCTATGTAAACTTATTTTTCTTCCATTTTTTTTCTTCCAATTTATATCTATCATCAGCAACAC
>CM046377.1:16591623-16631995 GCA_025413485.1 Ficus microcarpa | reverse complement strand
CAGCCCTTAGGGCCTCAAAATCCTTCACTTTACATTTCTCTTCTGAATCATCTCTTCTTGTTTTGCAAAACTTGTCATTTGTCTGCCAAAATGAAGGGAGTGATTTACCTGCAGAATCATTTCCTCGTGTTCTTCATCATCTTGTGTTTCTCTTTTTTCACCCATTCTCTGACTAATACTTCTTCTTCCTCCTCCTCTACAATTACATGCCTTCCTCACCAAAGCTCTGCTTTGTTGCATCTGAAGCAAGAGTTTGCACTCAAAAACCTTAATTTCACAGAGGATCAGTTTGGTTTTTATGGTCCTCCTTATGTTACTTCTTCTCCAAAGATGAAGCTCTGGAAGGCGGGAACGGATTGTTGCGAGTGGGATGGTGTTGCATGCGACATGAAAACAGGACAAGTGGTGAAGGTTGACCTCAGCTGCAGTGGTCTTCAAGGGCCATTGCTTCCCAACAGTAGTCTTTTCGATTTACGTCAACTTCGACTGCTCAACCTTGCCTTCAACAACTTCACTTTTACTCAAATTCCATCCACCTTTGGCCGGCTCTCGAGGTTAACCCATCTTAATCTCTCTCACTCCGTGTTTTCTGGCTGTATTCCTTCTGAAATTGTGTGGCTCACCAATTTGGTTTCTCTTGATCTCTCTTCTTACATGGTTGGTTTTCCTGAAGGAGAAACAAGAGGTATTTTGTCTATGAGAATGACAAAACTTACCCCAAACATGACCAACTTAAGAGAGCTTTCCCTCAACGGTGTTAATCTTTCTTTATCATTTCCTCAATTCTTGACAAACTTGTCATCTTTGACATCTCTCTCGCTTATTAGATGCAATTTGCATGGTGAGTTTCCTCAAGATTTTTTTCGGTTGCCTAACATAAAATTCATCGATGTGTCAGAAAATTTTGACCTCACCGGTGCTCTTCCCGAATTCTCTTCTGGCAATAACCTAGAATCGTTGATTCTTTACGAAACTAAATTTTCTGATACATTGCCAGATTCCATAGGTAATCTAAAGTCCTTGAGTGTTTTAGACCTCTCTTACTGCAACTATTCAGGGACTATTCCTCCTTCCATAGGAAAGCTTTCTCAGCTCACAACTCTGTGGCTCTCCGGAAACAGCTTTCATGGCCAGCTTCCATCTACATTAGGAAACCTTTCCCAACTCACAACTCTTTACTTCTCTGAAAACAACTTCATAGGCCAGCTTCCATCTACATTAGGAAACCTTTCCCAACTCACTATTCTTGACTTCTCTGAAAACAACTTCATAGGCCAGCTTCCATCTACATTAGGAAACCTTTCCCAACTCACTATTCTTGACTTCTCTGAAAACAACTTCATAGGCCAGCTTCCATCTACATTAGGAAACCTTTCCCAACTCACAACTCTTGACTTCTCTAGAAACAACTTCATAGGCCAGCTTCCATCTACATTAGGAAACCTTTCCCAACTCACATCTCTTTACTTCTCTGAAAACAACTTCATAGGCCAGCTTCCATCTACATTAGGAAACCTTTCTCAACTCACAAATCTCTACTTCTCTAGAAACAACTTCGCAGGCCAGCTTCCATCTACATTAGGAAACCTTTCCCAACTCACAAATCTCTACTTCTCTAGAAACAACTTCGCAGGCCAGCTTCCATCTACATTAGGAAACCTTTTCCAACTCACAACTCTTGTCTTCTCTGAAAACAGCTTCAATGGACAAATTCCCTCGTCAATATTAAACTTGAAAAGCCTTAAAGGACTTAACCTTGCATCAAATAACTTTAGTGGAACACTTGAGCTGGACAGGACTTTCCCAAAGCAGAGTAAGGTTCGGTACCTTGATCTTTCAAATAATAGACATCTATCTATTAAAGTCCCAGATACAAGTTCCACTCTTTCCAAGTTTTCTACTTTACGTCTTTCTTCATGCAACATTGGTAAAAAGTTTCCGGATTTCTTGAGAACCCAAGATGAACTGGAAGAGTTAGACCTATCCAACAACAAAATTGAAGGCGAGATTCCCAGCTGGTTCTTCAACATAGGGATTGACACCTTGTATTACCTGAATCTTTCTCACAACTCCCTCAGCAGTTGGGAAAAAGATCCAAATATTATTCTTCCATGGAAAAGCTTGACATTCCTCGATCTACGTTCCAATATGTTGCAAGGTCCACTTATAGTCCCGCCATTATCGACAGAATACTTCTTTGTCTCAGAAAATAAATTGACTGGAAGAATCCATCCATTGTTCTGTAATTTGCGTTATCTTACGGTTCTTGATATGTCGAATAATCTCTTGAACGGCACAATCCCACAATGCTTGGGCAGCTTCAGCGATTCTCTTTTGGTGTTGAGTATGAAAGGAAACAACTTCCATGGAACGATTCCCCAGACGTTTTTGAATGGAAGCAGTTTGCAGACGTTGGATCTCAGTCACAACCAGTTACGAGGAAAGGTTCCACAGTCTCTGATCCATTGTAGAGCTTTGGAAGTTCTAAATCTTGGCCACAACAAAATAAATGATGTGTTCCCTCTTTGGCTTCAGAATTTGCCAGAGTTACAAGTTCTTGTGCTGCGTTCAAATGAATTCCATGGTCCAATATGGCATTCTGATCAGAAACTTTTGGGCTTTCTGAAGCTGCGAATTCTCGATCTCTCCTTCAATAAATTCAATGGGAATTTATCACCAGAGTTTTTCAGCAATTGGAGTGCCATCAACGCTGACATTCGTGCTTCAAACAAGTCAGAGTTGAGATACATGGAGGATGATAATGGGTACTATCAAGATTCGGTGACTGTGACTGTTAAAGGCTTAGAAATTGATTTTGTAAAGATCCTGACCATTTTCACGTCCATTGATCTCTCAAACAACAACTTTCATGGAGAGATTCCGAGGACAATAGGGGATCTTAAGTCACTGATTGTTCTCAACCTATCAGGTAACAATTTTGAAGGCCTCATACCGTCATCTCTGGGAAAATTGACTGAGCTTGAATCATTGGATCTGTCTAAAAACAGTCTCTCTGGTAGAATCCCTCAAGAATTGGCAAGTCTCTCATTTCTTGAGTATCTCAACCTATCTGATAACAAGCTTGCAGGGCCTATACCGCAAAGCCGACAATTCGATACATTTCTGAATTCCTCTTTTGAAGGAAACTCAGGTTTGTGTGGATCACCACTGTCAAAGAAATGTCAGGGCACTAATGAGACACCAACTCCTGACCCCAGCCAAGAATCTGCATCAGAGAATGGTTTTGGTTGGAAATCAGTCGCGGTTGGATATGGATGCGGTTTCCTTGTCGGGTCGATTGGTGGATATCTCCTCTTCTGGAAGAAGCCAAATTGGTTTGTAAGAATTTATGGAAGAAAAATGTAGTGGTGAAAACAAATGGATCGCGGATGTAGTTCGACTTTTTTCTTTTTTATTTTACGTCACTGTTTCGTATGTAAATAGCCAAGTGTGGAATAATATGAGTGTGTTTGAGTCTGTGGATACTCTGATTGTAATTCTTCTGTTTTCATGTGGTCTCTTTGTTTTTTGTTAGCTACTGCATCTACCACTGCTCTCTTATAAATAAAGTACCTCCTTTTTCTGTCCTCTTAAGGTTTTCTAACGTCCAAGTCAACATTATTATTACAAGGAAATTTCTTGAAATTTATAAGGAGAAGTGAGGAGTTGATACGGGATAAGTGGCTAAGAGAGTGCCAAATTAATTAGGATATCATTGGCTGCTTTATATTAGATGTGTTGTGCATAAAACCTGCCAAACCATCCAAACCAACCGCACCGTCACTGCCCCACCCATCAAAACAGTGCCACATCATCACTGCTCTTTTTTGGGGGGGTTTTGCAAACCGTCCGCTTTATTAGCGGGAGGGGAGGTTTTGGAAATTTGTTTACCGGCCACCCGCCCGCCAATATATATTTACATTATAAACTTTTTTTTTTATATCTTTCCTTTAAAACCTCCATCTGTAATTGAAAGAGTCTACTTAGGACTTAAAAAAGTTTTGGAAATTTGATTACCCGCCCGCCCCGCCCGCCAATATATATTTACATTATAAACCCATGCATAACTATTCCTTTAAACCATTTATTTATTTATTTTTATATAATATGTTTGCAATATGCATAATCGTCATTAATGGATTTGCTAAGCCCTCCACAATCTGCTTGTAGTTATTTTTGGCAATTGTTGTACTTTGAAAAGTAGTATGTTATTTTCTAGGGATGAAGATCCGTATCAAGTTTGATCATCGTCGACAAACTCAAAGGAAGAAATATAGAGGTTTTAGTAGTTATTTAAAAATAAAAACAATTGAAGGAAAAAAAAATTCATTGGTGATCAGTTTGTTTTCAAAGTCAAAAAAATTATTTTTAAAATCTGCTACTTATTTCTATTATTAATGTCAAAAATGCTATTTACGAGAACAAAACCAAAACCAAAACCAGCGCACATTTAACAAAAGTAAAAGTAAACAGCGAAAAATAATTAGAGGCGTACACAATCCTCTCAAAATGTGAAAGCATTAGTGACGGAACACCTACTCCTGACCATGAGCAAAGCCAAGAAGATGATTCAGATATTGGCTTTGGTTGGCAAGTAGTGCTGCTTGGATATGGTTGCGGTTTTGTTGTCGGAGCAATTGGAGGACATGTTCTTTTCTCAATGACACCAAACTGGTTCATAAGAATTTATGGAAGAAAAATGTGATTCTGGGCAACAGGTTCTTTCATTTTGGCACTTGATTTAGTTATGAACTTTTTAGTGTCTTTATTGCTTCATATATTCTGCCTAATTATGTAACGATATTGTAACGCCCGACTTTTTGAGCTTGTCAGGATATGGATGCGGCTTTCTTGTCGGGGCTATTGGTGGACTTGTTCTCTTTCCCAAGAAGCCAAACTTATTTGTAGCAATTTATGGCCAAAAAAAAAATTTTTTGTTGTGTATAAATAATGTATTTGTTTCGTATGTACTGGCCACGTGGGCAATAGTATTAGATCAAATACTTGTTGTAATAGCTCTGTTCTTTTTCTTTTTCTTTTTTTTTTTTTAAATTTCTCTGCAATGTTCTTACCAACAATTAACAATGATAATGTTTGATAGCTACTATAAAACTGGTATAAATAATATTTCACGAACTTGCAATTTTTTTGGTCCCCGGCTTTTGAAGAGTGCTTTTTAACAGTAAGAATTAGCGAAATATAGTTATAAAACTCTATCAGCTGAATCTGTTAAAGCAAGCATAGTGGTAATTTAGATATAAAATTAGCAAATCATGTGTAGAAGACGATTCAGTAAAATAATTTTCTGACTAACGTTTGTGATACCGGCTGTTAACTTATCAATATTTCCGAATCGATCCGAGCTTATGCAAAAGCCATTATTCTGTAAAATAACTGTGGAACATGCTATATTTTGAACTGAATAGCAAGTGCAATGAATATAAATAGGGCAACTGTGTTGATGCCAGGGGTGTTCATCGAATCCAATCACCCGATCAAATCGTTAAATCCAATCCAATCCATTTTTTACAGATAATCGACCTCTATTAGATTGGATCGGATGTCAATTCTTAAAAACCAACCTAGGTTGAATCGGATGCACTTTTATTCTCAAAACATTCAATCCAATCCAATCCAACCTTTATTCATATTTTATGTAAAAAATTATAAGTTATATTTATGATTTAAATAATTTGTCCAAAATGTAGTATTTTCTTCATTCACCTTCATAATAGAGAACTTCAAAGCCTACATAGTATGATATTAACACTGGATAAATTATTCTTTCATTTTCTAATTCCCTAGCATATTATGTTACACATTCCTACACTATATAATTCTTGCTTATTTTGTTTAAATTTTGATATTTAACTAGTAAGTGATTTATATAAAAAGGACCTAATGGTTTACTTATTATAGATAGGCCAAACAAGAAAATAGACAAAGAAGAAGAAAAAATATGAAGTCCAATTTAAAGGTCTGAGAGCAAATGATCAATCAAATCCAATCCTAACCAACCATAAATGGATTGGATCCTAACCAACCAATAGATTGGACTAGATTGGATGATACATTATTAATGGATTGGATTGGATAAGATTTTTAAAAACCAACCTTTGATTGGATGTTGTATGACTAAAATAGGACGGATCATATCCAATGAACACCCCTACTTTTTTTTTTTTTTTTTTTGATAGCAACACCCCTACTTTTAGCAACTACTCTACAGAGAAAATATATATGAATGAGATTTTTGGCGCCCAACTAATTTATTTGGATAATAGGGAGATTCACTAATCTTTAAATGTTATAACGAACTTGAAATAAAGCAACAACTCAGTAATTCTATTCAGAAAATAACATGTTTCAAACTTTGGAGTGAATCTAAAATAGTATTATATATGAGAGAGCACAATAGGTGCATTTGAAATCTTAAAGGACGACATAAGTGACATAATTCAAGAAGAATTTGTGTAATTGGTATGAAGGTAGAATTGCTTTTAGGAACTTGTAAGGGTTTTTTTTTTGTTTTTTTTTGTTTTTTTTCGTTGGCTCGAAAGAGTGTGTTTAACATTTACACCCTTCTTCAATGTCGCCAACAAGGTGATTTGATTCCTTTATTTATTTATTTGTGCAACTTACTAAAGTCACTTGGGGGAAGACTATATTGGAATATTTTATATACATCACAATGCCAAAAGAAATTAATGGCATACAAATTAGTTTAAGTGAAAACTCCACTAGTAAAAGATAATTAAGCTTGTCCACTAGAGAAATTAATGTTAGACACGAAAACCACTTAATTAAGGTAAAGATTACAAGATAGTCGTCCCACTTTCGAAAGCAAAACATGTGAGTCACCAATTGAATAAATGTCCTTTGTTATGACATGAATATTGAGGTAGTTGACCCTAAAACGAATATGACATAAATTCAAAAATGTCATGCCAATTATCCAAGACAACACGCAGATTGATCTTTAGGATAAGATCGCTGTGAGAGTTAAAAGTGAGGCGAATGTCCAAAAAATTATTAAGGATAGTTTAAAGAATTCACACTTATAAAATTGACTAACTTGGTTTTTATTTTTATTTTTTTAAAATGGGGATGCTATTTTTTTTTTTTTTTTTTGGAGATATGAGAGAAGTTTGAGTAAAAAGAACAATATACAAAGAGCTATGTGATTTTAACTTACAAACTTTTGTTTATTATGGATGTAGCTCTCATATTTGAAGGCGAAGGACTATAAATCTTGTGTGTTTTTATTTATTTATTTTCTTTTGTGATTTAAGTGATCTTGATAATATATAGATATAGGTTCTAATTCTTAATACTTGATTTATCTATTATCTAATGAGTTTCTAAGCAGTAGCGGTAGTTAAAAACAAGGACTGCAGCACTTTTTTGTCCTGCTCCAGTAATGTAATACAGAATTATGTTATTGCTACAAATGCATTGTAGTAGTGGGATTTTTTTTTTTTTTTTTGAAGATATCAAATATGAGTTCCCGTGTTCTGAGGAAGTTCCTCGTTGTTGAAGACCTTTCGTGTATATATATATATATATATATATATATGTTATATGTATAGCTCGTGTGTATGACATATGTGGATCGTGTCACACGAGGATCACTAACCAAGGACGAAGAAATGTGTAATACACATACATACACCCACCACTACAACAGATATGCTTTTTAGGGACCCAAAAAAAAAAATTTGTGCCGCAAGAAGTAGAAAAATTGCTGCGAAAAGTTTACGGCAAATTTTAGTCCCATTTTTTAAAGTCCACATCTACTACTGTTGTAATTGTTCACGGTAATGGTGGAAAAAAAAATGTTATAAACACCGACTCTAATTCTAATTTTTGATATTTCTAGCACTACTCAATTGGAAATACCGCAAATGAAATATGAAAAATGTATGTATAAATCTTTTTGTGGCATTTTATATAGTGTCACTACTATTTTTGATTTAAAAAAAAAAAAGATAAAATGATACTCGAGCATTATTAAACATGCTAAAATGAAATTTCTTGACAAAATTTACCGAAAGAATTTCATAAATCCGTTTAAACATACATATATCATCTTTCAAATATTTAATATCCATATCCAACTAGTGAACAAATTATGTTTGGAAAGAATATCATTTATCTAAAATAATACAATGCACTGCTTGAAACTTTTTTTTTTTTTTTCATTAACTTCTCCGTAGGCTTTGGCACGTGTTTCGTGTAAAACATGCAAAACTAACTCAGAATTGCATATATTCGAATGAATTTCTATTTTTAAACTATAAATACTAGTTTTTCTTCCACATTAAAAAAGGAAGACAAAGACAGATGAACAATAAGTTGTTACAGAATTACAAAGTCAACAAAGTTATTAAACCTATACTACCTTGCTCGCTTCACAATCAATTTCTTCTTTTCATAACTCCTTTTTTCTTCTTCTTTTTTAATCCGTCTTTCCACATTAAAAAGCATATCGTTGTTAAACTAAGTATGTCTTAAAGTAACTATAAGAGACTAGAGAAAAACTACATTTGTTCAAACTTATTAGCAAACCAAAATGACTACATTTGTTCAAACTTATTAGCAAACCAAAATCCTTCAAAATAAGAGGACGAAAGAGGATTGTTGATGCTTTTCAGAGTACTAGCATCATTTATTACCTCATATATATTATTTTTTGGTACACAAGAAAAGTATAAAAAAAAAGTATAAAATGCAAATTCACTGACAGTTCGAAAGAGGATTGTTCAAACTTATTAGCAAACCAAAATCCTTCAAAATAAGAGGACGAAAGTGTAACGCACCGCCACCTTTCTATGGGCCGTCGTACGTCACGTATTGCCACCTTTCTGTGGGCCATACGCTTTTAACAGGGCTGCAGCCCAGGCTCCCCAACCCATCTCAGAGTTCTCCGTAGTCCTTCCTCTGCGGGTTGTTGATGCCAAGGCTTGAACCCTTAACATCCTTTGGAAACATCAAGTTCCCATCCATGTGAGCTGGCTGCAGCCCTGTTAAAAGCGTATGGCCCACAGAAAGGTGGCAATACGTGACGTACGACGGCCCATAGAAAGGTGGCGGTGCGTTACATGCAGCTCACATGGATGGGAACTTGATGTTTCCAAAGGATGTTAAGGGTTCAAGCCTTGGCATCAACAACCCGCAGAGGAAGGACTACGGAGAACTCTGAGATGGGTTGGGGAGCCTGGGCTGCAGCCCTGTTAAAAGCGTATGGCCCACAGAAAGGTGGCAATACGTGACGTACGACGGCCCATAGAAAGGTGGCGGTGCGTTACATGCAGCTCACATGGATGGGAACTTGATGTTTCCAAAGGATGTTAAGGGTTCAAGCCTTGGCATCAACAACCCGCAGAGGAAGGACTACGGAGAACTCTGAGATGGGTTGGGGAGCCTGGGCTGCAGCCCTGTTAAAAGCGTATGGCCCACAGAAAGGTGGCAATACGTGACGTACGACGGCCCATAGAAAGGTGGCGGTGCGTTACATGCAGCTCACATGGATGGGAACTTGATGTTTCCAAAGGATGTTAAGGGTTCAAGCCTTGGCATCAACAACCCGCAGAGGAAGGACTACGGAGAACTCTGAGATGGGTTGGGGAGCCTGGGCTGCAGCCCTGTTAAAAGCGTATGGCCCACAGAAAGGTGGCAATACGTGACGTACGACGGCCCATAGAAAGGTGGCGGTGCGTTACATGCAGCTCACATGGATGGGAACTTGATGTTTCCAAAGGATGTTAAGGGTTCAAGCCTTGGCATCAACAACCCGCAGAGGAAGGACTACGGAGAACTCTGAGATGGGTTGGGGAGCCTGGGCTGCAGCCCTGTTAAAAGCGTATGGCCCACAGAAAGGTGGCAATACGTGACGTACGACGGCCCATAGAAAGGTGGCGGTGCGTTACATGCAGCTCACATGGATGGGAACTTGATGTTTCCAAAGGATGTTAAGGGTTCAAGCCTTGGCATCAACAACCCGCAGAGGAAGGACTACGGAGAACTCTGAGATGGGTTGGGGAGCCTGGGCTGCAGCCCTGTTAAAAGCGTATGGCCCACAGAAAGGTGGCAATACGTGACGTACGACGGCCCATAGAAAGGTGGCGGTGCGTTACATGCAGCTCACATGGATGGGAACTTGATGTTTCCAAAGGATGTTAAGGGTTCAAGCCTTGGCATCAACAACCCGCAGAGGAAGGACTACGGAGAACTCTGAGATGGGTTGGGGAGCCTGGGCTGCAGCCCTGTTAAAAGCGTATGGCCCACAGAAAGGTGGCAATACGTGACGTACGACGGCCCATAGAAAGGTGGCGGTGCGTTACATGCAGCTCACATGGATGGGAACTTGATGTTTCCAAAGGATGTTAAGGGTTCAAGCCTTGGCATCAACAACCCGCAGAGGAAGGACTACGGAGAACTCTGAGATGGGTTGGGGAGCCTGGGCTGCAGCCCTGTTAAAAGCGTATGGCCCACAGAAAGGTGGCAATACGTGACGTACGACGGCCCATAGAAAGGTGGCGGTGCGTTACATGCAGCTCACATGGATGGGAACTTGATGTTTCCAAAGGATGTTAAGGGTTCAAGCCTTGGCATCAACAACCCGCAGAGGAAGGACTACGGAGAACTCTGAGATGGGTTGGGGAGCCTGGGCTGCAGCCCTGTTAAAAGCGTATGGCCCACAGAAAGGTGGCAATACGTGACGTACGACGGCCCATAGAAAGGTGGCGGTGCGTTACAGAAAGAGGATTGTTAATGCTTTTCAGAGTACTAGCATCATTTATTACCTCATATATATTATTTTTTGGTACACAAGAAAAGTATAAAAAAAAGTATAAAATGCAAATTCACTGACAGTTCGAAAGAGGATTGTTGATGCTTTTCAGAGTACTAGCATCATTTATTACCCCAATCGACCTTCAGGAAGAAAAACTAAGTAGACCCCATTAAGTTATAACTTATATGCAATTGCTAATTGAGAGAACTCATGGGTATTTATAAACCACTCTATCTCCTCACTCTCCATCTACGTGGGACTCACCAAGTGAGTTTTATTAAGTGGGTTTACACGTTGTGCTTTCTTTGTGTACCTAAAAAACTACCATGCATATATATATACATATATATATATATATATGCTGTTATCTAGAAGTCTTAGGTTAATCAAATCCGGCCAGTCCCAACCAATGTATTTCTATCCTTAATAAGAAAAATTATTATCAAGTTTTAGGAAAGCAAGAAAAACTTTCATTTTTTTTTTTTTTTTTTTGGTGATTTGCGATTATATACCTATCCTTTCTCATTCTTTTTGTCTTGTAGTTTGACCTTAATTTAGTATCTTTGCAAGTATTATTCCTTCTATTCAATTTTATGTGTCCAATCAATAATAATCCACAACAAACTCGTAGTCGTAGCTAATTTCTTTTGTTCTTTGTTGACTATTTAATTCAGTGGCTTCCACTTTAGCCACACAAAAAATATTAAAAAAAAAACAAACAAACAAAATGAAATGAAATGAAATGAAAAATGCTTCCAAGAAAAATTGGTATTTACGATTTCATAAAATTGTTCTACTTAGCTCTTCTAAGATGTAATTGCAATGTCATCTTCTCTCTCTCTCTCTCTCTGTTACTTCCTTCTTTTTATCGTGCTTTTCAAAGAGTGTCAATAGAGTTTATTACCCACAATAAAATAGGATATCTGTTATATTTTTTTTTAATCAACTTTTCATGATTGACAAATTCCCTATTAAACTTTAATTTTGATGAATTATTCTCTGAATTTAATCAACTGTTACAGAATACCTTGAAATCAATAGCAGCTATTAAATTTAGATAGAACTGTTATTGTACACATTTCATGAACTCGTTTGAAGGAGAAGACTCGATTTTTGGATGACATTTACAATTCATCATGTCATGTATATCAGGATGTTTCCTTTCAAATTTTAACAAGAAGAAACCGCAGCAAAGGAATGAATTAGCAAAGCAGGGAAAGAAAAACTAATAATTTTTGACAGGGATTAGTTCGGTAGAGGGAAAAAGGCTTTTCAAGAACAACAATTAACCACCACCACGACCACCACTTCCATCCGCAAAATAACAAGAAGTAGAAAAGAATGATAAAGAACCATTAAAAAAAAATTCAAATTCTTTTCCAGTCTCTCGTAAGAACAATGTCAATGTTCAAATAGAACTTATGATCATAGAGCACTTTTTCCTGAACCAACGAAGTCCTTTCTTGAAGGAGCGCTTGATGTTGGCTTCCGCGCTGTACAACTTGTATTTGGAGATCCTCCGCCTCCTCTTCATCTCAGGGTCATTCCACCATGACTTCAACGATCGAGGGGAGCTCTTGGATGCCTTTGTCAAGCGTCCTTTTGTTGGAGAGTGATCCGATGGCGGATAACGAGACCATCCTAGGTACATTGTTCTATTCTCGCTCAGAGTCCTAGCATTCACCATCTCTATGCTCCGGCATCGAGCTCTGTAGGAGCACGGCCGGATCATCCCCCCCATCTACCGTCTCTCTCTGTTCTCTTTGTCAAATAGTTTTCGGTTTTTACAGAGAGAGAGAGGGAGAGGGAGAGAGAGAGAGAAGATTCAGAAATTTTTAGGCCTTTTATTTAGGGGAAGGAGAGGTAGAGACGCGAAAGGAGTTTTTAATTATGGGAGGCAATTCTTTCGTTGATTGATTGCAGATGTTTCGATTGGCAAGTAATCTAACAACATGGTTAAATTTAGACAAGTGCTTTCTATTTCTATTTTGGGACCAAAAATGTGGTCATGGATAACACAAACCAAATGTCCCCGTTACTTTTGGTTACACTTTGAGCAAAATTAGACAGATTTGAACACCATGCTATATTGAAAAATACAAAATTAATAGAACTTCGTGATAATTCGATAGTCTAGAACTGCACATATTGATAAGATATTTTTTCCATATCCTATCAAAGAATTCTCTGGATTAATAGTTACACCTAAAATCCCAACAAAAAGAGGGGGGGGGGGGGGGGTAACCTTCCATCAAGCCAAAACGTGTATCGTTCGAAATTGTGTTTGGCTCGTGACATGCGTAATGGGGTCTTTGCCCACCAACGCAAACTGAATTGGTTTAAAATAGGGCAATGGCGAAAGGATAAACAAGGAATGAAATGGAAACTAGTTGATCATGAACTAATAATTCAAAGCATTCGGAAAAAAACGAGCTAGTCTTTTGCATAGCTCCTAGAGAGAATGAAAACTATTAACATAAATATCATTGTTCATCAATGTCTAACTAAAAAAGTTATATTTACATGAACAGCTGAGAAGGGAAAGGGTATACTAATTATTAGGCCGCCATCTGGATCCGTCAGTGCGCTGTTCTATCAGAGTTTTGTAATTTCTGAATCTCTTATACTTTGCTTTTTAGTCTTCTTGGGGTTGTCCATGTGAGAAACCTGTACAGTAGTCACAGTGTTAATAGAAAGATCAACGGAGAACACGAGAAACACACACGCACAAATGCATCAATTGGAAACAAAACCCCAATGCAAGAGAGAGAGAGAGAGAGAGAGAGATGAATCAAAACACTTGCAATGTAGGACTTCCACTCGATTTTTTCATGCCCCTCTGCATCGCCAGTCTGGGAATGATTCCGAACATGGCGAAAGATGTGAATAAGTACAGCAGCATCAAGAGCAGCATATTCAAGCTGAAAAAGCAAAAAGCAGCCGCTTATTTGACGACATACCAAATGGATGCATTGATGAAGGAAATAATTTCAGAAAATAAATGCAAAACATCATTATCTCCGGCATGCAGCACAAGCAAAAACAAAAAGAGTGCACCAAACTTATTTCTCCAGAATCCCTTCAAAAGAAATACCTTAAGACCAAGATCCTTTGAATAATTGCGTGCAAATAAAGTCCATAACAAACCACAGCGCTCCAACGAAAACCAGTACCCATCTCACCAACCAAATTCATAGCAACAAGGCACTAATTTTTTTTTTTTTTTTTTTTTTACACAATAGTCACGGAGAAACAGCTAACCTGATTCGGAGACAACGGGCGCTGTTCCCAGTTACTGTTTCGTCTTGTCTTGTTCAATCCAGCTCCGAGAATTTTCTGACAGCAGTAATCATTGATACATTGTTCTTAGCTGAATGTTCTTCGAACACCATTAAAGACAAAAGGTGAAAATCGAGAATCCTAAGCACACACCAGTTAAGCAAGGATACAAAAGAGACAGAAAGATGCAGAATATTCTGTTACCTTTGCAAGCCCGGAGAGACCCCCACTAGGCTCCTTGAATACGTTCTGAATGTCCAGTAACATTTCATAGTGCTTGAAACACCCTAAATCTTCATAGGAATGAGCCAGCTGCTTTATATCACACTGAAAATTATAACCTAAAAAGAGCATAAGCAACAAAAAAAACCATGCTTACAGTTAATACTAAGAAGTAGTGACAGAATTTTCGACTTATGAAAAGATTACCAAGACCCCAACAGACAAGAAGCGGACCAAGCTTTCACTTGACCGGGAGGACAAATTATTCCACGAGGGATGTTTGGCATGCTTTAAGTCCGGCCCCATGTTTGGTGTTCTAAGGAGTAGCAGGCAATTAAGAGAACCTTAATTAAGAGAGGGACTCTTTATCTACTAAAATATTTCTCAGTTGAGCATCAACTTAATATGGATGATTTTTCTTATAATTACATGGAAGCAAAAGAATCCATTTTAATAATGCAAAGACTTACATACCGAGTTTTAAAATCCTAGGGGACTGCAAGATGCGAGTTAGACAGTCATCGAGAATGTCGGGCACATCTTCAAACAGCTTTATGAGGTCTAAGATGAAAACTGTTTTATCAGAAGCAATTTGCATGATAGAAACCTGAAATCAGGATAAAGAAAGATCACTCCATTGTATACAGAACACATTGACACAGTGTTACATGGCCTCATTTGTGGGGGATATATAAATTAAGTGGTTGGCTGAAAATAAAAGCCAAACACGACATAACAATCAAAAAATCGAGGACTATCAGAAGAGAAAAGAATAGCAAGAGATATAGTAATGAAACGGAAAAATCTGTAATTAATACCTTGTTGGGTTTGCTGCCTTTTATGTAATTTGGCTTCCATTCACAATCAAGACCCACAACTTTACTTCCCTCGATGTGGCATGTTGCATTTCGGAGAGCACTAACCTCATCAACCCAAATAATGTCTTCTACAACCAATTCATCAAGATTCAAGTAGCGACCATACAGAGAGCTAGCCTCAGGTGCTAAAATTAAAAGAAAGGAGGAAAAAAGGCACTAAAGTTACACCTCGGAAAGAGCAATAATCAAAGCTATAGATAACTTATATGCAAATCCTTGAACAGGGGATTCCTTAATATGATTTTTTTTTCCTTCGTTTCTGAGTAGCTATGATGCAAAAAATTTTACAAGTACGCATGTATGTACGTAAGATAAGTGCAAGAACAAGGACAGGGATTACAAAAACAGTTTATCATTGTTAAACCAATGTGTGACGGAGTCAAAAAGAACAGAAACTCCAAGACGACAAATAGCGCAAGGGTTTATCAATATGAGATTTGAACTTTAATCTGCTTCAAATTTCAACTTTTTGTAAAGATAGGTAAACAAGAAAATCTCTAAAATCATAATTTTGCAAGACGGTAGTCTCAGGCCAAGTGATGTACCAATGCTTGCAAGGGGTAATTCAAGTGGTAAAGGCAAGAGGAATTCTGGAGGGCAAACGGAATAGGTTGTGAGACTAAAAGACATAACCATAAAAATTGTCAAATATAGACTACTGCATCATCCAAAAGTTGTGGGGAAGGAAAAACCATCTTGCAGGTCCAAGTTTCAATTATGGTACTAAGGAAAAGAGAGTATATCAGGTTAATGCGTACTTTTGGCATTTAAAAAGCCTTCAAGCGAGTACCGCTCACAGAGTTCATCGACCTTCTCTAAGTAACCAGCTTCCATTGCCAAATAAACCTTAAAAACAATGACAAAAAAGAATAAATTGATCTCGGGGTGTCTTCCTTCTTTTCTATAAAGAATAATGTAACTTTGATAAATAAATAAATAAAAACAATTGTACATACACATAAAGGCGCACTACATATAATATATATATATATATATATTTATGAACATATGCACGTACAAACCATGCAGTGAACATGCAACCTCAATCCAAACCTGTTTCTTGTTTAGTGATTTCCCTGTATCCTTCCCTGAACATAGCTAAAGTAAACTAATCGCACCATAATAGATGACTACCTTACTAAGTACTAACGATTAACCAAGATCAAGGAAAGAAACTAATTACCAAGCTTCCTGTGCCTGCCTAGTGCAAGTGAATTCTAAGCCAGTGCTAAATCCAATTCGGCATCAATTCTCTAAAGACTAGCAGTAACAATCCTTCAACACCCACACCACTAGCTTCTGTTTATTTACCTATGCAATAATTAAGGCTAGGTGGAATATCATTTACTATCAGAGAATAGCCAAATTATCCTCTGAAAAAAAATATTTATTCCTAGTAATAGACATAAAAGGTCCCTTTTCCAACCATAAGAAAGAAACTAATACTCAGAGGAAAAACCAAGAATTGAAACTGAATACTGAGGAATCCTTTTTTTTTACCAAGACCTAAAGAACAAAAGAAAACTAGAATGTTAAGAGCTTAATATATAAACGTGAGAGCCATTTATGTTAAAAGATGCAAACCAAATATTCAAGAAGTTGTCTATCCTTGTTTGTTTTGGCTTCTGCAACATCCCAGCATCCTTTTTCCGCCAATTTCTTCAGTGAGCTGCGAGAGGATGGACCATTTTCATTTCATTATTTGTGTAACAAAGGGCTAAAGGATTACTAGACCTAACAAGCAGAATGCAAACACGAGTATGTTCGCAAAAATTATAAAGATGTTGAAAACAAGTATAAGGAGAGGGGACGGGGGAAGAAGAAAAAGGTGAAGGATGATTCTAGATGTTATTGCGAATCATTCCTGGTACCTCTCTTTGCATTTGTGATAAACATCGGGAAAATCCTGTCGAAGATTGTTCTTCTTTATGGTCTGATAAGCATTGCTTAGCATGTTCCGGTCAACATACTCTTGGACAAGACTGCATAACAATGGCTTCCCCATGAAAGTTGCCCACTTTTCTGCTGCTTTGAATTGATTGTTCTGTATCATAGTATGAAGAAAAGACTGGCCAGACTGCCGTATAGAAAAGTGCTCTAGTAGAGTAACGGCAGTCATATACGACTGACATTCTATCAATTCAAATATGTACCGCTCGATGAATGTTTTTGCTGTGTCAATACTACAATCATCTTTTTCCTTCAGCGGGCACATTACTCTCTCGATGTTTGTCAATTGAACATCAAAAGTTTCAAGCACTTTAACAACCACCCCCTCATCATGGTTGATAGAGCCCCTAACAATATCAAGAAATAACTGGGCAGCTAGATCTTTTGCTTCTGCCAAGTCCTCAGACGTGATTGCAACTTTCAAAAAACGACGAAGAGCAGATATTATTAAATGACTGAATCCTTCGGAATATAATCCAAATATAGGCAAGAGATAGAGGCACCGGACAACAAATATAGCCGGTCCATGTGGTGGACAATTGTGCAATACTAGATGGACCTGTTGTTGAAGAGCTCGGAACTTCTTAGTTGCCTTACATGTCCCTGTAAAATAATTACACAAGAAAAACGAAATCGACGAAAACTAAGCATTACCACCAAAAACAAACCATTACAAGAGCTCATGTTTGAAAAGATTAAAGTTTGCTTAAATGAAACTCATACCATGAATGTAACATCCCTTCAGGAGGTACAAGAACACCACCGGAGAAATGTATGTCAGATCACAAAAGGCATGCTTGCAAACGGTGGACGTCTCCGGAATTGTTTCTTTACTGATGTGTAGCTCTTCAAGTCTTTCCTCCAATCCCATGCCAGATGAAACAGAGATGGCCCTAGAAATTAACCACAATGAGTTTGGCAAATCAAAGTAATTTATAAAAATTGACGCAGCGAAATAGAAAAGAATCTAAAACAACTCTGAAATCCGATGCTAAGAATGAAAACTTAAATGAATTGACATAAGAGAGCCTTGTTTAAAGGCTTATATATCCTAACCTGTTGAAGAATCAAAATTCAGATAAAATACTAAATCCTAAAACTAAATAATGAAGAATGCTAATCAAACTCAAAGTGAATACAAAAATAATAATAATAATAATACACAAGTTTGGAGAAATTTTTTCCCCCTTTTTTTTCTTAAAATTACCCTGTAGTAGTTGATAAACTTCCATGCAATTTTTTTTTCTCTTCACCTTTAGCTAATTTCAAATATATATATATATATATACCTCTGCTGATATTTTTTGTATATTATTAAATAAGAAAATAAAGAGAATAAACCCAACGCCATTCCCAAAAAATTCAAAAATTTTCCTCTCAATCACAATTTTCACTCAGAAACCCAGGAAAGAAAATTTCCTGCTCTGTTTTAAATCTTTCCCTGCCATACAAACATCAAGAAATATTGGACCAAAATAACTTTCAAGCAAAACAACTTGAGCAATAAGAAACTCATATATTAACATTAATTACAGAAATTAGCTATTAATCAGCCTAATAATGCACGATAACAATAACAAAAAAAATAAAAAATATCAAACAATGCTGAAATTACCTTAGGAAACCACCTAAAAATAACTAAAATACTGAACAAAAAATATAAAAAGAATTCTTTTTTTTTTTTTAAGTGTAGCTCAGCTAGCATTACACGAAGGATTTCCTGAGCAAAAAAATATAACCAAAGCATTACACGAAATCAGCCAAAGAAATATTTTCTTTTTTTTGCTTTTTTTCCCTATGAAATCGACATGTTCTGAAAAATGCTAATGAGGCAGAACTTGGAAGGCTTATTTTCCGAAACATTCTCGGCAACCAAACAGTACCACTACACCAACACAGAAAAATTGTGGATTTCTTTACCTCTCTCTTTCCCTCTCTAAAGAGTCGCCTCTGTGCCTTCTCGCTCTATTTTCCGTAAAACTTGCGCGGGTCTCTGGGTATATATACATATATATGTATTTGTATATATTTATATATTTATATATTTATAGAGAGAGAGTCAGACAGAGATATCCAAATAGACAAAAAGGAAAAATTAAAAATTAGAAATTAAATTGGATAGATAGGAAAATAAAATAATAAAAAATAAGGTGTTAAAAGGGGAAATGGTAGAGTGAGGGAGGGCCCACCGGATCTTTGCCAAAAATGTGCAAAAACGGTCCTGTTGTCTCTGCCATCTGATCCGATGATCTGATTGATCTGATCTGATAATCCGATCAGATCACAGAGCAGAGATGAGCGTGGGCTGTGGCTGGGCCTAGAGTAGTAGTCGCCTAGCGGCTAGTAGCCGGAGACTGATGATGATGACTCGATGAACGCGCCTGATCTGTCGGAGGGCTTTTTGGACTTTTTAATTGCTTTTTTTATCTTTTGTGTGAGGTTTTTTGTGTTTTTGTTGACCAGGTCAAAGTCAAACCCCGTTGGGTGATCTCCACCGTTTCCTTCTTCTGATTTGCTGGTCGTCATTAGACCGTGGCCTCATCTTCAAGATTGATAGATAATTGAAAGAAATATGTGATAATAAAAAGGATTAAATACATAAATGGGAGATTCTATATTCATTTATATCAATTGAATGATACTTACGAAGAGAGTGCGACATTATTACTTCACAAGCTCTCTCACAATATCACCATATAAAATAAGTAAATACGAATCATCCTATATTGAATCGTATGATTGTAATTAATTCATATTATTGTAATTAATGATCAATAAGACTTTACAATAAGGTGATCTTACTGTATAATACCCCTATAAAAAGTATATCTATGTTTTTTTATGGAAATGCACATTTCTAATCGTTTTTTAAACGTAAGTATTCTTTCTATTTAATAAATCATGCGAAGGGGGAGAATGTTGTCGCACCGGAGGGAAGGACCACCGTCACAATCAGAGGCGGAGAGAGGGCGGTGAGAGTGGGGGTTGTAGCCCCTACTCAAATTTTTTGTTCTTTTAATTTTACCTCAAAAATTTTCTAATTTTTTCAATTTGTCCCACTGAAAATAAAATATTCTCATATAATCCCTATTTTATCCTTATTAAAAATATAAAAAAATTATCATGTAACCCCGGCTAATATTAATTCCGATAAAAAAAAAGTTTATATTTTTATTATTTTATCCTCACTAAAATTAAAATCATCACATAAACCCAATAAAATAAAAAATTATCACATAATCCCCACTAAAATTTGTTTTATCTTAAAAAAAAAAATTAATGTACGTCTGAAAAAAAAAATTCATGACTCCACTCCTGGTTACAATAACAACGCACACGACCCCTCCATGAACACGAGTCCCATCACGATTCATGTGGCCTCTTTCCCACTAGTTGTGGGACGTGACCCTTTGCAGTCGTGCCTCTCCAGCGCAAGATTCATGGCATGGATGACCCTCGAAGGGTATACGGCGAGACCTATAACCATCCACAATAGGTTGGTTTCACTAAATAAAAAATAAATAAATAAACAACAACAAACTTTTCTCCTTTTTTCACTTTTTGTTTTTTTTTTTGTGGGGTTTTGAATTTAAAATTTTTATAAATTGAGGGTCTTTCATTTTGTATGAATCTTTTTACTCGTAGATACTTATCAAAACTAGCAAGGAACCACAACTAGGTCGTGACCTACAAACTACGACTTGTCATTGTACATCATAGCTACATTGCAGGTCATACATTGCGTCCCTCATCACACATTGTGACTAGGTCGCAAAGGAACACAACTAATCGAGACCTTGCTTAAGTTGCAAGTTTGCAATTGAGGCGCAACATTGTGTCATGACTAGTTGGGGAGACCGATCAAAATCCGTCGCGCTCACGCTCGCACTCGTTTCAAGATAGTGAATTGATGGTGGTCGACTTTCAACTACCAACTTGACCATTGACTTGTTTGCCAAATAAACCCAATATCGGTTCAGAGTTGAGTTTCCAACACTTTTATAAATATTAAATATAAAAATATTCAAATATAACAATATCAAGTTACACGACGTATTACTGTCTAAAAAAGAATAAAAAGAGGGACCTTTTTCACACAAAAAAAAATCCTTAAATTGAAATATATATATATATATATTACTATTACATCGAAGTTCAACTAACATCTCTATGTACTAAACTAGATCTTTTCCTTCTAATAGCTTGGAATGTTTAAAATGACAAAAAGGATCACAGGATTTAATAATTATTTATTTTGGTTAACTATTTATCATAACTATTAGTCTCTTGACCAAAATTTGTGATTTTGAAACTGCTTACATAACTCTACATGTCTGTTTCATTGCGTGTTTCATCACACCCATGTTTTTAACCTTTTTCTTATTATTATTATTTTTTTTTTAACTTTTCCCTGTTTTTAAAGAAGAAAACAAAAGCTTAAGCCAAACTTTAGCCTAATTAAAGCACTTGTTACTTTTTGACATGACTTTTGGTAGCTCTTCAACCATATGAAAGTTCAGTTTCACCGTTAATAAATAGCAGCAAATGACGTTCACACACTGCATAAAATGACAATCACGTGGTCTTTTCCCAAAAAGGTAATTACCTTTTTTCTTTTTTTTTTTTTAGTTTTCAATTTAGCAAAAGAAATGTTGGTTGCGATTGGGACACGTGTCCTCGTAGAGAGGGCTCCCAAAAAGTTACAAGTAACTGAGCTGACACGTCGACTATGCCTGTCCGTGGAAAAAATATTTATCTTTACTGATTGGAGGCTAAAGTTTAAGCTGGCGATTCGTATCACAAGTTGAAGTCAATTTGATATGAAAAATCCATAATTCGGACATGATCCGCAACCAGTTAGGTTAGAAAAACCCCAACACGACTCGACCTGTTCTCTTGACAGGTTGACACAATATAACTCTTGTAACTCACCACAAGTTAATTTGTGTAATTTATCGAGAAAAAATAAACTGAAGAGGCAAAAGAGAAGATGATAGATTTTTTTTTTTTTAAATCTAACTCTCGAGTATTTTTATCGCGAGCTTCTGCTGAAGCTAACCCTTCATTTTTATAAGAGTTAATTACAATATGAAATTCTTTTATTCTTCTCTTATTAACAAAAAAATATACATGTTCATATGAAAAATTTTGATTTTATCAATTACGTATATAATTTAACTATATAATATCATACTTTTAAGTAATTTTTTTTTTTTTTTGAGAAAACATATTTTAAGTAACTATGATTCCTTACTTATAATAATTATAAGGTGTAGAGCTAAACTAGCTAATTGTTTTATTCAATAACTTGTAAAAGATGTGTAAAAGAAAAGATTAACAATTAAAAGCTATTTCATTTCCAGATATATCATTTCTTAAAATTATAAGACTGGCTCCATGACTTTGGAATCGATTAAAAAAATGATTCAAGAATTTTTTAATTTGTTAAACAATTTTTTTTAGAAATTTTTATTAGTAAAATAACTTCAAAATAACTGAGAACATCTGGTTTTCTCTTTCATCGTATCGAAATCAAGATGAAAGAATATACTAATTTCAACTTTTAAGGTTGTCACTTTCACAAATTTCTCATACTTTCTCATGGCCTTAAGAATTAACAATACTTCGTTGTAATCCACTAACTTTGATTCATACACACAAGGTCGAGTCACACAATTTTATCTCAAAGAAAAAAAATCACACAATTTATGAGTCAATGACATCATGATTCATAAACAAGAAGAGGCGTTTGGAATGGGTGTAAGGGCATGTGACATGTTGTTCTTTCCAATGGATAACGTTGATTTTTGTTTTGCTATCTCCACTTTATTGTTTTGTTTTGGTCAGAAGTTGCTATGTCCACTTCAGCTTTCAGCTTTCAGCTTTCCTTGCATATTGCCAAAATTGGACAACATGAATTGACCTTTCTTCATGTTTCATGCAAACCTTTGTCACTCTAAGACCTATCTTTGTATACAACCCACTGCACATATATAATTATATTGAATTGGAAATATCGTATATAAATGCCAAGCCATCACTCACCTAATATGCCTTTTTTTTTTTTTTATTACAATGACGCATCCTAATGACATGATTATAGACGAGAAAAGAAATTTGTATCATTATCTTCGATATGATTTTTTTTGTCAGTTGTTATAAAAGATGATTTTAAATCATCAGATTATATTAAAATCGTATTTAACTTAAAAAAAGATAATTAAACGAAATTTGATCAAGATTCAACACTTCAAATGTGTAATTTTTGGTATACATAATAAGTACACACACAAATTCTTACGGGAAAAATCGATCACAAGGGTCTCTGAGAAGAGAAACCATGTGGATCCACAAGTGAATCCCAGTAAATTACAACTTTCAAATAACTATTAGTCTGAAAGAGGACTAATGAACACTTCTTATTAAAGATGATATAGTTATAAACCGTTACATTTGACTTAGAGTTATGTTGTATCGATAGAGTACTTTCTTTATATCATATTCTTTAAACTAGATTATAAATTGGCAAAGGCCCACTTTCACCAGCTCATAGTGACTACACAGTGGACACTACAGCAAATAGGTTCATTATTGAGACGTAATTCGGTTCTCAAGGCCATAAGTCTGAAAATTTGTTAGAGCTTTTGCTCTTTCTGTTCTGTCCTGCACGTATGTAGATTTCAAGGCCTCCCACATCACATCCAAAGGTTGTTTTTTTCCCTCTCTTTGTCCATTTCGACCCCTACTCTTACTTTAGTGAGTCAGTTGCCAATACTGTTAACCCAGACTTATGAATATTTCAACTTAACTAAAATATTTCGCCGACAGAAATTCCAGAGCCATATAATTCTTAACCAAATTCTACTCGAAGGGTGGAGCGAGCCTTATTTTTTGTGCAAACTACCATGAGTCAAATGTCACATAATATATTAACTAGATAAGACCTTTTAGATTGAGATTATTGAGTATCGAACGTAGGAACATCTTGATAAAAGAAAAATAAAATGCATCATTTTGCTACATCAAATGATTGATATCACGGTCTCTTAACTATTACACGCAAAAAATACTTCAAGCTCAAGTTGAGTTTAGGAACAAACCAAAGAGATTTAACATTTATTAATATTAACTATAATAAAAGAGTGGAAATGGACCCACTTTTATTTTTTAGTCATAAAAGCTGTGTGTTTTGATGCTTTCTTCTTCTTCTTAGTTGCCAGCCTCCCACAAGTGCAACTCTTGCAAGAATTTGGACCTTAGAGCTTAAAAGAGGCCAATATTTTAATACAATTCACAAAATTACCACTTGTACATGAGAAATTTGTTTTTAACACATGTAAAACGATAAATTCAACTTATCTGATGTGCCAAAATAGTGTTTAGCACACCATTTAAAGAGGGAATTTAATTCAAAATAAATTCATATTCACTCTTTTTTTTTTAATTGTAAAAATTCATATTACTCTCTCTCTCTTTTTAAATATCAATTTATTTTAGGTCGATAAATTCAATGATTTTTTTTTCATTTTAAAATAGTGTGACAAAATAATTAAAGATCATTTTCATTTGGATCAGAACTTTTATTTTCAATAACAAATAAAAGCTACAAATTTTATAAAGACAAAATGAATTAAATATTGATTAGATTATTTTAGACAATTATTATAATATTGTTATAGAACAGACAAAATGATTTATATATTAATTAGAGTGTTTTATATAATAATCATAATATTATCATATTTATATGATAAAATATGAATCCTTCACTTATTGTTTGTTTGGCATTTAAATTTAACTCTAACTAAATTGTATTTTTTCATCTCAATTTTTGTCTTTTTTATAAAAGTCAACAAAAATTATACTTAGTTTTTGAAAAGTCAACCAACTCTAACTTAAAAATTTCATCTCAAGCTTAGACTATTATTAACATATTTTTTTAAGAAAAAAATTTCTTCTATTTATCCATATTTATATATTGATTTTTATGTTTTACATTATGAAAATTTCAATTACACAACAGTAAAACTCAATATGTGCACCGCATGTATCTTAACTAGTAAAATAAAAAAAAAAATAAAGAAAAAACCATAGAAAATTTTGCGATCTACTTTCTTATCAAACGTTTTTTACAAGCAGTATCCAATCTCTTACCTGAACAATGGTAGGAAGATGTTCGGTAACAGCTTAGCTTTGAAGCTTGCCTCCCCTGAAATCTCATGACACATTCTCTCGCAAAATCGGGTTTGGTGCTTGGAAGTTCAAGCATTGCAGTGCTTGTTTCCGCCACCGGTAGATTAGTCATTTGCCTTGACGGACAACTTGTGCGATCTCAGATTCAATGATTGTTCTTGAAGATGATCTCAAATCGAGGACCTTAAAATGATACTCTCTTGATAACAAAGTAAAAATTAGCCATATTTTCATTTACAAAAAGCGATGACCCTTAACTATCACATAGATATAATATTAGGAATAGCCCGTGTGAAAAATTCCATGTTAAAATTGGATTCAAAGTTTCAACTCTGGTTTGTTTTCATAAATTTGATTTCAAAAATTATTATATTAAAATAAATAAATAAATAAATAAATAAATAAATAAAAAGGGATACCAGATACCTTTCAAACTATTCAAGGATGTCATATTGTTGCAAGACACAGGTTAAAACCTCCTTTTACGCAGTATGTTGTATGTACGTGAAGAAACTACAACGAACAAATCTTGACAGAATACCTAAAGGTATCATATATATTATATCATTACATATAATTAAATGTAATTTTTCTTATGAAGTGAATTTTTATCCGTTCTTTTTTACATATTGCATTTCATATCTAAAATTTTAAGGATTACTTTTATAAACGAGCCTAAACTATGTACTCTATTTCATTTTGTTTCGTAAATTATCAAAAACATTCAACATGCCCTTTAATATATACAAAATCATTCCAATTTCCCTTTCCATCCACCTCTGTCCATGCACTGAACAGAATTGTTGATATGGCATTCATTAAATAATTAATCAAATTTATTTTAAAATCTAACCTATGTTATTAAAAAAAAAAATTAGCGAAAAACTAGTTAATCTTTAAAAAAAAGTCAAATAATCTAATTATAAATTTGTTTATGAATATATTTATGTCGTTTGCATGAGTTATGATTGAACTATGCGTGTGTTGATGTTGTCTAAGCTTAAGCTTATGAGATCTATGTTTAGACGAGGTTTATATGATCTTTGCTTAAGTAAAAAGTTTATATACGTATGCTTGATGGATGTTGTTTCAAGATGATATCTTTATGATTTTAATCCAAAGAAAGGATTTTATTTGATTTTGATGGCCTGTGATAAGGACTCAAAGCACAATCTTGAACTCAATACTAGATTCATGGGTGTATTGAAGACTTAACAAGCAAAACTAATCATGAAAAACTGAGTAAACTGATGGTAAACCCAAGGTAACCCACGAATTTTCTCTGCCAAAAATCTGTACAGCTAATTGTCAGTGATTTGCAGGCCACTTTTGGGCCAAAAATCTAAGTGCTGAGACAGTTCAGATATAAGAGTACGGAACTTATATTCTTATCGCATATGTTTTTCAAGCATAAATTAAATCCGTAACTTGCTGTAGGCCAAGAAATTTGTTTGGAACAAGGTAAGTTCAAACCTTATCTGTAGTATAAATTTCAATTGTTTTCTCAAACATTTTTACAATGCCATGTTGTGTAACACATGCTCACATTTTTTAAATGCATGATAACCAAGTAATGATAATAAGATAAGAACAAATTCAGTAAGTGACACACTGACCTCCACTAAGGGGAGGATAAAGATCTCCACAAGGGTGAAATATTTATGAATGGATGTCAAGGACCGACAGTGAGAATGCCCCAGTCCCCTTTCTGGTTGCGTACACGTGGGCCCATTACAAGTTCAAGATAAGATTTACAAGGTAAAAGTTTCATAAGAAAACTTAATTAGAATTTTTATGCTTATTTATGCTCATATATTTTTATTAAATGTTTTATGAGAATTGTTTGGACTCATAAAGCGAAAGCTGATCTTGTTCCTTCATGCTCTAGGGAATGCTGCAAAAAAACCGATGTGATTGGTTGATGGACTAAATGCAAGGGTGAGACGAGTGTGAGGATGGGCTATGGATACCACCGTAGTTTTTCCACCTTTGACTTAATATTAAAATAAAAAATATCTAGTAAATCATTATCGTCCTATTATTTGTTGATATCTCTTATGAGACAATACTAAATTAATAGTACTTATGACTACAAGTTAGTATTATTTTTACTAGACATGGTATGCTTATGTTTTTATTATTAGAACTAATATGCTGATTAGTAACTAGCTTATGGTTACAAAATTTAAATAAAAAAATTTGTTCCATATTTTTACAAGTAATCAAGTAAAGTTTATATTAAGTCATACTTAGTTGTTCGTGTCACCGGAGCCTAAAATGACCTAAGACAACCTAGTGGGGTATTTGCAAATATAAGGATTAAAATTACCACTATTGCAACACTAGAACAAATAATTTGAATATAATATGAATATTTTGTTTTCATATTTTTGAAAAAACCACTAAAAAAATAAATATTGACACATGGCACGATTTTAGTGGTTTAAAGAACTTGAGATTTTGGGTATTTGCACACAAAACTAAGCCCAGTTTGGCTTTGTAAAAGGGCAAAGAGACTTTTAGTTTGTTTGGTTTGGTAGAATGTGAAGTCCACCATAGTCATTATACTATTCAGGCTAAAAAAACAATTTCTCTTTTCTTGCTTTTAGATCGTTTTCCCAGTCTTGCCTTTCCTCCAAAAACCCTTAGCCGCCGTGGTTAGTATTCTTCTGAAGCTGATGAAGCAGAAGTTGGGTGAATTCTCAAAAATGCGTCAAGGAGTTTGAGAGACGTTACGCAACTGCATTGATAACCTTTGAGATGGAAACAGAGCTCGGAAGCTCAAAATCGTGTCTTCTTCTAAGCTTTTGATCTTCGTTTGCCACATTTTTTATTTCCTTTTGGCTTCTAGTAGTTTTTGAACATGGCATCATCTTTGGATCTCTGATATAAACGACGGGTTCTTCTTGACGGTTTGCTGTTTTAGAACTATGTTTTATCGATAAAGTTTTTTTTTTTTTTTTAAATAAATATCATATCATTTTAACTAGTGGCAAAGGCCCACCGTCACCAGCTCATAGGGAATGGACAGTGGACACTATTGGGGTATTTGGTGGTGTAGTTTGAGTTGAGATTTTTAAATTTCAATAGTAAATTTTTTTGAATTTTCAGAAAAGACAAAAAAAATTTTGAGAAAAAGACAAACTTTTTTAGAAAAAAGACAAAAAAAAATTTAAATTGAGTGGTTTGAATAGAGATGTCAAACACCCCTTATAATATTAAGTCCGTTATTGAGACATAATACGGATCCCCAGGAAATGACTATACAAAAAGTCTGTTTCCATCCAATATATATATATATATTATTTTTTTTAACCTATGTCTATTTCCATCCTACTTTAATTAGAGTGAGTCATTTACTTACATTGTTAACCCGAACTCTTAAAAATTTCAACTCAATTAAACTATTTCGCCGAAAGAAATTCCGGGACTCAACAATGTGTAACCCATTTCAACTTGAAGGATGGGACGGGTTTAGTTTTATGCAAACTACTAAGAGTTCAACGATACACAATATATTGCCTGGACAATATTTTTTATATTGGGACTATCGAATATTTAACTTAAGAACATCCTGAGAAGAGAAGAATGAGAGGCATCATTACTACCACTGGACCAAACCTTCGGGGATTTTTTTCTACTTCATTAAATAGTCTCTTTTAACTACGACATGCAAAATTTTCATGCTCAAGTCGAGTTTAGGAACAAACCAAAGAGATTGAAGAGAACTTTACAATCTACTTTCTTTCAAATGTTTTTTATAAGCAGTATTCAATCTTTGACATGAATCAAACTAATACACAACAAGGAAAAGTTGTTCAAGTAAAGCCAGAACAACGGAAGGAAGATGTCCAGTACCAACTATCCAATATACTCAACAGCTTAGCTTTGAAGCTTTGCCTTTCCTGAAATCTCATGAGAAATTCTCTTGCGCAATCGGGTTTGGTACTTCGAAGTTCAAGCGTTGCAATACATGGTTCTGCAAATGGTTTGTCGGTAGATTAGCCAACATGTGGGACTTCGAGTTCCTTGATTGTGCTTGACGATGATCTCGCATTCAAAGATCTTAAAATGGTACTCTCTTGATGTCAAAGTAAAATCTAGCCATGTTTTCTTCAGCAGAAAGCGATCACACTGAGATGACATATATATATATATATATATATATAGCATTAGGAATAGACTTAAGAAGTCTACCATGTTGAAATTGGATTCAAAGTTCCAACTCAGGGATTGTTTTCATAAATTTGATTTCAGGAAAAAAAAAATGAAAAAAGATACCTGTTACCTTTCAAACTTTTCAAGGATATCATATCGTTGCAAGACACCGGTTAAAACCTCATTTTATGCAGTATCTTGTATGTCTCTCATCATTCTGAAGTTCGTGAAGAAACTACAAGGGACAAATCTTGATGGAATACCTGAAGGCAGAAAAAGTCTATAAATATATATTTTTTTTATTTTGCTAGCTATTCAACTCAAGTAAGACAAGGAGAATGCAAGAATATGAAGCGGAATACTTGTTTTAACATTTACCTTCTTAAACATTTACAGCTCTTGCCTTGGATCTTCCACATTGTTCTCGGACTCTGTTGATGGCAGCGTAGTATTAGGCGACAAATTTCGATCCTCTAAACCTCTAAATCCCTGCAAACAATCCTTCAGGTCTGTTGCCGGTGTCAAAATTCAGAAATCAACTTAAGTCATTTGCCACAAGCAGCATTCAAATACATTCTAGCTTTTTAGCAACAAAAAATTTCCTCAACTGTTCAAAAATTTCCCGTAAAATCCATTCAGTCAAATATCGGATGTTCAGACAAAACAACTTCAAGTGCCGATAGAAGAGTAAGAAAAATCTAAAAGAAAGTGCTTCACGTTTGATTGAGCTCCGATTTTTGAGTAAGAAACTTCAATCCTACGTGACCGTAACAGTTATGACAGTTTTTGTCCTGTATAAAGAAACTGGAACAAGAACTCTCCTCAAAATAACACATATTCAACTACTCCAACTTTAGAGAAAGGCCATTGCCATGTCCAAATCTGCAGCTCTCGTCTCGTAGTATTTCAGTCTCACATTGATTGGTAATCATCATTAGTGCTACTTACGGTAATGCAAAGAGTTACAATCAAAATTAACATAACTCCCAAGTATTCAACAACTTACGACCCAAAACAGTTACACATCTTCGCAATGCTGGCGCAATGCGCAGCAGCCGTCATCCTCTTCTTCCCCTCAAACCTTGTCGCCAACCGCACAACAGAACTCCACCTATCATTGCCATTCCAGTCCCAACCCTCGTAAACCTTACATAAAATCTCCACAACAACGGAGAGTCCCACAGCAACACCTCAGCCAACGCAAACCCAGAAACCTTCATCTCCTCAACACTAAGTATGTGTTTGGACCTCCAATCCAAACATTACTTGTACAAATTAATTTTTGTCTTTTTCTTTCAGTTGTACTATTCACACAGAAAATTCATAACTTTACATAAACAAGTCCAAATGAGACGATTTTTTTTTCTAATCAAATAGAATTTCGAGACGAACAAAACAAGCCCCACGTTGATTTTTTTTCCGAACACATTTCAAGTTTATATACTTTTTAACTTAAGTAATTCAAACACCTCAATAAACGTACAATCAATCCAAACTCAAATTCTACAATCCAAACCTTAACACCAAACGCATGCTTAGGAGCCTCAAACATCTCTTCCAACAGCACCGCCCTCGCCACGATAAACTCCGACCGCCTCTTGAAAACCAGCTCTCTCCTCACACTCTATTCCTCTCCCCTCCCACCACATAACCTCTCAAAAACACCTCTCAATTCCCCGCTACTCAACCTCCAATCCCGCTTACCAACCTCAAAAACACAGCCCCCATTACCATATCCATAAAAAACCGCCTTCTCTAAGCCCGTATAGTACCGGAACTCCCAACAGCCACCTGAAAACCACACCTTTCAATATTCTCAACCAAACCAGATTCTTCCATAACCCCTCTTACATACTCTCTCACGCCACTACACACTCCAAATTCTCTCTGGCTCAAACTAACATGACCAAGATTCAAAGAGCAAGAAAAAACAACATTTCCACTCTTCCCGACGACAAACTCGGTGGACCCACCTTCGATATCGACACAAAGAACCGAATTTTCAAAACATATTAAAGAACTGAAGCGTGCCCAAATAAACAAACCTGGATTCTTCCTCTCCGGTCAAGACATCGACTTAGAAACCTGTCTGTTCCCTCACGTTGTTCAAGAACCTGGTCCTGTTGGTGGCTTCGCGGGCTGCTGACGTGGCGACGCAGCGGGTGGTGGTGGTTGTGATGTTGTGGGATTGGAGCAGGCTTCGGAAGTGTTGTGGGACTTCTATGGCACGAAGCTCGAAGTCGGCGGAGATGGTGAAAGGAGCGGAGGAGGAAGTGGGTGGTAGGGGTGGTCGCGGCGACCGAGGACGACGGGCTCTTTGTGGCTGTAGAGGGGGAGGAAGCGGCCGGTGGCGGTGGCGGTGGCGGTGGCGGTGGGGTGGGCCTGGATGATGAGGAGCTTGAAGGAGTGGGTGCCCATGTCGGTGGCCGCGAAAAGAGATGGAGAAGGAGGAGGGGGTTGGGATACCTCGGAGAGAGAGAGAGGAGAGAAAAGAAATTCTAAATTTTTTGAATGAGTTTTTTTTAACTTGTTAAGGGTTTGTTTGGTATGTTAGTTTGAGTTGAAATATTTTAGTTGTAATAGTAATTTTTATTGACTTTTTAGATAAGACAAAAAACTTTTTCAGAAAAGACAAAAAAGTTTTTGGAAAAAAGACAAAAATCATGATGAAAAAGTACAATTTAGTTTAAAACGAGATGTTTTGCCAAACAAGCCCTAAATTAAATTTATTACGAGATTATTAAAATAATCTTTTAAATTAGACCACATACATTATGCATCATTTATTCCATTAAAAATTTTACAGATTTGGATAAAAAGAATTAAGATCGTTAATATTTAAAGAACTTAAAGTCTTTTAGACTAAAATTAAAAAAAATAGATATCAAATTATCACCTTATATAGAGTTTAAGGACCATTTTGATCGATTATTATTATTTTTTTAACAAAATTTTTCAAAACAATATTAAAAGAAAAACTCCATTCATTTCGACAACCCTCTTCCCACTAGCAACTCCATCCACAACCACCAGTCACCTTTCCTTTCCACTGCCAATGGCACCTGCGAACTGGGTTCGACCACACCCCCCCCCCCCGACGCCCCGAGACTGGGTTTGGCCCCTCCCCCACACGTCAATCTGGATCTGGTCATCCCCCCACTGCGTGTTGTCGTCCTGTGCCCCCCTCACTTTGATCTGGGTCTGGTTGCCCCCCCCCCCCCCAACCAAAAAAAAAAATCTAATATGCTCTGTTTCCCACCCCCTATTTTTCAATTGTAATCATGTGTAGGTGTTTTTATTTTTGATTTGGTGTATTTTTTTTTATCAACACCGTCGAAACATGATTAAATGGGACGAAAATTTTGACTCTATGGATGGGGGTAAAAACAAATGACCTCATTGTAGAATTATCCTTTTTTTATTTTCTAAAAAAAAAATATTTAAATTGTTTTAACACCGGTGATGATAGTTTGATGGCAAATATATATATATATATATATATATGTATTAAACTACTTAGAGCCTTCGCTTCTAGATCGTATGTTGTCTATTCTTGAAACCTGAGTTTTACTAGTTGTGAATGATTGACATCCCCGTCTAATTTTGGTGTCTCAAATGGTGTCTAACCAATTATATTTTGACACATTATTGAAAAATATTAGATTTTAAGATATAAAAAATTAGTTATAAAGTATTTTTAACTTTTTCAAATGACGTGACATAATGTTATTGATTAACACTATTTAGGACACCAAGTTTTGGACAGAGGATGTGGATCGAGTTGTGAAGATCTACGGTCAAGTTCCTTATCATGTCATTGGTGCGACTAATTGGACACCATAGATCCATTTGCTTTACTTACCCAAAAAAAAAATCTATAATCAAATAAGAAAAAAAGATTATAAATTTTAGCAAAGAGTAAAAGAAAAAGAAAAATATAAATATAAATACACCCATTTAAAGGGTTGTTCTCACAATTTCATCCAAGTCTCGCCGTGTATTTGTATTCTTTGCAATAAAACGTAACTATAGGAAATTTTGAACTGGTCTTAAGATAAGTGTATCTATGAAATTATAATTAGTTTATACATGCAAATATAACATGTTTGTAATATATGTTTATAAGAATGAAATTGGAAATATAAGAATTTTCTTTAGAAAAAAAATATAAGAATAACATAATCTTATAACGATGAAACCTTCGCATGATTTGAGCGTACATCTCTAAAGCCATTTTATTAGTACGTGTGGATCTCTAAATTATCGATAGTATGTTGCCACAAAGTTTTTTTTTTTTTTTTTTTTTTACTCGTTATCAAAATTTTTAATTAATAAAAAATATTGTCCTGAATCCTATCACTAGACCATTACTGGCCTTAAAATACATTTCTCAATTTTGGTCTCAAATCATACATTGACAAATATTCAAAGCTACCAAATTCATGCAAAAGCTTTCAAATTCTTCTTAAAAAAAAAAAAAGACTAAGAGCTACGAAATTCATGCAAGTAATGAAAGCTTTTTTAATTGAATTACTTATTTTTATTCGATTTCAAAATCAAGATTTTTTTAAATTACGTTGGGGTTAGTATAAAGAAAGCAAAAAAAAACGCATGGGCTAGGCCCATAACTTTGAACTGCTTTGGTGGGGTGCGCCAGGCCCTTGCTATAGTGCAACGCATGGGCGACGCTCGAGGACCCCAATAGCAAGCTATTGTGGTGGATCCTCCCCCTAAAAAAATTAATTTAATATCATGTGAGCCATTGGCCCACGTATCAGATATTAAACTGATAAGAACAGATACTACACTTGATCTTAGCCAAAAGGCCGAGAAAGGTATGCTTTGCTCATTTTTCAACCCTACTTTTATAATAACTCAAGTCCTCTTCCTTCCCATACGTAGTTGATGTGGGACTATGTGAAAAGCCAAAACAAGTGTATGTTTGGCATCTAAAGAGCCCTTTGCCTTTTGTCAATTTTCAAGAAATTGTTGCGGTTAATGGTTTAAAGTCTTCAAAATTATATAATCCCAAAATTTATAGAGTCCATCTAACTAAGATATAACCATGGAAACTGCATATTCAAACAACACTAATTACATAATTCATGCAAGGAATAATTGCCCAAGTCATGAACATCATAATGTTGATACCAACAATATTATTAACAATAATATTGAGACACCATCTGTGAAGTTCAAAGGGGCTGTGCTCAGGCAAAATGATCATTGGGGGTGTGCAAATCTCCACGCATCACCGGCGTATTTGGCTAGGGATGTTCGATTCAAAGTAGGTGGCCGCCATGACCTATGATAGTGCTACCATCAAATTTGAAATAGCAACTCACAGATAAATTCCCGATTAGTTTCACCACACAAAAGCCTTATTTCTGAAGCCATCACGCTGCAAAAATAGTTCACGACTTGATCTAAGGACTATGCTTAACGAGTGAAAGTGAAATAATTTATAATGCAATGGTCCCAAAGTAAGGATTAAGGAAGTTACTGATCATGATACAAGTCATAACCATGATGACATGATCACAAGGTAACTGTTATATTACTTTAAAAGAAATTAACACCGAGGGACATTGGTAAGAGCTTAATAGACATGTCATCCCTAAAAAAATGTGCAGTCAAGTATTTTCCTTACATTAGTTGATTAAAGAGATTGATGTTGCGGAGGGAAATGAAGTAGAAGACACTGAGCTATTCTTATACGACAATAAAATGAGGCCCGGAGATTTTGGTGTTTGCTAATAGAGGAGTTGCCAAATTAACTTGGGAAGGCCAATGATTGTCGTCACGTTTTTTGCACGCTATAATTGTTGCACCAGTTGATTTTGATTTTGATTTTGATTTTGATTTTTTACTCAAATTGCACTAGTCGAATATCAGTAACAGGGGAGGTAACATATGGCTAAAGATTTTTGTTTAATTGATGTTACTCATAGGCAGTAAGAGTGTATTTTGAATGATTATGAAGAGATTAATAGCTAAATTCCCTGTGAAAAGGTGTTGTAGGTGGAGGCAAAATTTTTATGGAGGCACTGAGTGTAAATGAAATGAAGAAGAGGTGAAAGAATTTTAGGCTATTTGGTGCAGAAATCAAGTGATGAAAGAAATGGTTCAAGCAAGAAAATTTCGTATTAAAAAAAAAAAAAAAAAAAACCAAGGGCCAAATCTGTAACTGTTGGAGAGGGTGGCATGAGGGAGATGCTATTCTTATTCTACTGTCCTATGTGAAGTCATCCAAAAAACGACATGTCATTTATGCTGAAATTTTACTGCTACGGTGCTACCCACTACATTCTGCCGATTATAACTACTGCCTTGTTGTCTACAAAGTCAACATGTCGTTTTCATTTAAGCGACAACCGCGACCTCACTGATAAACGACGTGTGCTTTTTCACTAGCATGTATTTCGAAGCCATTATTTTTTTAAAACGGCATGTCGTTCATTTCTCATTAAAACGACATCTCGTTTGAACCCAGCTTCTGTTGTCGTTTCCCAACTCCCCTGTAAAATACAGAAAACAAAACACTCCGGATGCGGACGCCATGGAGAAACGGCAACTTAGCTCATCAGTCTCTCTTCGTTTCCTCCACCCCCATCGCCTCCGGCCAGAACCTCCTTGTAAATCAAGTAGATCTAAAAAAACAAAATAAAAACCTTGTCTTCTCCGACCTCCTGGCCTCACACACTTACAAATCACAAGCCCAATAAGTTCTGTAGCAAAAAAAAAAAAAAAAAAAAATTTTTTTGCGCTACATATGTCGATTCATTAAAACCAAAAAGAGAGCCGAAGCTCAATACATCAACAACAAAATATAAGCAATTGAGAAATAACCCAAGATATGAGGCTTGTTGATGAGGCGTATAAACTCGGGCTTGAATCGAACCAAATTTCACCTCTCACAATCCCAATTTTCGCCGCCAATCTAATTTCGAGACACTATGCTCGCGAGCCCAAAAACCATCGTGAAACCCAGGCGATAATGAAACCCCACCATCAGAAAACGAGACAACTTGGCACTGCATTGGGCAGCGAGAGAAGGAAACGTCGTTGTCATAAAGGAAATCCTCACCGGTGCCAGAAAAGCGGAGTTGAAGGAACTCCTGTTCATCGCCATCCACGGCGTATTCAAAAGAGTTTGAGTATTTTCTCGGTTGGGTTATTAAAACTCAATCCCCCTTTTTTTTTTTTTTTGGTTTTTTGTTTAATGATTGGAAAAGTGTTAAAAAAAATGAGGAGCTTGGTTTTGTTTTTGTCCGGGGGATGTTAGGGGCAATAGAGAATTTGTTGCAAATCTACAAATGATGTTTTGATGGTTTATCTTTAAATTTGGTGGTTTTGTTTATTTTTCTCTTTCGCAGACCTGGGAATGACGAAATGATTTTCAAGCTTTGAATTCTGTGAATTCAGGGGAAACAAAGGGGAAAAGATACTGAGGGTGTTTTGGTCTTTTAGTAGAAAAATGATAACTTACGCACGTGTCTGTTAGAAACTTAGGGGGTGTTTGGTATGTTAGTTTGAGTTCAAATATTTTAGTTGTAATAGTAAATTTTTTTGAATTTTCAGAAAAGACAAAAAACTTTTTGGGAAAAAGACAAAAACTTTTTAAGAAAAAGACAAAAAAAAGTTTGGAATGAGTTGGAAATGATACTTTGCCAAACTCCCCCTTAATTTAATGGATTTGAATAGAAAAGACTAAGGGTTGGTTTGGTTGTTAAGTTTAAATTTAAGGTTTAAACTTAAATTTTTGTCTTTTTTTTCAAAAGTTTTTTGTTTTTTCTGAAAAGGTTTTTGTCTTTTTTAAAAAGTCAACAAAAGTTACTATTTAAACTTAAAAATTTCAATTCAAACTCATTCACCAAACAAGCTCTAAGATTAATAATATTTAAAGAGTTAACATCTTCTTGATCAAAATTAAAAACCAGAAACTAAATTATTACATTATAAACAATTCGGATTATTTCAATCAAGTATTTTTAAAAAAATCAAATATAATAAGTCTTATTATTTGTTGATGTATTTTTTCGCTCTTAATTGTTCAAAACAAAGGTCTCGTTTGGCTCTTGAGTTTAAACTCAAAATTTTTATCTCAGTTTTTATCATTTTTTAAAAAATTTTTAATTTTTTTCTAAAAATTTTTTTATCTTTTTTAAAAAATCAATAAAAATTTTTAACTCATATTTAAAATTTTCAGTTTAAATTTATTTACCAAACGGAGAATCGTAAAAAGATTTTTATAAACAAATGACCACGTAGAAGTCCCCTAAAAAAAAAAAAAAAAATTTGTTACGGCTAGCACAATAGAGTGATGTACTTTTCAAGGGCTGGTAACAATCAGCTATGGGCCTTGATCAGTATTGTAATGTAGGCTTGTAGACTATTGGGCCTTTTCAGTTGAGTTCCCTCCTTTACCCCTTTTTTCACTCTCTATACTTCGAACCCTCGCCTCTCTGGCTCTCCCTCCCTGTCTCTCTTAACTTCGTTGTGGGAATTCTTCACTGCTTCCATTTCTTGCATTTTCCCGTGCTTTCCCGCCGTTTCTTTCCCTCCGGAGCTGCGACAACATGGAACATGGAGGTGGCCGCAAGAGACGGAAGCGTGATGCTTCCTTGAACGACAGCGATATTCTTCGTATTATTCTATTGTTCTTCAATCTGCTTCAACTGATTTTATTTGTTTTTCAACAAAACATTTGAAATGATTTGGTTTTCAGTATCTTTACTGGCATTTTTAATAATATATTTTCTGGGTCTTTTTTTTTTTTTTTTTCTTGGTGTGAGTTTCAGAGGAAAAAAATGGAACTGAGGAGAAGAAATCGTCAAAGTCTGGTGGAAAGGCGAAAGAGCACAAGGAGCAATTGGAAAGGCTTAGGGAAAAGGTTAGGATGAAATTGTTTTTATCTTCTTATACTAGTTTTAGGTGGCTAAAACAATGAAATTTTCATGTTTTGAAAGCTTAAAATTGGTTTGGACGTTGAGGGTATTCAAAATAATTTCTTATTGTTTTGTGCAGGACCCGGAATTCTATGAATTCTTGAAAGAACATGACCAGGAACTTCTGCAGTTCAATGATGAGGATATTGATGTAAGTTTTCCCAGAAAAAAAAAAAAACTAGTAGCACATGTCTGGAACATTTTGCAGTTTAATACTATCGTCGGGAATTTGTAAAATAATAGTGATTCACATCAATAGTTAGAGCATCCCGAATGCAATGCCAAAATGTTGTGCCAACAGTAAATTTTAGCATTTAAATAATAAAAAAAAAGTACTCTTTAGTGGAGTGCAATCTTAGATGTTAAATTTGCTATATGCTAAACTTGCATAGCATTTATTGGTTGGTATCTTCACCTTTTCATGAGATCATTACATTATGGTTATTTTTACATTATTTAATTAGTAAAAACTCACTTTTATGAGTTCCAGAAGCGTAATAGTAATGGCAAAGAGTAGATATAGCATTAGAAGTAACTTTAGCAGTAGCATTGTACTTTGGAGCATAAAGTAAGATAATGCTATTTTTCATAGTCTTTTGATACAAATATAGCATTGACATAGACAAATGCATTGGAGATGGTCTTAATTGTTGTTAAATTTAGGGAAAGATTATAGTTTTTTTAGCACAAATTTAAAAAGTAGATATATGCTTCTTGAATTTTTTGCAGTTTGACACTCATTCATAATTTGTTGGCAATTAGTCCCTGAAGGAGTCCGGTATTTGCTATAAATTTAGCTCCTGTTAAAGGCTAGATAACAGGAGTTGATTTGTACTCTTTTGGAAATTCAGGGATTAACTTGCTAAGAAAAAACATTTAAGGATGAAAGCTAAGAAAAAACATTTAAGGATGAAAGTGCCAAACCACAAAAAATTGTGGGTTCACCAAGTGCTGAGAACCCAAAAAGTGCCCAATATGTTCGACTTGTTGATGCTTTTGATGGATTCTTATAAATGCCCAATGTGTAACCATTTTGTGCAGGAAGATATTGGTACCGATGTGGAAGAGGAAGAAACTGAAGTAGATGACGAAATTAATGTCGATGAGGATGACGTCAGTGGCCATGAAATTGAAGAGGAGGTGGAGAAACCTTCTGCGCGGGTTATAACCACTGCAATGGTGGATTCCTGGTGTAGCGCAGTTCGAGAGGACGTAAAGTTGGCTGCCATCCGCTCTCTTATGAGAGCTTTTCGCATCGCATGTCACTATGGTGATGATGGTGGAGATAATTCATCAACGAAATTAAGTATTATGTCAAGTACTGTTTTCAATAAAATTATGTTGTTCGTACTCACTGAAATGGACGGAATACTTCGAAAAATGATGAAGCTTCCTGCTTCTGGTGGGAAGAAAGAGATCATAACAGATCTTATGCTCACTAAACAATGGAAGACCTACAATCATTTGGTGAAGTCGTATCTTGGAAATGCCTTGCATGTTCTGAACCAGATGACAGACTCTGGAATGATATCGTTTACTTTACGGCGGCTCAAATTTTCTTCCATATTTTTGGCCGCCTTCCCAAGTCTCTTAAGGAAGTACGTTAAGGTTTGTACTTCGTTTTATCACTTGTGATTTGAGATCTCTAGATTGATTCTGATGCAAATGTAGGCCAGTGAAATGCTCAACCATTAAACTGATCAAAACTATTTACCTGACGATTTTTTTTTTTTTTGTTTCTTTGTTTTTTGTTTTTTGTTTTTTTTTGTTTTTTGTTTTTTTGTTTTTTTTAAACTAATTCTGGCCGCCAATATTTGTATCTAGATAAGGTTCTTGACTTCTAGTACTCCTTTCAGTTTTATAATTTGTCAAGAAGGGAATAAAACTTTCTCTTACTTTTTCTTTCAGGTTGCCCTGCATTTTTGGGGTACGGGAGGAGGTGCCCTTCC
>CM046377.1:16557523-16591523 GCA_025413485.1 Ficus microcarpa | reverse complement strand
GAGAGTATATCAGGTTAATGCGTACTTTTGGCATTTAAAAAGCCTTCAAGCGAGTACCGCTCACAGAGTTCATCGACCTTCTCTAAGTAACCAGCTTCCATTGCCAAATAAACCTTAAAAACAATGACAAAAAAGAATAAATTGATCTCGGGGTGTCTTCCTTCTTTTCTATAAAGAATAATGTAACTTTGATAAATAAATAAATAAAAACAATTGTACATACACATAAAGGCGCACTTGTACGTGTGAAAGAGCAATCATACACAACAAAAACATATAATATATATATATATATATATTTATGAACATATGCACGTACAAACCATGCAGTGAACATGCAACCTCAATCCAAACCTGTTTCTTGTTTAGTGATTTCCCTGTATCCTTCCCTGAACATAGCTAAAGTAAACTAATCGCATCATAATAGATGACTACCTTACTAAGTACTAACGATTAACCAAGATCAAGGAAAGAAACTAATTACCAAGCTTCCTGTGCCTGCCTAGTGCAAGTGAATTCTAAGCCAGTGCTAAATCCAATTCGGCATCAATTCTCTAAAGACTAGCAGTAACAATCCTTCAACACCCACACCACTAGCTTCTGTTTATTTACCTATGCAATAATTAAGGCTAGGTGGAATATCATTTACTATCAGAGAATAGCCAAATTATCCTCTGAAAAAAAATATTTATTCCTAGTAATAGACATAAAAGGTCCCTTTTCCAACCATAAGAAAGAAACTAATACTCAGAGGAAAAACCAAGAATTGAAACTGAATACTGAGGAATCCTTTTTTTTTACCAAGACCTAAAGAACAAAAGAAAACTAGAATGTTAAGAGCTTAATATATAAACGTGAGAGCCATTTATGTTAAAAGATGCAAACCAAATATTCAAGAAGTTGTCTATCCTTGTTTGTTTTGGCTTCTGCAACATCCCAGCATCCTTTTTCCGCCAATTTCTTCAGTGAGCTGCGAGAGGATGGACCATTTTCATTTCATTATTTGTGTAACAAAGGGCTAAAGGATTACTAGACCTAACAAGCAGAATGCAAACACGAGTATGTTCGCAAAAATTATAAAGATGTTGAAAACAAGTATAAGGAGAGGGGACGGGGGAAGAAGAAAAAGGTGAAGGATGATTCTAGATGTTATTGCGAATCATTCCTGGTACCTCTCTTTGCATTTGTGATAAACATCGGGAAAATCCTGTCGAAGATTGTTCTTCTTTATGGTCTGATAAGCATTGCTTAGCATGTTCCGGTCAACATACTCTTGGACAAGACTGCATAACAATGGCTTCCCCATGAAAGTTGCCCACTTTTCTGCTGCTTTGAATTGATTGTTCTGTATCATAGTATGAAGAAAAGACTGGCCAGACTGCCGTATAGAAAAGTGCTCTAGTAGAGTAACGGCAGTCATATACGACTGACATTCTATCAATTCAAATATGTACCGCTCGATGAATGTTTTTGCTGTGTCAATACTACAATCATCTTTTTCCTTCAGCGGGCACATTACTCTCTCGATGTTTGTCAATTGAACATCAAAAGTTTCAAGCACTTTAACAACCACCCCCTCATCATGGTTGATAGAGCCCCTAACAATATCAAGAAATAACTGGGCAGCTAGATCTTTTGCTTCTGCCAAGTCCTCAGACGTGATTGCAACTTTCAAAAAACGACGAAGAGCAGATATTATTAAATGACTGAATCCTTCGGAATATAATCCAAATATAGGCAAGAGATAGAGGCACCGGACAACAAATATAGCCGGTCCATGTGGTGGACAATTGTGCAATACTAGATGGACCTGTTGTTGAAGAGCTCGGAACTTCTTAGTTGCCTTACATGTCCCTGTAAAATAATTACACAAGAAAAACGAAATCGACGAAAACTAAGCATTACCACCAAAAACAAACCATTACAAGAGCTCATGTTTGAACAGATTAAGTTTGCGTAAATGAAACTCATACCATGAATGTAACATCCCTTCAGGAGGTACAAGAACACCACCGGAGAAATGTATGTCAGATCACAAAAGGCATGCTTGCAAACGGTCGACGTCTCCGGAATTGTTTCTTTACTGATGTGTAGCTCTTCAAGTCTTTCCTCCAATCCCATGCCAGATGAAACAGAGATGGCCCTAGAAATTAACCACAATGAGTTTGGCAAATCAAAGTAATTTATAAAAATTGACGCAGCGAAATAGAAAAGAATCTAAAACAACTCTGAAAGTCGATGCTAAGAATGAAAACTTAAATGAATTGACATAAGAGAGCCTTGTTTAAAGGCTTATATATCCTAACCTGTTGAAGAATCAAAATTCAGATAAAATACTAAATCCTAAAACTAAATAATGAAGAATGCTAATCAAACTCAAAGTAAATACAAAAATAATAATAATAATAATACACAAGTTTGGAGAAATTTTTTCCCCCTTTTTTTTCTTAAAATTACCCTGTAGTAGTTGATAAACTTCCATGCAATTTTTTTTTCTCTTCACATCCAGCTAATTTCAAATATATATATATATATATAAACTTCTGTTGATATTTTTTGTATATTATTAAATAAGAAAATAAAGAGAATAAACCCAACGCCATTCCCAAAAAATTCAAAAATTTTCCTCTCAATCACAATTTTCACTCAGAAACCCAGGAAAGAAAATTTCCTGCTCTGTTTTAAATCTTTCCCTGCCATACAAACATCAAGAAATATTGGACCAAAAATAACTTTCAAGCAAAACAACTTGAGCAATAAGAAACTCATATATTAACATTAATTACAGAAATTAGCTATTAATCAGCCTAATAATGCACGATAACAATAACAAAAAAAAAATAAAAAATATCAAACAATGCTGAAATTACCTTAGGAAACCACCTAAAAATAACTAAAATACTGAACAAAAAATATAAAAAGAATTATCTTTTTTTTTTTAAGTGTAGCTCAGCTCGCATTACACGACGGATTTCCTGAACAAAAAAATATAACCAAAGCATTACACGAAATCAGCCAAAGAAATATTTTCTTTTTTTTTGCTTTTTTTCCCTATGAAATCTACATGTTCTGAAAAATGCTAATGAGGCAGAACTTGGAAGGCTTATTTTCCGAAACATTCTCGGCAACCAAACAGTACCACTACACAAACACAGAAATTGTGGATTTCTTTACCTCTCTCTTTCCCTCTCTAAAGAGTCGCCTCTGTGCCTTCTCGCTCTATTTTCCGTAAAACTCTTGCGCGGGTCTCTGGGTATATATACATATATATGTATTTGTATATATTTATATATTTATAGAGAGAGAGTCAGACAGAGATATCCAAATAGACAAAAAGGAAAAATTAAAAATTAGAAATTAAATTGGATAGATAGGAAAATAAAATAATAAAAAATAAGGTGTTAAAAGGGTAATGGTAGAGTGAGGGAGGGCCCACCGGATCTTTGCCAAAAATGTGCAAAAACGGTCCTGTTGTCTCTGCCATCTGATCCGATGATCTGATTGATCTGATCTGATAATCCGATCAGATCACAGAGCAGAGATGAGCGTGGGCTGTGGCTGGGCCTAGAGTAGTAGTCGCCTAGCGGCTAGTAGCCGGAGACCGATGATGATGACTCGATTAACGCGCCTGATCTGTCGGAGGGCTTTTTGGACTTTTTAATTGCTTTTTTTATCTTTTGTGTGAGATTTTTTGTGTTTTTGTTGACAAGGTCAAAGTCAAACCCCGTTGGGTGATCTCCACCGTTTCCTTCTTCTGATTTGCTGATCGTCATTAGACCGTGGCCTCATCTTTAAGATTGATAGATAATTGAAAGAAATATGTGATAATAAAAAGGATTAAATACATAAATGGGAGAATCTATATTCATTTATATCAATTGAATGATACTTACGAAGAGAGTGCGACATATTACTTCACAAGCTCTCTAACAATATCACCATATAAAATAAGTAAATAAGAATCATCCTATATTGAATCGTATGATGGTAATTAATTCATATTATTGTAATTAATGATCAATAAGACTTTACAATAAGGTGATCTTACTGTATAATACCCTATAAAAAGTATATCTATGTTTTTTTTATGGAAATGCACATTATCTAATCGTTTTTTAAACGTAAGTATTTTTCTATTTAATAAATCATGCGAGAGGGGAGAATGTTGTCGCACCGGAGGGAAGGACTACCGTCACAATCAAAGGCGGAGAGAGAGAGTGGGGGTGTAGCCCCCACTCAAATTTTTCGTTCTTTTAATTTTACCTCAAAATTTTTTTATTTTTTCAATTTGTCCTACTGAAAATAAAATATTCTCATATAATCTTTATTTTATCCTTATTAAAAATATAAAAAATTATCATGTAACCCCTGTTAATATTAATTCCAATAAAAAAAAAGTTTATATTTTTATTATTTTATCCTCAACTAAAATTAAAAATCATCACATAGACCCAGTAAAATAAAAATTATCACATAATCTCCATTAAAATTTGTTTTATCTTTAAAAAAAATAGTGTACGTCTGAAAAAAAAAATTCATGACTCCCTCCTGGTTACAATAACAACGCACACGACCCCTTCATGAACACGAGTCCCATCACGATTCCTGTGGCCTCTTTCCCACTAGTTGTGGGACGTGACCCTTTGCAGTCGTGCCTCTCCAGCGCAAAATTCATGGCATGGATGACCCTCGAAGGGTCTATACGGCGAGACCTATAACCATCCACAATAGGTTGGTTTCACTAAATAAAAAATAAATAAATAAACAACAACAAACTTTTCTCCTTTTTTCACTTTTTTTTTTTTTTTTTGTGGGGTTTTGGATTTAAAATTTGTATACATTAAGGGTCTTTCATTTTGTATGAATCTTTTTACTCGTAGATACTTATCAAAACTAGCAAGGAACCACAACTAGGTCGTGACCTACAAACTACGACTTGTCATTGTACATCATAGCTACATTGCAGGTCATACATTGCGTCCCTCATCACACATTGTGACTAGGTCGCAAAGGAACACAACTAATCGAGACCTTGCTTAAGTTGCAAGTTTGCAATTGAGGCGCAACATTGTGTCATGACTAGTTGGGGAGACCGATCAAAATCCATCGCGCTCAAGCTCGCACTCGTTTCAAGATAGTGAATTGATGGTGGTCGACTTTCAACTACCAACTTGACCATTGACTTGTTTGCCAAATAAACCCAATATTGGTTCAGAGTTGAGTTTCCAACACTTTTATAAATATTAAATATAAAAATATTCAAATATAATAATATCAAGTTACACGACGTATAACTATCTAAAAAAGAATAAAAAGAGGGACCTTTTTCACACAAAAAAAAATCCTTAAATTGAAAATATATATATATATTACTATTACATCGAAGTTCAACTAACATCTCTATGTACTAAACTAGATCTTTTCCTTCTAATAGCTTGGAATGTTTAAAATGACAAAAAGGATCACAGGATTTAATAATTATTTATTTTGGTTAACTATTTATCATAACTATTAGTCTCTTGACCAAAATTTGTGATTTTGAAACTGCTTACATAACTCTACATGTCTGTTTCATTGCGTGTTTCATCACACCCATGTTTTTAACCTTTTTCTTATTATTATTATTTTTTTTTTAACTTTTCCCTGTTTTTAAAGAAGAAAACAAAAGCTTAAGCCAAACTTTAGCCTAATTAAAGCACTTGTTACTTTTTGACATGACTTTTGGTAGCTCTTCAACCATATGAAAGTTCAGTTTCACCGTTAATAAAATAGCAGCAAATGACGTTCACACACTGCATAAAATGACAATCACGTGGTCTTTTCCCAAAAAGGTAATTACCTTTTTTTTTTTTTTTTTTAGTTTTCAATTTAGCAAAAGAAATGTTGGTTGCGATTGGGACACGTGTCCTCGTAGAGAGGGCTCCCAAAAAGTTACAAGTAACTGAGCTGACACGTCGACTATGCCTGTCCGTGGAAAAAATATTTATCTTTACTGATTGGAGGCTAAAGTTTAAGCTGGCGATTCGTATCACAAGTTGAAGTCAATTTGATATGAAAAATCCATAATTCGGACATGATCCGCAACCAGTTAGGTTAGAAAAACCCCAACACGACTCGACCTGTTCTCTTGACAGGTTGACACAATATAACTCTTGTAACTCACCACAAGTTAATTTGTGTAATTTATCGAGAAAAAATAAACTGAAGAGGCAAAAGAGACGATGATAGATTTTTTTTTTTTAATCTAACTCTTGAGTATTTTTATCGCGAGCTTCTGCTGAAGCTAACCCTTCATTTTTATAAGAGTTAATTACAATATGAAATTCTTTTATTCTTCTCTTATTAACAAAAAAATATACATGTTCATATGAAAAATTTTGATTTTATCAATTACGTATATAATTTAACTATATAATATCATACTTTTAAGTAACTTTTTTTTTTTTTTTGAGAAAACATATTTTAAGTAACTATGATTCCTTACTTATAATAATTATAAGGTGTAGAGCTAAACTAGCTAATTGTTTTATTCAATAACTTGTAAAAGATGTGTAAAAGAAAAGATTAACAATTAAAAGCTATTTCATTTCCAGATATGTCATTTCTTAAAATTATAAGACTGGCTCCATGACTTTGGAATCGATTGATAAAATGATTCAACAATTTTTTAATTTGTCAAACAATTTTTTTAAGAAATTTTTATTAGTAAAATAACTTCAAAATAACTAAGAACATCTGATTTTCTCTTTCATCGTATCGAAATCAAGATGAAAGAATATACTAATTTCAACTTTTAAGGTTGTCACTTTCACAAATTTCTCATACTTTCTCATGGCCTTAAGAATTAACAATACTTCGTTGTAATCCACTAACTTTGATTCATACACACAAGGTCGAGTCACACAATTTTATCTCAAAGAAAAAAAATCACACAATTTATGAGTCAATGACATCATGATTCATAAACAAGAAGAGGCGTTTGGAATGGGTGTAAGGGCATGTGACATGTTGTTCTTTCCAACGGATAACGTTGATTTTTGTTTTGCTATCTCCACTTTATTGTTTTGTTTTGGTCAGAAGTTGCTATGTCCACTTCAGCTTTCAGCTTTCAGCTTTCCTTGCATATTGCCAAAATTGGACAACATGAATTGACCTTTCTTCATGTTCCATGCAAACCTTTGTCACTGTAATACTTATCTTTGTATACAACCTACTGCACATATATAATTATATTGAATTGGAAATATCGTATATAAATGCCAAGCCATCACTCACCTAATATGCCTTTTTTTTTTTTTTATTACAATGACGCATCCTAATAACATGATTATATACGAGAAAAGAAATTTGTACCATTATCTTCGATATGATTTTTTTTGTCAGTTGTTATAAAAGATGATTTTAAATCATCAGATTATATTAAAATCGTATTTAAGTTAAAAAAAGATAATTAAACGAAATTTGATCAAGATTTCAACACTTCAAATGTGTAATTTTTGGTATACATAATAAGTACACACACAAATTCTTACGAGAAAGATCGATCACAAGGGTCTCTAAGAAGAGGAAACCATGTGGATCCACAAAGTAAATCCCAGTAAATTACAACTTTCAAATAAATATTAGTCTGAAAGAGGACTAATGAACACTTCTTATTAAAGATGATACAGTTATAAACCGTCACATTTGACCCAGAGTTATGTTGTATCGATAGAGTACTTTCTTTATATCATATTCTTTAAACTAGATTATAAATTGGCAAAGGCCCACTTTCACCAGCTCATAGTGACTAGACAGTGGACACTACGGCAAATAGGTTCATTATTGAGACGTAATTCGGTTCTCAAGGCCATAAGTCTGAAAATTTGTTAGAGCTTTTGCTCTTTCTGTTCTGTCCTGCACGTATGTAGATTTCAAGGCCTCCCACATCACATCCAAAGGTTGTTTTTTTCCCTCTCTTTGTCCATTTCGACCCCTACTTCTTACTTTAGTGAGTCAGTTGCCAATACTGTTAACCCAGACTTGTGAATATTTCAACTTAACTAAAATATTTCGCCGACAGAAATTCCAGAGCCATATAATTCTTAACCAAATTCTACTCGAAGGGTGGAGCGAGCCTTATTTTTTGTGCAAACTACCATGAGTCAAACGTCACACAATATATTAACTAGATAAGACATTTTAGATTGAGATTACTAAGTATCGAATGTAAGGAACATCCTTGAGAAAAGAAAAATAAAATGACATCATTTTGCTGCGCATCAAATAATCGGATATCAGGGTCTCTTAACTATGACATGCAAAAAATACTTCAAGCTCAAGTTGAGTTTAGGAACAAACCAAAGAGATTTAACATTTATTAATATTAACTATAATAAAAGAGTGGATATGGACCCACTTTTATTTTTTAGTCATAAAAGCTGTGTGTTTTGATGCTTTCTCCTTCTTCTTAGTTGCCTGCCTCCCACAAGTGCAACTCTTGCAAGAATTTGGACCTTAGAGCTTAAAAGAGGCCAATATTTTAATACAATTCACAAAATTACCACTTGTACATGAGAAATTTGTTTTTAACACATGTAAAACGATAAATTCAACTTATCTGATGTGCCAAAATAGTGTTTAGCACACCATTTAAAGAGGGAATTTAATTCAAAATAAATTCATATTCACTCTTTTTTTTTTAATTGTAAAAATTCATATTACTCTCTCTCTCTTTTTAAATATCAAGATCGATAAATTCATATTCACTCTTTTTTAAAAAAAATTATTGAAGGAGAAAAATTTTTTTTCCCTTTGCTCGAGAAGAGAGATAAATTTTATTTTATTTTATTTTTCTATCATCATTCTTTATGCACCATATTACTAAAAATCTCTTTGATTGCAAAATCATTTTGTTATTGAATTTCTGTTTTATTTTAATTTAATTTTTCTTTTAATTTTATTTCATTTTTCTAATATTTTTCTTTTATTTTTTTTTACCTCGCACCCCTCTCTTTTTAAGTCTTTTTTTTTTAAAGACTATTATATAATTGTTACAATGACTTCGATAAATGTTTATTTCATTTTATTTCTTTAACATTTTTTCCCTTTGTAGTGATTTTAGACAAGCAATAATTATTAACTATTGTTGTTTTACTAATCATTTTCATTTGGATCAGAACTTTTATTTTCAATAACAAATAAAAGCTACAAATTTTACAAAGACAAAATGAATTAAATATTGATTAGATTATTTTAGACAATTATTATAATATTGTTATAGAACAGATAAAATGATTTATATATTAATTAGAGTGTTTTATATAGTAATTCATAATATTATCATATTTATATGATAAAATATGAATCCTTCACTTATTGTTTATTTGGCGTTTAAATTTAACTCTCACTAAATTGTATTTTTTCATCTCAATTTTCGTCTTTTTTATAAAAGTCAACAAAAATTATAATTATTTTTTGAAAAGTCAACCAACTTCTAACTTAAAAATTTCATCTCAAGTTTAGACTATTATTAACATATTTTTTTAAGAAAAAAATTTCTTCTATTTATCCATATTTATATATTGATTTTTATGTTTTACATTATGAAAATTTCAATTACACAACAGTAAAACTTCAATATGTGCACCGCACGTATCTTAACTAGTAAAATAAAAAAAAAAAATAAAGAAAAAACCATAGAAAATTTTGCGATCTACTTTCTTATCAAACGTTTTTTACAAGCAGTATCCAATCTCTTACCTGAACAATGGTAGGAAGATGTTCGGTAACAGCTTAGCTTTGAAGCTTGCCTTCCCTGAAATCTCATGACACATTCTCTCGCAAAATCGGGTTTGGTGCTTGGAAGTTCAAGCATTGCAGTGCTTGTTTCCGACACCGGTAGATTAGTCATTTGCCTTGACGGACAACTCGTGCGATCTCAGATTCAATGATTGTTCTTGAAGATGATCTCAAATCGAGGACCTTAAAACGGATACTCTCTTGATATCAAAGTAAAAATTAGCCATATTTTCATTTACAGAAAGCGATGACACTTAAACTATCACATAGATATAATATTAGGAATAGCCCGTGTGAAAAATTCCATGTTAAAATTGGATTCAAAGTTTCAACTCTGGTTTGTTTTCATAAATTTGATTTCAAAAATTATTATATTAAAATAAATAAATAAATAAATAAATAAATAAATAAAAAGGGATACCAGATACCTTTCAAACTATTCAAGGATGTCATATTGTTGCAAGACACAGGTTAAAACCTCCTTTTACGCAGTATGTTGTATGTACGTGAAGAAACTACAACGAACAAATCTTGACAGAATACCTAAAGGTATCATATATATTATATCATTACATATAATTAAATGTAATTTTTCTTATGAAGTGAATTTTTATCCGTTCTTTTTTACATATTGCATTTCATATCTAAAATTTTAAGGATTACTTTTATAAACGAGCCTAAACTATGTACTCTATTTCATTTTGTTTCGTAAATTATCAAAAACATTCAACATGCCCTTTAATATATACAAAATCATTCCAATTTCCCTTTCCATCCACCTCTGTCCATGCACTGAACAGAATTGTTGATATGGCATTCATTAAATAATTAATCAAATTTATTTTAAAATCTAACCTATGTTATTAAAAAAAAATATTAGCGAAAAACTAGTTAATCTTTAAAAAAAGTCAAATAATCTAATTATAAATTTGTTTATGAATATATTTATGTCGTTTGCATGAGTTATGATTGAACTATGCGTGTGTTGATGTTGTCTAAGCTTAAGCTTATGAGATCTATGTTTAGACGAGGTTTATATGATCTTTGCTTAAGTAAAAAGTTTATATACGTATGCTTGATGGATGTTGTTTCAAGATGATATCTTTATGATTTTAATCCAAAGAAAGGATTTTATTTGATTTTGATGGCCTGTGATAAGGACTCAAAGCACAATCTTGAACTCAATACTAGATTCATGGGTGTATTGAAGACTTAACAAGCAAAACTAATCATGAAAAACTGAGTAAACTGATGGTAAACCCAAGGTAACCCACGAATTTTCTCTGCCAAAAATCTGTACAGCTAATTGTCAGTGATTTGCAGGCCACTTTTGGGCCAAAAATCTAAGTGCTGAGACAGTTCAGATATAAGAGTACGGAACTTATATTCTTATCGCATATGTTTTTCAAGCATAAATTAAATCCGTAACTTGCTGAAGGCCAAGAAACTTGTTTGGAACAAGGTAAGTTCAAACCTTTATCTGTAGTATAAATTTCAATTGTTTTCTCAAACATTTTTACAATGCCATGTTGTGTAACACATGCTCACATTTTTTAAATGCATGATAACCAAGTAATGATAATAAGATAAGAACAAATTCAGTAAGTGACACACTGACCTCCACTAAGGGGAGGATAAAGATCTCCACAAGGGTGAAATATTTCATGAATGGATGTCAAGGACCGACAGTGAGAATGCCCCAGTCCCCTTTCTGGTTGCGTACACGTGGTTCGATCACATAGGCCCATTACAAGTTCAAGATAAGATTTACAAGGTAAAAGTTTCATAAGAAAACTTAATTAGAATTTTTATGCTTATTTATGCTCATATATTTTTATTAAATGTTTTATGTTAGAATTGTTTGGACTCATAAAGCGAAAGCTCGATCTTGTTCCTTCATGCTCTAGGGAATGCTGCAAAAAAACCGATGTGATTGGTTGATGGACTAAATGCAGGGGTGAGACGAGTGTGAGGATGGGCTATGGATACCACCGTAGTTTTTCCACCTTTGACTTAATATTAAAATAAAAAATATTCTAGTAAATCATTATCGTCCTATTATTTGTTGATATCTCTTATGAGACAATACTAAATTAATAGTACTTATGACTACAAGTTAGTATTATTTTTACTAGACATGGTATGCTTATGTTTTTATTATTAGAACTAATATGCTGATTAGTAACTAGCTTATGGTTACAAAATTTAAATAAAAAAATTTGTTCCATATTTTTACAAGTAATCAAGTAAAGTTTATATTAAGTCATACTTAGTTGTTCGTGTCACCGGAGCCTAAAATGACCTAAGACAACCTAGTGGGGTATTTGCAAATATAAGGATTAAAATTACCACTATTGCAACACTAGAACAAATAATTTGAATATAATATGAATATTTTGTTTTCATATTTTTGAAAAAACCACTAAAAAAATAAATATTGACACATGGCACGATTTTAGTGGTTTAAAGAACTTGAGATTTTGGGTATTTGCACACAAAACTAAGCCCAGTTTGGCTTTGTAAAAGGGCAAAGAGACTTTTAGTTTGTTTGGTTTGGTAGAATGTGAATCCACCGTAGTCATTATAGGGTGCGTTTGGTTCGTCGTTTCATTTCAACTCAAACTGTACTTTTTTTTGTCTTTTTCTCAAAAAATTTTTGTCTTTTTTCCAAAAAGTTTTTTGCCTTTTCTAAAAATTCAAAAAAATTTACTATTACAACTAAAATATTTCAACTCAAACTAACCAACCAAACAAACCCTATAGTATTCAGGCTAAAAAAACAATTTCTCTTTTCTTGCTTTTAGATCGTTTTCCCAGTCTTGCCTTTCCTCCAAAAACCCTTAGCCGCCGTGGTTAGTATTCTTCTGAAGCTGATGAAGCAGAAGTTGGGTGAATTCTCAAAAATGCGTCAAGGAGTTTGAGAGACGTTACGCAACTGCATTGATAACCTTTGAGATGGAAACAGAGCTCGGAAGCTCAAAATCGTGTCTTCTTCTAAGCTTTTGATCTTCGTTTGCCACATTTTTTATTTCCTTTTGGCTTCTAGTAGTTTTTGAACATGGCATCATCTTTGGATCTCTGATATAAACGACGGGTTCTTCTTGACGGTTTGCTGTTTTAGAACTATGTTTTATCGATAAAGTTTTTTTTTTTTTTTTAATTTATAAATATCATATCATTTTAACTAGTGGCAAAGGCCCACCGTCACCAGCTCATAGGGAATGGACAGTGGACACTATTGGGGTATTTGGTGGTGTAGTTTGAGTTGAGATTTTTAAATTTCAATAGTAAATTTTTTTGAATTTTCAGAAAAGACAAAAAAAATTTTGAGAAAAAGACAAACTTTTTTAGAAAAAAGACAAAAAAAAATTTAAATTGAGTGGTTTGAATAGAGATGTCAAACACCCCTTATAATATTAAGTCCGTTATTGAGACATAATACGGATCCCCAGGAAATGACTATACAAAAAGTCTGTTTCCATCCATATATATATATATATATTATTTTTTTTAACCTATGTCTATTTCCATCCTACTTTAATTAGAGTGAGTCATTTACTTACATTGTTAACCCGAACTCTTAAAAATTTCAACTCAATTAAACTATTTCGCCGAAAGAAATTCCGGGACTCAACAATGTGTAACCCATTTCAACTTGAAGGATGGGACGGGTTTAGTTTTATGCAAACTACTAAGAGTTCAACGATACACAATATATTGCCTGGACAATATTTTTTATATTGGGACTATCGAATATTTAACTTAAGAACATCCTGAGAAGAGAAGAATGAGAGGCATCATTACTACCACTGGACCAAACCTTCGGGGATTTTTTTCTACTTCATTAAATAGTCTCTTTTAACTACGACATGCAAAATTTTCATGCTCAAGTCGAGTTTAGGAACAAACCAAAGAGATTGAAGAGAACTTTACAATCTACTTTCTTTCAAATGTTTTTTATAAGCAGTATTCAATCTTTGACATGAATCAAACTAATACACAACAAGGAAAAGTTGTTCAAGTAAAGCCAGAACAACGGAAGGAAGATGTCCAGTACCAACTATCCAATATACTCAACAGCTTAGCTTTGAAGCTTTGCCTTTCCTGAAATCTCATGAGAAATTCTCTTGCGCAATCGGGTTTGGTACTTCGAAGTTCAAGCGTTGCAATACATGGTTCTGCAAATGGTTTGTCGGTAGATTAGCCAACATGTGGGACTTCGAGTTCCTTGATTGTGCTTGACGATGATCTCGCATTCAAAGATCTTAAAATGGTACTCTCTTGATGTCAAAGTAAAATCTAGCCATGTTTTCTTCAGCAGAAAGCGATCACACTGAGATGACATATATATATATATATATATATATATAGCATTAGGAATAGACTTAAGAAGTCTACCATGTTGAAATTGGATTCAAAGTTCCAACTCAGGGATTGTTTTCATAAATTTGATTTCAGGAAAAAAAAAATGAAAAAAGATACCTGTTACCTTTCAAACTTTTCAAGGATATCATATCGTTGCAAGACACCGGTTAAAACCTCATTTTATGCAGTATCTTGTATGTCTCTCATCATTCTGAAGTTCGTGAAGAAACTACAAGGGACAAATCTTGATGGAATACCTGAAGGCAGAAAAAGTCTATAAATATATATTTTTTTTATTTTGCTAGCTATTCAACTCAAGTAAGACAAGGAGAATGCAAGAATATGAAGCGGAATACTTGTTTTAACATTTACCTTCTTAAACATTTACAGCTCTTGCCTTGGATCTTCCACATTGTTCTCGGACTCTGTTGATGGCAGCGTAGTATTAGGCGACAAATTTCGATCCTCTAAACCTCTAAATCCCTGCAAACAATCCTTCAGGTCTGTTGCCGGTGTCAAAATTCAGAAATCAACTTAAGTCATTTGCCACAAGCAGCATTCAAATACATTCTAGCCTTTTTAGCAACAAAAAATTTCCTCAACTGTTCAAAAATTTCCCATAAAATCCATTCACTCAAATATCAGATGTTCAGACAAAACAACTTCAAGTGCCGATAGAAGAGTAAGAAAAATCTAAAAGAAAGTGCTTCACGTTTGATTGAGCTCCGATTTTTGAGTAAGAAACTTCAATCTTACGTGACCGTAACAGTTATGACAGTTTTTGTCCTGTATAAAGAAACCTGGAACAAGAACTCTCCTCAAAATAACACATATTCAACTACTCCAACTTTAGAGAAAGGCCATTGCCATGTCCAAATCTGCAGCTCTCGTCTCATAGTATTTCAGTCTCACATTGATTGGTAATCATCATTAGTGCTACTTACGGTAATGCAAAGAGTTACAATCAAAATTAACATAACTCTCAAGTATTCAACAACTTACGACCCAAAACAGTTACACATCTTCGCAATGCTGGCGCAATGCGCAGCAGCCGTCATCCTCTTCTTCCCCTCAAACCTTGTCGCCAACCGCACAACAGACCTCCACCTATCATTGCCATTCCAGTCCCAACCCTCGTAAACCTTACATAAAATCTCCACAACAACGGAGAGTCCCACAGCAACACCTCAGCCAACGCAAACCCAGAAACCTTCATCTCCTCAACACTAAGTATGTGTTTGGACCTCCAATCCAAACATTACTTGTACAAATTAATTTTTGTCTTTTTCTTTCAGTTGTACTATTCACACAGAAAATTCATAACTTTACATAAACAAGTCCAAATGAGACGATTTTTTTTTCTAATCAAATAGAATTTCGAGACGAACAAAACAAGCCCCACGTTGATTTTTTTTCCGAACACATTTCAAGTTTATATACTTTTTAACTTAAGTAATTCAAACACCTCAATAAACGTACAATCAATCCAAACTCAAATTCTACAATCCAAACCTTAACACCAAACGCATGCTTAGGAGCCTCAAACATCTCTTCCAACAGCACCGCCCTCGCCACGATAAACTCCGACCGCCTCTTGAAAACCAGCTCTCTCCTCACACTCTATTCCTCTCCCCTCCCACCACATAACCTCTCAAAAACACCTCTCAATTCCCCGCTACTCAACCTCCAATCCCGCTTACCAACCTCAAAAACACAGCCCCCATTACCATATCCATAAAAAACCGCCTTCTCTAAGCCCGTATAGTACCGGAACTCCCAACAGCCACCTGAAAACCACACCTTTCAATATTCTCAACCAAACCAGATTCTTCCATAACCCCTCTTACATACTCTCTCACGCCACTACACACTCCAAATTCTCTCTGGCTCAAACTAACATGACCAAGATTCAAAGAGCAAGAAAAAACAACATTTCCACTCTTCCCGACGACAAACTCGGTGGACCCACCTTCGATATCGACACAAAGAACCGAATTTTCAAAACATATTAAAGAACTGAAGCGTGCCCAAATAAACAAACCTGGATTCTTCCTCTCCGGTCAAGACATCGACTTAGAAACCTGTCTGTTCCCTCACGTTGTTCAAGAACCTGGTCCTGTTGGTGGCTTCGCGGGCTGCTGACGTGGCGACGCAGCGGGTGGTGGTGGTTGTGATGTTGTGGGATTGGAGCAGGCTTCGGAAGTGTTGTGGGACTTCTATGGCACGAAGCTCGAAGTCGGCGGAGATGGTGAAAGGAGCGGAGGAGGAAGTGGGTGGTAGGGGTGGTCGCGGCGACCGAGGACGACGGGCTCTTTGTGGCTGTAGAGGGGGAGGAAGCGGCCGGTGGCGGTGGCGGTGGCGGTGGCGGTGGGGTGGGCCTGGATGATGAGGAGCTTGAAGGAGTGGGTGCCCATGTCGGTGGCCGCGAAAAGAGATGGAGAAGGAGGAGGGGGTTGGGATACCTCGGAGAGAGAGAGAGGAGAGAAAAGAAATTCTAAATTTTTTGAATGAGTTTTTTTTAACTTGTTAAGGGTTTGTTTGGTATGTTAGTTTGAGTTGAAATATTTTAGTTGTAATAGTAATTTTTATTGACTTTTTAGATAAGACAAAAAACTTTTTCAGAAAAGACAAAAAAGTTTTTGGAAAAAAGACAAAAATCATGATGAAAAAGTACAATTTAGTTTAAAACGAGATGTTTTGCCAAACAAGCCCTAAATTAAATTTATTACGAGATTATTAAAATAATCTTTTAAATTAGACCACATACATTATGCATCATTTATTCCATTAAAAATTTTACAGATTTGGATAAAAAGAATTAAGATCGTTAATATTTAAAGAACTTAAAGTCTTTTAGACTAAAATTAAAAAAAATAGATATCAAATTATCACCTTATATAGAGTTTAAGGACCATTTTGATCGATTATTATTATTTTTTTAACAAAATTTTTCAAAACAATATTAAAAGAAAAACTCCATTCATTTCGACAACCCTCTTCCCACTAGCAACTCCATCCACAACCACCAGTCACCTTTCCTTTCCACTGCCAATGGCACCTGCGAACTGGGTTCGACCACACCCCCCCCCCCCCGACGCCCCGAGACTGGGTTTGGCCCCTCCCCCACACGTCAATCTGGATCTGGTCATCCCCCCACTGCGTGTTGTCGTCCTGTGCCCCCCTCACTTTGATCTGGGTCTGGTTGCCCCCCCCCCCCCAACCAAAAAAAAAAATCTAATATGCTCTGTTTCCCACCCCCTATTTTTCAATTGTAATCATGTGTAGGTGTTTTTATTTTTGATTTGGTGTATTTTTTTTTATCAACACCGTCGAAACATGATTAAATGGGACGAAAATTTTGACTCTATGGATGGGGGTAAAAACAAATGACCTCATTGTAGAATTATCCTTTTTTTATTTTCTAAAAAAAAAATATTTAAATTGTTTTAACACCGGTGATGATAGTTTGATGGCAAATATATATATATATATATATATATGTATTAAACTACTTAGAGCCTTCGCTTCTAGATCGTATGTTGTCTATTCTTGAAACCTGAGTTTTACTAGTTGTGAATGATTGACATCCCCTGTCTAATTTTGGTGTCTCGAATGGTGTCTAACCAATTGTATTTTGACACATTATTAAAAAAGGTTAGATTTTAAGATATAAAAAATCAGTTATAAAGTATTTTTAACTTTTTCAAATGACGTGACATAATGTTATTGATTAACACTATTTAGGACACCAAGTTTTGGACAAAGGATGTGGATCGAGTTGTGAAGATCTACGTTCAAGTTCCTTATCATCTCATTGGTGCGACTAATTGGACACCATAGATCCATTTGCTTTACTTACCCAAAAAAAAAAATCTATAATCAAATAAGAAAAAAAGATTATAAATTTTAGCAAACAGTAAAAGAAAAAGAAAAAGAAAAATATAAATACACCCATTTAAAGGGTTGTTCTCACAATTTCATCCAAGTCTCGCCGTGTATTTGTATTCTTTGCAATAAAACGTAACTATAGGAAATTTTGAACTGGTCTTAAGATAAGTGTATCTATGAAATTATAATTAGTTTATACATGCAAATATAACATGTTTGTAATATATGTTTATAAGAATGAAATTGAAAATATAAGAATTTTCTTTAGAAAAAAAAAAATTAAGAATAACATAATCTTATAACGATGAAACCTTCGCATGATTTGAGCGTACATCTCTAAAGCCATTTTATTAGTACGTGTGGATCTCTAAATTATCGATAGTATGTTGCCACAAAGTTTTTTTTTTTTTTTTTTACTCGTTATCAAAATTTTTAATTAATAAAAAATATTGTCCTGAATCCTATCACTAGACCATTACTGGCCTTAAAATACATTTCTCAATTTTGGTCTCAAATCATACATTGACAAATATTCAAAGCTACCAAATTCATGCAAAAGCTTTCAAATTCTTCTTAAAAAAAAAAAAAGACTAAGAGCTACGAAATTCATGCAAGTAATGAAAGCTTTTTTAATTGAATTACTTATTTTTATTCGATTTCAAAATCAAGATTTTTTTAAATTACGTTGGGGTTAGTATAAAGAAAGCAAAAAAAAACGCATGGGCTAGGCCCATAACTTTGAACTGCTTTGGTGGGGTGCGCCAGGCCCTTGCTATAGTGCAACGCATGGGCGACGCTCGAGGACCCCAATAGCAAGCTATTGTGGTGGATCCTCCCCCTAAAAAAATTAATTTAATATCATGTGAGCCATTGGCCCACGTATCAGATATTAAACTGATAAGAACAGATACTACACTTGATCTTAGCCAAAAGGCCGAGAAAGGTATGCTTTGCTCATTTTTCAACCCTACTTTTATAATAACTCAAGTCCTCTTCCTTCCCATACGTAGTTGATGTGGGACTATGTGAAAAGCCAAAACAAGTGTATGTTTGGCATCTAAAGAGCCCTTTGCCTTTTGTCAATTTTCAAGAAATTGTTGCGGTTAATGGTTTAAAGTCTTCAAAATTATATAATCCCAAAATTTATAGAGTCCATCTAACTAAGATATAACCATGGAAACTGCATATTCAAACAACACTAATTACATAATTCATGCAAGGAATAATTGCCCAAGTCATGAACATCATAATGTTGATACCAACAATATTATTAACAATAATATTGAGACACCATCTGTGAAGTTCAAAGGGGCTGTGCTCAGGCAAAATGATCATTGGGGGTGTGCAAATCTCCACGCATCACCGGCGTATTTGGCTAGGGATGTTCGATTCAAAGTAGGTGGCCGCCATGACCTATGATAGTGCTACCATCAAATTTGAAATAGCAACTCACAGATAAATTCCCGATTAGTTTCACCACACAAAAGCCTTATTTCTGAAGCCATCACGCTGCAAAAATAGTTCACGACTTGATCTAAGGACTATGCTTAACGAGTGAAAGTGAAATAATTTATAATGCAATGGTCCCAAAGTAAGGATTAAGGAAGTTACTGATCATGATACAAGTCATAACCATGATGACATGATCACAAGGTAACTGTTATATTACTTTAAAAGAAATTAACACCGAGGGACATTGGTAAGAGCTTAATAGACATGTCATCCCTAAAAAAATGTGCAGTCAAGTATTTTCCTTACATTAGTTGATTAAAGAGATTGATGTTGCGGAGGGAAATGAAGTAGAAGACACTGAGCTATTCTTATACGACAATAAAATGAGGCCCGGAGATTTTGGTGTTTGCTAATAGAGGAGTTGCCAAATTAACTTGGGAAGGCCAATGATTGTCGTCACGTTTTTTGCACGCTATAATTGTTGCACCAGTTGATTTTGATTTTGATTTTGATTTTGATTTTGATTTTGATTTTGATTTTTTACTCAAATTGCACTAGTCGAATATCAGTAACAGGGGAGGTAACATATGGCTAAAGATTTTTGTTTAATTGATGTTACTCATAGGCAGTAAGAGTGTATTTTGAATGATTATGAAGAGATTAATAGCTAAATTCCCTGTGAAAAGGTGTTGTAGGTGGAATGGAGGCAAAATTTTTATGGAGGCACTGAGTGTAAATGAAATGAAGAAGAGGTGAAAGAATTTTAGGCTATTTGGTGCAGAAATCAAGTGATGAAAGAAATGGTTCAAGCAAGAAAATTTCGTATTAAAAAAAAAAAAAAAAAAAACCAAGGGCCAAATCTGTAACTGTTGGAGGAGGGTGGCATGAGGGAGATGCTATTCTTATTCTACTGTCCTATGTGAAGTCATCCAAAAAACGACATGTCATTTATGCTGAAATTTTACTGCTACGGTGCTACCCACTACATTCTGCCGATTATAACTACTGCCTTGTTGTCTACAAAGTCAACATGTCGTTTTCATTTAAGCGACAACCGCGACCTCACTGATAAACGACGTGTGCTTTTTCACTAGCATGTATTTCGAAGCCATTATTTTTTTAAAACGGCATGTCGTTTTCATTTCTCATTAAAACGACATCTCGTTTGAACCCAGCTTCTGTTGTCGTTTCCCAACTCCCCTGTAAAATACAGAAAACAAAACACTCCGGATGCGGACGCCATGGAGAAACGGCAACTTAGCTCATCAGTCTCTCTTCGTTTCCTCCACCCCCATCGCCTCCGGCCAGAACCTCCTTGTAAATCAAGTAGATCTAAAAAAACAAAATAAAAACCTTGTCTTCTCCGACCTCCTGGCCTCACACACTTACAAATCACAAGCCCAATAAGTTCTGTAGCAAAAAAAAAAAAAAAAAAAAATTTGTTTTTGCGCTACATATGTCGATTCATTAAAACCAAAAAGAGAGCCGAAGCTCAATACATCAACAACAACATATAAGCAATTGAGAAATAACCCAAGATATGAGGCTTGTTGATGAGGTGTATAAACTCGGGCTTGAATCGAACCAAATTTCACCTCTCCACAATCCCAATTTTCGCCGCCAATCTAATTTCGAGACACTATGCTCGCGAGCCCAAAAACCATCGTGAAACCCAGGCGATAATGAAACCCCACCATCAGAAAACGAGACAACTCGGCGCTGCATTCGGCGGCGAGAGAAGGAAACGTCGTTGTCATAAAGGAAATCCTCACCGGTGCCAGAAAAGCGGAGTTGAAGGAACTCCTGTTCATCGCCATCCACGGCGTATTCAAAAGAGTTTGAGTATTTTCTCGGTTGGGTTATTAAAACTCAATCCCCCTTTTTTTTTTTTTTTGGTTTTTTGTTTAATGATTGGAAAAGTGTTAAAAAAAATGAGGAGCTTGGTTTTGTTTTTGTCCGGGGGATGTTAGGGGCAATAGAGAATTTGTTGCAAATCTACAAATGATGTTTTGATGGTTTATCTTTAAATTTGGTGGTTTTGTTTATTTTTCTCTTTCGCAGACCTGGGAATGACGAAATGATTTTCAAGCTTTGAATTCTGTGAATTCAGGGGAAACAAAGGGGAAAAGATACTGAGGGTGTTTTGGTCTTTTAGTAGAAAAATGATAACTTACGCACGTGTCTGTTAGAAACTTAGGGGGTGTTTGGTATGTTAGTTTGAGTTCAAATATTTTAGTTGTAATAGTAAATTTTTTTGAATTTTCAGAAAAGACAAAAAACTTTTTGGGAAAAAGACAAAAACTTTTTAAGAAAAAGACAAAAAAAAGTTTGGAACTGGAAATGATACTTTGCCAAACTCCCCCTTAATTTAATGGATTTGAATAGAAAAGACTAAGGGTTGGTTTGGTTGTTAAGTTTAAATTTAAGGTTTAAACTTAAATTTTTGTCTTTTTTTTCAAAAGTTTTTTGTTTTTTCTGAAAAGTTTTTGTCTTTTTTAAAAAGTCAACAAAAGTTACTATTTAAACTTATAGGGTGTTTGGTGGAATAGTTTGAGTTGAGAAAGTTTCAATTTTCAAAAGACAAAAAAAATTTTTAGGAAAAAGATAAAATCTTTTTAGAAAAAAGATAAAAAAAAGTTTAAATTGAGTAATTTGAAAGGGAAAGTTAAACACCCCTTTAAAAATTTCAATTCAAACCCATTCACTAAACGAACTCTAAGATTAATAATATTTAAAGAGTTAAGATCTTCTCGATCAAAATTAAAAACCAGAAACTAAATTATTACATTGTAAACAATTCGGATTATTTCAATCAAGTATTTTTAAAAAAATCAAATATAATAAGTCTTATTATTTGTTGATGTATTTTTTCGCTCTTAATTGTTCAAAACAAAGGTCTCGTTTGGCTCTTGAGTTTAAACTCAAAATTTTTATCTCAGTTTTTATCATTTTTTGAAAAATTTTTAATCTTTTTTTAAAAAAATTTTTATCTTTTTTAAAAAATCAATAAAAATTTTTGAACTCATATTTAAAATTTTCAGTTTAAATTTATTTACCAAAGCGGACGGAATCGTAAAAATGATTTTTATAAACAAATGACCACGTAGAAGTCCCCTAAAAAAAAAAAAAAAAAATTTGTTACGGCTAGCACAATAGAGTGATGTACTTTTCAAGGGCTGGTAACAATCAGCTATGGGCCTTGATCAGTATTGTAATGTAGGCTTGTAGACTATTGGGCCTTTTCAGTTGAGTTCCCTCCTTTACCCCTTTTTGCACTCTCTATACTTCGAACCCTCGCCTCTCTGGCTCTCCCTCCCTGTCTCTCTTAACTTCGTTGTGGGAATTCTTCACTGCTTCCATTTCTTGCATTTTCCCGTGCTTTCCCGCCGTTTCTTTCCCTCCGGAGCTGCGACAACATGGAACATGGAGGTGGCCGCAAGAGACGGAAGCGTGATGCTTCCTTGAACGACAGCGATATTCTTCGTATTATTCTATTGTTCTTCAATCTGCTTCAACTGATTTTATTTGTTTTTCAACAAAACATTTGAAATGATTTGGTTTTCAGTATCTTTACTGGCATTTTTAATAATATATTTTCTGGGTCTTTTTTTTTTTTTTTTCTTGGTGTGAGTTTCAGAGGAAAAAAATGGAACTGAGGAGAAGAAATCGTCAAAGTCTGGTGGAAAGGCGAAAGAGCACAAGGAGCAATTGGAAAGGCTTAGGGAAAAGGTTAGGATGAAATTGTTTTTATCTTCTTATACTAGTTTTAGGTGGCTAAAACAATGAAATTTTCATGTTTTGAAAGCTTAAAATTGGTTTGGACGTTGAGGGTATTCAAAATAATTTCTTATTGTTTTGTGCAGGACCCGGAATTCTATGAATTCTTGAAAGAACATGACCAGGAACTTCTGCAGTTCAATGATGAGGATATTGATGTAAGTTTTCCCAGAAAAAAAAAAAACTAGTAGCACATGTCTGGAACATTTTGCAGTTTAATACTATCGTCGGGAATTTGTAAAATAATAGTGATTCACATCAATAGTTAGAGCATCCCGAATGCAATGCCAAAATGTTGTGCCAACAGTAAATTTTAGCATTTAAATAGTAAAAAAAAAGTACTCTTTAGTGGAGTGCAATCTTAGATGTTAAATTTGCTATATGCTAAACTTGCATAGCATTTATTGGTTGGTATCTTCACCTTTTTCATGAGATCATTACATTATGGTTATTTTTACATTATTTAATTAGTAAAAACTCACTTTTATGAGTTCCAGAAGCGTAATAGTAATGGCAAAGAGTAGATATAGCATTAGAAGTAACTTTAGCAGTAGCATTGTACTTTGGAGCATAAAGTAAGATAATGCTATTTTTCATAGTCTTTTGATACAAATATAGCATTGACATAGACAAATGCATTGGAGATGGTCTTAATTGTTGTTAAATTTAGGGAAAGATTATAGTTTTTTTAGCACAAATTTAAAAAGTAGATATATGCTTCTTGAATTTTTTGCAGTTTGACACTCATTCATAATTTGTTGGCAATTAGTCCCTGAAGGAGTCCGGTATTTGCTATAAATTTAGCTCCTGTTAAAGGCTAGATAACAGGAGTTGATTTGTACTCTTTTGGAAATTCAGGGATTAACTTGCTAAGAAAAAACATTTAAGGATGAAAGTGCCAAACCACAAAAAATTGTGGGTTCACCAAGTGCTGAGAACCCAAAAAGTGCCCAATATGTTGGACTTGTTGATGCTTTTGATGGATTCTTATAAATGCCCAATGTGTAACCATTTTGTGCAGGAAGATATTGGTACCGATGTGGAAGAGGAAGAAACTGAAGTAGATGACGAAATTAATGTCGATGAGGATGACGTCAGTGGCCATGAAATTGAAGAGGGGGTGGAGAAACCTTCTGCGCGGGTTATAACCACTGCAATGGTGGATTCCTGGTGTAGCGCAGTTCGAGAGGACGTAAAGTTGGCTGCCATCCGCTCTCTTATGAGAGCTTTTCGCATCGCATGTCACTATGGTGATGATGGTGGAGATAATTCATCAACGAAATTAAGTATTATGTCAAGTACTGTTTTCAATAAAATTATGTTGTTTGTACTCACTGAAATGGACGGAATACTTCGAAAAATGATGAAGCTTCCTGCTTCTGGTGGGAAGAAAGAGATCATAACAGATCTTATGCTCACTAAACAATGGAAGACCTACAATCATTTGGTGAAGTCGTATCTTGGAAATGCCTTGCATGTTCTGAACCAGATGACAGACTCTGGAATGATATCGTTTACTTTACGGCGGCTCAAATTTTCTTCCATATTTTTGGCCGCCTTCCCAAGTCTCTTAAGGAAGTACGTTAAGGTTTGTACTTCGTTTTATCACTTGTGATTTGAGATCTCTAGATTGATTCTGATGCAAATGTAGGCCAGTGAAATGCTCAACCATTAAACTGATCAAAACTATTTACCTGACGATTTTTTTTTTTTTTGTTTCTTTGTTTTTTGTTTTTTTTGTTTTTTTTTTTTTTTGGTTTTTTTTTTTTTTTTTTAAACTAATTCTGGCCGCCAATATTTGTATCTAGATAAGGTTCTTGACTTCTAGTACTCCTTTCAGTTTTATAATTTGTGAAGAAGGGAATAAAACTTTCTCTTACTTTTTCTTTCAGGTTGCCCTGCATTTTTGGGGTACGGGAGGAGGTGCCCTTCCTGTTGTCTCTTTTCTATTTTTAAGAGATTTATGTATTCGGCTTGGATCCGATTGCTTTGACGAGTGCTTTAAAGGGATATACAAAGCCTACGTCTTGAACTGTCAGTTTATAAATGCTGTGAAATTACAGCATATCCAGTTTCTGCAGAATTGTGTCATTGAACTTTTTGGAGTGGACATCCCAACTGCATATCAACATGCCTTCGTTTTCATTCGGCAATTGGCAATGATCTTACGCGAGGCACTTAATACAAAAACTAAGGTATCATTTCCCCTTTTGTTTCATCAGATAACTCTGAAAGTTGTCATTTCTAGAACAAATTATCGATCGGAAGGTTTAAAGAGTTTTCTTTTTCAGCCATTTGGTATAGATTCTTGGATTTCACTTGTGCTTTGTTCTTGGTTGTTTCTTGTAGGAAGCATTCCGTAAAGTTTATGAGTGGAAGTTCATGAACTGCCTTGAGCTCTGGACCGGCGCTATTTGTGCCTACAGCACAGAAGCCGACTTTAAGCTACTCGCATTTCCTCTAACCCAAATCATTTCTGGTGTCGCCCGTCTAGTTCCAACCGCTAGATACTTCTCTCTTCGACTGAGGTGTGCTAGAATGCTCAACCGCATCGCCGCTTCTACCGGTAATTTTATTCCAGTTTCCATTCTTCTTTTGGACATGTTGGAAATGAAAGAATTGAATAGGCCCCCAACTGGAGGGGTTGGCAAAGCTGTTGACTTGCGAACGGTACTTAAGGTATATACACAACGAACACAAACGCCCTTATTCCTCTAATCACACTGCTTAAGACTGTTTTTAATGAGGGTGTGGGTAATTTTGTTCTAGGTTAGCAAGCCTACCATCAAGACCCGAGCATTTCAGGAGGCATGCGTGTATTCTGTCATCGATGAGCTTGCTGAACATTTAGCTCAATGGAGCTACTCTGTTGCTTTCTTTGAGTTGTCTTTTATTCCAGCTGTACGATTGCGTAACTTTTGCAAATCCACCAAAGTCGATAGGTTTCGTAAAGCGATGAGGCAGCTTATCCGCCAGGTAAGATCTTCAATTAGTGACCAGTTAGCCTCAACTCAAGCTTTATTGGCACGCCCAAAGGTGTGAAAGCATTCAGCTAATGCTTTAGCTCTTTTATGTTCTAGGTTGAGGCTAACTCTGCATTTACAAATCAAAAGCGTATGTCAATTTCGTTCACCCCAAATGATGCTGCCGTAGATTCTTTTCTTCAGGTATGTGCTTAGTTTTCTTCATATCACTATTTAGCAGAGTTTTGCCCATACCTTCTATAATGATTCATTTCCGTAATAACTATTTACAATGGCTTGCATGAACTGTTTACTTAAAACTTTGTTTTGCCGTTTTCAGTTACTGGGCAGCAACTGTGCACAAGATAGTTGAAAAACTCTCGGATCCCTTTTGTCTGTGACTTTGTGTAGTATAATTGTAAACCTTCTTTCACCGACTTAAGAAATGTCTTTTTTGGCTGTAGGATGAAAAGGCGGCAGGGGCCAGTCCTCTGTCGCAGTATGTCTTAACGCTTCGTGAAAGAGCAAAACAAAGAACTGACTCGCTGATGGAATCCAGGTTTATGATCATCTTGTTATCTTTTAGGCTTCTTAATATTCATTTTTTCACGTTTTGGATTCTAATTCTAACATGCTCGTAAATGCTATTGTTCTAGCGTTCTCATTGGTGAAACGTCGTCTTTCTTCGGGAAGAAGATGCTGGAAAGTGATGATGATGAAGCTGACTATACCCGGGATGAAGAGGGTAACACCGCCTTCAGTTCTTCCTGGTTACCCGGAAGTGATTCCAAGTAAAGTCATTGCATCTCTCTCTCTCTCTACTAACTAATTTGTGTACTACAATTTACATTGTGTTGTGACTGGTTAAATTACAGGGCCAAAGAACCTAAAGAATCGAGCAAGAAGAAGAAAAAGAAGAGAAAGACGGAGCAAGTCGAAGAAGATTTTGCCATGGACGAAGATGTTGTGGAGGACTTTGTTCTTAGTTCGGACGAAGATGATGGTTCAATGAGTGATATAATTCCTTCAGATGAGGAAGATGATGAAAATGGGAAACCACCAAAAGAACAGAACAAGAAGCAGAAACCGTCAAGAAGCACATCGAAGAACAGAAAATCTCGTCCGAAGAAATCGAGGAAAAGAAAGAGGGCAAGTTCTAATTAGAGGATTGAGTCGTTGAAGAACTATGTAGTTCATGTAAAATATTCTTCTGTATTGTTTGTCATTTTGAGCTGAAAGTTTTGTTTTCTTGTTTGGTTTATTACTCGAGATAAAGATAATGTCATGAAGACAGCAAATTTTCAAGATAAAAAGGCCTAACCAGAGCTTCAAATTGCTTCATACATAAGCAAAAGAATGGGACTCTAAAAAAAATAACGAAAGTATAAAACTCTTTTTTTTTTTTTTTTAATTAATAAATTAATGAAATTCAGCATAAACTTGTAAAACTTTGCGGATATGGATCATTACAGGGACAACAGATAAAACGATAAATTTGAAATAAATAAAGAAAAGAGAGAGTAATAAACGTAAAAGAAAAACTGTCAAGGCTCAAAAATATTATCTGAAGAAGTTTATCTGCAAAACTTTACTTGATTTATTTTGTAGAGTTGGGTGCGTTAGGATTTTATTTCGTGAGACATGAACTATGACAAAATTTTATACCAATTATAGAATTGTAAAAATGAAATATACAATTGTAAAAATAATTTCTTTTCTCTTTATTTTTTAGATATGTGGATAAATAGTCTTTTTTTAAAGAAGTTTTTTTAATAAATAATCAAAATTTTGTAAAATTTAAAAAATAACTTTTTTTAAATAATCAATTATTGACTAATTAATTAATTATGGTTAATCAGTTATTGGTCAATTTTAATATCATTTAGCACTAAGTGACCATGATACGGTCATTTTCCTCTTAAAAAAAAAAACGATCTAAGTGTCTAAAAATTATTTATTTATCTAAATTTTTTAGGGAAAAATAATCTCTCTTAATAGCACAGTTAGGGATGACAATGGAGCGTGGCGGGATGGGACCAAGGAATGCTTTCTAGTCCTCATACCCATCACCAAAATCATCCATATTCTTGTCCCCACCCCCTGCTTAAATGGAAGCGGGGTCAGGGATGACGATTTGTTAAGCAGGGCCGAGGATGGGGATTCCCCGTCTGAGCCCATACCCACCACATTTCCCATATGTTATAAATATAGATTTGAAAATATAACAAATCAAAAGCAAACGATAAAGTAGAAATGCACTGTAAATTTAGTTCAAAATCAAATGTTTCATAAATAAACCAACTTCTAAATATACACAAATAAAAACTTAAAAAATAAAGTTATTAAAACATTACAAATTCTTAAAACTAAACTTTCATAAAATACTTAAGCTAAAAAAACTTGAAACCATAAAAAATAAATAGAAAATTATACATTGTTTGTATATTCCTCGTAAGTTTCAATATATATATTTCATGGATGCACACACTTTTAAAAAATAATTTTCATAATATATTATATTCTTATAAATATATATGAAACTATACATTTATGTACATATATATAAGGGCAGGGCCAGGATGGGGAGTGTTCCCCGTCCCCGTCCTCATCCTAAAATTTTATCTCCCATTCCCCACTCCGTTCGGGGTGGATCCAAATATTACCATCCCTAAAAACAGTTTAATATAAAATAATTGTTCTCTAATTATTTTTTCTTATTCATTCATTGCATAATAAGTAATGATCTTATATGGCGGTCTCTATCATTACTCAATTTACTTGTAGTATGCAAAAGAATAGACACACAATTTAAGACGCGTCTTCGTATCAATGAAAAGCAGAAAAGGGTAACAAGTCAACAACCATGATCATATTTGGTGATTTGTGCTTATGTTGCCAAGTAACGAATCTGTACAATTGACCAATCAATCAATCAAGGAAAAAACAAAGGAGGGGACATACAACACTACCAACGACAACATCAATCTAGTTCAGACAAGGGGCAAATTAAAATTAGAAGACAAAAGATTCTTGAATTTGGATGCTAAAAGGGGTGATGAAATTTAGAAAATGACATGCATCGTTTTTTTAGTTTGAAATTTTGAACAAAGAAATAATTAGAAACTCATTTTAGTTTTCTCAGTGATCCATCTAGTGTCTTTTGTCTTTACTCGTTAACTCAAAACATCAACAATCAAAACTGAAACGAGAGACTTATGGGTGACTGTAAAATTCAAACTTGGGTAAACAAGAGAAAGATGCCTAATAAAAGCACTAACAACTAGATCACAACATTCGGTGGATTTGAGTTTTGTTCATTTGTCATTGGGATTTATTTAATTTTCTCTTTTGCATAATTTCTATTTATTTATTTATTTTTAGTTTTATGGCTATGTAGATTTATTTAGGTCCACTACTTGATGGACTGTGATTGATCTTTGCTATTGAAGTATTAGTTGGGGAGTGTTTTGTTAAAGTTAATAGACTGCTATTAAATTAATTTAGATTTGATGAGGACATACATTTGATTTTAAAAATATGAGGCATAAAAAAATAGAAGAATATGTGATAAAGCCCTTTTTATATACCATATCAGTAGAGCTCTATCTAAGATCATTAAATATAATCCAATAGTTAAAATTTAATGGGTGTACAAAAACTAAAATAAACATTGATCTATAGGATTGTGATTAAAAAATAAAAATTGAATTCCTTATTTTTATTAATTTTTTAATTAAAAATAAAAATTCAAAAAATAAAAATAAAAATAAAAATTGATATGTAATCAAGGCCACAGGTGGAAGGTCGATGGCGGCGGTGGCGACAGGGGAGTGGGTTTTGCCGTTTGGCAATTTCTTGCCAATTGGGGGGGGGGCGATTTCGCCGTCATCAAAAATAGAAGTCGCCGCCGTAGGAGTCGTTAGTAAAAGTGTTAGGGTTTTTTTTAAATTTTTGCTTTGATTTTTATTTTTTAATTTCTCAGTTATGATATTGTGAGCTAAGCTGTGTAATAATTATTATATATAAGTAAAATCTCAACTGTTAAAATGCATAAACGATCTATAAAATGAACTCTGTTATGAGATATATAGAAAGGATTTTCCCACAGTTTTTTGCAAAAAAAATTTAACAAATGGCATATACTTAAAATAAAAAAATAGAAAAAATAAAAAATAAAAAATAAAAACTTTACTGTAGGGGCATAGATGCTCCCACCCAATTCCTTGACCTAACCCAAGTCCTTGACCTGAGCTAACCCTCCGGCTCTATCATTGGGTTAGGTTTGAGTTTAGGAAGGCGCAGGTTCGATTCCATTTTGTACATAAAAACAATTATTTCAAATTCAGAATTTTACATTTTTTCTCTCCTCATCTCAAATTGTGACAACAGTATCTCTCTCAATATCTCTCTCCAATAGGATTCTTTTTCTCTCGACGTGTTTGGTGATTTTAATATTTTTACTAAACAATGATATATGTGATATCGATTGAAATCTCACTTTATAGTAGTTATTAATTTCGTCCACTCATATTCCTAGTTGGTTTGGAATTGTATTTAATTTTATCCTATCAAATTCTAGGTTCTAGAGCAAGCCCGAAAAGGTTATAGACACGTAAAAGATGGACATCCACAATAGATTCATTACCATAGCATTTAGAAAAACCCTATAGAAAGAGCCTACTTCTCATTTAGCTTGTGTTGGATGTACGAATTTTGAATGAAATTTTTTGATTGAAATTGATTGTTTTTTTTTTTTAAATTAGTTTTTTTTTGTTGATTTTTCATAAAAAGACAAAAACTGGTATGAAAATTTTAGATTCAAACCTAAAAGTCAAACGAACCCTAATTGTGTCGTGCAACAGTTTTTTTTTTTTTTTTTCCCTTCGTGTAGTTATTGGTATGAAAATTGGAATAAGTGAACCAAAAAAAGAAAAAGAAAAAGAAAAATAAAAAAAGACCTTCCATGTTCTTTAACAAAAATAATGATTTACTTAGCTGTTCTAAACGTGCAAGAAACAGATTGGTTATTATTTGTTTTTAGTATCTGCATTTAACGAGATTTATAGTTACAACATTCATTTTAATTCAATAAAAAGAATACTTGTATTAAAAATAAAAGAAAATCAAGCCATAATCATGATGTCAAATATCACTTCTGAAGTCCAGAAGAAATTTTCCCTTTCTTTTCTTTTTCTTTCTCCAAAGGCTAAGTTCCCAGAATTTTCCTTTGCAACAGGAATTTTCCGGGAAACAAGTAGGTCATTTCCAGGAAATTGGACAGAAAATCATATTGAGACTAGAAATTGGAAAGAAAAGGTAACATGACCAATTCACTACCAGTCCACCACCGCACAACACACCTAGCTGACCACACACGTTGACTTTTGAACCACCAAACCACCAAATTTAAATCCCTTTAGAGTTTATTCATAAAATTAAATTAAATTAAATTAAACTTGTATTTTGTTCGTCAATTTGATATGAAAATTTTAAATTAATATTGATTGATTTTTTAAAAACTGATTATAAATTTTAAAAAGATAAAAACTGAAATAAAAAAATACGATTTCGTTAAACTTAAATACTAAATAAAGCCTAAGGCTATGTTTCGAACACCATTTCAAATTAAAATTTTCATATCAGTTTTTACATTTTTCTAAAAAAGTTTTTTGTCTTCTCTGAAAATTTTTTTTTATTTTTTTTCTAAAAAGTCAACAAAAATTATTATTAAAACTTAAAATTTTCAACTCAAACTCGTTCACCAAACGAACCCTAAATTTAAAAACAATCCCTTTAGTTTGGAGTTGATTGTCTATCATTTCTTTTTCTGCTTTCCGTAAAAAGTGTCGACACACATAAGAAAAGATAGTGACATACTGTAGTTACTTGGAAACTACCAGTTTTGCTCTACTATTAATCCCATGCAACAACTTGAAAATGACATTTGCTTGAGTCTCAAGCCACGAATTATGTTTCAATCAGGAAGTATATGAAAGTTATAACTTATCAGGTTAACTAGATTCCCCGTCTTAAAGGTTTTTGTATCAAACTACCGCGTGAGTTTGTTTGTACTTGCTTGATTGATCCGGCTTTAAAGAAAAAAAAAAAAAAAACATTAAGAGGATTTTTGTTTAGATGGGATAAATTTAAAAAAATTTGTGGAAATTATCAGATTTGTGTTAGTTTTAAAGATGTTATATTTTTAGTCTCTAAACTTTTTTTCCTTTACAATTAAGTTCATGAAGTTATAATTTTTTATACTACTTGTCCTTCTTACTCAAATCGATTAAAATTTAAAACGGTTTTTTGGACCTGACTTGCTCATTATAGCCTAAGAAGAGCATTCATGGTCACATTTACTTAATTTCAATATAAATTTTTTTATATTTAGGTTCAAGATCGAGTTATAATTAAATTAGTTTCAAGTTTTCAAAAAAAATTAGTATTGTAATTAAGTAAAAGATATCATCGATACCCTTTTTGGGTTAATTATAACATTCAAGTCATGTGCAAAAAAATTGTCTAAATTTTAATAGATATAAGCAAGAAGGGATAACAATGCCAAAAATTATAGGTTCAAGGGTTTGATTGTCAAAAACAAAATTAGGGACTAAACTGCAACAAAATAACCATTGAGAATTTATAACGCTTTACAAATAGTGAGATGACTTTTGTTTAGATGGGACTTCAATTAAAAAAATAAAAATAAAAAATGAAACCTTGTTGTTTTGATAAATTGAATTTGTTTTTTTTTTTTTTTTACAAATGTTACATTTTAATTTGATGGAGATATATATGTAGAGATTTTATTAGGGACAAAGTTCAATTTTCTCAATTCTTGCAAGGCTAATCAAAATATATGCATATTTAACGGATGATTAATTCTCAATTTGGTGGGGAACTGTTTGTTAAAATTACAAGAATACAATAGATAAATACTGTAAGTTTTTAACAGAACAAAAATATATGCGCGGAAGAAACCCCATTAGTTGTAGCATGACTTCCTATGTAATTTTATTTAAACCGTTCGGATTGTATAAAGTCCGATTACTTTTATATTTTATCTATTTTAATATGATTCCCGTCACTATAATAATAATTATTTTGAATTTGAGAAGGGATGATTTGAACTCTATCCCTTCTAGTAGAGTTTAACATAAAATTATTATTAAGTTATATTTTATTTACTTGATTCGTGATTGCATGCATGATAACAGTTTTACCACGTATCGGTGAAGAGTTTGAATCCCTCATTCCTAAGTTTAAATAAAAAAATAAAAAAAGGCCACTTTATCTAATCACGGATGAAGGCACAAACCCAAAGCAGAGGCTTAACTTTTTATTAGTTGTGGTTTTTTTTTTTTTAAATATTATTAGTTGTGATTTTACATATGTATTTGATCAAAATTTATATATAATCCCTTACAAAATTTAAAAACTTCATTTTTTTTAATCTAAAATTAAAAGCTTGCAATTATTAACCCCCTTATCACTTCATCCGATCACGGATGAAGGCACAGAGCCTTAAGGGAAATTAACTTTTTGTTAATTGTGTTTTTACATATATACTTGATCAAAATTTACAAATATTAATCCCCTGAAAAAAAATTAAAAACTTCATTTTATTTACCTGAAATTAAAAGTTTCTGGTTATTAACCTCAATTTTAAAATTCATGATTTCGTAACTGAATTCAGAAATATAAACCGTTGATCGGATTATTCTACTGTAAACATAGGGAGTTGAATATACAATTAAGTACTCATTTGATTCATC
>CM046377.1:16256051-16557423 GCA_025413485.1 Ficus microcarpa | reverse complement strand
AATTCGAACTTAAAATTTTCATCTTAGTTTTTATTTTTTTCTGAAAAATTTTTTGTCTTTTTTAAAAAGTCAACAAAAATTACTATTAAAATTTAAAATTTCTAATTTAAACTGGTGAACCAAACGGAGCCTAAACCGACCAATAAAAAGACGTCTCGATCATTTGAATGGAAAGTAGTCTGAAATTCAGATTAAACTTCAGAGAAATAATGCATGCCCAATCAGAGCTTCCCACGTCGGTAACGTTGCTTTATGAGACATGTATAATAATAACCGCGTGGAATGTTTTATTTGGATTTTTTTTCTTCTTTTCTTTTCTTTTTTTTTTTTTAAACCAACTTTCATTGTCATCTTCTGTTACGCGTTGTCAATCCACCGTGTGTCAATATTTTCTCATTGGCTTTCTCGCTCACCCGTTTTATTAGTGTATGTTTTATTAGTCTCATTGGCTTTTCTCATTGGCTTTCTCGCTCACCCGTTTTATTAGTCTTTTAAGCTTACTTTGTTCTAATATGTTTTTTAACGTTAGATTCAGTATACGTCAAAATCGATACATATAAAGATAAAACAATATTTTATTGATAAATTTAAAAGTGTGATATTTAAACTCTACATTTTATTATAATGATTCTCGTTATGTTACAAAAAATTACTGTAATACTGAAATTATATTGAATTAAAAAAAAGTTTAATCATTTAACGAAACTTAATAAAAATTCTATTTAGGAATATACCCAAGTGTGCTTTCTACCAAAGAAACTTAAATTTTTATTTTTTTACTTTTTTTTTCTTTTTCGGGGTATCAACTTGGATTATGCTGTTCTTGGTACTAAAACTTTCAAATCAAATCATAACGCGGTTGTTCATTACTTTCATAATTCCAAAGTTCTTGAGAATCTTGGATTTTCTGTACTTATAATAATTAAAAATTTTGCAGTACTGATCAATTCCAAGTCACCCAAGTTAGTAATGTTCAAAAGCAAAGATTAAAGTAATATATCTTTTGCTTGTGAAGACAAAAAAAAAAATATTTTGAACTCTTTCTTGCTCAGAAGCATATAAGGCGAAAGTACTACAAATTGACTTTTATATAAATTATGTAGCGTGTTTTTTTTTAGTCAAAATGGAGCTTTCTTTGTAGCTTCCAGTATAGCATGGCCCACTTGAACCTCTCTATATGTGTATATGTATAGATAATAGAATATATATATATAGAGACATAGACGCTAGAGATTAGTTGCAAAGTCGCTCCTTTTTTATGTGAAAGAGATTTTGATCTGTAGTTCTTTTTTGATGGTACACAACAAAAGGCCTGCTCCTGAGGAGGGTGATGGTGATTTCGAGGTGCCGCTTCGAGATACGAGGAGGAGACATTTGTTCAGGACGTGAGTTGATTTGATTGTTCAAATTCTTCTTCTTCTTCATGTTTCGTGTTTCGTGTTTCATGTTTGTTTTTAACACGGGTTTCTGTCGTTTTTGTGTGCAGTGTCGTTGGAGACCATCTGACAAGAAGTAATTTCTCTCTTAATGAAGCTGTGTGGGAGCCTTTCCTTAGACGTGTGGTATGAAATATCTCTCTTCTTGAATATATACATACATATATATATATATATTTTTTTAAATTCAAGTCTGTTCTTTGAGTTCTCCTCTTCCATTTGTTCATTCTTTTTGAATTTTGGTGTTTATAGGTGCGAGATGAGACGGAAGCTGCGGTGCATTCCTTCTTCAGCGCATCCTCAAGGTCAGTTCTTCAAACCAAGTCGTTGGACTTTCTCATGAACAAATTTTACTAGTGAAACACAACAAGATTTTTCTTTCTTTTTTTTTTTTTGTGGTTAAATTTTCCTCGGAGTAGTTGATTCTGTTTTTGTTGGTGATTGCAGCAACTCAGTTCATCAGGCAGGCACTTCTGGTGGAGGAGGAACAGGCTTGCAGTTGCGCTTCGTCAACAAATTGCCTCCAACCATCTTCACAGGAAGTCGAGTAGAACCCGAGGACGCGCGGTTTATTCAAGTCATCCTAGTGGACGCTAATTCCCAGACTCTAGTTCAATCGGGCCCCCTTTCCTCGATAAAGATCGAGATTGTAGCCATTAACGGCGAATTCGGCTCGGATGATCGGGAGGACTGGACCGACAAGGAGTTCAACGACAGTATCCTTCGCGAAAGAGAAGGAAGAAGGCCCTTGGTGACTGGTGAGCTGACAACAACCTTGAGAGAGGGAGTAGGCCGCCTTGTTAATATCGTCTTCACCGACAACTCGAGTTGGATCAGGAGTAGAAAGTTCAGATTGGGAGTTAGAGTAGTGCAGAAGAATTCCGGGGATACGAGAATCAGGGAAGCTATAAGCGACCCCTTCGTGGTCAAAGATCACCGCGGCGAATGTGAGTTTCGAAAGCTTGTGACACAAGTTATTTGATGTTTGCAATATTTCAGTCTAAATAGGTATAATTTCATTGACACAACTCTTTTCATATCCAGTGTACAGGAAACATCACCCTCCATGCCTGCATGATGAAGTATGGAGGTTAGAAAAGATTGCGAAAGAGGGCGCTTTCCATAAGAGGCTGGGTTCTTATGGAATTCACACTGTGAAAGACTTTCTGCAGATGCATACTAGGGATTCCGCGTTCCTACGTGATGTGGTAAGGCGGAAAAAAAAAAAATCATTTTCAGTGGGATAATGAATCTAAAATAGTCGATTTTGTTTACGATACTAAATTTTATGATTTTTGGCTATGGAAATGCAGATACTGCAAGGGATCGCTAGCAGAACTTGGAACGCGATCATAGAGCATGCTATGCGTTTTGAAGACGACAACAAGTTCTACACTTTCCACATACCTCAACAAGGAGTCAGTATCCATTTTGACACTATCTATAAGGTTGTGGGAGCAAATTTTAACGAGCAGTACTTCTCTGTTGATGAATTCACACCAGCACAAAAGGTGCCGTTCAGATTTACTGTCATCATTGATCATCTTTGTTCTAGACTATAGTCCTCTGAAACATTGCTTTGTATCAGAAACTGATTATCATTTAATTGACAGGTTCTCGTGGAGAATTTGAAACAAAATGCTTATAGAAACGTGAATGAATTGGTCCCACTAGGCGGATCAAGTGCTGGTCCTCCGAGGCCCCTTGCAAGTCTTCAAGCTCAGCCTTTTATTGATGCAATGCAGCATGACTTCCAAGTTGTGCAGCAAGGTATATAATATTATCCTCCTATACATTTCCTATAGTTTTTTTTTTTCTTTTCTTTTCTTTTTAACACCAAAATGGTATCAGAGCCTATTTACTTGAAAGAATTGGTGAATCCGGATCCTAAAATGTCATGATTTGTAGTATTTTGCTCAGTACACCTTGCTCATAAAATCGGATGTCGCTTTTGCTCCGTTTGGTTCGTAGGTTGGAATTCATGAGATTTGAACCCTTTTTTATTTTTGTTTAAAATGAAAAATCAATTTCTTATTGTAGTGGATGGGTTCAAATCGTCAAATCAAAGGAGGAGCAAATCCCAGTTTTGGGAATATGGGATTTGTGGGTTTAAACTGGTTTTTTCCAATCTGAATAATCTTTTTTTTTTTTCTTTTTTTTCTTTTGTCAAATGCGGGTTTGGACGAAGGGCCTGATTCAAATTAAAAGTTCGGTCCAAACATACGAACCAAAGACGCGTGGTTTGTTACCCAAAAAAAAAAGAAAAACTCTTTTTAAGTTTCTCTATTACTTCACTTTCAACAGTCATTTTCACCCCCATTTTTGTGTATGATTTTCCAATTAACTGAACATGACATGTTTCTGCAGATCAACCAGGCACACAACTGGGTCTCAGCCAGACAACAGCAACAACATCATTAACGTTTTCCGGTGTATCCGAATGTAGCCATCAGCCAGAGGCTTCATCATCCCACAACCTCTATCCATCAGTAGTTTTCAATCACCGAAACAGTTTCTCGCTGGAGGACCTTTTGCCCGCGCACTACAACGGGGAACCAAGCTGGTTTCCCAGCAGTTCACAGGGGTCAATTGTCCCAAGCAACCATTTCACAGCGGAGAACTTATTTCAGGTCCAACCCGCCAACCCCGCATGGGAGCAGGGGACTAGTTTTCTCTTCGCATCAAACAACGACACAGACGCGGGGTTTTTCCTTCAATCCCTGGCCTTGAACATATGTCAAGGGATAGGAAGCGCAAGGCGAGCTGGTGTAAGCTCCGCGCCGCCTTCAAGTGCTGGTTATCGGTTAAGTCGGCCTCCAGATCAAGGATGTCAAGGCCTCTGTACTTAAGCTATTAGCTAGAATGTAGAATGTTTGAGCAAGTACTTCGGTGAAAGTCCATCGGTCTGCTCTCTAGGTAGGTGTTTTTGAAGGTTAGTTTTTATGACTAATCTTGTTTCTTAATCACTTCAAACTCTTTTGTTGTATTGCAGGAAAAAAAAAAATAAGGTTTTCATGTACACTGTTTTATAGGTCATGTTTATATTTTTTTGTACTTGGGGGACAATGTCATGATGTAAATAGTGTTTACATGACAAAATAACAAAGGTTTATGACAAGCAAGTTATTGACCAACTCTTTTTTTTTTTTTTTTTCACCAAATCTGCGAATCCTAACCCGATTCAAACTGATTGGGTTGAGTTAAGAGAGCTCTTAGTTCGGTACAGGTCGAGAAAATCCCAATCCAAATATTCTAAGTTGATTTGGGATTAACCTAGTAACTCAATCTGCGATAACCTCTAATTATATGGTCTTGTTATGTTCAAAAACTTGATAGTAGACCTCTAAAATTAAGTCAAATAGAAAATTAGAGATTACCCTTTTGAGTTCTGAGCAAGAAAGTTCTACTTTTGCCACAATTATAGAAAATAACTTAAGTTCACTAAAAATTATGTTATATTGCTTTTAGGAACCTACTCTAGTCGTTGGGTGAATAATAGTGGCCATAGAAATTATGAGCTCAAGTTGAGATGAAACGTGAGCCATACAAAGTGGGAAAATTAAAAAATTTATTAGGTTGGTATTTTCTTTTAAGAAAAGGTCATGATGCTAGTGAGTTGCCTAGTTAGTTTTATTGGATGCAACGATTGGATGAGTGGGAATCTTATCTCTATCTACTTTAGCTGTCAAAAGCAACATAATAAGCTTTTCTTAATCAAATCAAATTGGGTAGTTTTCTTGTTACTTTTCGCAAAAATAAAATAAAATAAAAGTTTAAGGTAGTTTTGTCCAATAAATTCAACCAAGACCATATTATCTGGTCCGTCCAATCACATGGCGAAAATTTGGGGAATAAATCTTGTGATGAAATGATGTGACTGATTTTGTAGCTTCTTTTTTTTTTTTTTTTTTTTCATTTGTTTGAGGGAAAAAAAAAAAGATAATCCATGTTTATGATTAATCTTGCATTAACAAAAAAAATATATGATTATATGCATAATATAACGGTAGTTTCACGGTTAATTCATATATAAGATATAGTTGAAATCATAATATTCTAAAGATGCCTTGTACTCTTTTCCTTCCAAGATATACCCAGATTTTATACTCAAGAGCATCAATATATAAGGTTTTGTCAAGCCAATATGTTGTGCAGTGTTAGATTTATGTTTAACAGCGGAGCAAGCCTTCTACGTTACGCGTATTTGAATGAATTAAGGCAAAATAGAAAATTCATAATTTCTTTAAACATTGTTTATTTTATTTTATTTATTTAATTATTATTATTATTATTTTTTTTTTTACAATATGGGATCCTGTTTTTCATTTATTAAAAAGTAATGAAAATTATTTTAGATCTCGAATAAGAGAACTTATACTCAAAATTCTTTCCCTTCCACTCATCCTCAAGTGGATCCATCATTATCCATAATGATTTTCCGTGAAACTGGACTTGTCTCTCAAATAAAAATTGGAGCAAACATTTTTTTTTTTTTTTGTTTGGTTTGTAGGTCCCAAATTTTTTTTTTTTTTTTTCTATATATGATGGGAATAGGAACGAAATGGCAGTAGAAATTTCTTTTTAAAAGAAAATAAAAATTAAAAATAGCTTACTAAAAAATAATTAAAAATAATTTTCAATATTAGAAAAAGCTTACTACAAATTTTCCTTAAATTCCATACTTCTACCTTTTTTTTTTTTTTTTCCAAAAATCCCACTGAGTACCCCAATAATTTGTGAATCAAATTCTCAAATTGCAATGCCCTACCCTACAAGATGCATTGTCATAATTAAACGTTTCAAGTGGATGTCTTAATTGAAATGTCACATTTCACTTTACGTTTGAAAAGTGTCTATTGTATGATTCATGCTTGATTTTTAAATTATTATATCTTTTTAGCTTATGTTTGTTATTTTAAAGGTTGCCTTGACGTGTTCCAAGTTCATATGATTCGATCATTTAAAATTTATTAGAAATTCTAGAATCCCTTAATTTGTCTTTTCTTCCATATATAAATATTTAGCCAAAAAAGAAGAAATTAAAATCAGGAACCAAATCCAGGATAAAATAAGAAGGAAAAAAAATAGATAAAGATGCAGTTTTAAAACATTTAACTAGGCTCCGTTTGGATGGAACGTCTAGTTTTTTAAAATGAAATTTTTTTTTATTTTAAATTAAAAGTATTTTTACTTTTTAGAATAAGATAGTATTTGAATATATTAAAAATTTTCTATCTTGAAAACAAAAAGTTGCTTGGAATAAGAAAAAATGATATTAAAAATTATGCATTGTGAGAATATTACAAAAAATTTTTTTTTCTTTTTTCGAAATGGTACTATACAAAAAAAAGTTTGAAAATGAAATAGTTTTTCTTTTTAAAATGAGAAAATGATGAAAAAAGTTGAGACAAACATTTTTTTTTTTTTTTGCAAAAATTTTCCAATATTGGAATTGGACATGTCATCCAAACATAAGGTTTTGGTTCGCTGATTAAAGATAAAATTTTTAAGTTGAAGTTGGTTTACTTTTCAAAATTAGTTATAATTTTCATTGACTTTTTCAGAAAAAGACAAAAACTAATTAAAAAAAGTATAAGTTTAGTTGGAGTTAAGTTAAAATGCCAAACGAAACATTAGTTGAAACCTCCAATTCAATTGGAATTTTTTTAAATGTTTTTTTTTATACTTTTTCTTTAAAAATAAATCAATTTTGCTATTTATATTTTCAAGTCTCTCCTTTTCATTTCAAGTCGAAATGTGATGTTTTTTTTTTTTTAATTTAAATTGCATAAAATGATGAGAGAAATAAAACATGAAGCATTTTGTTATTTTTTTTTCATAATACATTTTAAGTTTTTTCACTTTTTAACTATCACAATTCATTTTTAACCAATTTTCAAGCATCTACTCATTTTCAATCAAAATATTTTCAAAACTCCAATTATAGTTAGTGTTCCAAACAACCCCTTATTAAAACAAATAGCTGAAAATTTTATTTTAATCAAAAATTGATCATTAATAAGTGATTGATCATATCAGTGTTAATTATAATCAATCCGTGAACACTACATGTAGTCAATCACTAATCGATACTTTTTATAAAACAATCAATTTACTAATTTTATAAAACTTCGGTTATCTATTAAAAATATTTCTTAAAAAGAGCACATTAAAAAAAAAGGAACAAAAGAAAATTGTCAATGGAAATAAAGAGATCGAAATGCTCCGGTGTTCTAAATTAAAAAAATAATATCGATAACTAATTTATTCTTTAGAAAAATAATTAAATTAGGGGAATTCTAAAATGGGGTATATAAGAAAAATGGGTAATTTACACAATGAAATTAAAAAAAAAAAATTTTAATCGTACAAACTGATATTGTCATAAATGATAAATTATTCACAATTTACGTACCTTTAGAAAATACAGCAGAAATGCCGAAGGATGTGATCAAAGAGAGCTTCAACAAACTAGCCTTCTTTAATATTCTTCAATTCTCAGATAGTTGAGTGTGTAGAAACTCAGTCTCTTGATCTCGATCGGTATTCGTGTGCGACTTTCTCCTTTCCATCACCCAGAACACTTGCAGCTTATTATATTATAATGGAAAAATAATAATAAGCTCGTTCACCTTATAGTCCGTGGTCTAAATAACATAGAAACCCCTAGGATCTTATTTATAGTGAATATATGGAGTAGAATTTGAATTCGAATAGGACTAGAAGATTCAAAATTTGATTCAAAATTTTTAATCTCCAATTATCTTATGATTTTATCTCAGTGGATAATATTCTATAACTCCAATTTAAATTCAAAATAAAATTATGGCAACTTTATTTGAATTGAATAATTATGTAATAATAATCCAAATATAATCAAGAAAGAGAAAAATCTTTTCATTACCTTATCCTCATATAAAAAGGTCTACATAAGGTAGACTAGTGTATGATTTTATTTTAATTTCAAATCCAAATAGAATAATTACTATATTTAATTTAAATAAGATTATCTAGATATATAAATTAATTATCCAAATAATAAATTTATCCATAGCTCTTAATTTGAATTAATCTCATGATTTATCAAAAAAGATAAATATAATTAAATCAAATTTCAAATCTTATCTTCAAATAAATTTTTATCCAAACTAAATATGATCTAATCAATTAAATAAAACAAAATTCTCATTCTACCCTTAGTAAAAAAAATGCCTATACTTTGTGGGAGGTATTTTGGATTTTTCTCTTCACTAAGTCCAATAATTAAAGTCATAATGAATATTTCAATTGATTACCATTCGTTAAGAAATTATATTGAGCTAGTAAAGTAACCAATTGGACATATATAATATGAGCTCCAAAAATCTATGCAATTAATTACACTTTGGTTCAATCCAATATATCACCACTACTAAACAACATATCTATGTTTCCACTTGGGAGTCAGCTCGCTTTAGATGGTCAAGACAAACTATCTCCTCAATTGGCTTTAGACAATATAATGGTCGTATTACATAAACCAGTTAGATGTAGACTACGGCAATCCTACTTACTTTAGAACGTTATCTTATCGCATATAAAAATTCATTACGTGTAACATTCTAATAGTTTATACACCAAATAGTCAATGAACTATATTTGCTTACATTTACTTTTGTAAATTTAAATGAGAACAATATAGCAAAAATGAAACGAAAAAATCTCAAATATATTATTAACCAGTTCAAAATAAATGAAATATAACTAAAATGTCTTTCACTCTTAGGACATTCCTAACAGGGTAAAGCTATCTTAAAGATCCATTATATTTGGACAATTTGGATCAAAAGCATGCACTAAAACAATTGTAAGAAAATGATAATAAATTCACCCAGAAAGGCCATAGCGAGGAGCTGTCAATTGCCCATAGCCAGGAGAGCCGTCGAGGCCATCCCCCCTACCAGTTGCTCCCCAAGGCTCCGTTGGATCTGCAATTGCGAGCCCCAGATCAGGGCGGTGGCGGCGGTGGAAACGAAGCTCAGATCTCTCGAGCTTGAAGCCCCTCCACACCGTCGATGCCATTGGAAACTTGCCCATGATCTTGCTGGCAACAACGCCCCGGCGGTGGTTTTTTTTTTTTTTTTTAAATTAAAGGCCTCTTTGGCAAATTCACTAAACCAACTTAACTCAAACTTTTTTTTGTCTTTTTCTCAAAAAGTTTTTTGTCTTTTCTGAAAATTCAAAAAAATTTACTATTCAAACTTAAAAATCTCAACTCAAACTACTCCACCAAACTCCCCCTAAATTTGATGGTAGATTTTATATTCTACGTGGAAGGTTTATTTTAAGTTAGGTGGACTTTAGTTCTTTCAAACCTTTCGATTTCAATCCCAATGATAAAAGAATTAAAAATAAAAAGGTTAAAAAATACTTTAATCCACTGTCGCAGCTCCCATTGATTAAGGATAATAATTAAAAAGGTTAAAAAAGTTCTCAAGCAATGGCAACCCAAAGTAATTAATCGTAAAACCCAGGGGCAATTTGGAGTGGGGCGAAGAAAATATCTAGCCACCATCTTCTTTCTTCAAACGTTGAGAGAATTCTCTGGAAGTTTCTTCCTTCATATCTTCTTCTCCTTCGCCTCAGCAGCCAGATATTTTCTCTCTTGTTCTCCATCTAACCTCTAATTCCCTACGCCCTCCCCACCAAAAAAAAAAACTCTCTCTCTCTCTACGAACCTTTTTTTTTTTGCTTCTCTCTTTCAAAGAAAAGATATTCTCGCATTTCAGCTCTCTGTGTTCTCTCCTATGAGCTGAGCATATTTTTATATATTTATATCGGACTGTATTTCCCCCCCCTTTACCTCGAGCTTTTGAGAGAAGAGAAGAGAAGAGAAGAGAATTCAGAGAGAGATTTTTTTTAATAAATTTTTTTACTGTCCACCGTTTGATGGATCGGGAAGGAGGATCAAAGGGTGGATCATGCTACTACGCCGTCCTCGGGATTCGCAAGGACGCCTCCTTCTCGGATGTCCGTACGGCGTACCGCAAGCTCGCTCTGGTAAAGGGAAAAACATTCCCGCCAAACGACGCCAAATTTTCCTGTTTTTTCTGTTTGATGTTTCCTAAGAAAAGCTTCGATTTTCTCACTTGAATGTTCTGTTCTTGTCTGATTTAGAAGTGGCACCCGGACAGATGGACCCGGAACCCCGCCGTCGCGGGAGAAGCCAATCGAAGGTTTCAGCAAATTCAAGAAGCTTACTCCGGTAAAACCAAAAAAAAAAAAAAATTTATTTTTGAATTTTATATAAGTATAAATTGAATTTGGTTGGGAAAATTAATGAAAAATCGCATTGATGTTCCGGTTGGCAGTTCTGTCGGATCAAGCGAAGAGATCAATGTACGACGCAGGGTTCTACAACCCTCTCGAGGAAGAAGACGATGTCCGTACTCTCTCCTTTACTCTCACAAAACGGTGTCGTTTTGGGAATTTCCAAAACTCGATTTCTGATTTTTCCTTTCCTGAAACCGAAGAACGATGACATCGTTTTTCTTCCCTTTTTCCCCTTCTCTTTTCAGGTCCTTTTTTTCTTTAAATTCCTTGGCAATATCAGTCCAGCTTGGAGCGATTTTGCCAAGGAATTCCAACAAAAAAAAAATTTTCAACCTTTAATCTTAATAAAAATCATAATTTTTTTTTTGGGTGTTAATTTTTCGTTTTTTGAGCAGGAATTTTATGATTTCATGCAAGAGATGATCTCCATGATGAACAATGTCAAATGACGAGGTAATTTTTTGTATTTTACTGTGCTTGGTAAGACTGTAAATTCATGTCATGTAATGTCCACAAAATTTTCTGGTTGAAGATACTTTTGCTGGGTCAAAAATATCTCAGGTGAGATTTTTTCTTCTTTTTGTTTTTGTTTTTGTTTTTTTTATTTTTTTTAAATTGAGAATTCTTTAGGGTGATAGCTTTGAAGATCTCCAGAGGATGTTTCTCGGAAATGGTCGGCGGTGATGGGACGAGCTTTGACCTGAGGGAGGATCCAGACGGTCACAAAGAAGGCACGTGTAACTCCTTCGGCGAAGCGCAAGTGCAACACGTCTCGCCGTTAGTGGTTTTCGATGCACCGGATTAGCGTGGAACTTCATACATCTGATTGATCACTCATTTTGGCCTTTAATTCGCCGAAATAGAATGAAATGATGTAACACTAATTCGATTTGGGAATTGGCTTTATTTCTTGGGAGATTTAAAAAGAAAGGGGTAGTTTGTTTTTTGGGTCCTTTTTTTTTTTTTTTTGGGTTAGTTAAAACCTTATAAATTAATTAATGAATAACAATTTATCCTCCTTTATTTTGTATATTTATTTTTAATTATTTTACTGTGAAAATTTGTTTGGTTGATCTAAAATGACAATTGGCAAGGCCTAAGGACAGGCCTTGACACTGCACTTTCCATGATGCCACTTGTAAATCGAACGTTGACACCTAATCTTTAGTATCTTCTATGCATGCAAAAGTGGTAATAATTGTGCAAGGTTTGAGCATGACACGTGAAATTCAATTAGGGGTGTTTGGTGAACGAGTTTAGTTTAAAATTTTTAAATTTTAATAATAATTTTTTAAAAAAGATAAAAAAAATTTCAGAAAAGATAAAAATTCTTTCAGAAAAAGATTAAAATTATGATGAAAAAAGTATAATTTAATTTAAGATGAGATAGAAATCAAATTCATCCTTAATTTTAGTTTTTGGTAAGAAATGGTAAGAGACCAAATTTGTGTTGTTAGTGTTACTTGTTAAGTGGCTTCTTTCTAAGTTAGATGTACCATGTGTACTGTTTTTCCGGGTCAAAAGTGATAGTTAGTTGGACTTGCCACCACTCGAATTTTCCCAAAAAAAATATAAATAAATAAATAAAGAGGAGCAAAGTAAGATTAGTTCATTAATTTCACCAAAAAAAAAAAAGGGGTAAAGTTGTAGCTCTCCTTCGTCCAAACATTTGGATGTTAAAACAAAGATTAAAGGCTTTTTTGGCATATCAACTCAACTAACTCAACTCAAATTTTTTTTTTTGTCTTTTTCCCAAAAAGTTTTTGTCTTTTTCCCAAAAAGTTTTTTATCTTTTCTGAAAATTCAAAAAAATTTACTATTCAAACTTAAAAATCTCAACTCAAACTACTCCATCAAACTTCCCCTAATTTTGCGAATATCCTCGAAATTATAGACCTTATTTTATTTTATCTTCTAAATTATCAAAAATGTTCGTTATGTCTCCATTAATTTATATAAAACCATGTAACGTGTCCATTCTGTTTACTTCCATTTATCTCTTTAACGATTTTGATGACATTGCATGAGATTTATTGTGAAATAAAATCATAATTATTATATAAAATATTAATATAACACAAATAACTCTTGAATCTTGACGTAAGATCATAAATTATCTATTTAAAATATTTAAATTTTCGAAAAAAAAAAAAAAAAAAAAAAAACCTCTCTCCCATCCTCTTCCTCCATTGAATTGAACGGAAGTGTCTGCCAATTCTCCAATTTTAATTTTAAATTGAACTCCAAAAAAAAAAAAAAAAAATCCTTGAACCTCGTATCAATTTTCCCAATTTGCAGTCTTCAACTCATGCCCATTCTCAAAAACAGGGGAAGAAAGAGGAAAAGAAGAAGAAGAAGAAGAAGAAGGGGAAGAAGATTGGGTGCTCCGTTCTTTATATGTGAAGTAAAAATACAAAGATGGACTCGGTTCATGGTGATCACGGTGGTGGGGTGGGCAACGGTGGAAGGGGAGGGAAGAGAGAAGGAGATGGCGACCATAGTATTGGGTGAAGTTTATTTTGCTTTTCATTTTTTATTCTTTGCTGAAGAATTTTTTCTATGATATAGTTTTATATTGCTATAATAGTTTAAAATAATTTAATAATTTTAAATAATTAGGATATTGTTTTAAAATATCTCTCACTAATATTAATCACATGCCGACATCATCAAAACTGTTAAATTGATACTGTTAAATTGATAAGCAGAAATAGATTTGTAAGAGACAAAATGAATGATCTTAGACATATTAGGGAGACATAACGAATGGTTTGAAAATTCATAGAGAAAAATGAAATATAGTCTATAGTTCAGGGAAACATTCGTAAAATTAATCCTAAAAAACCTACTACTTCAAATTCGTGCTTCTTTAGAAATCAGTGGTGGCGTTTAAAATATGGGATTTTCAATGAGAAACTCTTGATCACTAATAAGTTAATGACCAATAGAAACATTATGGGGATGGTCAAAACGGTAAGGCTCACGATTCCAGAGCCATCTTTTATTAGAAGCGAGGGTAAATCAAAGAGGTGCTTGATTTAATAGTACTAAGGCTCCGTTTGGTTCACTAGTTTGAGTTGGAAATTTTAAGTTTCAATAGTAATTTTTGTTGACTTTTTAGAAAAGACAAAAAACTTTTTCAGAAAAAACAAAAAACTTTTTCAGAAAAAGACAAAAACTGAGATGAAAAATTTGAGTTGAAATGGTGAACCAAACTAATGCTAAATCTCTAAAATAGTAAGGGTTTAGTCTAAGGTAAAGTTTCTATTGCCACCACCATCGATGATTGGCATTGTAGTCAACGACTGTTTTTTCTATGTCTTTGGAATTTGAAATTTTTAAAAGTATTTATTTCAAGATCCAATCTTAAAAGTGATATATTTTGCAGGAACTATGAGCTTGTGATGGAGATTAGATAATTGTAAACTAAGCCTGTAGAAGAACATATCAGGATTCTAGTACAACTCTTCTTATGATACCACTAAATTCGTAAATGAGTGGTCAGTGGTGGACAAGGGATGCGAGTATACCATTTGGTATGATTCTTTTTTTCTTTTTTCTTTTTTCTTTTTTAAGGTAAGGAGGAAAAAAAAAAAAAAAAAAGAGAAAGTTACACAAATAATCATATTTTTTTATTTATTAATTAACATGATATAAATTTTTTAATTAATATAATGTAAATTTTAATTTTATTAATATTTGAGTTATATCATATTGATTTATTTTATGTTTGATGAATGAACTTCATTTAAACTTAATTCAAATGTTTCATCTTAATTTTTATCTTTTTTTAAAAAGTCAATAAAGTTTATAATTATTTTTTTTTAAATTAATTTAATTGAACTCAAATTTAAAAATTTTATCTCATCTTAAACTCAACTTATTTATCAATCACACTCCTCGTTTAATTTTTACGTTCATGTGAGTAATAGTTATTAAATTTATGTTGTTTTTTTTTTTTTGAAAAAAATAAAAAAAATGTGAAACAATAACTTGGCCTACGTCAATTCTTGGGTGGGCCATGGAATGTCATGAGAGTGTAAGAATACTCAGGGGGGCTCAACTAAATAAAACAATGGACCATCCCTAAACACTGATGGAGATGGAGGCTCCTGACAAAGCTTGTGTCAGCAAAGAGACTTCCAGCGGCTTTGTTGATTTTTTTTTATAAAATATCAGATAAATTCTTTGGCGCTATATGCATGCCTTCGTTATCTTTGGAATACACACACACACGCACACATTACATTTCCTATATAATACGTCTACATATATAATGGTGTAGTATTGTTGGACTTGGGGGTGAAAATGTAGATCAGACATGGACGACAACTTGACCAGACAACAGACAATTTGCAACTTGCCTAGGAGGTGCTCTGATTCGGACTAATGCTGAACAAACATTGCCAAGGCTTTTGCCACCACATTTCGAACATGTACCAAGTCCACAATATCAAAGCAATTTTAGCATATATTTGACGTTAAAGATTTGGATTATAGAATTTGACTTTCAATTGATTATGCGTTTATCGAGATATTTAAATTGTCAGAGTTAAAAAAGTATAAAAACTTAAAATTGTGTTCGGGAAAAAAAAAATCAATATAAAACTTGTTTCGTTCGTTTCAAAATTCTATACAATTTAAAAAATCATCTAATTTAAATTTATCTTTATAAAATTATGTACTTTTAAAGTTTAACTTATAAAATTATGTGAATATTAAAATTGAAAGAAAATAAAATAAAAATTAAAATTATAATTTTAAGATTTGAATTCAAATACATGCGTGGTGTCACGCAGCACTTTTACTGCCACAAAGTTGCCAGACCACACTCGTCCACATTATTGTGTGAGAAAAAATCTAATCTACAACCATAAAATCTGTCATTGCGACACTGACTAGTTGGAAAATCTCAACCATCCTAACATGACTTGCCCTTCAAATGAGTCGACTTAGCACAAAACGATTGCAGATGTATTTTATCAGTGACCCGCACCACATAAACATGACTGAAAGTGACTCGCTTTTAGTTTAGCTCAATGAAAAAGAGAAAAAAAAAAAAAAAGAAGAAAGAAAACTGTTAAAATATAAAATTATTATTGATTTACTTTTTAATAACTTAAATGTCTCTTTGACACACCAATTCAAATCATTCAACTTAAACTTTTTTTTTTATCTTTTTCTCAAAAAATTTTTTGTTCTTTCTGAAAATTCAAAAAAATTTACTATTTAAAACTTAAAAATCTCAACTCAAACTACTCCACCAAACACCCTATAAGTTTTTATTATGATTCAGTAAACTAACAAATACAGACATTGGATAAAAGCACATTAACAATTTAGTAATTAAAAATCTGCATTCCCCATTCGTGTATAAAACTGACTTTACCTGTAAACATCGGAAATCAAAGGTCAATTTCTAACTTAAAGCATTAAAACATAAAAGTGCATAAGATATAAGGCTAATTTGGTAATGCTCTTCAAGTTTTCAAAAGTCTTTTACACAACCATGTAAATATTGTGTTTAGTAAAAGTACTCAAAAGTAATTTCCACAAAGTACTTTAATAGTTATTTGGAGATTATAATTTCTAACTTTTGCTTTTACCCCTTGTTTGGATGATATGTTCAGTTTTGGAAATTAGAAAATTTTTCATAAGAGTGTTTTTAATTCCCATCGTTCTCTCATTTTAAAAAAGAAAAATTATCTTATTTTCAAACTTATCTTGTACGGTATCCTTTTGTAAAAAGAAAAGTAATTTTTATGAAATCTTCTCACAATACACTATTTTTAATATCATTTTTTCTCATTCAAAACAACTTTTTGTTTTCAAGAAGAAAATTTTTTACATATCCAAATACATCTTATTGTTAAAATAAAAACACTTTCTTATTTTAAATAAGAAAATTTTCTTTTTTTGAAAATGGACACATGACACAAATTATAGCTTAGTTTTTACTTTTTTTAGAAATAAAAATAAAAATTATGACAAAAACATTGTAACGCCAAACTAACCTATACCTACAAGTCTGTAGCAAAGTCTTAGGGCATGTTTGGTTTTATGTTTATTTTAAATTAAATTGTACTTTTTTCATTATTGTTTTTATTTTTTTCTGAAAAAGTTTTTTGTCTTTTCTTAAAAATTTTTTTATCTTTTCTGAAAAATTAATATTAAAACTTAAAAATCTTAAACTAAACTCATTCACCAAACACCCCTTTAACAAAATAACAATGTAGAGATCAAAACATGACCATTATAATTCTAATTTAATAAATCTTAAAAGTCTTAACGGGATGAGATGGGTGGTCAAAATCAATAAGCTCCATATGAGGTTTGATCCTAGATTGACCCGTGGTTTATTTAAGGGTAAACGGGTTAATATTAAATATTATAAAAAATATCCCATGTAGTATCTTTAACATTAAAATAATATATAATTAAATGAGATATGTAAATGAAAAATAGGGAAGGAACTCTTACACCTGTCCGCATCTTGTAACTTGTGAAGGATTAAATTCTAATCTATTTATAATTTAAATCTGTTTAGATTGATTTTTTTTTTTTGTCTCATTTAAAACAGTGTCGGCAAATTGATAGGTCAGTAAATTATAATTATCGTCCTTAGATACATCCGTACATGCTTTCGTGGGTTGTGAGCAGGGCCCTTGGGTCATGGGACCTCTGCTGAGCTTGCTTTTTGGGCCGGATGGGCCCTAGGCCACCCACAGGTTACTTTCACTTCTGCTCACATGTCAGTTTTTACTTTTTAAGTAGAAATTAGCAACTATAAACCAGAAAAAAAAATAATAAAATAAAATAAAGTAGAACTTAGCAAAAATAAATAAATTCAGGTTTGTTTGGTGAATGAGTTTGAGTTAAAAAAGTAAAGTTTTAGTTAAAAATTTTTATTGACTTTTCAGAAAAGACAAAAATTTTTTCAGAAAAAGACAAAAATTAAGATAAAAAAGCACAGTTTGAATCGCATTGTCAAAGGAGACCTTCTTTTTTAGAAGTCTGTAACGACTAATTTTTTGGGCTTTTAGCTAAATGCCATGCTCAGAAGTCAGATCCTATGAATTGATGTTCGCTGCTAAAAATTAATTTTTGCAATTCACAACATCAAGTAAAACTCAGGATACCCAAAATACCCCTATTATGTAATAACAATAATATATATAAATATAAATATAAATATAAATATATATATATGACAGGTTCTTCATGTGCTGGTGGTAGTGTGCCATGTTATCAATGATAACTTACCATTTTATGAAAAGATTTCAGCTATACAATTATGTTACCAAACTAGTCTATCATGTTGTTGGTAATCTACTGTGTTATCGACAGTAGTCTATCATGTTGACAATTTATTATTGGAATACACATTTTAAAAGGAAAAATTGACAGGAAACTTTCATTGGATTGAATACTAGTTCTAACAAAAAGACTCGTGTTCGCACGATAGATAGGCGGATTCCGGTGGTCTCACGCCTTCACCGACTAACCATGTGAGAGCGAAAGCCATTAAGCACGAGAGAGCTTGCGGAGATGGAGCTCCTCGCGATGCCATGAGCGCCATGCATGGGAGCCTCCTTGCGGCACAACGAGCCTTGCATGAGAGCCTCACTAAGTCGCTACCGAGGTCTTTGAATTCTTCTAAAGTGTCATCATTTTCTAGTGAGCCTCCACCAAGAGAGTGCGATCTAGTTCAAACAAAATTTTGAGTAAATTTGCCCTCAAAGCCTTCGTGTTTTGAATTTAGTACTTTGATATAAATTTTTTGAAAGACACAGAAACTAATGGAATGTACTTTTTGCAGAAATTTCATAATTACTATTTTTTATTCGGACAAACTTTTACTTCATAATCCACATTTGACACTATTATTCATTATATTTAATTAAATGCAAGCCTAATGAAACCCAAGAGCTCCGGCATTGACTTGGAGATATTCACAGTTGGCATTAATAACGGCATATGTACTATTTTTTGAATTTAGTTTTTAATCTATGTCATTAAGATGTGAATATCAATATTGAATTTTTCCCAAAAAAAAAAAAAGTAATATATTTGAATTCCAAATAGTTAAAAGTGCTACCCTTCTAATTCACCTAAGTAATCTAGGACAATTGATTGGCTATTGTACCATGAAGCAAGCCCCAATTTTTTTTGTTTTTGTTTTTTTTTTAAGAAACAAGTTTGATTCATTCTCGATGGAAAATCAATTTGAAATTGTTATTGTAAGAATAAAAGAAATGGTTAATATTTTACGGCATAATGAACTATCTTATCTTACAAATAAAGGGGTGGCAGGATTTAAGTTCGACACCTTAAGATGCAATCAAGTGTGAAATTATTACTAAGCCATGTCTACAACCACATAACCAACTTATTCCTTGTTATTGTTTTGTTTTTTATTTTTTATTTTCTGGATTGAGTACTTGATAAGAAAATTATAAAAATTGGATATTGCTACTGGCGTCCCCAAAGGACAAGTATATGAATGTTTTATTTATAAATTTCTTTTTCACAATAAATATTTCTTATTGATAATATGCGTTTTCTTTTTTAGATAGATTAAAATCACATCAAAATAAAAAAAAATTGCACAAAACAAATTTTTTATTATATGATACGATGGTTTAAAAGAAAACTCTATAACTATATTATTTATTTTAATACCGGCCGTAGAAATCTTTTTTTTTTCCTCCTTCGAGGATAAAGTTTATCGGCATTATTTGATATCGATACTATTGAGGCATTTCTGTATTGGAAAATCTAGAAGATTTATAATTTATTAACGGGATATAATTGTTATCTCTAATTATTTATCAATTTAAAAAAAACATATATCAAAGTGCACCCAAACTATAAAAAGAAAAAAAAAGTCCCTAATTTCCTTTAGGCACTATTTTGTTTTGATCCTTTGTCATTTGGTATATATAAATATATATAGGATAAAAGGGGAAATAAGAAAATGTCATTTCTCTGTAAATAATATATTTTAAAACAATTATCTTTATTTAAAAATTTACTAGTTATTTCAATTATTTAAAAATCTCATTATTTATTTCATTTAACTCCATAAAAATGTTTTTTTTTAAAAAAGAAAATTAGTTATATTTTCAGGTCCTCGGACTAATGCTATCATGGGAGTCTATTAGTATAATAGGACCAATGCTATTATGAGAGTCTATTAATACAATACATAAAATGGAAAAAAGACTTAGGGGTGTTTGTTTATCATTTTATTTTAAATCAAATTGTACTTTTTTTATTATGATTTTTTATTTTTTTCTGAAAAAGTTTTTTATCTTTTTTGAAAAATTACTATTGAAACTTAAAAATCTTAAACTAAACTCATTTACCAAACACTCTCTTAATTTTATATTTTCTCACCTAATATCCAAGTAGTTATAAAAACCTAGTCCAACTTAATACGTTATCGGAAAGATATAATTGCAGTCTAACAACAAATAATGAAATTCTTCTTTGAATGCTAAATAAAAAAGTTTTAATATAAGTTATTCTCGTATTATTATTTCACCGCCGATGATCCAAAAAAATGCTATTTCGTATTTACCATGATTTTCATGGGATAAAATATTAGTTTTGTCATGTAATTTAACTTGCTTGACCGTCCTAGCCTTTCAAGACCAAAAGACGTTTTATAGTCCCGAGGATTAGCTGTGCAGCACATAGTTAAACGTCGTCGTTTACGTCCTTTCCCAAATCTCTACGCCAATCAAACTCGCTTTTTCCCTCATCTTCAAATTCAAACAGAGTGGCATTTCCGTAATTTCAGACCGATCCAAGCCCATTTCGCCACCGCACCCCCACTCTCCGACAACGCTATATAACGTCTCTGTTCTATACTCTCTCTCTCTCTATCTAAACTCTCTTTCGAAGATCAAAACCCTCTCTCTCTCTCTCCGCCCCAAAACCCTCGCTCTCTCTCTCTAGGGTTTCGAATTCAGCTCTCCGCGTCTCCGAAACGATGTCGTTGAGGCCGAGCTCGAGGACCGAGGTCCGCCGGAACCGGTACAAGGTCGCCGTCGACGCCGAGGAGGGCCGTCGCCGTCGCGAGGACAACATGGTCGAGATCAGGAAGAACCGTCGCGAGGAGAGCCTCCAGAAGAAGCGCCGCGAGGGTCTTCAGCCCCAGCAATTGCCTGCTTCTGTCCCCACCTCCGCCTTGGAGAGAAAGGTGCTCTAATCATTTTTTTTTTCATTTTCAATTTCCCTTTGCCAATTCCACTGATTAACTGTGATCGATTTTGTTGATTTTATTCATGTTGCCCCGGATTGATTTGAAGAATCTGTGTTGTTCGTCGGATGACTGGAAATGAATTGCCTGGATTGGTCCCCAACTCGTTTTGATCAGTTTGAAGTTTTTTATTTTATTTATTTTTAATTGTTATTTGTAATGTCGTGTTACTGTGTCGGCAACTCGGTTTGATAACGTAGTACTGTTTTCGAGGTCTCTATTTCGTTATTGAACCCTATAAAGTTCAGTGCTTGAGTTCAGCCATTCCAGATTTTGGTGTGTTATTTTAGCTCTTAGAAAAGAATGAAGTTTTGCACATTTATTAAAGTGTCTAAAACTCTAAATAACGAAAAATTTAATTTCATGGCTCTCTCATATCATGATATTTGGTTTGTGTGTTGATTTGAGCACGGCACTTGATTCGATTATTACAAAATGAGCTGCACAACTTACTGGTTAGGTTGCTTCAGTTATGGTTTTGTTTTGTACATAGTCATATCAAAGATTGTTTTAGGGTTTGGAAGGCATGTTCAGGTTTTGTTGTTAATGATTGAAACTGAACTTCCTCCCTTGGTTCAACTAATATGCTGGTGGTCTGCTAATCATTTTGCTGATACAGGTTTTTCATATTTCCTGAAATGTGTGTGTATGAGTGTAGTTTTACTTTCATGTTGACCTTTCACCAGTTGGATAATACTTATTTTAATTTGGGTTTCAAATGCAGCTAGAGCATCTACCATCCATGGTAGCGGGTGTTTGGTCTGATGATAGTGCTCTGCAGCTAGAGGCAACCACTCAGTTTAGGAAGCTGCTTTCAATTGGTCAGCAATTTTGTTGATTGGGTTGTAATTATTTGTTTGTTTTTATCCGATTAGGTTTATTTGTTACTGACATCTTTTTTTTCCCATACAGAGAGAAGCCCTCCAATTGAGGAAGTTATACAATCTGGAGTTGTTCCTCGATTTGTCGAGTTTCTGATGAGGGAGGATTTCCCTCAGCTTCAGGTTACTTGCACGCCTTCACAACGGTCCTTAATGTTGTAATGCATTCAATTTCTCATTGCTTTTTATTGTTCTGCTGCAGTTTGAGGCAGCTTGGGCGCTCACAAACATCGCTTCTGGGACTTCTGAGAACACGAAGGTGGTAATTGATCATGGAGCTGTCCCCATATTTGTTAAACTTCTTGCCTCTCCAAGTGATGATGTTCGCGAGCAGGTATGGGATTTTAAGCAATTTAGAAATTCTTGTTCCTTTTTTTCCTCCTCTAATAGCTTATATATTGTATGTGGTTATGCATTGCACGTTACTAATGGGGAATAGAGTGTCCTATTTGATATTAGCTCATATAGTAGAGTAGGTACCTTCCCTTTACAACACTTTCTCTCTTCAATCTTCCAATGGTCATGTCTGAGTTCATTATCAGACGAGGCCTTTCTAAGTGGCAAAGAGAGTAGAGAGGTTGGCATTCTTCAATAAATTAGGTCGTGGATGTACTATTTAGTTCTCATTGACTTATTAAAATTGTATCAATGTCTTGACGTATTTCTCCCTTTCAAATCTGTAGGCAGTTTGGGCCTTGGGAAATGTTGCTGGTGATTCTCCTAGATGTCGCGATCTTGTACTTGGTAATGGGGCGTTGCTTCCTCTGCTGGCACAGTTAAATGAGCATGCCAAGCTCTCAATGCTAAGAAATGCAACATGGACACTTTCAAACTTTTGCAGGGGCAAGCCACAACCTCCTTTTGAACAGGTTTGATTTTCAGTTCCATTGCAATTGTTTTGCTATTATTCTGGATGTCAAATGACTTCAATTTTAGTCAACATTGCCTGCTCCTGTAATTGATAACTCCTTGACGTTCCCGTATATCTTTTTTTCTGTTTCTTGGTCACGTGACTTTATACTATTTTAGTGACTTGGAGTTCTGAAGGGCATTTGGTTGGTCATTCTCATAGGTTAAGCCTGCACTTCCTGCTCTTGCACGCCTTATTCATTCAAATGATGAAGAAGTTTTGACAGATGCCTGTTGGGCGCTTTCTTACCTTTCTGATGGAACAAATGATAAAATTCAAGCAGTTATTGAATCAGGAGTATGCCCCCGGCTTGTTGAGCTTCTACTGTGAGTGTTTTGGATCCTTACCTTAGTCACAATATTATTATTATTTGTTCTGTTTCTGTTTGTTTGTTGGATAATTAAAAATCACTGTAAATACTGAAGTCTCTGCTTGCTTCTTCTTCTTCTTCTTCTTCTTTTTTTTTTTTTCCCTCAGTCATCCCTCTCCTTCTGTCCTCATTCCTGCTCTCCGCACTGTTGGAAATATTGTAACTGGAGATGATTTGCAAACTCAGGTATTTATAGCTCATGGGCTCGATGATTAATTTTTCTCCTATATTGGTTTGCTACGTTTTCAAGAAAAAGAAAGAAAAATGGTCGTGGTTTTACCATAATGGTTCAATGAACTCATACTGTTAGTCTGCAATAGGAGTGGTGTCCTTAAATCTTGTTTCAACATCAGAGTTTTTTCTAATGTAAAGCTGTGTTTTAAGAAAGTATCTATTAGTTACTTGTCATTTTCACATTAGGTTTTTGGTTTAATCTTGAGCTGATCGGCCATTATTACTGTTCAGGTCATCATTCAGCATCAAGCTTTGCCTTGTCTGTTGAATTTGTTGAGTAACAATTATAAGAAGAGCATCAAGAAAGAAGCATGCTGGACTATATCAAATATCACAGCTGGTAACAAAGACCAGATTCAGGTATTTGCAGTTTTGAAACTTCTAACACAAGTCAGTGTCTTCTTTGCTGTTTATATTCAATCTAATGAATACCCGTTTTTATCTTTGGTGAAATTTTGGTAGGCTGTGATCGAGGCTGATATAATCGGTCCCCTTGTTAATCTGCTTCAAAACGCTGAGTTTGATATTAAAAAAGAGGCTGCCTGGGCAATCTCAAATGCTACGTCTGGTGGTTCTCATGACCAAATCAAGTATGTGGAACATTACACCCTTAAATGTTGTGTATTCTCAGTATTTTTTTTTTTTTTGGGGTGCTGATTGATATGTCTTTTGCAGGTTTTTAGTGACTCAAGGGTGCATCAAGCCTTTGTGCGATCTTCTTATCTGCCCTGATCCTAGGATTGTTACGGTGTGCTTGGAAGGGCTTGAGAACATCTTAAAGGTTGGAGAAGCTGAGAAGAATTTGGGTAATACTGGGGGCGTCAATCAATATACTCAGCTGATTGATGATGCCGAGGGGTTGGAGAAAATTGAGAACCTACAAAGTCATGACAACACTGAGATATACGAGAAGGCAGTAAAGATTCTCGAGACATACTGGCTCGAGGAAGAGGATGATACGATGCCACCAGGTGATGCTTCTCAATCTGGATTCAACTTCGGAGGAGGCGAGGTTCCTGCCGTGCCTTCTGGGGGATTCAACTTCAGTTAAAGGTACTAACACGTAATTTGCACAAATTATACAGATTTTCATGCTTCAGACTTGTTTTGATCATCCTTAGCCAAATCTTTAGTATAGTCCTTGGGAATAACTGCTTCGATTTGATCAGATTTGAGTCAGGTCTCTTGTGCTACGTTTAGCTTTCTTGCTTGACCCGCTTTCTGTGATTTTTAGTGCAAAAGCTCTCGGATCTTAACAATAGCTGGACTGAGAAAGCAAGGGGAACTTATGGATTGGTTATACGACGAGTCGAGCATCTGCCAAAGAAGAAGAACCTCTGAGGTTCTATTTTTGGTGAGTGGTTATCCCCATTAGTCGGGCTTGTCAGATACAACGGATGTCGAGTCTTCATTTGTTTTATTTTTATTTTCATTATTTTCCTTTTATTTATTTTTTCTTGGTTTAGTTTTTCATAGAAGTGGTGTAGCAAAAAGTGTTGCTTATGGGTATCGATACCAAGTCATTTTGGCAACTTCCAAGAGTCTGCAATATATTTCGCTTTTGTGGTACGAGGATTCCATTCCTGTCCGTTGTAATCGTGTGGTGATAAACCTCAAAATTTTTTCCTTTTTTTTTTTTTTTTTTGGGAGCTTGTTCAAGAATTTCGTTGTCCGGGGGGATATGTCCACTTGTCCGATGCTAGAAGTTGTTTGAAAAATTCATATTATCAAGAGAAAGGTTTATTATCTATCATATAACTCAGCTGTTTTCTTTTCTTTTTTTTTTTTTTTTTTTTTTAACTTCTCCGTGAAAATATTATATTGGATATAACGATATTATAATCATATCAAATTAAATAGAACATAGCTCTAGTAATGGTGATCTAGTGACAAAAAAAAAAAAATAATAATAATAATGCTATTTTGAGATTCTATTTCATGAAACCTGAAGATTGTTTGTTTTTTGAGTACTTGAGATCACACAAGTATCTGTTATTCCAATAAAAACGTTTTTAATGGTACTATAAAAAGTACGAGGACCGCTGGTGTTTTTTATACCCAAAAAAGATAATATAAGTATTATTTTTCTCTCTGTCTCTGGAACTGTAAGGTGTATCTCACTCTCTCTTTTGAACTTTTAAATCTCTTTCTTTATTTTATAAATTTTGAATTTAACTTTATTTTACCCCTTTGATCAGAATTTTAATTAAAAACATATCAAAAAAAGATGAGTTAAGTACAATTATGTGGTTTTTTTTAGTAGAAATTATAATAGAATGGGTTTAATAGAACTTTTATGTTTTTAAACTAAAATTTTGATATAATGGGTAAAATAAGGTCAAATTGAAAGCTCAAAGTGGGAGTTTTTAAACGTTTAATAATAAAATAAAAGTGATCTTAAAATTCACATGATAAATGAAAATAATTCTTAGTGTTATATTATAATTGTATAAATATTTTTATGTCTGGCGAGACAATTAGTACAAGAGATTGATATAATTTGAAAAAAAAAGTACGGTATAATCTGTTTGAGAGGGAAATAGAGTTAAGAGAGAAATAGAAAGTACTCTCTATGTTTGAATTATAAATTTGACGAAGATTTTTCACATGTATGTTCACACACGCACACCCAAAAAAAAAAAAATAATAATAATAATTTTGACATGATTTCATGTCATCGAGGGTAGCAGATAACACCAAATGTATTCTACAAGAGTGAAGAAAAAAGTCAGATTTGAAAGGGCTCTCCTTTTGATGACAAAAATATGCTTTTAAATCGTAAAAAGCATGGGGAATATGAAAAAGCTTAGCAGCAAACTTGCCATTACCCCCACTTTCGATATATCTATATCTATACATATATATATTTTAATTTCTCGTATTATTGGAGAGAGAGCTTTACATGAACGTGACCAGACAGACAGCGATCTCTTTTTCGGCCTTCTGTGTTTTGGAACCACACTGTGCTTTGTGGTGTTTCTCTTCAGACTTAAGAGCAATGCATGATACTTGTTCAACTTATTGAGGGTCACCTGATGACAATTGCAAAGGGCATATAGGAATTTTTACAGTGGGTTTTTTTTTTGTTTTTTTGTTTTTTTTTGTTTTTAACTTCACATAAAAAAATAAAAAATAAAAACTGATTTTGAATCATTGGATTATATTTTTTAACTGTCTGTTTTGTAAGATCATCTTTCATGTATATGTCCTTGTTTATATTTTATTTATTAAAAAAATATGTGCAAAATGATATATCTTGTTTTATATTTTAATGTGTAATATTTTTTCTAATAATATATTTAATTTTTATCATCATTATTATGCTTTAAAAACTTATAAAAATCAACTGTAAGTATAAATGAATTAAAAATAAAACTTTTATAATGAACATATAGAAAAGTCAAAGCAACGATTCAAATCTAGCATCGGTTTTAATAATGGTAAATTTAATCTGTAAATTATTATTTTTTTAAGAGTTGATCTACAAAATTTTAATACGTTAGACTGTCGTTATAACATTGAGAACATGTACATATGCTTTTTTCTTTATCTCTCTTTTCCGGGGGGAAAAATGCTATTTTTAATTGGGGTCTTTTACTTATCCGGACTCCAAGCACACCAAATAAATAAATAAATAAATAAATATAATGATTTACCACTCGAGTACTTTATGACATTCGAGTGTGTCATCTATTGTCCAAAGTAGAGTAGTTTTGCTAATTAACGTGCTAGTATCAATCTAGACAATATACGTACACTAATTATACACCAATATGAAAGTGAAGGACATATAGAGAATACCTTTTTATCTTTTTAAATTTATTGGGGAATATTATTTCAATTTTGGTCGAAAGAGAACGAAAAGTGGGGACTCATAAATTTGAGTTCAAACCCAACTTAATTCATTTGTTGTTTCATTTAAGCCCTAATTTATTTTTGGACTGTTGCACAATAAACTCAGTTAAGATTACTATGCACAATTCTCTCTCCCATGTGTTGCTTCAATAGCTAAAAATTCCGATCCCCTTTTTCCCCTCTCTGCTTTGGGTCTTCTCATCAAATAAATTCGATTCCCTGAGATCACCAACTTCGACTATGTGCAGCAGAGATTATCCTTTTTCCAAATGCCTCTGTAAGCTCCATTCTTCAACCCTGTACGCATCTGTTTATACTTTTCACTCGATTCTGGGTTGTATAAATTTTGGGGTTTTTGCTTTCCTCTATCTAATATCACACCAAATCTGAAGTCTTGTCTTTTCTCTCACCCAATGAAAACCACCATATTTTAACCCATCCATTTCTGAACCCAAAATCCCTAATTTCTTTTCTAGGGTTTCTTTACTTTGGGCATTTACTTTAATAATGACGGGAAATTTGCAAGAACATCGAGTCTGTTCAACGAAAACATGTAGTAGATCTTGCCGGTGGCCAAAGCAGCGTCAACTAGGGTCTGCTAAGCACACTCAAACTATAAGGCTCATCACCCACTATTTCTAAGTTTGAAAATCAACTCCCCGACCCGTTGCATCTTGTTCTGATCCGCCATCAACCACTATATACTTATCCTCGAGATCGAACTCGGTAACCCTAGTATAACCTCTTAACTTTGTTCTCAAATAATTTCATTACTGTCGCATTTGTGTTTGTTGTTTGTTGTTTGAATCCTAAGTTGTGTCAAGTTGTTGTTTTTTTTTTTTTTTTTCTTTTTGAAAAAAAAAAAATTGGTGTAGCTCTGAACATTATCAATGTTCTTCACAACTGCTTTGCATGAGTTTCTTTGAGTTTAATATACTAGTTTTGTGTGCTGTATTAATGATCTTCATATTTATAGATAGAGGTTTGAAAATCTGGTTCTCTATGTTTGTAACTATGTAGTGAATGGTGTTGTTTTTCGTTTTTTTGTTTTTCCTTTAGTTAGGTGCCAAAAACATGTTTCTGTTAGAATTCCTGGTTTGAATGAAAAGCTGGAACCCCTATCCTGTGTTACTGTAATGAGCAATGAGCAATGAGCAAACATGAAGAACATTGTTAATGTCAAGACCTAATCTAGTTTTTTGCATAACATGTACCAAAAAAATATCAGTGAAGGAAGCAATTCAATTAGTCACAGAGTAAGTAAACAATACCAAAACCAATTTTTTCATGTTAAAGCAAGAAGAAGTAAGAAAATTTACAATCCAGAAGCAACCACAACAACACAAGACAGGGGTTCCAGTTTTTCATTCCAACCAGGAATTCTAACAAAAACCTGTTTTTGGCACCTAATTAAAGAAAAAAAAAAAAAAAAAAACAAAACAAAAAACAACATCATTCACCACATAATTGCAAACACAGAGAACCGGATTGTTTAGACCTCTATATAAATATGAAAACCATCAATCCATCACACAAAACTAGTGTATTAAACTCGAAGAAACTCATGCAAAGCAGCTATGAAGAACATTGATAATGCTTAGAGCTACACCATTTTTTTTTTTTTCAAATAAACCCAAAGAAAAACAACTCCACTCAACTCAAGATTCAAACAACAAACACAAATGCGACAGTAACGAAATTATTTGAGAACGAAGTTAAGACCTTATATTAAGGTTACTGAGTTCAATCCGGAAGATGAGTATACAGTGGTTGACGCTGGATCAAGGCAGGAAGTAATGAGTCGGGGAGTTGATTTTCGAACTCGGAAATAGTGGATAATGAGCCTTCTGGTTTGGGTGTGCTTCGCAAACTCTAGTCGAAGCCACTTTGGCCATCGGTAAGACCTACTACATGTTTTGGTTGAACAGACCCGATGATCTCGCAAATTTCCGGTCGTTATTAAAGTAAATTCCCAAAATAGAGAAACAATAGAAAAGAAATTAGGGATTTTGGGTTCGGAAAGGGATGAGTTAAAATATGGAGGTTTCAATTAAGTGAGATAAAGCGGAAGATTTCAGATTTGGTGTGATATTAGATAGAGGGAAGCAAAAACCCCAAAATTTATACAACCCAGAATCAAGCGAAAAGAAGAGAGAGGCGTACAAGGTTAAAGAATGGAGCTTACAGAGGCATTCGAAAAAAGGAGAATCTATGCTACATATAGTCGAAACTGGTGGTCTCAAGGAATCGAATATATTTAATAAGAAGACCTGGAGTAAAGAGGGGAAGAATGGGATTGGTGTTTTCAACTATTGAAACAGCACATGCAAGAGAGAATCATGCACAGTAATCTTAGTTGAGTTTACTATGCAACAGTCTAAAGGTAGATTGGGACTTAAATGAATCAACAAATGAATTAAGTTGAGTTTGAATTCAAATTTATGAATCCCAAGTACAACAGTGACCAAGTGCTAAATATTTTTACTCGAAAAGTCGGATTGTAGAATAGAAGTTGACTCATGTGGCAATAAACCCATTTCTTTGTCTAATTGTTTCACAATCCGACTCAAATATATATATATATATATATATATGGTGATGAATTATTTTCCAACAACTTTATAAAATGACAATTGTAATTTTTTTCGTTATATTATAATAATCAAATGATTTTAATCTAATACTTTTTCTAGTAATACTTATTTTTGTGTTAATATTCTAATTAATACTACACAAAATTTTAAATAAAAAATTACAACTGCAGAATGTATTCATCTTCCGAAATATAAGACCTTTCTTAGATAGATTTATTCATGCATGTTTATAATATGCTCCGTATCTTCAGAAATATACATATGTGTGTGTATATTCTGCATAGTTTTGTTTCGCATTCTTTAAAAAGATAAAAGAAAAGATAATCATAAGCAGCTCTTCAATACTGCCCCAGTTCCAAACATAGATAGCATGCAATTACATGATTTTACAAAAACTCTCTCAAGTTCAACTCATATAAATATTAAAACAAAATAATTAAAAAGATTTAATATTATGTTTAATTATTATAATATCCTAATATCCCTTATTACATGGGTTTTGTTTCTCCTTTTCCCTAAACAGCTCAGCTACACTGTACAGACAAAACAGAGACAAAGGCGTTCCTTCTTTGTGTTTCTAGTTTTGTCTTATTATTATTTCATATATATATACATATATATATGTACACTAGGTGAGTTCTGAGCTTTTCCGGACCAAATTAAGTGGGGCTTAGAATGAACTAGAACTTTAAAAATATATTTTATTTTTATTGTATGAAAAAAAGAGCTGAACACAATTTATAGTTTAATTAGTAGAATACTTAAACTACAAAACATATAACTACTCCATGAGGTCTGGTTTATACTTTTGCCATACATATACAGGTCATTTGCATGGTGGTGTTTTGCCCAATTTCTGCCATGCTTGTTTACAAAATAATATTTAAGAAATGATTATAATAAAAATACAAAAATAACATAAATGTGTAGTTTTCCACTTTTATACAGTTCAAATATTTTTCTATAGTGTGTTTATAATAAAAATTTAAATTTTAGATTTTACTGTACAGTCAAATCTATTGTCTGTTTCATTTTCATTTAGGACCCGTTTGGATAGTTGGTTTAAATTTAAAATTTAAAATTAAAATTTTATTTTTTTTTAAAAAAGTTTTTTTGTCTTTTTTAAAAAATCAACACAAATTACTATTCAAATTAAAAAATTTCAACTCAAACTCATTCACCAGGGCCCTTAAATTCTCTGTTTAAATTTCCAGTTGAAAATCAAAAAATTTAGTCCTATTTAGATTACACAAAAGAAAATAGCTAAAACAGTATACATTGTAACAAGAACTTTAAAATCTTTCACCGTTTGGCCATATTCCGATGAATCCCCCAATAAATTAACTTGTAATTTCCAATAAAAACAAATTTAATAATTACATCACCCCAAAAAGAGACAAACACTTTAATTTTTAAGCCCGAAGCCAAACATGCCCTTCCCAATTCCCAATAAACCCCAGACGAAGAGTACAGAGCGAGTACACTCAAATTCCTCACTCGCAGCGAGTGAGAAAAAACCCAAGTTTCCATACGCCACGTGTCGATCAAACCTCCTCAAAAGTTGGCGGGTGTTGGGGCTACGTCACCCTATTACACCACTGCGGCAAAATCCTCTGGAGGGGCATTTTCGTCATTTAATAAAAAGGCTAAAAATAAAAAATAAAATCATCGCTTCGCTCCACTTACTATTTCACCGGTTTAGGGTTTTTGTGCATATCCAGTGACCACTCTCTCTGCCGGTCTCCCTCTCTCTAAATTTTCTTCCTCTAAAACTCTCTCTCCTCCGGCTTCTAAATTTCTCAAGACTCATTTGCATGTTGGTTGCTTATACAGTGTTCTGTATTGGGTTTCGAGCTTGATCGTTTCTCTTTACTGTGTTTCTCTCTCTTCATCAGCTGATCATCAATCGATTGAGAAATGATCAAGTTTTTTTGATCTCTGGAGGGTACACACACATATATATATACCCACCAGCTCTTTCTCTCTCCTTTTTCTCTCTCTCTCTCTAGAATAGACAAGAAGGAGAGGCGATTAAATGGGCACGATGGATCTTGGAGCAAAGGTTGGTTTTTTGAGTGACATGATCATGAAGATGATGATCAGATTAATTCTTCGTTTGGTTTTGTCATTTTTTTTTAATGAAAAAATGATTGTGTTTTGATTTGATTGGTGAAATGAAATGGGAAAATTATTGTTGTTGTTGTTTGTTTGTTTGTTTGGTTGGTGAGAAACAGGAATCATTGGGTGGCGATGAAGGGCACGAGAATAAGAGATGCTGTGTTGATTGCCGGACCACCAAGACTCCCCTTTGGCGTGGAGGCCCAGCTGGGCCCAAGGTCAGTTCATTTCCTTTTTTTCTTTCTTTCCCTTTTTTTTTTTTTGTTCAAATTAAATATTTTTTTTATTGATTTTGAACTAATTTATAATCATATCAATATTCTCTGCTTCCCGGTTTGTAATTTTTTTTTTATTTTGTTAATTTTTTTGATGTGAATTTGGTTTAAGGGGCCTTAGCTTTTCAATACGAATCTCTCTTTCCTTTTGGGCATACTTTTAACTTTTTCCATCGGGTTTTATTTATCATTTTATTATAAGTCAATTTCTACGTGGCGGCGAAGGTACTTTTTTATACCACTGTTTGACATGATTGGGAGCAGTTGCATTTGTAGATTTTAATCATCAAATCATTAAAAAGTTAATTCAATAATTAAAACAAACAAAATCCTAGTAGATTTTAATAATTTAAAAAGTTAATTCAATAATTAAAACAAACAAAGTCCTATCTAGACTCTCGCTACTAAAAAATAGGCTTTCACTATTAATTAACAACTATTCTTCATGGTTTTTAGTCAATCAATTAATCGAACGGTTGATATTGGTTTTGCAGTCTCTCTGCAACGCCTGTGGGATCAGGTACAGGAAAAGGATGGTCTCTGTAATGCGTCTAAGCAAAGGGCCTAGTGAGAAGATCAAGAGAGAGAGAACTCAGAGTCACAATAATAATAGTCAAAATTCCAACACTGATTCCACAACAACAAACGACACAACAAATACTACTGGTGTTGGGAGAAACACAGATTTCAATAACAAAACCTTAAAATTCAAAGTGAAATTGGTGGAGCTGAGAAACGAGGTTGTGAAGAAACAAAGATGTCGTCGGAAGAGGGAGTTGGGTGAGGAAGAACAAGCTGCCGTTTTGTTGATGTCGTTGTCTTGTGGCTCCGTCTTTTCTTAAGCAATTATTGTCCTATTACATGTCAGGTTATATTGGAATCATATGATCTGACAGTTTTAAACTGTATGCTGATGATAAACGCTAGATTCTCTTACTTTTTGAATTTTTGAATTATGGAAGTGATACACCTACGACACCACCCCCTTTTGTTGTTTTGGGGGGGTTTGATAAGGGAAAGGCAGGAAAGTCAACGAAATAGATAGTGATGGTTTTGAGAGGGTGATATTCCTGTTTTTGGTACTATCCTAATAATTACATCGCAATGTAAATATTATTATTGGAAGTATGTTGAATTTAATATACATATCGTCTTTTTTCGTTTGGCATGAGTTTGTTGGTGTTTGTTTGTTGGTATTATTTTTGTTTTTTGAGTGTTTGACTAACCAATTAATGAATGATAAAAAGTGCTTTTGGATGTTTTGGGAACAATATTTATGGGTTTGGGCCACTTCTGCCATTTTCATGTCTATATGAATGTAAATACAAGTGGGAAATTTCTTATGCAGCTCAGAAGGTAGGAAAGTCAATCTTGAACTTCAAGTCTAGGTTCAAAACTACTATGAAATTAAAAAAAAAAAAAAAAAAGGGTAAAAAGAAAAAGGTCCAAAAGATCTCTTTTATTTCAGTGGGACAGAGATAAAAATAAGAAAATGTGAAGTTCAGTCAGGATTTATATGCAAAAATTGAATTTCAGTAGGGTGAAAACATGAAAATCATAAATTTTTTATTTTTAAAAAGCAAAAATGTCAACCGGGCCACGTCCTCAATCGTCTTTAAGTAACTCCGTCATTGTACATAACTTCCCTTCTTATTTCGTTGGTCTAATCTAAAGAATTAACAGTAAAGAATTTGTTGATAGGATAGCTTTCAGATAAATTAACTAAAAAGCTTAGGAAATGTGTCGCTTCTTCTATTGTCTTTTTTTAAGTTTTGTGTTTACTAGTTTCTCTCTCTTAGAACTAATTGTCCTTCCTTATTTTCTTTTATTTTTATTTTAAAGGAATAACAAAAGGCATGGATTATTATAGTGTTCTAGGAGGAGCATATATATATATTTTTTTGCCCTTTACTATATGTGCATTTAAAAAATGACACTTCACCACCACGTGGATTGGTACTCAAAAATTGAGATTAAAGTTGATATCATTGGAACCACGGGGCAAATTCATATGACTTGGAAATGAAGTCTTTTCATCCATCAAACCATTTAGGTAGTGTTGAAGTCATGAAAATCTCCCATCTACTAAACCATTTAGGCGGAAGCCCGAAACTACTAGGCTATCATCTAAAGCTATCTAAATTGACAATGTTCTGTGGCCATATACTGCCTTGTGTTTCAAATGAGTAAAAGTGTCCATTTAAGACAACTTTCAAACTCAACAGGGCCTCAACCAATACTACACTCGGCTCCCTTTCGGCCCATTCCCAGTCAGCTTTTAAAAGAACATTATTTATATTAATGTCTAAATCAAGACTATGATTTCCAAAATATCTATTTTTTCTTATTTACATGAATATCAAAATTAATACTTATAAAAATCATATTACCCTTTCATCAAGAATTGAAACTAATCAAATAAAGAATTGATTAAAAAAAGGAAAGAAAAAATCTCTAGAAAAATGTAAAACTAAACAAATCTTTTATAAGAAGGGAAAAAAAAAACCATTTTACTTATTTTATTATAAAGAAAAAAGAACCATAACTAATATTAATTGATGAAAACATTCATTATAATAAATAATTGATCATTAAAATAAAATTCACAACAAGCATATAAAAAAATTAAATAGATATGTAAAGAAATATGAAACACTTTAAAACCTAAAAAAAAAAAAAACATCATAATTATATAGTAATTATCATAAAAAAAAAACATCATGATGACATAGTAATAGGATAAAGAAAAAAAAAGCATAACACACTTAAAAAAACGTCATAAGGACATAGTAATTATCATAAAGAAATTAACAATTTCATCACATATTTAAACTTTAGAAACTAACTATTAAAACAATACCTATAATAAATAAAGAAATAAATAAATTATTACAATAATGTTAAAATTATCATAAAGAATTTAAATCATACTAAAAAAATTGGTTTCTAAAAAATCTAAATCATACTTAAGAAATATGTTTGTAATAAAATCTTAATTATACTAATAAGCCATCACTATAATAGATGACAAGTCATCAAGATAAAGATATAAAAATGATGAACAAATAAGGAAAAAAATATATATAAATCATAATAATGTTAAATATAGTAAAAGGACAAAATATATACCACAAGCAGTTGTTTTATTAGAAATTGACATTACATAATATTATCAAAAAAACATATATATTTGAAAATGAGACCCTAAAAATAGACTTTTTGTGTAATTATTTCTTTTAAAAATACCCACATAGGCTTAGGCAACTCGGCAAGAAAGAGAGGATCCAAAGCATGGGAATTGATCTATCTGAAGCATTTAAAAATTCTAATTTAAAACTATGGTGCCAAACATACCATATAAGTTATAATAGAATTTTAAGCATTTGTTTGGATAAACTATTGCATCTCGGATGTTTATTCAATTAAACATTTGGATAGCTTTTGTTAAAGGTAATGTTTGAATAGTGTAAGAATAGAAAAATAAGTATGGTATAAATTCTTAAAAGGTGAAAATTAGAAATTTACAAGTTAAATAATTGATAATTGTGAAATAGTAAAATAATTAAATGCATAACCAAATATACATTTATAGTAAAAAAATTGTGTGGCATGGTACCTAATTTTATCTATCAATAAACTTACATAAAGGAAAAACCAACGACTCGCTTCTTTTTATTTATTTAAGTTAAAATTAAAAATATGTATGCATATATATATATTCTCAAGTTGGTGACGTGTTCTATACTTGACCCATTCTTCACGTGTCAATTCGTCATTGTAACTTCTCTTACTATCTCAAGCAAGGCATAAAATCATACATGACGCTTCTGCAATGACAAATCCTCTCTGGCCCACGACTTTACGGTTTCGATGTGAGATCTCACAACATTATAAGCAATCCTATTTCTATTTGTTAATTAGTTAGATCTACACATACATATTATAATTAGATCTATACACATATTTATAGGTCACATGTGATCATGAGACAATTAGTATTATTATATCAAATAAATAAAGTCCGTGGTTATGCATATCTCTGTTTGGATAATCCAATATTTTTACTATCCCAAAGAAGAAATATGACATAATTGACTCTTTTAAATTTAATTATTGCATTAACAACAGTTTTTATATTTATTTAAAAATAAAATTATGTCTTTACAAGTTTAACAGCCTAAAATTTAAGATTAGTTTCATGGTTTAATTCTACTTATTTCCTGAATTTAAAACGTGTTGAAATCAGTGTTCGAACTATTAATTTTTCTCATTATAATCATTCCCTTTAAAATATTGCTAAAAACTTGATTGTAATTACCTAAGTCAATATTAATTTTTGTCATTTTCATGCTTACGATTTCAGTTTTGAAAGTTGTATATTATCAAAAGACTTGCTCTCTAACGTTGTAATAACAAAATTAATCTTAATTAAAAAAAACACACATGATATTCACATAATAATTACAATTTAGTTTTAACAGCTTTTAATGAAAAATATTGTTATGTGACAAATTAATAATTCGAGAGCTGGGATGTTTTAAAGCTTGGAGATTAAGATGGGAATAGACCTAACATTAGGACACAAAACAACATTCACTCTCTAACAAAAAATAGATATAAGATTTGGAATTAAAAAAAAAAAAAACCACTATCTAAGATCATATGGTAATGTGGATGCTATATTTGGCTCTATAAATTATAAAAAGACAGTTCATATAGTGCAATTTCTGGAAGAAAAAAAAATGGAGATATTGTTTGGAATAGTCTCCCAAACAGGTCATCATGCTTTATTTCTAATATTAGTTTAACTCTAATTAAATTAAATTTTTTATTTTTTAAAAAAATTAATAAAAATTAATTAATTTTTAAAAAGATTAATTACTTAAAAATTTTAATGATACAAACAGACGCTTAACATCAAACTTAAATTTTAATTTAAGAAAAAAAAAAGGCAGTGTAAGTGAGGATTAGTCGGATTGAGAGCACGATCCGCATGTGTTGGGATCAACGAATATTCAGAGAAGAACTTGGAGGAGTGTCATCCTCTCTTCCCATTCCTTCCCCGATTTTCACTCCCTCACGCTCTGTCATAACTTCCCGTCTCTTCTCTCTCTCTCCCATCACTTTCTCGCTCTAGAAGACTATTATTTATAACTTCCCTTTCATTGCACGTATCTGCAAATGCGCTTCCTTTCCCATTTCAAATTCACTTCCAGGTAACTACTCGTTTCCATTCCTTTCGTCTCCCTCTTCTTCAAGTTACTCTCTCTCTCTCTCTCTCTCAATGGTGTTTCGTCCCTTCTGACTCGATTTTCTCGGTTTGTTTCCTACAATTCTTTTGAAATTTTGAATTTTTTTGTCATTTCTTACAGCTTTTAGAATTGAAGAGATTGCTACTTTGTGCCTGTGAATCTGTTTATTTGTAGCTTGAAGAAATGGATTTTTTTTTTCTTTTTTTTCTTTCTAATAAAAATAAATTCGAGTGTGGAATCTGTGAGCTCTATTCATTTCATCAAGTGGGTCGTTTTGTTGTGTTGCAAACTAATAAATTTACAACCGAAGTTCTCTGGGTAGGTTTTAGATTCGGGTTTTTATGAGTTCAAGAGGATATTTTTGCCTTTGGATTAGAATTTCATAACCTTGATCGGAGTTATCTTGATAATTTAAATCTCATTGCTTTGGTTTCTATCATTTTTAGACTTTGTGAACATCAAGATATTGCCCAAGTCTCTCTACTTCGGTGATGCAAATGCTTTGACAATGACAAGAATGATAAAAGTTGAGAATCGTGCTTGTTGATGTCAAAGTTGTTTGCTTTATCGGATCCAACGGAGACCATGTTCTGAAGCTTGAAACCTTTGATATTTTCCTTTGTCATTTCGATAATCACATGTTACGGGATTCCTTTCAGTTTTCTGGTTTGAAAGTGTGTAGTTTAACATCCAAAGTATTTATCTTTTGGTGTAGAAATGGAGTTACATTTGTCTATTTGGCGCTTTAAGTGTTTGATGAATTGCCTCTATGTTCTTAGTTTGGGTAGTGCGTCCTGCAACAGTCGGGCTTTATCCGACTAAAAGAAGAAAAACAAGAAGTCTAATCATTTGGACTTAGAGAACGTGAAAAGGATAACCATAGATGGGAATCAAATGATGAACGGACTCTCTTGGATGCCTGAATTAAATGGGATTCACAGTTCTGGCTAGATCCTTTTCACCCCATTTTTAGTTTACCGATAATTGTTTATTAAGGATCTGTTATTTTTAGATTACTTTCCTTCCTGCCTGGATTCACCCACGATTTGTCATTCCAAAGCTCTGGTGATTAATGCAAAACTTAGTTATTATCGGTTTCTTATTTACTTCCGGCTGTAATTGTCGTATCTTTCCTTTCAGGTGAAAGTCAACTGCCTTTTTAATGCTGCTCTCTCGACCCATTCTTGAGTTCAGATGAGAACGTTTCCCATGTGTTTTTCTATATTTCAAAGCCCTAGATTCAGAGTCCATACCATAGCCCATCTTTGGAATGGAAGCTTCCACAGTTGGACAAGGAGGTACACTTCCAAAGCGAAACTGCATGATCCCAGAATCCAAGGGATTGAGGGAGCGGGTCTTAAGAAATGGACTAGAAGGCCTGTAACAACAAAAACAGAAGGAACCGACAAAACCACTCGTAGCAGTAAAGCGAGCAGCATTAGGCATGATATTTTGGATGAAACTGTTTCGACTACTACTAACTTAAATATAGATAAGACAGATATAAGTCAATTTCAAAAGATTCAATATTGTGACATTCGACAACAGATTGCTGAGAATAAAGAGTTGGCAAAGCTTCTGACAATTATTGTTTTTGATATAGAGACCAGTGGGTTTAGTAGGGAGAATGAAAGGATCATTGAGTTTGCTCTTCAAATTCTTCATGGGGGTGCGAATAGCACTTTCCAGACACTAGTAAACCCCGAACGCTACGTTGCAAATGCACATATTCATGGCATTACCTCCAATATGGTCAACAAACCTGATGTTCCTAGGTATTTTGACATTTTATTTCATTCAAGAATCTGTCGTTATGTTGTAGAAAATATAGAACTTGAAAGATGAAAGCTTCGGGCTTTCATGGTTATTTACGTTTTTAGGATTCAGAAACTTATGCCGGTATTACTGATCTGTGAATCTCATAGATAACTGAATTTCAGGAATCCGCCTTTATTTTGTTTTTTATGTATTTTACAGCAGGATTGAATCAACTATATCTTACATGCAGGATGAAGGACCTGATACCGATCTTACTGCAGTATATTACAAGCCATCAGAAACCTGGGGGTCACGTATTGTGGGTAGCTCACAATGCTCGTTGTTTTGACGTGCCCTTTTTGCTCAAGGAGTTCAATCGTTGCTCAATAGATGTTCCTTCAAATTGGCTATACCTAGACTCTCTTCCTTTGGCACGTGAAGTACTGAAATCCGAAGGTTTGTTTGTTTTTGCTTTTGTGTTTGTTATGTGTCCAACATGCATGGTCGAGGAGATATCTAACGGTATTGTATGAGATTTTGTCCACAGGGATGAAAACGACGAGGGCATCACTGCAAGCCATTCGTGAGTACTACAATATTCCGTTGGTTGGTTCAGCTCACAGAGCCATGTCAGATGTGCAATGTTTGTCATTGATTCTTCAGAGGATTACATATGACCTGAAGCTTTCAGTCCCTGACCTCGTTGAGAGATCTTTCAGCGCCTCAGATTTGATTAGCCAAAAGAAGAAGAAGAGCTGAGGCTAATCATGTGTACTAACTCTGTTTTATATTCCAATGACTTAATTAATCCAAGCTCGTGCCCATCAAACACCTGGTAATTTCTTTATTTTATTTTATTTATATATCAAAGGTGTTGGTGGTACCGATACAGGTGGGGCGGATGGTTTCCCGCCGTCTCGTGGGGTTGGCTTTGTAGAACAGAAAGGCCATTCATTGTAATTGTTAAGATATTGTTATCAATAAAATTCACTACATTAGTGACAACAACAGTAGACTGATGAAGTGATGCCTGTATTTGAAGTAGATAGATACGTATCTTTACACTTTTTGAAGAGAGAATGAACGAGTAGTATTTTTGGTATTCATATTTCTTGTGTTTTCAAAAATTTGCAAAGTTTGCACTAAAAGAGGATAAGAAAGAATTTGAGTTAAAAGATACCAATTACCAACTGCCGTCATCTAGTAGGATTTTCTCACATGCTTGTTGAAATTGCCAACAATAGTTTTAGTTTTTTTTTTTTTCCCCAAATAAAATCCATGAAAATCATGAAATTGCCAACAATAGATTAAAATTATTTTATAATTTTTTAGTATAAAATATGAAAATCATTAGCACAATTATACATTCTTGTAATATTCTAAAAGAAGAAAGAAATTGAATGCTATCGTTGAGAGTCGAATTCAAGACCTCCCGTTTACTAAATGGGTGCTCTAATCAACTGAGCTACAAAAGCTAGATGCATAGTTTACGTCACATTGCATCCTTTATGACGACAACATCTCCAAATATAACGAGCATCTGCAAAATTTCTAAGAGCAAGTTGCATGTATTTCACTTTATTGAATATGAATGAAAATCAATACAAACAGAGAAATAAACAGAGGGTCATTCTCAATTCTCATATGTGTTTGCTGCGTAAAGACAGCACCAAAATCCCGGGCAAACGAAAATCAGAAAATCAACAGCTGGTGATTCCTTAGCAAGGACCATGAGCCATAGAACAACATCGAAGAATAGGTTCTATACAAATCCCGGGACATTTATTCCCAGTCAATCATTTTTTTCCCTTCCCCAGGTTTCCTAATGAACATGAACAAAAATATGGTAGTCACTATAATGTGTAGTATACGTAGTTGTGTGGCAGTCTGGTGGTACTTGGTCGTTGCTTCCAAATAGCAACCAAGGGACCTCTAAACTCTGGTAATCCTTGTCAAGGGACAAAACAACAATCTCCGCGTGTGTAATAATCTCGGGGGAGGCTTACAAGATTAGACTCTATCCAAAAACTGGAAATAGTTTTCAGTGAGGATCACAAGATTATCTCCTTTATGATTAAGAGAACCAACATGATAAAGCACATGATTACGAGCACGGAAGCACACATCACCATCCCTCCTTGTTTCTGTGTTCTCTCAGCCTATAAAGCGCAACACAATGCAAACAGCGTTGCCAAAAAATGAGACGAAGGAAAAACACAAACGTAAAGTTTAGAGCATGAGTAAGATTATATCAATGTTTGATATAACAAAAGCGGGTAAAATCTATTTAGGGATGATAAAAGGACCTTCTGCAGTTGCTTGAGACCCTCCTCGACTGTTGTCGCAACATTCTGAATGTTGTAGTCTATCCTATCAACAACAGTGCCCTGTTTGTGGAAAGAAGTTTAATCAATGTTACAAATTTCTATTTCAAAGATCAATATTATTTTCCTAAAATAAGGAGATTGTTTAAAGTTAATTGAGGCATCTAACCTGGTCTATCACGAGAACCGACAGATCCTTCATAATCTGAGCAAGCTCACTTACAGATTCTACCACCTGTAGAAAGACGGAAAAAGTTATGAACTGCGAAAGATGCATTAGATAGTGTCAACCAAAACACTTATGATTAGATCTTTGCAAACCTGTTGGATCTCTCTCTCTCTTTCCACTGACAGTGCCTCACTCTTTTTAAGCTTAGCAAGCTGATGCTCGGTAAACACCTGCCAATCAAAAACAATCAAAAAAGCTTGAATTGTCGATTTAGTTTACTCAGACATTATCTAGCAATATGATGACCATTACAAAGGAAATACGCTCCTCGTGTTTGACATGATCAAACAAGATTTAAAAGCAAAATAAACAGATAGAGAAGGGAAAAAAAATGAAAATGAGAAACCAGCATACCATGTCATCTAAATCATCATCTTCCACTCTAGATTTGTTTCCATTTAGATTCATTTCTATGTCAACCCCATCTTGACCCTACATCAGAAACAAACGCAGGATATCATATAAGCTTCACAAGAAATTGACAGCGTAATGCTTGCTGTCAAAGAAGAGAACTGCCATACATGAATGAGCATGTATACGTGAAACATATTGTCGGTACATGTATATATATATATATATTATGAGATTCAGCGATTGATTATTTCTTTACTGACCTCTTTTTGCTGTCTGAGACGCTTCAAATAAGTGGACTGTTTCTTTCGAAGTTCCATTGAGAGGTTCTGTAAGTCCGTGGCGAGAGAGCGCTGCAACAGAAACATGCACACAAAAGCACAGTTAATCAGACTAGCCCTATTTTTTAAAATAATATAAGCTAATTTGTTTAATTCACGGTAAGCCTGCGTGTGAATATCACACTGATGCTGGAATTTGGGTATGATGTGGAAGAAGGCGTCTGTCTGATTTCTCAATATTATCAGAAAAGGAAAGGATAAAGAAACAATGTTACAAAAATGCTGAAAAAGGGAAGAATTGTGAATTAACCAAGACATGCAGGCATTTAGCAAAGCATGAATCGCGGCAAAGGTATATGTACTGAAACTAGGACTACATGAACTTAATAATTGTCGGGTTACTATTAGAGATCCGCATAGAGACCTATAACCTAAAGCATTAAATATATAGGTCTATGTCCAATTAGACAAATTATCAAGTTGCTCTTGATTCAATAAATCTCATAAGAACATAAACCATCTAAATATTCACAACATAGAAACTACCCAAAGCATTATATTCCCAGAGTTACTCGGGGACAACTTAAGGTTCTGAAAGAAAATAGTTCGCTCCAGCCAATCAAGTACAATTGCATAACAGTGGAACCGACCAGAGCTCTACAATGAAGCATGCATAGATTCAAAATATTAACCATTATGAAGTATAGAGATTAAAAATGAAATTTGAAATCAGGAGGGGAAAAAGTCAAAATAATTGTGAACGCTAGTATACATTAAAAAGCATTGCCAAAACCCAATGGCTTTCAAGTAATACCTGAACATTTTTTCTGACATTTGAATCTTCAGAAGGCCCAGCTGCAGAAAGTCTTTGTAGTTGCCTCTCTGATTTCCTTATCAAACCAGTTATCTCTTGTGTAAGGGCCTCGATCAAGCGTTGATCATCTTTACCATCTCCAAAAGAAGGCATTAAAGCCTTTGCGTGAGCCTTAGTTAGCTCAGTCATTTTCACACATGCACGCTGCACATTTGCTGATATTTCTTCAGATACATCAACCCAAGCTGGAGGTAGACCAACAGTAAGAGCACCCCTACTGCAATAATAGAGAAACATGAGTTTCTACTTATGGAATCTCTCAATTAAAAGAAAAAAGGCATCCTTTAGCAACATGTTCATTTTGTATTTTCCATGCCATTTTTGTTTTTTCATAGTGCGATTCATAATTTACGAGTGTGCAATCAGGTGTCCGAATGATAAATTTTCACGCTATACCAGAATTTCAGCATTTGAGTCGAGGGTACTGCAAGACTAGGAGATTCAATTGCTAAATATTCATTAGCTTATTCTCCATAAGAACCATTTAACACCTAACTAGATAAACACAGAAAGTGTTTCTATGCACATTACAACGAGTAGGAATTAGGGTTGACTTAAATCCAACTTATATGGACTAATAGATTTTCGTATTTGGACTACAGCACCCACAAACTATCAAAGACAAGCTACCAAATGAGATCCGCAGTCTGCCATTGAACAAGTGAGGCCGAAAACTTAATTGCCTCGACAATTACTCTGGATTATCACGGCCTAGAATTAACTTAACCACTCGTTAACATGGAAAACGCATCGAAATTCAACCGTACACAAAACCTCAACATCATAGAGCTAATCTTTTGCGAAGCTCAGAATATATTCCGATGTCAAAATCAAAACTTTCTGAAGATTTATCACTAATGTGTTGATCCTTAGCTAAAATGGCTACTTAGCACAAAGCAGAACTCGGTTTAGACCTTTAATTCCACAAAATGAATGTCTAACTCCTATAATTATCCTACATTTTTTTTCTAATCGTGAACCAGACAGAATAAACTATATAAAACCGCTGAGAAAACGGAAAATTTTTAAGATTTTCTACAAAAGAAAATCGAAATCCTAACAATTCAGACAAAATTTAATCTCATATGCATTTCTAGAGAGAGAGAGAGAGACCTTGAATTACCGGGATCCTCAGTACTGAGCGGAGCATACGAACGATTCGGATTCAGGAGCGACGTGTTGGCCAACTCAATGACGGGACCGCCGGAGCTGGTGGACGGCGAGGAGCTCGTCGGATCACGGACGCTCTTCAACGCGTCCCTGTACTTCCTGAACAACAACGTTCGGTTCCTCGTCGCCATGGATTCTTAGCTCCGATTCAGATTCGGAACAAAAAAAAAAAAAGCTAGGGATCGGAGGAAGAAGACGATCTCCGGTGAGGTCTCGTCACAATCGGGGAAGGACGTGACGTGATCGGACGCCGGAGATCGAAGGACGGAGGTCGAGTAGTCACGTGCTCCGGCGAATTTGGAAATGTTTGCATAAGAATTTGGGAAGGTTAATAAGGGAATTGGAAATATTATTTTAGAGGTCTTGTTTGTTTAGTTGCAGACTTTTATTTATTTATTTATTTATAATTTTATTTTAGAGAATTCTTGTTCGTTGCAGCAGTCTTTGACAAATCAGATGGGTCGATATGTAAATTTTATTTTCATTTGGGTAAGTTTAGGGAATGATGGGGAAAAAAATTAAAAGAAATGTGTTTTTCAATTTCAGATTTTTTTCCCCCGCAAAAGTCCTAATTTCATCAGTTTCCAAAAAATTAAAAAATTTTTTTTGTCAAATAGATAAAAGGTTTTCTTTATTTTGTATTTTATTTTTACTAAAAATGTATACACGTTTAAAGAAAAATAAATGTAATGTGAGTTTTATTAAAAAAAATTATTCAGATTAAGATCGGTCAATGAGATTATTACGGATAAACTGAACATGGAGAGGAAAACAGAGACTAATCATGTTAAAATGCTATAATTTTATCATCAAATATGTTCAGTGTATAAATTCACATATTTTCTTAATCAACGCTTGATGTTGAACTCCTAACAAACACATAATATTATTAAGTTATAGACATAAAAATATTTAAGAAAGTAAAAATACTCTAAAAAAAATAAAGTCTTAGCTTTTATATACATATTTATATCTTATATAATTTAATATAAAAATAAAACACTAAAAAACATTTGAGTATAAATGTGAATAATCCATTTTTCAATTTTGTAATGAGCTCATAAAGTTTGGAAAGCTACACAGTAAATTTGAACAATAATATCAACAACCAAATTTGACAAACATTATAATGAGATTCCACTTCTCAATTTTACCGATAAAATTCAACATGAATCATAACAACCTAAGGACAATGTAAGATTATCCTAAAACATATCATAATTGACCTCCAAAAAAATGGTAATAATTGGAGAGGTAAAACTATAAAATTTACCCCCAAAAATTTTTTACATTAATAATAAAAAAACCATGTGCTTTGTCTTTTTTTCTTTTTTGGTGGAAGTGCTTGGTCTTATTTTTAACTGTTCTTCTTGGACGCTACTGATTTTCACCGTACATTCCCTGGTCCCCAAAAAAAAAATCCCCAAATAATAATTGTTTGTTTTATTACTATTATTATTTCTGTAATAATTAATTTTTGCCCAGAGAGGGAAACAAAGAAAGAAATAGAAGAGAGAGAGAGAGAGACAGAAACAGAAAGAGATTTATTATTAATTTTTCTCTGTTTTTTTTTTTCTGTGTAATTCGCCATTATCGTCTTCTTCTAGCTAGCTAAACCCCACCCTCCTGGAGCTCAAACCCTAGGCCGAAGAAATACCCAAATTTGATTTCGTCGTTAGGGCTTTCGGAATCTGAGATCGTCGGAACCGGCCGGTGAAATCGCCCCTCGGAGATATCGCCTCAATTTGGTCTTCGGCATTATGGACGGTGATTCCTGGAGCGCTCGTCTCTCTTCCGCATCTAAGCGTTATCAATCTGCTCTCCAATCGCGATCTGGTAAGCTCAATTTTGTTTGTTTGGTAGCTGAGAAAAAGAAAAGGAAAAAGAAAGTTGTCTTCGAGGCGATTCATTTTTTGTATTTGGAAACTTTTTTTTTTTTTTTTTCGTTTAGTACTGGAAATCAAGGAAATTAGTTTTTTTTTTTCTTTTTTAAATTTGTTAAGTTATATGCAGCTTAATTACTGGAAATGAAGGAGGTCAAGGTTCAATCTTTGATGTCTCCAGCTTTTGATTTCGCAAATTGAAGCTCGAAACTGAACTAAAGTAGTTTCTTTTTCGGTTTTCAATTTGATTTCGATATTTTCTGTTCCAAAAATGATTGAAATTTTTTATTGATTTGTTCTGCACCTTTCTTTGGCGTAAATAAATTGGCAATCCAAACAAAATCAACAAACTAGGTAGATTTATCCTTATTGAGATTTTGCATATCAATGGGGTTCTATGAGTTTCCACTTACCGAGATCAATTAAACAAATGCAGAAATGTTTATGGGTTTTGAAGAAATAGATGCGGATGATGATATACGGGAGGAGTTTCCATGCCCGTTCTGCTCAGAATATTTTGACATTGTTGGATTGTGCTGCCATATTGATGAAGAGCATCCAGCTGAGGCAAAGAACGGGGTACGAATATTACGAAAATAAACGTTAGGTTATTATAGTAATTCTTTCATATATATATGACATTTGTAGGTTTGTAAGGAGTGCATGTGAAAAACTCTTTTACTCTTTTTCATTTGAGCTATGAAAGAACTATAAATAAAAGCTTAGCTTGACTTAGTACAAATGTATATGTTACTTTCTCCGAGCTTGTAATCTGTGCTTTTGTTCCCGCATTTTATTTGTTTTGTTTTGTTTTATTGCTCTCATTTTGCTAAGTGTGTGCTCATCAAAACTTTAGTCTTACACAACGTGATGCGTTTTATCTGCAGGTTTGTCCAGTTTGTGCAATGAGGGTGGGGGTAGATATGGTAGCGCACATAACTCTGCAACATGGCAACATCTTCAAGATATCCTTCTCTGATTTCTTATGTATTACTAAAATTTTGTCATATTTTTGGTCCAAATGAAGTTTTTACTTATGAAAGTTAATTTTCGGTAGAATGCCAATTGCCATTTTCTTGATCATAAATCCTGTGGAATTTGAAAGACATACAAAAGTAGAATATCCCATATAGTTTATAAATAGTGAAGAAAATTTTTTTTTGTTTCTCCGCTTTACTTTCTCTTCACTCTATTCTTTACTATTCTGTTTCCATTTTCTTATTTTAGCATCATGTAACTAACCTATCAGTAGGAAACTTCAAAATTTAGTCATATAAAAATTATCCGTGAATGTCAGTAAACTTTTTTTGAAAGAATTCTTTGCTTTGAATTAGTCTGATATCTTTTCTTAAAACTTTCTTTTGAGATTATTTTGGTTTCAAACGTCTATAAGTCAGCACTCAGCATACAGATCAACACCTTTCAATTTGACCTTTGGTAACTATGAAACTACTATTTTTGTACTAAAGGATGCACATAAGATTAATTGACTTGGTACTGTGAATTCCTTAACCAATACTTACATGCAGCGCAAAAGGAAGTCGCGGAAAGGTGCTTCTCATTCAACAACACTATCCTTGTTAAGGAAAGAGCTTCGGGAAGGAAATTTACAATCCCTTTTTGGGGGTTCATCTTGTACAATGTCCTCGTCGAATGTTGCAGCCGATCCGTTATTATCATCATTCATCTTGCCCATGGCTGATGATTTTGTTAGTGTCCAGCCTCCCTTTTCAACCGAAACAAGCTCAACCAAGAAAAGGTCGGCTGAGAATGTATCAGAGCGGTACGTAAAACTTTTACCTATCTGTTTATATCTTTCCCTGCTATAAATCTCAATAAGCAGCATTTCTAAATTTGTAGTCATTAAAAAATAAGCCTGCAAATTGCTGTTATTTTCTCGTTGTTACTTCTGAATATGGAGGCAGTGGAGAAATAACTCTTAATTGGTTATCTCCAATTGACCGCCTTTTAATTGTTTTAACGTCAAAGTTCTTTCAATTTGTGGTTTGTCGAAATTTCCTGGGACTTTTTTACCACAAAGGTAATACTTGACGACGACAACTACAGCTTTTGACACCTGTTTTTTCTTTGGATACAGTCATGTCCAGTCACCTCCTCTTTCGGTCAAGGATAAGGAAGAGAAGGCAAAAAAATGTGAATTTGTTCATGGGCTGTTGTTGTCCACCATTCTTGGCGATGGATTATGAAGTTCATAACGGCTGCATTGGTGGTACTACTGGACTGGAAGTCCGAAACTTCACAGCCAAGGGCGCTACAATCGGTGATCTGCTTGTAGCGTGTGTTACCAAAGTGTTCAAAACACAATGTGTGAAATAAGTTCTAGGGACGAGTGTAATTTATGTGGCATATGAACTTTAGTTTCTAGTCGGGAAAAAAAAAAAAAAAAAAACGTGCCGTATCATGTGTTTTTTCAGTCATTATTTAGTAAAAGAAAAAAAGAAAGAAGAGAAAATAATCTCTCCATAGAGGTAATATCCTCGTGAAGTTCTCTGCTTTGGAGTCTTTTCCTGGCCATATTTTTTGATCTTTTTTTTTTTTTTTAATTGTGTCGTCTTAGTACCAACTTATCGGGTGATTGGGCCAAAATGTTTAAACTACAAGATTTAGATGCGTAAATGCTTTTCGCTTGTTATCTGATGTGCCAAAGGTGCGTCGTTGTTCATCATCAACTCGGTTATAACGCTGGTTTGTTGACATGAATCAAACAGATTTCAGCCTAAATACGTCGCATTTATTATCTTTTTATTAGGATTAACCAAAAGTCATCATCACTAATTGACTTTGTCTCAGCTTAAACGGTAAGAAAGTATACGACCAATTACAACTATTGTCTCTTGCTAAATTTGAGTCAACACCCAACAGCAAAGATTCTTGATCACTACCGGTATAGATTCGAATGAAAGTCTAGTGCCTTTGGCACACTTCTTGAATGTGAAAAATTCATATGCAATTCCTTTTTTTAAATTGATACCACATTCATTTCTTCTTTCTACCAAAAACCCAATTCATTTAAAATTTTCTCAATTCAAATCCTTGTTTTTCAATCTTTTTCTTTCAATTAAAGATAGTGTGCCAAACGAGGGCCTGGACTCCTATACATAAGCAGGCAACAGCTATAATATGAGCACCAAATAATTCACTTGAAGAAAGAAATAAAAGACAAGGAAGGGTAGAAAGGGAAAGAGGGTTATTAAATATTCAAGGAGTTAAAAAGTAAATTTATATCAATTCGTCTATCTAAACAATGATGGGACTCGATCAAATAAGAATGGGTGACGTTCGAGTTCAATGTCAGTGGAATCACTTCTATGAACAAGTCAATGATATTCTACCCTAACCAAAAAAAAAAAAGGCGTCCTAAAAAAGACACCTTCTCCATCAATTCACTAAAGACCTAAATTCAACCACTGTTCCGACAATTTTGTGTCCAGGATCTTCTTCACTACCTCACCTACGTAAGAATCGAAACACGATGAGCAGCGGCCTCTCATTAGACTTGCTTTGCTACATGGCATCAGTTCAATGTGGCCGCAAATGGCTGGTGGGGACACGGGTACCGCCACAACCTCGTTGCTCTTGTGCTCAAGCTCACATGCTGCTAGAATCGTTTGTGTTGAGCTCCTAGCAATGTCCGCTAACGTACTTTGGGCTGGACCAAAGAGAAGCAAAGAGCGGTTGAGCATTTACATCCACATTCCATATCAAGAATTGTTCACAAAACCACATAGCAATAATAATGAAAGCCGTAAAATCCAAATACCAATATGATGTTTCTAACAACAAAAGCAAACTTCACTCTTCACATACCTAAATTACTGTCTCGTGACAGGTTCTTCAAATGGCTATTGATCATCGAATGCAGTTGTTCTTTTGCAGTGTGTAAATCACTCTCTTCCTTGTCACAACCATTGTTTGGTCTACCATTGCACTGTCGGAGCTGCTGCTCGTAATTCGAGGGTGAATTCCTCTCTGCAAGTCCAGGCCATAAAGAACCATTGGAAGGTCCATCAGCCGAGATGGTAGTTGGATCCTGGCTCATTTGCCTTCTCAGTAGACTCACTCTTGGAGAAGGAAAATCAGTATCTTGCACTGCTGTTGAGGTATTTTCGCGTAATCTTTCCTGAAAGAATGCATGAAACGGCACTCCCATTTCCTGCATACTTGCACGTTGACGTGGTGTTTCCCTCGCTTGATCAGCTGGAGAATTCAGGAGATCGTTGAAAAAATTAGCACCTGAGTTTCCCTCATGTCTATCAGCCATATGACCCATTCTATTTACAGAAAGGAGCTGTTGGATATGTCGGTGTATCAACCTTCTCCCAGAAAGTGTTGGTGCCCCAGCTCCAGATAATGGCGAAGTTGCTTGAAAACCTCCAAAATGATATCTCGGAGATGAAAGACTCCCAAGTCCTTGTGAAGAAACTGAATTAAGGTCTATACCTTCACCAAAATGGTTTGTGATGGATGATGGTCTATCAGACACAGTGTTACTTGTTGTTCTCTGATCAGAGAATCGAGTCTGAGCAAGGGAACTTGAGGATCCAATAGCACCAGGTCTACAACCATCGCAGTACCAATTACCATTGGGTACTTCTCGCCCAAGGCCGACACAATAGGTGTGGGCGGACGAATCACAAAGATCACACAGTAACATGAGGCCATCATCGCCACCTTCATGGCATTCGGTACAAATCACATTCTCGTAAGGGTCAATATAGCTCCTGAGTTCTTCCTCAGACGGTTGATATACCTGCATACACCAATAAACTCATTTTAAAACACATTTTACTAGAAAAGCTAAAACCACAACACAAAACAAAGATACTGTTAAACTGAAGAATGACAACAGATCTGAGGAAAGCCATACCTGATCACGCTCAGGGACTTGTACTACCACCTCTCTCAATTCAATTCCTGCTGTATTTCTTGCTGGTTTACTAATTGTGTTAAACCTCTGCTTGCAGAGAGGACAGCGAGATTCCACTTTTGCCCATTCCATGATGCAGGGAAAACAGAAATAATGTGTGCAGCAATTCAGCGTTCCCCTCACTTTTCTTTTATCTTCCTCGGAGAGACAAATCCCGCAGACCTGCTTCACAATCTCAGCTTTTACCTCCTCTACCTTCTCCTTACCCTTCCTTCCCATTGGTTTTCTTTCTGGTGGCAAAACCACAACCTCCTCAATTTTATTAGTCATTGACGAAGTTCTCAAATTATTTTTCGACCTTCGACAATACTCCCTTGCTTCTCTCACTTGCTCTCTCTCTTCCTCAGATATTGTGTACTCATACTCGGAAGATCCAGAAGAGACAAAATCTGAATCTGAGGGCACATCATACCGCCTTTTCCGACCCCTTTTCATCCCACCTTTCTCTCTCAAAACCAAGCCATTATCTATAAAATCTCCATCACCATCATCATCAGACCTTACTCTCCTTCTGAGCCCACGTGTCCTTTTTACTTTCTTTCTTAATGACTTCTTTGAAGCCACTGATTTCCTTCTCCTTTTCCGGCCCCGTACAGGACCCTTTTTCTGCAACACCCGCTTGCCTGCTTTTGCATTGTTCTTCTTCCTTTTCGCCCTTGATTCTTCTTCATCCGAACAATCATCATCATCTGGTGTGAATTCATCATCATCATCATCATCATCCTCATCCTCATCCTCATCCTCATCATTATTCGGAGTGAACTCCTCATCATCATCGTCATCTTCATCTTCTTTGTATGTGACTCCTCTCCTCTTCTGTGATAGTTTAACCCTATTCTTTTGCAGTCTTGAAAGACCCCTCTGCACTTTTGATCTAGTTTTCGTCGTGATCTCGTTCATTTCTTCATCTTCATCCTTATCCCCATCGTCATCCTCCTCTTCCTCCTCCTCTTCTTCTTTCTCCTCTTCGTCCTCCTCTTCTTCCACAATAAACTTTCTTGACCGCTTTTTGGGTTTTGATCTACCAACCTTCTTCACCCTTTTCGCCGCCCCTTCCTCCTCCTCATCCTCCTCCTCTCCCTCCATAAAACTACCAAAACTCTCTTCTGAGGCATGCCCATCGACAGAAGAACGATAATCCTCATCCGAGAAATCAGAGACCTCATTTTCATCATCAGAGACTACATAATCCTCGTCTGAATCATCAGAACCTTTATCATTAGACCTAACCTCTCTCTTAAATTTACGCTTGGAGCTGAGCTTCCTTCCCCTAACCATCTGTTCCTAGCAAATGACCAAAATTCATGCATCAATTTTCACTCGAAATTTATAGATCTAAATATTAGTCGATTAACCAAAAAAAAAAATCCCAGTTTCTAAATTCCGAAACCAATTTTTTTTTTTAAAAATTCGAAGTTCCTTTTTTCAGTTGCTAAAGGCTCTACTTAAATGGGGTAGACAAGTACCTCAATCTGTCAAGCAAATCAGTACGGTCAAACAATCATTTCTCCATTTCAGCCTTTTTTTTAATCAATTTTTTCTCTCAAGAAAAAAATAAAGATTCCTTTCCCTGCAAATATTCCAATTCCAACACAATTCATAACAAAAACAGCCCAGAAATCTATCACTTACATCATAAACCACACGAATTACTAAAAAAAAAAAAATCTCCAATTTCCTTATCGTCCCCACCAAGTACGAAACTTCCTAACAACAACAATAAACCTCAAAAACAAACCAAATTCGTCCTTAAAAATCCAAAATCAACATTGAAAGATCAAACGAATCTACAAACCGGAAACCTAGAAACGGAAAAACGGAGCTGATAAACACACATAAATCCGGCAGATTTCCAGTCATATATATAAATATCTGTATGTATCCATATGTATATACACAACAAGCAAAGGCGAATCTGACGCATCTATAAATATAGAAAACAGAGGAGAAGAAGAGGTTTAAGAGAAAAGTCTGGGCAGTACCTGAGAGGAGGAGGAAGAAGAAAGCAATCGGCCAAGGATTTTTTTTTTTTTTTTTTTTTGGTGAAAATGGGGTTTTTTTTTTTTTGGTTTTGTAACTTTTATTCTTGTGATTTTTGGGACGGTTTTTATGCGTTTTGGATTTGTACTTTTATAGCCAGCATTTACACACGCTAGCGTCGAGCGCACACGTTTGGTACACTCGCGGTGTTGCGCAACGTTTGCGTCTCCGCAGATGTGAAATTACTGGAATACCCTTCTGTATGCGAACGTAAAAACCGCAGTGTTTTGCTGTTACTCTCCCTCTGCATGGATTTGCTCGCGTTAAAATAAAAACTAATAAAAAAATTTATATGCGTTTTATGTAGGGGTTAAAATTGAGTTTTTCTTTTTGAGTTGAATAGAGCTACGTGTTTAAATTTCTGAAGTAAAAAAAAAGTACAATCTTGAGATGTGTTTGAAAAAAAAAATGATATGAAAATTGTTTCATTCGTATTGAAATTTTATGTAAACTAAAAAAATATCAAATCTAAACTTGTTTATGTAAAATTATGAACTATTTGTGTTTGGTGTATAGATTTTGAATCAAATTTTTACGTTGAAGTTGGTTATTTTTCAAAAATTGGGTTTTTTTTTTACTTTTTCGGAAAAAAATGTAAAAATTAATATGAAAAACTTAGGTTTTGACTTGAAAGTCAAACGAAAACTACATTTTGTGTTATAAAGTTGTAATAATAACTGTAAATTGTTAAATTGAGGTTAACTTTTCAATAGAAAAAAAAAAAATTTAAATTGAGTTGAATGGTTACATCACACATGTGCTTAGTTTGAAAAAATAATTAATTTGTATGAGATTTACTTTTTATACTTTTTTTTTTTTTTGTAAATATTTGCATTTTATACATCATATCAAGAAATCCTTTAATTCATTTATCAGTAATTGATCATAATTAATTAATAAAAAAATATATTTAAAAAATTTAATTCATTTATCAGTAATTGATCATAATTAATTAATAAAAAAACATATTTAAAAACATATTTAATTCATTTTATACATCATATCAAGGAATCCTTTAATTCATTTATCAGTAATTGACCATAATTAATTAATAAAAAACATATTTAAAATAATTAAACATATTGAATGGTTGTGATCTGTAAGATTTTGTTGGATTTCCATAATTTCTTTGGTCCAAATGTATGATATAAACGTTAAAAAGTTTATAACTTTATACTGCCGATTGATGCTTTCGGCTAAAGGAGTATTTTAGCTGATTGCATGTTTGAAGAGTTTATGCCGTTATTTATTAGATAAATTTTTGTCATTTATTAGTCATAAAAAAGGGCAATTTTAAATTTTCTTTTATTTTTCTTTTCTTTCCATTTAGAGTTACTAGCTACTTTATGACTCGTAATTGCAAGTACAACCCACGGTAATATTATTAGTTTGTTTGGCACTCAAGTTTAACTTGAGTTAAACTATATTTTTTTTTATCTTTTTCTGAAAAAATTTTTTGTCTTTTTTGAAAAAGTTTTTTATCTTTTTTAAAAAGTCAACAAAAATTACTATTTAAACTTAAAAATCTTAGGGCTCGTTTGGATGGTTAGTTTAAACTTAAGGTTTAAACTCAAATTTTTGTGTTATTCTGAAAAAGTTTTTTATCTTTTCTAAAAAGTCAACATAAGTTACTATTCAAATTTACAAATTTCAACTCAAACTCATTCACCAAACGGGTCCTTAAACTGAATTCATCCACCAAACACCCCCATGTCTAACTCCACCTAATAAAGAGGTAGAATTTAAGGGGGTGTTTGGTGAATGAGTTTAGTTTAAGATTTTTAAATTTCAATAGTAATTTTTTAGAAAAGAAAAAAAACTTTTTTAGAAAAAGGTAAAAATCATGATGAAAAAAGTACAATTTAATTTAAAATGAATTTAAAAACAAACACCCCCTAAATCTCCTCACCCCAAGTTAAAAAAAAAAAAAAAAAAAAAAAAAAAAAAAAAAAAAAACCCTATGACTCCTCGGAAAATAAAAATATAAAATTTAAAGGAGATCCACTAGCGACAGCAATACTTCGTGAACGGCTACAATGTCCGGAACAAAGAGAACAAACCAGATGCAACAACAAGCCTCACAATTCTTGCCTCTCGTGCTCGTGACGTCGCTGACAATTGGAGTGGTGAGCTTCAGATCCGAGTGAGAACGGGACTCAGGGGAGACAGAGATAAGAGGCAGAGGAGAGAGAATGAAGAGATAGAAGATCAGTGGAGGACCTTGGGGCCATTCTGGGAATTTTAGAAATATGAAAAGCAAAATATGCTATTTTCTTCTAATCTTTAAAAAAAAAAAATTGGGTTATAATTTTCCTTTACCACCTCTAATTATGTTATTTTCCTATTTCTCCGAATTTTAAATGAGTAAATGAAATGTAAAAAAATGGGAAATAAACGTGATATCCGTTGAATGATATGCCTTAATTTAATTTTTAAACAAAAAAGAAAATTAACAATTTAATAGTTATTGACAAATTGCATACGTCAGAAAATCACCTAATAAGAGGAAGAAAATATCAAATTGCTCCTTAAAAAATAAAGAGAATATCATGCCTAATAATTCCTCCTATCTCAACGAATGTAACCATTCTCTTGGTGAGAATAAAAATATTTTTACTTGTCCTTAAAAAATAAGCATTCACAAACAGATTTTTTTTTTTAATTTCAACTTAATACTAATTTCTCCAAAAAAAAGTTAAAGGTCTGTTTAAGAGAACATCTGAATATGATGTTTTGAAGGTTGGGTTGAAAAAATATATCGGAGGAAAACTTTTGAAAAAAGCTATGTGATATAGAAAATAATGTAAAAATTTGAAATGTGTTAAAAAAAAAAGATTCAAAATGACTTTGTCTTGTTCCTCTCGTTGTTACGAGTATTTTAACATAAAAATCATCTCATTCCAATTTGAAAATAAAAAAATTATGAACTTTTAACTTGCGTTTGATTCATCAGTTAGAGATGAAATTTTTAAGTTGAAATTAGTTGATTTTTCAAAAATTAATTATAAATTTTATTGATTTTTCAAAAAAAGATAAAAATTAAGAAGAAAAAGTACAGTTTAGTTAGGGAGTGTTTGGAACACCATTTCAAACTAAAATTTTCATATTAGTTTTTTCTTTTTTTGAAAAAGTTTTTTATCTTTTCTAAAAAAGTTTTTTATCTTTTCTGAAAAATAAAAAAAAATTACTATTGAAATTTAAAATTTCTAACTCAAACTCATTCACCAAACGGATCATTGAGTTTAACTTAAACATTAAATAAAATCTTAGGGTAAGTTTGGATGCCAAACTCAAACTCATAGATTTAAATTCAATTTTTGTCTTTTTCTGAAAAAGTTTTTTGTCTTCTCTGAAAAAGTCAACAAAAATTACTATTAAAATTTAAAAATCTTAACTCAAACTCATATACCAAACAGGCCTTTAAAATTAGAGCTTTTTAAAAATAAAAAAAATTGATATAAAATTAAAATTTTAAAATCTCTGGATACGCAAAGGGAACATAAAATTTTGGCTGCCTCCTCAATCTCAAATAATGGAAAAAACCTCGCCAATTGTTTTTCTTTTGACTAGTCACTTTTCAAAGCCAAATAAAAATCAAACGAAAAGAAAAATAAATAAATAAAATTCTTTCAATACCAAAAATACCCCTTTCCAATGCGACTTCTGGGGCAGTTGGAAGTTGGAACTGTAATTTTGACTTTTCGGGTGTTTATACGCTACAGTAAATCACATCGGACATGATCCAGATGCCTTTTATGTTCGATCATAACCGTTCATTAGTTGGTATTACACAGTCTATTTCTTGAAGACACGTGGAAGATCCTGAGAGAATTGATCAGGCAACTACGGTGGCGCGATGCTTGCTGTTTGGACGGCGAAGCCAATAATAATTACCAATTTTTTATTCAGAAAGACGATACAGGACAAAAATCTAAAAAAATATTATTTGTTAACCCCGCTAAGGATGACATCTTGATAATAAAATACCATTTAGATTTTAAAATATTAATTTTATATCAAATTTTTTCCTATTTTCAAAAAATTTATAACTTCAAAATTTATAACTCTTTCATTTCAAATCAAAATGTGATAATTATTATATCAAAATATGTCTAACAATGAGACAAATAAGACAATATTTATTTTGTATTTTTTTATGAACACATCTTAAATTTTTACATTATTTTTTACATCACATAACCTTTTTAAAAATTTTTCTTCTAAACACATATTTTCAACCTAACCTTCAAAATCTCATGTTCAAATGTCCCCGGAAACGAGCCCTTAGTTTTTAAAGTGAACATTTGCTCTCTCAAAAAGAAAAAAAAAAGGAACTAATTTTACACTAATAGGAAGAAATTATAATTTCAAACGCTTAACAAATTTTTTGACAATCTAATTTATAATTACGAGCAACTCTTTATTCCACGACACAAATATCTTACGTGCATATTAATATCTCATACCGTTAAAATATTTAACCAAATGATTAAAAATTTATTTTTTGCCGATAATTAAAAAAAAAGTTCCTATTACTAAAAGATTCTTTTTTTTTTTTTTGGGAATTAGAGTGTAGGGGATACAAACTCCTCTCATTTATAATGAAATCAAATGTGAAATTATCGTTAAATTATAATTATAATTACAAAAAAATTAATTTTGTTGTGAATAAATTATATTGAGAATTTTTACTTTTTAATTCCAAAAACGTTTTAACTTTCCATTATTTCTTTCAATTAAGCAGCAAACCTTTTTCCTCATTGGGTACGTGGCTCTATGCAACGAATTACCACAATGTGTGCCTTTTTTTATTATTATTTTCCTTCATGAAATACAAGAGAAAAAAGAATAAGGACTGAAATTAAATATAAAATTATTGTTAAATTATAATTGTAATTATAAAAGGATAACTTTTGTAGTGGATAAATTATATAAAAAATTTTTACTTTTTAAATTATTTTTCAATTCCGAAAACGTTTTAATTTTCCATTCTTTCTTTCAATAAAGTAGCAAACCTTTTTCCTCATTGGGTTCGTGGCTCTATGCAACGAATTACCATAACATGTGCCTTTTTTTATTTTTATTTTTTCTTCATGAAATACAAGAGAAAAAAAGAATAAGGGTTGAAATCAAATGTGAAATTATCGTTAAATTATAATTATAATTATAAAAGGATAACTTTTGTAGTGGATAAATTATATCGAGAATTTTTACTTTTTAAATTATTTTTCAAGTCCGAAAACGTTTTGATTTTCCATTCTTTCTTTCAATTAAGCAGCAAACCTTTTTCCTCATTGGGCACGTGGCTCTATGCAACTAATTACCACAACGTGTGCCTTTTTTTTTTCTTCATGAAATACAAGAGAAAAAAGAATAAGGGCTAGTTTAGAACCTACAATCTAGTCAGAGTTTCCTTCTTTTTTTTTTTTTTTTTTTTTTTTTTTTTTTTTTGTCTTTTAAAGCAAAAGTAAACCAATTTAGGCTCTGTTTGGATTACATGTCCATTTTTAGAAAAGAAAATTTTATTGTTTTAAATAAAAAAGTTTTTTATTTTGAAAATAACATGGTGTCTGGATGTGTAAAAAATTTCTTCTTGAAAACTAAAAGTTGTTTGGAATGAGAAAAAAATGATGTTGAGAATTATGCATTGTGATGAGATTTTAAAAAATTTTATTTTCTTGTTTCAAAAAGATACTGTATAAAATAAGTTTAAAATTGAAATAGTTTCCTTTTTTTTTTTTTTCAAAATGAGAAAATGATGAAAAAAGTTATGAAGAACATTACTTTGTAAAAATTTTCCAATTTCCAAAATTGGATATGTCATCCAAACAAAGAATTAATTGTTCACCTCAAAATCTCTAACTTTAAAAATCGGAATGAGATATTTTATAAAAATGAAATCACATAAAATAACTAGCAAATTTGCTAAATAACTTGTTAAATTTCATTTACTTTGTTTTAAATAATAAATTTTCCTCAATATTTTACTCCTAGTTTATTTTTGGTTATGTTTGGATTGCATGTCCATTTTCGGAAATTAAAATTTTCTTATTTGAAAAGTAATTTCATTTTGAGAATGAGATCGTGTAAAAATTTTTCTTATTGAAAACAAAAAGTATTTTGAAATAAGAAGAAAATGTCTCCTTGGATAAAGATTTTGAAAAGAATTCAAAAATGATACTTTATAAAGTAAGTTTGAAAACGAGACAGCTTTCATCCTCCAAAAATGAAAAAAATTATGAAAGAAGTTAGGAGTAACACTTTTTTGCTATTTTTTCTCCTTTACAAAAATGGATATGCAAAACAAATACGGGGTTTATTTTTTCGATATTCGGAAGTGAGCATGAACTTTATTTCTAGAACATCCAATAACAAAACAGCTATAGAATCATATCCTAAAATATTTGACTGTGCGCTTCAAAAATAAGAAAAAAAAAAAGAAAAAGAAAAATTAATATTAAAAAATAATATTAATTAAACATGTGTCATAATATTATTAATGAGACATGAAATGGAGACACTATATAAACCGGATCGGGATTGAACACTGTAGGTAATAGATAATCACATAACTAATGTATCTATTTTTTAACCCTTTAATGATAAATTAACTTATAAGACCCACCATTATAAAACATTTTTGTTTCATCTTTAAAGTGTGGAAACGCACTCGTGGCTTCATAAATCATCCAATTTCCCACCCACATTACGTGGCATTTTTCTTTTTGTCATTTGTTACTTGTTTTTCCTTTTTACTAATTGGCGTGTAGAGACAAAAAAAATAAAATAAAATAAAAATTAAAGTAAAAAAAAAAGTACCACACGTGTGACGACTGGTTTGGAGGATTGGAGAAGTGATGAAAAGATATTGTAGAAGTATCTACTAGTATTTTCTAAATGTTATATATATATATATTTTTAATGAAAAACACATTCAGGTAATTGTTCCTTATAAAAGAAAAAGCAGATTGTAAAATACAAGAGCTTTTTTTTTTTTTTTTTTTTTTTGTCTTTCCAAATCAAATTGGAAAAATATATTTCACTGGGTGGAGAAAAAGGAGCGTAAAAGTCCCACCCATAAAAAACAATAGAAGGCAGAAAGTCAGTGCAACTTTTTGAAGTTTATGCACAAACGGCACTTTTGAAAAAGCCCCCAAATGATAATGTTGCACTTCTCCTCCAAATGGTCCCTAGCTAGTTCCATGTAAACTAAAGGGTTCCATGAAAACTAAGGCTAACGTCTCGCCTGGTAATTGAACTCAAACTGTATTATTTTTATCTCAATTTTTATTTTTTTCTGAAAAAATTTTGTCATTTTCTAAAATTTTTTTTTTCTTTTATGAAAAGTCAACAAAAATTTTCAACTTAAACTGTACTTTTTGAACTCAAACTCATTCACCAAACGGACCCTAAAAGAAAATAGAATTAAATACAAAAAAATCCCTTCAACTTATGACTTTTGTAACAATGTGCCTCATATTTTCGAAACGTAACAGCCATTTCCTTTGAAAAAAATAAAGTGTTAACTCCTCTTCCAACAACCAAAAAAAAAAAAAATAATAATAATAAACGTAAATTCTTCATTCAAATAAGAAAAGTAAAAAATGTGTTTTTTCCTCCGAACTTTTAAATGCAAATTAAGTTTAATTTCAAAATAGATATTAAATATATGATTATTACTAAAATATCATTGATTTTGTAGCATAAGCTGGTCACGTGTCTATTTCTCTTAAAAATCCTAGTGGAAAGGGGTTTTTTCATCAACGTTTCGGTTTTCAAGAGAAAAATGAAAGTTACGTTTCAAAAGTCGAGAGACAAAGTTTAGCCACTATCAAATAATTTTTGTTTTTTGTTTCTTAAAAATTGAAAAGTAACGGATCCAAAATTAGTGTTTTTTTTTTGGGGGGGGGGGGGAACGAAAGTGTGTTTGGCAACAAGTCAAAAAAGGCGTCCGGCGCTAAATGGAGTGTTTCAAACTTTAGGGGCTAAATTGCAATAAAGTACAGTGCTTGAGGGTCTACAAAAGTAAAACAAAATCCCTACAGTCTTCATCGGAGGCCGAATAAAAAGGATCTATGCCCGACATAAAGTGGGTCAGGCCCAAAAATCAAACCCAAGTTTAATAGTAGGCCCAAGCCCAATTAAAATCCCAAATAATCACCGAGGAACTAGTTAAACCCTAGAGCGTTCTCTCTCGCACTCTCTTTTCACGATACGGTTTTGCCTCGTTCTTCAGCGCCTCAGGTACTCACTCTCTCTCTCTCTCTCTCCTCTCTTTCTCTCTCCTCCAACCCCCCAATTTCTCTCTCTACTTTCAGGAATCGATTTAGGTTTTCAGGTTTCTTTTCCGCCATTAAAACTGGCTAATTTCTTTATGTTTTTCTTTGAATTTTTTTGTAACTATTTGTCGTTCTTGCAATGTAGATTTTGATTTCTTGACCCATTATTAGGCTTTTTTTTTTTGTTTAATCAATGTGGAGGTTTTTGGATCGAATCGGTTTTGCTGAACAGATGATGTTTATAAGCTTAATTACGTCGATAATTATGGTTTTTACGATGTGGGTTTTTTTTTTAATTTTTGATATTCACTAAATTGAATTCAAAAAAAATTTTTTTGAATCTTTTTTTTTTTTTTTTTTTTGCAGAGATGTCGACCTTTGCCAAACCTGAAAATGCTTTGAAGCGAGCTGAAGGTGAGTCATGATCTGTTCCTTTTTATTTTTTTTGCATGTTTATTGTGACTTCTGGGTTTTAGGGTTGGTTTCACAGAGCTTGTTTGGTTTGAGGCGAAAAGTGAAAGGAAGGAGAGAGGTGAAGGGATTAGTGGAAGGATTTTGGGACTGGTGGTTGTTTGGTATAGGAGTTGAGAGGAGGGAGTGGATTGCATTTTTTCCTATTTTCTTTCCCTCCTACCTAACACAACCTAATAATGTATTTTAAGTTCTTGATGAGAAAGAAATAGAAACGTAAAATATGAATTTGTTCTTGTTTTCCGGGTACTTTTTCTTGCTTATAGTTATAAGTTAAAACCCATATCCCTTGGCTTTTTTTTTTTTTTTTTTTTTTGGGCTTTGGAATGAGGATGTCTGAAAATTTTAATTTTTGGATGCAGAGTTGATCAATGTCGGGCAGAAGCAGGATGCATTGCAAGCTCTTCATGATCTTATCACATCGAAGAGATATCGAGCATGGCAAAAGCCACTTGAAAGGATTATGTTCAAGTATGTGGAGCTTTGCGTTGACCTACGGAGAGGTAGATTCGCGAAGGATGGCCTGATTCAGTACCGTATTATATGTCAACAAGTGAATGTTAGTTCCTTGGAAGAGGTGATTAAGCACTTCATGCATTTATCTACTGAGAAGGCTGAGCAGGCTCGTAGTCAGGCACAGGCCTTGGAAGAAGCACTTGATGTTGATGATCTCGAAGCGGATAAAAGGCCAGAAGATCTGATGCTTAGTTATGTCAGTGGGGAGAAGGGAAAGGATAGGTCTGATCGCGAGCTTGTTACCCCTTGGTTCAAGTTTTTGTGGGAAACCTACAGAACAGTGCTGGAAATTTTAAGGAATAACTCGAAGTTGGAGGCACTTTATGCGGTATAGTGATTTCTTCTAATGCCAGATTTGTCTCTTTTTTTGCAACATTGGTAAACATTAATCGTCTTCTGCCTCTGAATATATATAAACCTAGTATTAGTCTTGTATGAGTATGGAAGAAATTTGTGGAGAAGATAGAAATTGGAAAGGTTTAATGTCAAAGTCTTAGTTTCTTTCCTGGGTTTTACGGGCTCTACTCTGCATGTTGCATTGTTGGGGAGCATAGGGGAAATAGGTTGAGGTCCAGATGAGCCTCTTTAGGAAACATGCCCTCACTCGTTTTTTGTTCATTTTATGAAACAGATGATGAGGTTGTCGGATTTAGAAATAGAGATTTTACCAGTTAACTTGTTCTACGGGGATATATATTAGTACAGATTTAATTTGCAAAGACCCAATTAGTGGTTTCAAGTAAAAAGGATATATCTAGCAGAAAACACAATTTGGCTATCTTCTCATTTCTTTCCCTGGTCTATGTGGTTTATGTGCTTTTGTGACTACTACTGATCTTGTCTTTAGTTCATCATATAGATATATATGTATTTGTGTGTTTGTGTGTGTGTGTGTGTATGTGTGTTTTTGGTTTACTACGAGTGCAGAATTTGTTTCATGCTTCATTGTAGAAATAAAGCATTTTATTCTCATGAAAAAATATGATTCTTGTGTGATCAATAATGTGTCTATTTTCATTTTTACTTTAATTGTCTGATTGTTATAATTGGTTTTTACAAAAAGAAAATTTATCCTGGTCCAAGAATCTATATGTAATTATTGGTCTTCATTTATAGATGACAGCACACCGAGCTTTCCAGTTCTGCAAGCAATACAAACGAACAACAGAGTTTCGTAGGCTGTGTGAAATCATTAGGAACCATTTAGCCAATCTTAACAAGTACAGAGACCAAAGGGACAGACCCGATCTATCAGCACCAGAAAGCTTGCAGCTATATCTTGATACAAGATTTGAGCAGCTAAAGATTGCTACTGAACTCGAGCTCTGGCAGGTCTGTGCGAACTGCCAAATATTTTCAAGCTTATGTTTTATATTTTGTTGAACTGTTATCATTGGAAAATGCTCATGTCAAAACTATTTTCTGCTCCAGGAAGCTTTTCGTTCTGTTGAAGATATTCATGGATTAATGTGCATGGTTAAGAAAGCCCCAAAACCATCTTTGATGGTGGTTTACTATGCCAAGTTATCAGAAATTTTCTGGATTTCATCAAGCCATCTTTATCATGCTTATGCATGGTTCAAGCTTTTCAGTCTCCAAAAAAGCTTCAATAAGAACTTAAGCCAGAAGGATTTGCAGTTGATAGCATCTTCAGTGGTTTTGGCTGCCCTTTCTGTGGCTCCATATGACCAAAGACGCGGTGCATCACATCTGGAGCTTGAAAATGAGAAGGAGCGCAACTTGAGGATGGCAAATCTTATAGGGTTTAATCTTGAGCCTAAGCTTGAGAGAGGAGAACTGGTATTTGCTCATTGTGTTTGTTTTTTGCTATATACGTGTGTGTATTCGTAATCAACTTTCGCATTCTGACAATGTGCTTTCTTGTTCCAGCTTTCACGGGCATCTCTGCTATCTGAACTGGTAAGTAACATGTGGTTTTTCTTCAATTATTCCTGGTTATTTCAATATTCACGGCTTGGCCTGTGATGATGTGAACAGATTTTAATTTTTTAAAAAAGGCCGAATGTTACAACTTCTGCAGTCAAGCGTAATTTAAGATTTAAAAAATTTTTGGAGTTGATAAATATTCCTGTACGTTTACTTGTAGTGATTCTATTTTGCTTCATTTTTTTTTGAACAATCGAAATTCTCGGGAAAGGAAGGGTTTGAAAATTGTCATGTCTAAATGTTCTTTCAATCAATCAAAAATTTCTATTTTAACTTGTAACGGTGAGGCAAAAGAGGTGGGTGGATATACAAATGTGAATGTTCAGACACCATGGGAATGGAAAAAAGTGGCACGTTATTTAAAATGGTTTGATTTGGACATCATTTTCAGGCTGCAAAAGGGGTCTTGAGCTGTGCAACCCAAGAAGTTAAAGATCTTTACCATCTTCTGGAGCATGAATTTCTCCCTTTAGATCTTGCATTGAAGATCCAACCATTGTTGACCAAGATTTCAAAGGTTGGGGGTAAGCTTTCTTCCGCTTCTTCTGTTCCAGAAGTGCAACTGTCTCAATACGTTCCTGCCCTGGAAAAGCTTGCTACTCTGAGGTCACTTCAGCAGGTGTGTATTGTTTATGTTTATTGTAGCTGATTTCATGTATTTACATTGCCCTATTTGAATGTGGTTGTTCTTGCCACTATTAATTTCATCTTTTACGTCTTTCAGGTTTCTAAGGTGTATCAGACGATGAAAATTGAGTGTTTGTCTCAAATGATCCCATTCTATGATTTTTCCACTGTCGAGAAGATTTCGGTGGATGCTATTAAGCATGACTTTGTTGCCATGAAAGTGGATTACATGAAGGGTGTTGTACTGTTTGGAAATTTTGTAAGTTTGTGCTTGTCACTTGCCATGCCTTCTTTAAAATGTATGTTTGTTTGTTTGTTGACACGGTGTTTCTTATTTTCTGAAGCTTTCTTTGTTTCCTTGCGTTAACTCTATCAGGCTATTGAATCTGATACTCTTCGTGATCACTTGACTATTCTTGCCGAGTCTTTAAATAAATCAAGGGCTATGATATACCCTCCTGTGAAGAAAGCATCAAGATTGGGGGAAGTACTGCCTTCTTTAGCAGATATTGTGGACAGAGAACATAAAAGGCTTCTTGCTAGAAAATCAATCATTGAGAAAAGGAAGGAAGAACATGAACGTCAGCTATTGGAGAATGTATGCATCTTAAAGCTGCTATCCGAGCCCGATGGTTTGGACTTTACATATGTATTTTTGTTGAAATAATGAAATGTTGACTATTGATTGGCATTTTGTTAAAATATTCTTGTAGGAACGAGTGGAAGAAATGAGGAGGATTAACCAGCAAAAGTTAGCGGAGGAGGCAGAGAGACAGAGGCTTATGAGTGAAACTGAGCAACGGACCAAAGAAAGGATGAGGAAGGAGATTGAGCAGCGGGAGCGTGAAGAAGCAGAAGCTTTCCGTAAGACACAGAACATCAAGAATTCCAGGAAGAAAGATATAGTGAGTTGAAATTTCGAATTTTGTAATCGGTTATGTTCTTGTTTTTTCTCGGAAGGGTCAATCCTGACAATTTTTACTTTTACAGGACAAAATGGATAAGAAAGAAATTATTGAGTGGACCCTGCTTGAACAGGTTAGGGAGAGGCAGGAAATGGAAAAGAAACTGCAAAAACTCGCTAAAACAATGGATTATTTGGAAAGAGCAAAAAGAGAAGAGTCCGCTCCCTTGATTGAAGCTGCGTTTCAGCAACGCCTGGTGGAAGAGAGGATTCTGCATGAACGTGAACAACAGGTGTGCACATATGTGCATTTGCTTCTTGCGAACTCTAATTAAGAAACACATCCTTAGATTCAAATTTGTAATCTTGATGTATTTTTAGCTATATTTTAGCCGTCCATTACAGTAGGCTTTTTCTATCGCAAGTGTATTTTTTAATTCTTACTTGGAAGCTGAAATTTGTTCCATTGCTTTGCAGCTGGAAATCGAGCTGAGCCAACAGCGACATGAAGGGGACGTGAAGGAGAAGAATAGACTGTCGCGTATGGCTGACAATAAGGTTAGTTTTAAAATCGTGTAGTTTTTCCATTTTCCTCTTTATTCTTGCATTTTCCGTTTCTCGTTTTCCTTTCTCTGGTTTAATATGGATCTGTCCAAGAAGTCCAAAGACCCAAAAATTCCTATGTAATTTCATGTAATCTGTTAAAGTTTCCTTTTGTCTTCTAGTCTTGTAAATATGTCTTCAGAAATTAATAATCTGCAACGGCTCACAATTTATTAATTCATTGTGTGTGTGTGTGTTTTTTTGTTTTTTTTAATAATGTTGTCGTTTGTTTTCTGGTTATTTTACATTAAGGCATATTTATCTTCTTTTTTAATTCCCTACAGATGATTTTCCAAGAGAGGGTGATGAGCCGCAGGCAAGCAGAATTCGATCGAAGAAGAGCCGAGAGGGAGGAGCAAATCAGCCAAATGATTCAGGCTCGGAAGCTGGAGATAGAGGCCTTGAGAAAGAAGATATTCTATGTTAGGACTGAAGAAGAAAGACTGAGAAAGCTCCATGAAGAGGAGGAAGCCCACAAACGTGAAGGTAAATTTTCGATCAGTTCTATAGTTCTTCAAAGATCTTTAAATGAAAATTTATGGCATTCTCATAATCAAATTCTTAAATGATCTTTTCGAGGTATCGTGACAAAAACAATGATTTGATTTCACAATCGGACATCAGAAGTTTATGTTGTGTTTATTTCATGCAGAGGATGAGAGGCGAAAGAAGGAAGAAGCTGAACGCAAGGCGAAATTAGATGAGATTGCTGAGAAGCAGCGGCAAAGAGAGCGGGAACTCGAAGAGAAGGAAAGGCTGAGGAGAGAAGCACTTTTGGGGAGATCCACTGAGGCCTTTTCTAAGCCTTCTGAGCCACCTGCCGGCACTCGTCCAAGTGAGCCACCTGCTGCTGTTGCTGTCACTGCTGCCAATAACGATGGTGCTGCTGCACCGCCACCGTCCACAGGCAAATACGTGCCTAGGTTCCGTCTGCAGCAGGAAGGCTCTGCACAGGCCCCACCTCCAGAATCGGACCGTTGGACGAGCAGGCAGGACAGTCGCCCTTCGCAGCCTCCTGGAGACAGGTGGCGTAGCGGCGACGACCGGAGACCAACCTTCGGCAGTGGCTCAAGGTCAACTTGGTCCTCGTCTAGACCTCGTGGCTCGGAACGTTGATGATCAGACGGTGAGGGCTTTGGTTGTTTTTTCCTTGGAAGGCGGGGCAATTTTGACCTGTGATGAAGCTGTTTGAACTTCTGCTGGATCTGAGAAAATCATCGAATGTTTTTAAGACATGGTAAAGCTATTATTTTTCTTGTAATTTTTTTAAATTCACTTTTTTTTTTTTAATTATCCCGTGGAGACTTTTTTTTCCTTTATTTTTTTCTTTTTTTGGGTAATCTTCGAGTATTGTCCGAGTTGTTATTATTTGATTTTAATGACTGAGTAACTCGAGTCTGTTGAAAATCTCTTTTTTGGCTCCTTTTTTTTTTTTTTTTTTTTTTGAAGTTTGAAGTTTAATCATAGCTTCTTTAATTGTCAGATCATTTGTGATTGAGTTCTTACAAATAAAAGATTCAAATGATCTTATTGTGGAATATACACATTTATATTTTTCACTGTAATTAACATAAATCAAGTTACATATACATTTTGAATTTGGGATGGGGAATTAGAACTCGATTTGTAATCTAAGTGTGGAATTATTGTTAGGTTATGGGTTAGTCTGGGTTGTTTTTGTTATTATTTTTACTTTTACTTTTAATAAAAGGTTCTGTAGCAGTTAAAAACAAAAATTAAAAATTTAGACTTTTTCAAATAATTATTAAAATATATTGGTGTTTGTGAATAACTTTTAAGTATTTTTATCAAGCACAATATTTGTACAGTAATTTATGCAAAGGACTTTTGGAAACTCTAAAAGTATTAACAAAATAACTGTGTGCCTGCAGTCACAATTAAGTAATATATATGGGTCCAAGTAAATTAATTAGTTAATCATAAAACATTATTAACTTGTGTTTTTTACTTTCACCACTGTAAATGATTACACGACTCTCGACACATATATCCCAAAATTCGCACCTTGTGTAAATTACCTTTATGGTTCATTTATGGGATAAAACAATCAATATCACGACAGGCTTGACAGCTCAGACTCAGTAACACGAAAGATTACTACCGGTAACACGATAACAGCCAAATACCTTTTGATGGGAGTATATTCCAAGTCTTTTCTTTTGATATTTATTTCTACAAAACCTTCTTTCTTTCTAGTGATATCTCAAGCTCAAATCCCCAGAATGAAGTGAAAAGAAAGACGAAAACGAGAAATATGAAACCAAAACTTGCGGTTGTTTGATAGTATTTTGAAAATAGTTACTGTTATTAGATATGAGTCGAAATTAAATGTGTTTGAAAACGGTGTTAAAGATATATTTTGACTAATGTTTGAGAGTGTTTTCTATTATAACTGACTTGAACGAACAAAAAACAAAAAAAAAAAGTTCAAAAGATATTGTTGGGTGCATTTATCGAAATAATTATAGTGCTTTAGAAAGCGAAAACGGAATTAAGAAAACAATTTTATTTTATTTTTCATTTTTTTGAAAAAATAAGAAAACGTTTTTTTGTTCTTTTTAATGGATGGTTTCTAACTTAAATATAAAATCTTAAAATCATTTGAAAAAACAACGTTCTTGAAAAACCAATTCAAGGCAAGAGAAAAGGTCACAAATGCCACTCTGACATTCTTGCCACTTATTTTTTGTATCTTTAACTTCTTTGTCCCTTAAGAATACTCAACGTTAATATGTCCCGATAAGATGCTACATATATTCTACTAGACGTCCTCAGAATCAACATTGATCACCATCAATGTTGGTTATCAGTGACGGTCACCGGAATACTCTAGTTCTCAGGGTGGCAAAATATTCAATAATTGGAAAAAGAGTGGCTTTTTGGATATTTTTCTCTCAAGAAAGAGGCTTCTGAAGCCCAATAAATTCACAGACAGTTGGGCCCACAGCCCAAAAATGCCCCAATTAGAAAACCCTGTTTCCAAGCTCTACTACTGTCCCATTTTCCCACTAAAACCCTTGCTTGTACCCTGGCATCTCCTCTCGCTCTTCATTTTCACCGGGGAAAAAAAAAAAAAAAAAAAATTCTCAGTTTTTCTCTCAAAATGAGTTATTTTGCTGCGAAACTAACCAGACATTTGAGGATCTCTGTTCCTACGTTGCCCAGTTCCTCGTTAGGTTTGTATGTTCACGTTCTCTCTCAATTTACATCTGTTTTAATGCTTTTCACACCTACAAAAATCATACACTATCTTCGGTTCAAATCAGTTTATATATTAATGTTTTTCGGCATTTGGGTTTCTCTGGTTTGAGCTCAGAAACAATTATTTACTTGTTATTCAAACATGGGTATAGTTTTTTTCAAGGCTACATTGTTTGGTGGTTTATTTTGTTAAAATTAATTTGGTGTTAGAGGTGGATATAGTAGAGGGTTTAGTTCAAAATATTATTTTTCAACACGAATAGATTTTTCTTTTTTTTCCTTCATGGCTTGAGGTCAGAAACAGTTATTTACTAATTATTCAACTTGGGTAGAGTTTTTTTCATGGCTAGATTTGTTTAGTTGTTATTTTGATAGTAGTGGGTTTAGTTCAAAATATTGAGAATAGACGCCCTAATTCTTTATTTCTGGAAGCAATAAAATCGCTTGAAGGCAACAAAATCACAAACAATAAACAAACAAGCACACACAAGGTTTATAATTGTTCGTTATTGTGTTTCATATGAGCTACATCCACTTTCAACCGCGTAGAATTTCACTATGTTTTAGAAGTTTACAAGAGAAATCAAACCCGCCATTAGACTCTGTGTGTTTATCTCTGAAAAAACCCAATACCTAAACTGGGCGTTAACTCTGCATCGGGGCAATAATTAATCTCCACTCACTCAAAATAAAGAGATCTGAATATCATGTTTTGTATGGGTAAAGGAGATGATCATATAGTAGTCACGTTTTCTCTCAGAGGGAGTTTTCTCAAATAGGTGATAAGCAGTTAAGCACATAAAGTTCTTGACTAATTTAAAGCTTTTTGCATATATATATTTTTTGGTACTGCTTAATTTGGGCACTTTGGGTTACTTTTTGTGATGCTTGTCTTGATTGATTCTAGCTGTGGGTGCCGAAAGAAGCACAAAGCTATGGTTTTCCACAGAGTCATTCGGTGATGATGATAAGGAGGGGAAGAATGATAAACTAGAGGAAGAGTATGACGACATACTTGGTGAGAAAGCAGGTGCAGAATTGCAACCTCAGGGAGTGAATCCTGGAAAAGGTTGGGAATTCCGAGGTGTGCACAAGGTAAAGATGATATTGAGTCTTCAGTTAGGATATATGATTGTGGGATTTTTGGCTGTTTCTTAGAATTTCACCTGGGATGGTTGGTATTTGCAAACATGACAGTTCAATCTGTTATACCAGCGATAAATCGTTTTTTTTTTTTATTTTTTTTCCATACAATGGGATTAATTTTATGGATTGTTGAATCATGTTCTTAGTCAAATTAATTAGCCAAGGAAAGAGATAAAACTTATCAGTTTCTTGTCGCTTGAGATCCAGCACTTTTGTTTCACTCATATGTATGAGCGTTTAAATGGTGGGTTAATGTTTTCGGTGTTTTTTTTTTTTTTTTTTTTTTTTTTTGTGACATCTAACTCGGACAATGGTGAACCTACATGCAGGCAATAATTTGTGGAAAAGTTGGGCAACCTCCTGTGCAGAAGCTTTTAAGGAATGGGCGGAACTTGACCATATTAACTGTTGGGACAGGAGGCATGTTTGACCAAAGAATGCTTCCAGAAAAGGGGCTGCCAAGACCCGCTCAGTGGCACCGAATTGCTGTCCACAATGAAGCACTCGGGGCTTATGCAATACAGAAAATTGTTAAGAAGTACATATCCGCATCTAAAGTACATTAGTTGTTTTCAAAAAAAAAAAAAAAAAAGAAAAAAAAAGGAAAAGAAAAGATAACTTTAACATTAAGGTTAAATGCAGCTCGTCAGTATATGTTGAGGGTGACATTGAAACGAGAGTTTACAATGACAACATCAATGGCGAAGTTAAATACATCGCAGAGATATGTGTTCGTCGTGATGGTATGATTCTTTTGTCCTATTCCACTAGGATAATGATGAGAAAATAATTTTGCTTGGGGTATAACTTTTGGGCCTTATCTTTCTCGTCTTCTCTCACCTTGGAGGGTAAGAGAGATGGTGTAGCTTATCGAAGCTTGCAGGTTTTTAACTGTATGGATTGATGTAGGGATCTCCTTGAAAAATGAAAAAAAAAAAAAAAAAGAAAAGGAGATGGTTCCTCGACAAAGTTTTATATATCGGACGTCTTCCTCCATTAATACAAGCCTTCTGATCCTGATAAATGATAAAGTTCATAGTGTTTTAACCTTATGTAGATGGATGTGTGCACCTAGGCAAAGATTTACGTTTTGTGACCCTGTTCATCAATACAAACATATTTGTTACGGTGCATGAAAGTTGCAAATGCAAAAGTTTCGGCACTCTCTTGGGTAAAACTGAGAATAAGAGGGGTAAAATAGAAAACGGAAAAGAAAAAAGTTTTGGTTCATGGATGACAATTAAACTCAAGTTTCATAGGTTTTGTTTTTTTTATTTTTTATTTTTTATTTTTATTTAAATTTATGGTTGTTAAATGTTAGAAGTGCTAATAATGCTGCTAAACTTTCACCTTTCAGGGAGGCTTCGCCTTATAAAGACCGGAGAAAGTACCAGCAATATTTCCCTCAATGATTTGCGTAAGTTTGCTTTATTTGTTTATTTATTTATTTGCGAAAGTCTAAACATGGCAATCTGTAAGAAGGTAAATCCTGGCTTAGCTCAACTATTCAAGTTAATGCCCCCAAAGGGGTGTACAGAGTGGTCAAGGGCTCGCTTCTTAGATTCTCTCTAAGGGAGAGATCTATGGTTCAAGCCCCCTGTTTTGCATTGGAGTCTCAAACACGATAAAGTGAAGGGTGCCATCTCTGGATCCCCCCCCCCCCCCCCCCCAAAAAAAAAAACTAAAACAAAAAAAAAAAACTAACTTACTAGCTAACTCTTCATTATCCTTATCGGACATTTAGATTTTGATAAATATTTCCCACATGCTACTTGCAGGAGAAGGATTGTTTTAGGTTAGAGCCATCGGAATCTTGGTCTTGGAAAAAGATGAAACATACTGTTTATCTTGGTTGGTTCAGCTGTTATCAGGTGGCGAACGATAAGAGATTTGAAAATGGTTTCTATACATGACATGACCCTTTCACCGAATTTCTTTGTTTTCGAATTTTAACACCTGTTTATCTAATCTCCTCACCTTGTTCTCATTTTGGGACGAAGATAACTAGTTATGGAGTCGCTTTGTATTTACATTTTAAAGAAGCAAATTCAATATTTACTAGTTGAGGGTATGAATGAGAGATAAATATTTAAAAAAAAAAAAATTAGTAAAAGATCCTCATGAAAATTTAAACTAATTGGCTGGAAAGAAAATATGATCTATGTTTTTAATTGTCGGTTTAAACCTTAACTCGGACCTCTCTGCAAAAATTTGCCCTGCACGATAATATACCAAATGTCCCTGTTATACCATTGCTTTCTGAGTTCTTAACGAGTCATTTTAAACGTTATATAAGTGCCTTGGCTGTGGGGTTTGTAGTTGTACTTTAGGGTGCGTTTGGTCGGAAGGAGAGAAAATAAGAATGAACGAGTGGTAGATAATCAAAGTGACAGAAATGTGAAGGAGGGAAAAATTATTTCTCTCGTGATGTTTGGTATGGAAGGAATGAAAGAAAACAAAAACTGGCTATCTTGTTTGTCAATATCAAACAATCATGTTTGTATCAAAATTCTTACACAAATCCCTCTGTCCCTCTCTTTTCTTTTATTTTCTCTCCTTCCAAATACACTCTTAACATTGGACCGTTTTTTTTTTTTAAGGCAAGCTGGATTTCATTACCTACGACCGGAAAGAAATAAGATAAGACCGCTCACGTAAGAGTGTCCAATAAAAAAGGAAAAAAAAAAAAACGGGGAAAAACATTTGCATGTAAAAATATGTTATTATCCCCTTCAAAAAATAAAAAATGTTATTATCTACTTTAAACATTTTTATAATATGTAAATATGCTATATACGTTTTTCTCTTTTTTTATTACATTTTTTTTTCAACCGACTTTATCAAAATTCTAGTTGGGTCTCTTCTGGAATGATCAAGAATGCTAAATTTTATTTAATATTAATTTTTTTAAATAAAAAATTGTTTTCATCGTACAAGCCATGTATTTCACAAACCACTAGACAAAAATTTTCTGTTAGTGACCTTTACTTGTGGGTGACTGACACGTCCTCACTCAAAACCTTATGTTATGCTTTATAACACTGCTTATGTATGATGTTTAACAATAATCAAGTAGTTTAGTGTTTCATGTCTGTCTCGTTTGGTGGGGCTGTGGATTATTACTTTTTTTTTTCTTTAAACAAATAAAATGGTAATCATATACTCACCTTTCATATTAGAACTCAGGATCTCAGCCATATAATCTAAATCAAACCGTTCATATTGCATAGAGTTGAACACCGTAAAAGAATTTTTTAAATTACATTGTTACATTATTTTAAATGTACGATCTCATTTAAATCACATCTTTTACAGTAGAATATCCCTTTTTTTTACGAGCAACAAAAGTTTTAATAAGATAGTTGTATCATTTTTGTTGAACTATTAGCATAGTTTTTAGGCTTCCAATAATCAAAAGTCTGGGAAGGAGATAATTGGTATCGATATATTTTTTTGAATGTGATCAGAGAGACTACCTAAATTCTGATAGAAATATTTGATGAAAATTTTACAGTCAGGCATATCTCTTGACGAAAGGTATGTCACCCTAACTCTGTTGAATGACAAGCATTTCGTATAGGTTTACACATGAGTAGTGTTTCGTGTTAAACTTGCCTTAATAATGTAATTAGGGATAAACTATCTCCATATGCATTGTATGAATCAACTTATCTCCTGAAGTGACGCATGTCCTCATCAATATCCCAATTACATGTAAATTTACTTACTTTATTGTTGTACCAAATGAACTTCACGCCTTACTCTTATAATGGTGAACCAAGGTACATGTTATTTATTAGTTAAAGGAGACCACTTGAGGAAATGGGAGAGCAAGTGGGAGCTTAAAAGTTCTAAACAAGGAAAGTGGGATTAGTTTTATATTGTTTTGAAACCCAATTGTCCTTGATACGTGTCGGCTTCAAGAATGAGGCCTATTTTCTATAGTGTGAAAAAAAAAAAAAATCAATTTGAATCGAAAGTCTAAAATAAATAAAAGTTTAGGAAAAAAATGAGTGTAGTATGAATTCTGAAAAATTAAAATATTAGATTTTAATTTTAGTTTAATAGAATTTTTTAAATTTAAAATGGTGTATCAAACATACCAATTCAGTCTTTTGTTTTTTCATAGACAATATTTATGTGAACCTAGCAAAAACAATACGCAACCTCTCAGTTAAAAGGTTTGTTTATACTCACTGTAATCTAGAATTTTGACAACCATTTCAAACTTCGACACATGTCCAATAAAGTTGTACAATAAAATTAGATTATTTCTCTTTTCTTTTTAATGATCTAATCTATGACCAGTCTCTACAATTTAAATTCTAGTTAGAGGCAAAAATAATGTAATGGTGATCTCAGATATTGTGACTAGTCACATTTGGAAACAAATTTGATGAATCTAGCTAATAAAATTCAAGATTCATGGGTGCCATATAAAGAAATGATATTTTATCATGTGATTGAGGAAATAGATGTTGGATGTCTTCAATTCTTGACACCTCTTATAAAGTCAATGTATTGATAAGTGTCCTGCCACTATTCAAAAATTGCTACTATGTCATTACAATTCATGATTATTGTTTTATTATTTTACCGTCCAAGATTTATTTATTAATAAATTAAGAAGAGACGACAACTGACATCTGAAAATTGAAACGCATTCATTATAGAGTATTCATTCTGCATCAACCGTCCAATTGAAAAAATATTATCCGTAAAGAGAAGAAACCATCCAAGATTTACTTGAAGAGTAACTCGATTTTGTTATAAATAGACACCTAGCACTCGGGCATTCCTTACATCTTTGCAGTGTTCTCTCCCTTTCACATTCACTCTTTTCACCATGGCTTTGATCATATTTTGTGTGTTCCTTTTGGTTTCCCATGTGTCAGCTTTGAAGGTTTGTCCAAAATGTGGGAGTTTTGAGGTTCCTTACCCCTTTAGCACTGATGAAACCTGTGGGGACACAAGGTACAAGCTCTATTGCAACAGCAATAGTGTCCTTGAGTTCCCTTCAGCTGAAGGATTTCTCTACAAAATCCTCAGCATAAACCCGACCGCAAAGAAGCTCATAATACACCCGCCTACGATAATGCAAACCAGCAGTGCATGTTACTCTTCTGACCTCCCTGTCGGAGGCTTGAGGCTTGACGACAGCTTACCCTTCAACATATCCACCCACAACACCGTCATCCTGCTCAACTGTTCCGACTCCCTCCTCCGCTCGCCCCTGAATTGCTCGTCGAAAAGCCTCTGCAGGCGGTTCGAGGACTATCTGCAGCAGGGAAGCGCTTGTAGAGGCACCCTTTGTTGCCATTACTTGAAGGATTCTGCCATGAATTCTCATTTTATAAGGGTCAGGGATGGAGGGTGCAGTGCTTATACCTCTGTGGTGGATATACGGCCTTCTGATCCTGTCGAGAAGTGGAACTATGGCATTGAGTTGCAATGGTTGCCTCCTGATAATTGAACCGCCTATATATATATATATATATATATATATATGTTGCATTCGCGAAGCTAGTTGAAACTTTTTTTTTTTTCCTTTTTAATTACCGCTTAATAACGTCTGCAACTACTCAGTTTAAGATTTTAGTTTGACTTTTAATGTTCCTCAAATAAGGATCAGTCCTTAAAGTCGTGATGCTTTGCGTTGGGATTGGTCAAATCTTGTAGCGAGTGCTTTTGTATGTCTTGCTTGTCTTTTTAATGTGAGTGCTTTCGTGTGTGTCTAAGGTTGCTTGTCATCGTTGTTTTGAAAGCGTTCACTTATCAATTAGTATTAGTAAAATTCCCCTAAAAAAATGTGTAAAAATGATTGGAAGTGTATTTTTTCGTAATTATCCCTAGTCTTGTTAAAATTAAAAAACATATATATATATATATATATTTCTTAAAAATTTAAGAACACATAATTTTCATGGTTGAAAATTATTAAATTAGACATAATTTTCAAGGTTCAAAATTATTAAATTAGACATTTTTTAGTAAATCAGTGACTAATTAATAATTTATCAAAAATCAATCAATGATTTATGAAAGTTATTTTTTTAAAAAGAAAACTTTAAATTTGACGAAACTACCAAATTAAAGTAGTCTGTAAAGGGCCATCGACTGTAATTTCTTAAGAAAAAAAAGTTTTTTTTTTTTTTTTAATAAATTGTGTGAAATGATGAAATCAAAATTAGTTATATATACGTGGGAACTTACAAAAATCCTTCATGTGTTCTGCTCTATATAATGAAATAATTCTGTGTTTTTGGTAATAACAACTCACCCCATAATAATTTTGTAAATTGCCCCAAGATAAATTCCGATAAGTTCAAATCGAATATATATATATATATATATATATATTTTGTCTGCAAAAAACTATATTATTTGTTGTCTAAGTGTCCAAACGACCCAAAAGTACGAGAAAAATAAATAATAGAAAAAACTTAAAAAAATTGAAAACAGGAAAGGGAGTTGTTGTGTTTGTTGAAATTCCAAACAAAATAAGAGATATCAATTTCATGCCTTCCCTCGAATTTTTTTTTGAAGTTTTTATTTTTATTTTTATTTTTTTGTTCTTTTAAAAAATTATTTTTCTATTGGTTGTTTGAAAACTTGGATACACATAATGGTTTTTGCTGTTTCCCAAGGGTAAGTATGACAGACGAGAAAAAATTGATGTGGAGTAGTTTAGTTTAGTTAATTTGATAGATAGATATGGCTTGTTTTCAATCCCACGGATTCTTTAAATATATATAGATATATATATATATATATATATATGTATATATATCCCATGGATTGATTGAGCTCACTCTTGATTACATAAAAGATGTCTTTCTTCAATAGAATAAGTAGTGTAAAGGTAGTGTAAGTCTCTCAACGTTAGATTTAATCAAAATCAAATCAAACTAAAATAAAAAAAGTAAAAAAACGACGAATTACTAAGGGTCCATTTGGTTGGTTAGTTTGAGTTGAAATATTTTAGTCGTAATAGTAAATTTTTTTGAATTTTCAAAAAGACAAAAAAACTTTTTGAGAAAAAGATAAAAACTTTTTGAAAAAAAAATAAAAAAAAATACAGTTTAAGTTGAAATGAGATGATGAGACAAACAAAGCCTAACAATTTATGATATAAAATTCGACAGTCCAACAATAGAATTTATTTGAAGTCTAAAAGTAGAACCACGCTTCTGGGCTTTAGCAATTTGTACTTTTGTTCTGTTTTAACTTTCCAACGTCAGCTGTTCATCATCAGTGACAAGAAACCAAAAGGATTTCATCAAATTAAACGGCACGTCGTTTATTGAAGATACCGAAGTAAAACTTTCTACCCAAAAAACGATCGCTGTTTATTTGCCCGAAAGACGACAAACTACTTGGCGATGAACACATGGTTTTCACACTTCAACATGGCAAACTTTAAAATGATAAACGACACGTCTTTATTGTTAGAAGGAGAGCATATTGACAATAATTTCAATAACAAAAATGCCCTTTTTAATACATAAATGAATTAATGTATGAGAAAAAGCCGTTTTCAAGAATCACTCGTTCTTGTAATGCGAAACATAATAATGACACGTTTGTACCTTCTATGCATATTTATCTTTTTCTATACAAGAAATTAAGATTGATTAATTCAAAATTCAACAAGTAAAATAATAGTATTTAGGTTCAAAAAGCTTGAAAAAGTAAAAATAACCCAAAGTTCAAGTAGTACTAATAGGTAAGAATAATCCTTTTTTGTTCGACTTTTTAAACTACTTATGAGCGCATCTTATTAGCTTTATTTATCTAAGAATAATTAATCTAAATGGTTCTTAAATTTTTTAAGATGTGATACTTTATTTATTTATTTATTTTTTTTACCGTATTGATCCTAAATTTTTTAAAAAGGTAGTGATTTAGTCTTTTTCATCCACATCTATTAAATTTTTAACCGAATCTTACATGTGCAATAAGAAAATAGGAAATCAATGGATATTTTAGTTTTTTTATTACAAAAATTATAATTTATGTAAGATTTCATTAAAAATTTAACGATTTTTTACGAAAAGGATCATAACAATCAAAAAATAAAAATTTAGGATCATCTCAACAAAACAATAAAAAAAAAAAAAAAAATCAAATCATCGTCTTTAAAAAAGTTAGAGAACTATTAGAGTCAATTACTCTTTCTTTTAGTTCATACTCATAGGCAAGCCATATAGAATTCCCAGCTTCCCAAAAAAATAAAATCAAAAGATAGTTTCGGTAAAAGATGACGCGACCAAAATGATAGAACCATAAGTCGTGACCAAAAAAAATTGTACACAACTCATTCATAAAAGGCAGGGGAACCCAAAAAGACCGAAAAAAAAAAAAAAAGGAAAAAAAAAATTGTCATAAAAGAAATTAAAATATACAATTTAACACCAATACATGAACCAGAATAACAAGGAAAATGTACCCCGAGGTTTAGCTGGCCTTGTAGATAACTTCAAAAACTTGCCCACAAGTATCATAAATCTAATATATAATAATCTCAGTTGTTCCAACAAGATAGAGATATATTCAGAGCACAATTAAGGGGGGTTAGAAAGTGAAAATAGAAGAAAAAGAAGCGACAACTGTAAAAAAAAAAAAAAAAACGTAAAACTATAGAATTCTTCAAATTTACTTACAAAATACAAAGCTGTTAGCAATCAAACCATCATCATAAAGACATCTATCAGACAGCACTTCGCGTTCTCCGTCAGTCAGTCCAACAGCTGAGCACAAAACCAGACAGAATCCCACACCATAACTCTTTTAACAATTGCAAAATAGACACCGCCCCGTCGTAGTATTATCCCGATCTCTCATTTCTTACAAACATCTATATTAATCACCCATTTTGGAAAATAAAAAATAAAAAAACCTGCCATCTGAGTATGCTCACACTGCCAGAGAAAAAAAAATATACTATGCAATCAGATGAATTACTTTTATTATGAGATCAAGGTCGGTCTGCTCGCCCTTTTCCCTTCCATGGCGTCTTTCTTTTTCTGACAGATCGTGCAGAGGAAGGGGCCTTCCCATGGCTTGGATGCTGGTGAGAAAAAAGGGCCAGGGTTTACTGATAGACCGTCGGCTGGGGGTTGATCCACTTGGCAGACTGCACATCTGATTATCCCAGACTTTGCGTCCGACGGCAAATCCTTACCGAGCCTGTATTTTCATTGAGGGACAAGGAATTTACGACTGTAAGTAGAGAAGATTTATGTACTTTAGCCATCACATATCATAAAAGCCACTATAATTAAGAAGAAAACCAGCAAAAAGAAAAAGAAAAGTCACAATCTTGTACGAAAACTGGTCCTCACGATGCATCTAATGGAATCAGAATACATATTTAGTCAGCATCAGTCAATCGATTAACATAGAATTCTGCTATATCATCTACTGAATCCTCTTCTTATGCTAGAGATCATACCTTTCATCAAGTATTGCAGAACCCTCTTCAAATAACTCCTCTACAGCGCCAACAGCAGAAAGCTTAGCTTTGTTCATCAAATTATGTGATTTCTTCCCAAAGAGAAGTGAAGCAAGCACATTTTGTCGCTTTCTTGGTGTTGGAGGCAACACAGGATGGTCAGACGGAATTATATCAACAACCACGCAGGTTGTGTCATCTTTAAGACCCCTTGATCTTAAGGCATCCTAAAACAAGCGAAAGTAAAATTTGAGACCAAAAGATAAACAACCGGATGCTTTTTGAGAAAGAATAAGCATCATAGACGTCACCTTAACAACCAGCTTTGCAGCAAGCTCTGCAGACAGTCCCCGGCAAGATTTCGCAGCCATGTCAGAAGACAATGCATCCCAGATCCCATCAGAAGCTATTATCAACCTCCCTCCAGCATTTGAGAGCTGCATTACCAGAAAGTAAAAATTTTAAGCATCAACAGGGTAAATGAATAAAACCCATTATCAATAATGCAAAACTAGCTCTAGCTCACCTTCACTTGCTTAACATGTGGGATCGGGACAATGAATTCTCCTACATCTGTATCACCAATTGACCTAGAAAGGCATAATCCACCAGGCCAGCAGCGAAGGGGACCAACCTATGAACCATAGAAACACTCAACGTTTAGAACCAAGAACAAAAATTTTCCCAGATGCATCTTTCTGCTATGAAAAAGGAAGTACTGATTCAGAAAGCATCATGTCATACCTCATTTCCACCAAAAACATTAAGTCTTCCTACTTCACCTCCACTCGCAGTCACACGCTCCCTCTCTTCTGCATTTTCTTCCAGTCTATGGTCAACTGTCAACAAAGAAACTACACCTCCCTGAGTGTCCAATATGCATCGTGAATCACCAACAGATGCAACAGTCACGGTCCACCCATCAATTACAACAAATGTCACGGTTGTCCCAGAAGTTTCCCCTGTTGTACATTATCAAAACATGAGATGATTACAAATAATCAAATTCCAAAAGGAGTACAAGAAAGTAAGTTTGGTACATGCCTTTCTGTTGAAATTCTATGTCAGTTTTCACAAAACCGGCAACCAATGCACGAGGTAGTGCTTGAAGCCACTCTTCCCTACTGATTCCTTGTGGGATTGCACTCAAGACGTTATCCAATAAATTCTCTTTTGCAAAGATTGCTGCTGATATACCATTATGCCCATCAAATATCTGCTGATCAAGAATTCCTAATTGGTATCATAAAGAACATACAAGGAAAACAAATCAAAACTCTTTCTTCATATATTGTTTTGTGTACAAGTTTGGTCCCTGCTCAACTGAAAAAAGTATCAACTATAAGATCAGTTGCGATAGGCTGTTTGAAATTCTTTAAGATTCAAATTTTCTTCTTTTACTTTTCCTTTTTCAGACTAGAAGGTTATCAGCTGTCTTTAAACTAAGTGAAGAGCAATATAGAACGAAACAATACCGCAAATACAGAAAATGATGTCGACGGGTTCCCAGGAATTCTCTGGCAATCCAGTTTTATCAGAAAGTAATCCTCTCCTTTCTTAGCCAAAGCAGCTTGGCCATACTTCACGAATGGTTTCTCAACCTTCTCGCCCCTAAGCTCACGACCAATCAAAGTTGCAAGCGGGACAGGAGAAGGCTTCATCATTGTTATTTCAGTCTGGCTCATTTTGTTCTATGTTTCAACATTTCGGAGAACCTGGTGCCACAATGATCATCCAAACATATCAAATAAAGCCCTTTTACAATTTTACCACTCATGGGTATTACTTAAGAACCAAAAATTTAAAAAAAAATTTCCCACTAATTTTATCTATCGAACTTAGATAATTGTGTATCACAGCACACAACACTTACAAGAAATCTAAAAAAAAAAATTGTAGTTTTCGGAATTTCCAAAGACTTCATAGGAAAAGGAGTCAATGGAATCTTTAACTTTTTTATTTTTAAAATTAAATTTTCTATTATCCTAGATAAGAACATCAAATTTTCAAATTCTCTGAAAACGCATTACTCTAAGCAATAAAGCTAAAAGGTCCTATGAATCAACAAACCGTAGAAATACACAAGATTTTCCAACTTTCTTTCAAAAACCAACCAGGAAAAGTTTTTCCTTTTCACAAATTCTACCAATTTAAAATTAAAGACAATCTACACTAATCTAAACCCAAAAAAAAAAAAAAACACTTTACAATTAGAACAAAATGTAGCACAGAATTAGCTTTTAACTGGAAACCCAAATGCACGTAGAAGACTCAAAAACAAATCAAACTTTTATAAATTTATCCAATCCAAACCAATCACAGTAATGCTTCATCGGAAACGAAACCCATAAAAAGAAAAAAAAATTTTGGATCAAGAAAACAGCAAGCATTTGCGAAAATGTGGAGTGGATTTGTGGACAGAAATCAGTGGAACTCTCTGGGAGAAATTCAGAAACCCTAGAAACTCACAGCTGAGCAGAGCGAGTCAGTGGCAGATCAAGAAGCGAAGGTAGTCGGACATTGAGACAACCTACAAATCATTCGACTCCGAAGGCCTCAGAGGCACTTCCTAGCTCAAACCGATTGCTCAAAAACCCCTCCGCAAGGTTAAACACTTTTAGAGAGAGAAAGTAGTGAGCTAAGAGGGGGGAAAGAGAGGAGAGAGAGAGAGAGAGTCCCAGAGTTTTCTGCGACTTGATTGGAAGATAAATCTAGTGAGAGAGAGAGAGAGAGAGAGAGAGAGAGTAAAGGGAAGAACGCGGAAAAAGGGTATGATTTGGTGGCAAACATTTTATAATGACATTTATGTCCTAATCTGCGGTGTAATGGAGGACTTGAAATGACGTAAACACCCCTGCCAGTTTTGGTTTTTGGACATTAGCTGACCACAGCTCTGTACAGAATCCAAGCAGCGGATTTTTTTTTTTTAATTAATTTTTTTAAATTTTTATTTTTGCTCTTATTTATATGCGGAAGGACATTTCTGGGAACAAGAATGTTCGTTCGATCATTACGATCATGATTATGATTAACGGCTGTCAATTTATGATGAAAACAAAACAGCTCTTCGGGTTCTTTTTTTTTTTCTTTTTTTTTTTTTGTAACGTTTCTGAACATAAAAAGGACAAAAATAGTTTTCCAAAATAAATAATATTATAGTAATTCTCTCTCTCTCTTCTTTTTTTTGTTAAGAAATAAAATTATAATAATTAAATTCTTTATGCAAAAGTGTGATTGGATTATTGATAATTCATGCGGTATTTTAATTATGTGGAATATTTCATATAACTTTTGTACCAAGGAGGTCCTATAAAATCGTTTTACCAGATTTTCCATTCCACACCATTATTGTATAGCAAATATATTAAATTTTGCCATGTTATGTTCATATTAGTTTATTTCTAAGGTATTTTTAAATATCTTTTTTTTCCCTTAAAAACTTCTTAAATAAAATGTGAGTGGGTTGCCGATTGAAAATGATTAAAGGGTAACTAAACAAATTGCATTCAATTAATTTCACCAAAACAAGTGTGTTGTTTTTAATTAAAAAAGAATTTGAGCTCGTCGATAAAAACAAAAACACCTGAATGAATTTTCTACTAAAGATATAGAGAATGTTGAAAAATTTCACTCTCGCTATTGTGATTCCAATAACACGGTAAAGAATCTTAGCCGATCAAAGACCTTTGATTGCGATATGAAACATAACTATTGCAAAAACATCATTTTTGTTGCACCACTCGGCTGGTGATAAAATATGAATTTGCCTAACACTCTCAAATCCAATAACATGATGGAGGGAGGTAGACGATTTTGAATGATGGGTTGCGAGTTCGATTCCAATTATAACAGGGTGTTTGGCATACCATTTTAAAACACCCATTTCAAAATTTTTTTTGTCTTTTTCTTAAAAAGTTTTTGTATTTTTCTTAAAAAGTTTTTTGTCTTTTCTGAAAATTCAAAAAAATTTACTATTGAAATTTAAAAATCTTAACTCAAACTACTCCATCAAACACCTCCTATTCTGAGACTAGCAAAATAGACAAGAAAAAAAAAATGTCACGATGACGTGGTCATTTAAAATGACATTTATTTTCCTTTAAAAAAGTAAAGACATATTCTAAAAACTAACATTCATGGCTCCCATATCATTTTATGGTGTTTTAGTTCCTACCCGACTTTGTGGGATTTGGTCCAAAAAGGTAAAATCCAAAAAATCTTGACTTTTTAATCAAGCAAGATTGTCATGAACCATTCCACATATTAGACTATTTTATTTGCTAAATACCGCCCATAAATTTGGGGAGCCCCAACAAAAAAAAATAAAAAAAAGTAACGTGCCTTGGTTGTCAAACAATTAGGTGGGTTAAGATAAAGCAAATTGAATTTAGATTGATTAAGAAACACAAATATAAAAATGATGAAGCAACCAAGACCAAGTAAAAGCCAACTATATTGTTTTTGTTGTGTTCGGAGAGCAAATTATATAATCGAACAAATAAGCCATAATAGCCGGCCCCCAAACATGTCTCTCATTTTTTTTTTCTTTTTTTTTTAAAATTTATTATTAGTAATATCCCAAAAATAGTATGAAATCTTTCTCAAAGTCAAAACAAGTTGTGGCAACAAGATTGTATGATGCTCTTGATTTTCTCCATTGAAATTACCTTTACAACAATCTAATATTATTTTGAAACAATCCAAGGAAATTATAATGAAAAAAACAACAAAGTTCAAATCTTATTTATTTTCTTTTTTGTTAATAAAAAAAAATTGTTGGTTCCATTCCGTTATTCATCAGAGTCACTAACGGAACAGACTCTCTTCAAGGGTAGATGAGTTTTATTCAATTCATCATACGTCTAATATCGCACAATGTACAAACTAAATAAGACATTTATATTAAGGTTATCGAATATCAAATCTAAAGACATTTAAGAGAAGAAAAATTAAGAACATTCTTATCATTACATCAATGTGTTAATGTAATTTTTTTTTCTTTTCTTAATTGCAAAACGTATAATTAAGAATGAAATCTCTCCTTGACATTGTCAATGGAAACACAACAAATAGAATTTTGGACAATTTTTTTTTTTTTTTTTCCATTATCATTTATTAGTTTTGGCCGAGTTGGCAACAACAAAGTAGTGGGCGCATTCTGTCACTTAAAAATAAAAAAATAAAAAAATTGTGGTGGATATTTTCATTTTCATACGGAACATCAATTAGTTGCTGACGTGGCCATGTGCAGTGGGACCCAGATAAGGGTGTTTGCCACTCATGAAGAAGGGGTCCGGATTCCAGCTGTAAAGATAGACGCGTGTTGCCCACTCAAGTGGATGTCTGTTGGGCTTGGGCCCCTATCTCTTATATTTATATATATATATATTTGTTTAGATAAGCATAATTTTTTATTTGTTTAGATAATTTATACATACATATATATATATATATATATATCAGTTATAAGACAATCGTTTCCGGCGATGCATTCTTGATCGTCGAATGAAAGGAAGACGGTTAATCTTTTTCAAATTTTCTCTCCTCTCTATCTCTCCCTCCTCGCCAGACGTCCGGCACCGGACAACAGAGAGTCCGTATATGTGTACTTATACACACATACACATATATACTTGTTGCCAAATGCATCACCCGGTGCTTCATGTTTGATCCTCACCAGTCACCACCATACAATAGATTTAGCCACACAATGAAATATAAATAAGTCACCGTTTTTGTTTGTTTTTTTTTTTAATCATTCATTGACCGATATGATAAAAATTCCCTCTTCTTGATATAAATTTTAATTTCATTAGTATTTGATTTATATTATATTAATTTAATATTAAATTTTTATATTATATTAATACAATGGTATTTATATTCGTGACGTGCATATGCTTTTCTGAATAAGTATATTAGTTTTTTTGTTTCGGGGTCTAACAAGGCTTTTATAGAAAAGGGAAAAACACTTATCTGAGTTTAAGTTTAATTCCAATTGAACTATATTTTTTCATATCAATTTTTATCTTTTTTTTTAATTTGACATAAATTATAAATAATTTTTAAAAAATCAATAACTCCGATTTTACATTTTTATTTTTAATTAACTTACCAAACGAAAACTTATATGATACACATTTAAATATCATTGTACTAATATGATGCCAAAAAAAAAAACTAAACTAATATAATATAATATAAATTAAAATTAAAATTAAAATTAATTAAAATTTGTGTCAAAGAATGAACTATTTATATGATTAATATATGAAAAAGAAAATGATTATTTAGATAATTTTCTTTTTATTCTGTACTATTATTTAGAACTGGTCGCGTTTTTGTTGGACGGTTGGACCCAGATTCCCATTTTCTGCTACAATTGGACTGTTTCTTCTTGAACGGGCTTTGAGAAACAATACTTGTCGTAACACTTTTTAGCAACTTTAAAGATGACATATTAACTTCACCCGTAAGCAGGAAAAAAAAAAAAAAAAAAATCTTATTGTGAAATTCCTCTAAATTTCCTGAGCCTTATTTCTAAATGGTCTTATGATCGGTCACAACTTCAGTCAGTACAGTGCTCCGTATGTAGATTTTTTTTTTTTTTGTTTTCCCGAACAAAGGTGCTGCATAATCAAATCAGGGGTGTTCATAGATAAAATTATTATATCTCAATTCGTAGTCTAAATTATAATATTTTGATTGTGAAAATCTCATTTCATTAGATTTCTAATCCAATTTAATTCAATTCTTAAATACAGATTTTACGAATAGAATTCGTGATTTCAATACGTAGCTTTTAAAAATAATTAAAAAAAAAAAACAATTTGCCACAACTTAATCGGATTTAAATCAAATTTGCAGCACTAAAATCCTTTATAACAACATACATCAATTGTAAACTCAAAATAAAGTGTCATCCATTAATCAATATTTCTCCATATAAACTTTATATATTTACGTACGTTCTCATGTCCGGCATCCAACTTTAGCCGGACACGAATGGCAGCTAATCCGGAGCCCTCGGATGCAAAATGGAGGGCAGTGATGAGAAGGGGAGAGGGAGAGAGAGCTTGCATACATGGGCTGGGATACAGCCCGAGAGAGAGAGAGAGAGTCGCCACCTCGCTGCTCGATGAAGGCAGTGCGGTCGCGGAGGGAACTTCGCCAGGAGTTCCGGCGAAGTCCTCGACCTCCTCGGGATTGGTGCAACCGAAAAGAGAGAGAGAGAGAGTGCGTGAATGAGTGAGATTGCTGCCACGCTGCTCGACGAAGGCAGCGTGGTCGCGGAGGCAACTTCGCCATGAGTTCCAGCGAAGTCTTCGAGATTCTCCGGATTGGCTTCTTTGCCACAAGCCGGACCCCAAGGACGAGCAGCAGCAAGAGAAGGTGAAGTTTTTCGCCGGCGACGATCACCGCGAGCTACCGAGGAGCTTTCGGCTTGGCCTCCTCACCGCCGACGTTTAGGAAGCTGCCGGCGGCTTGGCTTCTCTCTCTCTCGATCTTATCACGTCTGTCTGTCTGTCTGTCTGACTGTCTCTCTCCCTCTCTCTCAAACTTATCATGCGCCAAACGTTCGGCTGCCACACTGAAATGTTTTTCTATGTATTTATATATGTATGGTTGAATTGAAAAATCCTGAACCCTTAGTCCAATCCATAATATTCAGATAGAGAACATCCTAATCTGTTATCAATCATTTAATCTCTCAATCCGACGAGTCACGAATTTGGTGGACATATCTAATTTAGACCCGTTGTAGGCCAAAAAAAAAAAAAAAAAAACTCTTGATATTCAGAAGCACGTCCTGACCTTAGTGTTTTCTTTTCTTTTCTTTTCTTTTCTTTTTCCTTGACAGTGATACCATTACATTCTTCTTCAAAATTATATATATATATATATATATATTTGAAACAAATTTGTTTTTAATGATCTCATCAATTTTGCAGACGTCTATTAACTGAAGCTGAAATCACACGAGAAAATCATCCACATGCTATCTATCATCATTTCCACCAGCAAAATGTCACATATGCCAAAAAAAAAAAAAAAAAAAAAATCTGAAATCTTATATAATCATGTCATGACATTGGTCCTGTTGCTGGAGGTGCTATGATCTCAGAGCCACGTTAGATATCAAATTGTAGAGCTTCTTCTTCTTTTTTTTTTTTTTTTAATTTAAAAATTTTTTTCCTTCCCTTTTTCATTGAGACACGTACAGGAGAAAAAGGAAAGTAAAGAAAAGAGTCTCTCACAAAAAACTTAAAAAAAAAAAAAAACCATATGAACATAAAAGAAACCGACCGGGCCGACCAGGTGGGACAACATGATGCCTCTAATGATCACCGACTCGGAAACTTAGGCAACTAGAATCATTGCCATACTCAATACCTTAATAGTGGTTAAAAAAAAAAAAAAACTATACTTTTCTCTCACGCTCTTTTTGTAACTAACCAGATTCATTAGTACACGAAAAAATATATAGCAATTGTAAAAGAACCATAAAGCAACTTCCCCCACCCACCACCTTATAAACAGCGTGTATATGTGTGTGTGTGTGTGTGTGTGTCTGTATACGTTTACTTTGTACTTCTTCTCTTCCCTTGGCCATGAACTGCCTGCCTCACGGGCCTGCATGAAGGTTGACTGAGCTGACTGAGAGGACTGACCCCATTGGGTGCCTTTCGCGACAGCGAAGGAGGCGGGATCAGTGATGGGATCAAACTCCTAGTTACAACACAGAATCACAAAATCATTAGCGATTTTAGTCGGATTGTTTGACAGTTACTAAACAAAACAATTTTGCCAGTGAAAAATAAAGCTAAGACCCCAAAGGAATGAAGGTGGGACACAGAGAATGGACAAGTGTAATACACAAAAATAGGAGAATTATCAGCTAGAAATTATGATGTAAAACTATGGTGGATCCTAATAAACAATCTGCAAACACACAATTGACATGTAAATTCATGATTAGTTGGCGAGACAAAAACGCGGTACTAATTTCTAGAATGTGAGAAATTTACCTGGTTTCCGAACTCCTAGCTGGCTTGGGAATGGTTTTCCTTGTTTGAGCTCCTCCCAAGCCGTTGGGAATGTTGGTAGCTTTAGGAGGGTTTAACTGCCAAAGCATGTCTGCCTCTGAAGAATCACTGGTTGCAGCCTCCAGCTGATCATCGGAGTCATCAGTGGTGGCCATCTCATACCGGTTGCTCCTCTGTAAATCGTAGTCTTGACCGTCCTTTTTGTTCCCATTAAGCATATTGAGTTGCTCCGGGAATATCTTTGAAGGGTCAGGGAGGTAACTCTGACCGAACATCTCCGACAACTGCGTGCTGTCTACATCCCAACATTCTATCAGATTTTCCTCTCTACTTAAGCCGTAATGCTTGTTCACCATGATTTTGTCAACCCAATCACTAGAAACTGATTCCTTGTCATCGTCCTTGCCATTCGAGTCAGGAGTGCTCTCAACGGATGGCCACGAAGATGAATGCATTAACATATCTTGTGGATCCAAACTTCTTCGTTTAAGTTTTAATGCAGAGGTCTGAGCCTACAAATATTAGGACATATATATGAAGTTTAATTTGAATTAACAGCATTGTGTATAACGTTAGTATACTGAACCAGACAACAGAACCACAATTTTAATGAAATTCGATTAGATACTGTTTTAAACATTGGTTTTGTTTGAAACTCTAATGGGGATTATTACGCTAATATGGCCTTGCAGTTATAGTATTTGGTTAATACCTCAATGTTGCCAACATCATCCATTGGTTGCTTCCGACCTCCGGAAAAATCTTTGAGACTTCGCCAACTAGGATGTGAAGGGGAAGACCCGGCTGACTTCATCCTAAATCTCTCTGGGCTGGAAGACCGAGAATGTTGAGGATGCTCTCTTTCTCCCTCCTTCCTCGCCAAAGCTGCCTTGAGACTAGAAATCTGTGAAAACAAAATTATGAACGTGAAATAAGCATACTCGTATATGCAACATTCTCTCACACAGGATGTAAAGACAAAAGCAAAACCATTGGTGGAAGGCATAACTGAAGATAAAACAGGCAAGTCAAGACATGAACCTGGTCTTTAAGTTCCTTCACGTCTGCACTTTCTTTGTTAGCTCGAGCAGCACCAAGCTCAACGGTTGAAACCCGTTCAGCAAATTTCAGTGTGCTAATTGTTTCTCCAGTAGCTTCAACCCCTGGGCTAATGTGAACAAACATGAGGGTCTTTGCTTGTCCTCCTGAAAGATTTAAGAATCAATACCATAAATCTCATAAGAGATTAGATTATCAATACGGTTTGAAATATTCAAGCAGACTCATGGATAGAATGCACATTCTTACCTAGTGAGTCCTGAAGCAGTTGTGTAAGTTTACTGTTTCTGTAAGGAACATGTGAATTCTTTTGAGCAAGAGAAGCAATCACATCTCCTAAGGCGGAAAGAGATTTGTTGATGTGTTGGGCCTCCTTTAATCTGTCTCCGGTCGCTTCTGATTTGTCAACCCTTTCACTTCCTGCCAGGTCAACCAGATGCATGCAACCACGAAGGACAGTTCCAGAAGTTAAGTCCTTTCCTTGAACATGAACGGTCAAGCAGCTGCAAATAGGTACCATAAAGAAGTTACTAAATAAAGCATTACATAGAACGCTTTTTCTCAGTATGACTATGACATATAAAATGTGACTGGACTTTTAGTCATAGATATATTTGAGTTCCTACCTATGGGAACGGCTACTCCGATCATTCATGGCCGTAGCACCCACTGCGCGATTCTTTTGCCCAAGATTCATCAAATACAAGACATCAGATGATGACGAGACAGGTACAATGTTCGCCTCTGGTACATTGATTCCATTTTGAGAACTGTTTCGGATCTCTAATGTGTTTTGGAGTTAAGAAAACATAGGAACATGCAACATGTTAAAGTATGTATAGAGATAACGGGAAATAATTTGGCATGTAAAGGATATCTTTTGTTAGCACCATCCATTGTAAGGAGATCACGAACTTGCTCGTTGTAGATTTCAAGCATCTGAACAGAAATTTCATAGAAAAAAGTATCTTTTCTCTGTTCTGAGAGAAGAAACAGGTCGTGTAATGCCCTGTAGTTGACACCTTGGCTTTCCTCTGTGAGCTCGCTTGGTCCAGTCTAAATTCGCAAACAAGATAAATCCACAAAGCCTAAGCCATTAGGCCAAAGTCTACTGTTGAACTATTAAACTGGACAAAGTATATTAGGAGAAAAATTGCAGCGTTCACATCTCTTTCTTACCATGGTAAAAGTTTTCCCTGATCCTGTTTGGCCGTAAGCAAAAATACAAACATTATAACCATCAAGAACTGACCGAATGAGTGGCCGGGTGTCTGCAAATACCTCCTCTGTAGGGGAAAAAAGAAGCACCAATTGAACATATGATGACATATATGAAAATCATTGAATTGACTCGTATAAAAGCTGGCTAACCTTGGGTTGCGGAAGGACCAAATACTTTGTTGAATGTGAATGATTTGTGTCCCTCTTTGCAATATTTCACCGGAGTGATAATGGTAATATTTCCCTCATCTATCTGTTCAACGGTAGTCAGTCGATGAGGTTGTCCAGCCAAGAAAGGCCTAACTCGGCAGTAAACTCTAATATTTCCTGGTAAAACACAGTTTGAAGTTATCAATCTTCACATAAACCTTATATTAGTCAATATTAGACAATGAAATTCTAGAAAAGCTGCCATGATTTACCTCTCAGGTCCTGCACTTGGTTGTATAACTTGCGATTTTCTTCAAGAACTCTCTGGTAACCTGAAGCAGCATAAGCAAGACTATGCAAGTGCTTACCTATCACGGAGAGAATTAGTATGAGATGGCCAATTCACCTCTTTAGAACTCAGCAAAATGTTTCCAAGTTTTTTGTTTAATTAGTACCTAAATTTTCGAACTCCTCCTTGTACTTCATTTGTAAAAATTGCATTCCGGCTTTTGTATTTTGAAGGATATGTTTCAAATCCTGCAGAATTTTCACATAAGTTGAAATATTAATCTCCCGGGCAAAAAAAAATCAATTTTAAGCTCTAGTGCTGTGCAAATGTGGATTACCTGGATATCCCTCTGTTGTTGTTCGACTAGCATATGCTGCTTCAAAAACTGGCTTTTCGAACCCTTTTCATGGTTACACGTCTCAATACATTCTTCTTTCCCTGTTTGGCTCGTTTCTTTTGTTTCCATCTTAATCATTCATACACAGAAGAAAATGTCATCAAGCCATGGACCATACAAGCCGATTAATAAGCAGACTCGAATCGTGTGCAAAGATATTATCAAACTGATACCAAAATGACAGCATTCGTTTCAGTTTTTTAGGATCATTTAGTGTACTGTGAATCTGTTCTTCTACCTCTACATCTTCACAAGCAGATTTTGCAAGCGTCTTGTCAGCACCGGATAATGTCACGTCCCTTGGAATTGTTTTCATCTGTCAGTTTTCAAAAGGAAAACACAGCATTTCATTAACAAAAGATTCAATATATTGAAACTCAACTAAGAAGTGACTCTTTTGCATCGGATGGTTTGACTGTCAGTTCATACATTTGTTAGTAGGAAATAAGTAGTTCAGAATTTAATTTTGTATATATGCATATCATATCATATCGTAGACTCGTGTATCTATATGGATGGATACGATATTTTTGTCCTAACAATGTGCTGAAAATTGGTGCAAATAGAGACTTTTATCTAGAGTCTCCTCATTATATTTTAATTTAATATTGAATTGAATTTCCAAATTGGGAATTAAGTTCAGCCATGCTCAAAAGCGGTGAAAACGAAGTATAACAGCAAAATGGATATAATCTGAAATGGAAACTAACATTGAAGAAGACATCTGCTTACCAGTTCGTTTTGGCTAGCTATGCGACGCTCAAATTCCTCCACAACCTTACTAAGCATAGACTCTATAATCTATTTCAAGCAAAAGGATAACTTATGAGTAACCAAATAATGTGATCCAATTGAAAAACATGCTTAGGCAGGAAACAAAAAGTGAATCCAAAACTTTGACCATTAAACGAACAGAAATTGATTTTGATCGTTCAACATAGTTTCAATGTATAGGAAGAATGAAATAACTCAATCAGCCTATATTAAGCAACTGTTTGTCTTTGTGGTTTGTTATGCCCCCATCTAAACCTCTATAGCAGGAGTCAATGGAAGTTGTGTGGAGTCCCGAACGTATCAGACCTCTGGCTATCTACTTATGCAGATTTAAAAAGCTTCACTAGGTTCGAAAATCAACATGATCAGCAGAAGAGTTCTTACAAGTGGAATTTCTTCTTGCCTCTTATCCAAAAGAGCTTCACGTACTAGAACATTCAAGGAACGGGAGGAACTCTGAAGAATCAGAATGCAAATAATCATGCTCTTATCCATATGAAAGAAGGCAAATGAAATTCAAAAGCTACAAAGCTCAACTAACTGTTTCATTGAGGTCATGGCCAAGATCTCCAGTAGAAGACAGACTGGAAAAACTGTCTAGTGACTTCTCACCCCACGACAATGTCCTCAGAATGGAGTTTGAGAAGGGTTCTGAATTTTTCCGCATAAAGGGCTTTCCAAAGGTGGATGGTTTCGTATTTGTACCAAACTTCCATGAGCCGCTACCACCTCCTTGTTTCCATTCGCTATATGATTTGAGGGCTAGAACACAGTTTACAACTCTTGCAGACTTTCCTCCCTGTGAACTCAACACACCTTAAAATGTCAAAGAAGAAAGTGACCTAAGTAATGTGTTCATCATACCATACAAGTTTCTCCATGAATTATGCGTAAAGAGTTATAATATTCTACAAATTTTTCCGATGCCAACCTGCTCAAGATCAGAGGCTTCAAAAGTTGGAAGCCCCATTTCCTCCACAGCAACAAGAAAGTTTCTGATGTTTTCAAAGTACTGAAATGCTGAAAGAGCTGCCCCATCAGGAACAACTATGGAATCCGAAGGGCCTTCAACTACCTAAACACAAAAAGGGCCTTCACATTACCGACAAATTATTTATTTACTTATTTAAAGGACACAAAATAAGAACTACAAAAAGGATGAATAGCATTCAAAGTAGCGACTACTCGAAGAGTCAGAATGGGCACCTTTGCCACGGCTCCAGGATTGACCTTGTTAATGACATTGCAAAGAATAATTCCACTTCGCAATCCGAGCCTGAAATCTTCTTCGGAAGGCTCGGCCGGCAAATCTTTACCCCCGACAACTCCAACTATCTTCCTCAACCATCCAGCTGCTTCATATCTTCTCAAGGCTGAACAAAAATCATAAAAATAAATTTTCTTACAAACAAAAAAATTGATAATTAAACCATAATTTCTTTTTCTAACAATGCGCTTTTAACTTTTGTTGCCTAGACTTCATGCCAAGGACTCAAATTCGACGTCCAATTCCAATAAAACTCAGTTCCATCAACCAAAAACCTTTCTTTCCCAAGAAATGGATTTCCGAGCCCAAGAAAAATTCATGAAATTAAATAGCCAAATTCCACCACATGTGTTCAATATCATAAAAAAGATTCATGAAGAAACCAAGAAAGTAAGGCAAAACAAAGGCTTAAAATATATTTAATCCACCAAAAAAAATCGAAAAAAGAAAATTGAAAAACATACAAGCTTCCTCAGCTTTCCTGGAAGCGAAGTCGATGTGACTCGTACGGGCACCGTGCTGTTGAAGAACGTCCTCCACAATGGAAGCCACAGAGAAGGGCAAAACTTGCTCCGTCGCCATTTTTAACGATTCAACTCACCAAAAAAAAAACCTTGAATCTCCCAAAAATACAATGGAAAAACTCGAAATCAATCAGAAGAAGCAAAAATTTATGGTTTCTGTTTGTTTTTCCCGCGAATCAACAAATTTCTGGTTTTTTTTTTTGTTTGTTTCTTTTTTTAGTATGCAGAGCCAAAAACAACAGAAAATGTCGAAGAATTATCACAGGAAGTGAACGAGATTGGCGACGAAGATAACTAGGGTTTTAAATACAGGACATGAGAGAGAGAGAGAGAGAGAAGAAGAAGAAGAATAAAATCATTTGTTTAACTTTCTCGGCGTTTTTCTTTTACTTTCTCTCTGTTTTTCCGAGCTTTTCTTTCTCTCCCCCTCTCTAATATGAAGAAGAAAAAGCTGGTCCGAACCTGGTTCCGAGCCTCGCGGGAACATGGCTTTTAACGGTTTTTTTTTCGCGGGTGCAGAAAGGAAACAAAAAAAAAAAAATTTAAATTTTAATCACTAAAATAAATAAATAAATAAAATACGAAGCACCACAAGAATTTATTGCAACAAAAAGAAATTAACTTTAATGGCTAGTTCAGTCATTTTAATTCTAGATATATTATCCTATACTTTCTTTAATTTTAGGTGATTAATATAGAAATATTTAGATTATTTATTAATTTATTTTTTCTTTATGGAGACATGGAAAATATTGGAAAGAAATTATCACTAAGTTTAATTTTTGCATTTGGATCAGAGATTTGAAATAAAATTTTGAAGTTGAAATTGATTGAGTTTTAAAAAATTAATTATAATTTTTGTTGACTTTTAAAAAAAGATAAAAATTAATATAAAAAACTTATGTCTAAATCTTTGTTCCAAATGCGAGCTACAAGTGTCTTGATGCTAATGATTCTAGTATCGCCGTCATGTAATAAGGAAGAAGTTGAAAAACTTTTTTTTGAATTATTATTGTTCATAAAATAAATTCAACCATAGATGCATTATTCGAATCCATCACTTCTAAATTAAAAAAAAAAAAAACTTTTGATTTATTTATTTATTTATTTAAAAGGATGATTTATTAATTTGGTTTCGTTACTAACCTCTTTTTCATGTTACGGTGAGAGGTAAACATAGGACAAGCACACACCAACTCCAAGAGATAATAACTTCATTTTATGTGCAATTTCAAGTTCGGAAACGGTCAAAATCTAGTCATTAATTCAGCTTTCAGACCAAACCTTAAAGTTGTGATTTTTTTTTTTTTTTTTTTTGCCATTTGATAATTATATCTCTCCACATATATATATATATATATTGCTGAATTGCAAAGCTAAATTCCAACTAAATTCCCTACACACACATAAATATATTTGTAACTAATATATATCTGCAATGAGTAAATGGTCTCATTATAACTTTAATTAGATGTTAAAAAGATGAAGCTAAACACGATGCAAATTAATCACTTATCAAGCCGACATTTAATCTTGTTGCTTTCATTTTGTAGCTATGAAAAGATTTGATTCTTTTGCAATATATTATGTTTTCTTCCAAGTTTGGTCTGAAGTGACTGGTAAATCTTTGTCATGATGTTAAGTAGTTATCTATATTTATGTATTATTTTATAATTAAAAAAAAAAAGAAAATCTATATTGAAGTGGAGGAATTTTGAACATTATTGATTCGTTTGGATCACGCATGCAATTTGTATTTATTCCAATATAATAGATGTATCGAAATAAATTTTTGGTTGTCCCTTTTAATTATTATTTTCAAATGAAATGTGTGTTTGGATTATTTACATTTGAATAGTCATTTCAATTTGTGTTGGCGAGAGTTATATTGAAATAAAATACATTGAAAATATGTGATGTGATTGTAAAAATAAATTTAAAAAAAATAAATGAATAAATTATTTTTAGCTGATTTACTGTTCAAATAGAGTTATATTGAAATTAAGCTTGTGTTTGGTTCACTAGTTGGAGATGTAATTTTTAAATTGGAGTTGATTGATTTTTCAAAAACTAGTTATTAATTTTGTTGACTTTTCGGAAAAATAAAAAATAAAAAACAAAAACTGAAATGAAAAAGTCTAGTTTAATTGGAGTTAAACTTGGTCAAACAAAATAGAAATATATAATGTACTGAAATGCATATTTCATTATACTAAAATACTTTTAGTGTTAATACACTATACATATTGTAGTGGAATTTGGATGAAATTATCGATAGATTATAATTATAATCACATAATTTATTTATATACTTTTGTCGTGTATTATAAGTTAAAAGGGATAATTTTCTAATTATCTGATTCCTATACGGCGTGTCTCTTTTCATTGAATATCATAAAGATGCATTCCCATACTCTAGCTTTTTATCCAGCTCATAATTCTTCAAATCATTAGAAAGCCCTAACTTTTGGCCATGTATAATATATATATATATATGTATACATATATATATTGCTAAAGATGTATTTATATATGTTGAATACACAGGACCCCGCAGAGATACATGTATAGCTTTGAACAAGGAAAAAAAAAAAAAAGGCACTTAGCACTCATATATACACACACAGAGTGTATTATTATGAAGTATAATTATGAAGAATAACTCAAAGGGCCAAGGGGAAAAAGTAGAGAAAAAGAGAAGAAGTAATGAAATGAAGCAACTACTTATAATATATGAAAACTTTAGGCTGAAGCTGCAATTGTTAGCTATGATTAGTATGATTCTTTTAATGTTGGTTGTAAATCATGAGTAGTTAAGGAGACTTAAATATATATGCCCTCACAAAGTGTAGAATCTTTCATATTCTACAGCACCACCTAATTTCCTGTTAATACCCAGATGAAATAAGAACAATAATATTGACAAATTTTTGTTTAACATATATTTCAAATTGTTTATAGGACGGAACATTAGGAATTAGTGGTCCTAATTCTTTATATTAAAGTTAATAAAATCGTAAAGAAAGATAAATAAATAAATAAATAAGAACATTCAATATTTATAGTAATTTACACGTGAGAGTTATGTTAACTCTTAATAACTGTAGTGATTTACTACGCTAAAGAAGAAGTTAACAAAAAAATTAAAAATAAAAAAAGAATAAAAATCACACAACGTTGTATTAATTCAATATGATTCGCGTGTTATCTTTACGTCATGACAGTATTAGACTCCACAAACTCGATACATAAAAGGGGTTATAAGCATAGCAATACCATTTTGATTGAGTTACATGAACATTCATATGGTTTTATCACCATTTTTCTAAGTTGATCATTATTTGGAAAGTAAATTATTCGAAGTCTGCCTGAAAGAAATACTTTCAATTTATTTTTTCTGTTGAAGCTTAAACATTATTTCGAGATTGTTTGTTTTATTTAATTTTATGTACTAGTAGATTTAAATGCAATCTTAGTTTGTTCCTTACACTTGCGATCACAATGTCCTTTTCTTCAATATATATTTATGTGTGTGTGTGTGTATAGTATATATATATTTATATTTATATACATACTTTAGAAAACGCTCTACACATTCATTTATTCATACTTCAAATCCTCGCATGCCCTAGTCATCTACTATGGAATTATGTTTTGCAATATAGTATAGGTAGTTTTAAAACAATTTCTGAGCTCACGCTCAAGTAATGACCACAAGATTTTCAAAGATATAATTTCAATAATACGTTTCTTAAACAAAACAATATTCATTAACTATATATTAAAACAGAAAAAAAAAAAATCAGTATTAAGTTTCTTTAGTTTTATATGTTTCTTCTAGTTGCTATAAAGTACCATGCATGCCATCTTTTCTGAATGATATCGCCTAAACCTTTAATTTGCTTTTTGGGTGAATATAATATTGTATAATTTAATTTTGTAAATTTGGAGCACCTAAGCAAAATAAACTAATCTTGGATCTTATTTTATTAGTGTACCAAGATTAAAGAGATTAAACTAAATCTTTTAAATAATGCATTTTGTTCCAATTACTAATTACTCTTCTTTGTTTGGTGATTTGATCCATCTCAAACTAAAATGTATTTTCTTATTTTAATTTTTGTCTTTTTCTAAAAAAGTTTTTTTGTCTTTTCTAAAAAATCAACAAAAATTTTCAACTCAAACTTAAAATTTTCAAACTCAACTCATTTACCAAACAAACCTGAACTTATACAAGTTATGCTTTCTGCATAAAGAAAGTGATAGAATTTTATATACAGCAGCTGCATTGATCATAAACAATAAACTAATTTTGAGGTGTATATATATTTGTTTAACTTCATCGGGACGCCACAAATCACAATTTAACTCAATTTTAATTTTGTATTAAGGCGAAAATGCTTGTGAGCATGATGAAGCTATTTGAGTTGTTAATTACAACAGTTTAACTAAAGTAGATTCTCGTTCCTTTTTTATATTATCGTAATTAATTATTTGTGAATTGGTGATTAAATTTGTAGGGATCAATAAGATGGTTAAATAAATCGATTACCAACTTAGTTCTATGGTCATAATCATGAAGCTAACCAAAAAGTACTTTGTGAGAAAGCATATATATAAAAAGAACAACGACCTTGTAGTTGTAGGCCAAAAGTGAGTTTTATTAGGAAGATGTAGTTTTCTCAAGAACTTTCTCTACGTTCTTTTCTTTTTTTCTTATCATACTTTTACACAAAAACAATGTTAGTGTTTTTTTTTTTTTTTTTTTTAATAATCTTTTCCAAAAATTATTGAAATAGGCAGATCATGTCCGCAAAGAACGCCTCATTGTTTTCTTCCTCATGATGTAAAAAGTGCATTGATACAATACATATGATATAGATTGGAATTAAAAGAGGGAGAAAAAGTAGAAAGAAAAAAAAAAAAAAAAAAAGCAAAATGGGGCTAAGTAAGCAAAACCCAATTTAGTATTTGGCTCAAAAGAAAGAAAGAAAGAAAAGAAAAAGAAAATTGAGATAGAGGAGATGCATCTTATCTTCATGAAAGATGATGGGCAACCAAGAAGCATGACATGGACTTAGCAAGTAGAAGCACATGATTGTATGCACCATCTCATGATTTAGGCCACTTCTAGTCTTTAAATAAATAAATAAAATTTCATCAATTTGATTATTAATTACTACGTCTTTTCCTACCAATTTTATATATGTAACATACGAATTGACGTATATATATATATATATATATATATATTAATATTGTTTCGAAACATTGAAGGTCTATGAGTAGCATAATTCCCAAGAAAGAAATGTACATTGAAAAGGATAATATAACTTTACCATCGAGCATCAAATGAGCTGACAAGATAGTTCGTTCTCATAGTTCAAGATTTTAGTATAAAGGCAAAATGATTATCATACACCAAGCATAATTATATATTACGCTACCCTTGATCTTTATTGTCGTTTTCTTCATTCAGAGTTTTAAAAGTGAAAAAACATCATACTTGGCCGAAAGTTGCAAGAGAGTATATGTATTAGAGAATTTTAATGTGGATATTCATAGAGTTTCAAAACTACAATTCGTATCGATAGTGAAAAATAAAAAATCCTATTGTAAAAATTTTAAACATTTTGTTTGGCATTGTAGTTTAACTTTAACTTAACTGTATTTTTTCATATCAGTTTTTGTCTTTTTCTGAAAAATTAACAAAATTTATAACTAGTTTTTGAAAAATCAACCAATTCCAACTTAAAAATTTCATCTCCAACCAACAAACCGAATGCAAGTTAAGAAATCATAAACTTTTATATGTTGAAAGGAAAATTTGTAATGGATGGAGTTGTATATGGACCTAAGCATAATCCAGACGACCGGACTGATCAAACTTGAACTCCATAGATATTCACCACCCTTGTAATACGATAGTTTTGGAGATATTGACAAGCTTATAGAAATTATGTTAGGATTATATATAAATATATATAGGTATATCAACTTATATATATATATATATATATTCGCAATGCTTTTGCTTGGGGGGAACAAGATTTAAACAGTGTTTTTGCCAACAATTTTTGTTTTGTGAAAGTATTTTAGATGATCTTTTACACCCACTAATCATATTATCTTCTCCTACCGCTAACTTCTAAGAATTTAACCACTTTTTGCATAGAAATCTCAAGTCAAAAACCATGGTTTTTGGAACCAAGTGAGAATTGTGTATTTGTTACTAAGAAGGGTAATTTGGTGTTTTTTATTTTTTGCCTCTAAACTTTTCATGAATTGATAAATTGCCTCTTGGAATTTCTAAGTTTAATAAAATGTCCATTGATTTAATAAAGTGTTACAAAATGCTCTCAAAGCAGCGACGATTTTTAACATTTGGACCAACTAATTTCTTTAAATCTGTAAAGACAAGGCCTGGATTTCCGCTACTCGTCAAAGGCCAATAATTCTTAATTAGGTGTCGAAAAAGATTACCATCGGATAGGACTTAATCGCAAAAAAATTGAAAATGAGTCAATTTTTCGAAACTTCAAAGAGTAAGGCCCAATCTTCACTATACTTATGAGGGCAATTTCTGCTATTTGAAATAATATTATTGCGCGCGATCAAGTGAGCTCTTGTGAAGGGTAGGGATTGAAGTTATGAATGACAACACACCGTATATCATGTCACGAGCAAGAAGACATTTAATTTTAACAATCATCATCAATTTAGTTATGTTGTACAACACTTTATCCAATTTCGTTTAAAACCTCTACTCCAGTTGGAGTTTTCCAAATGGTTTTTTTTTTTTTTTGTCTTTTTGTCTTTTTGTCCAAAAATAAACCAATTTCACCATTCACATCTCCAATTATCTCTTTTTTATTTTAAAAAAACTTAAACTTTAAATGTCCATAATTTACTTATTTCAAATTGAAATAAGATGAAACATGATCTTCTTTTTAGATCACATTTCAAGTTTTTATATTATTTAACCATCAAAGTTTATCTTTAACAAAACGCATGTTTCAAATCAAAACAATTCCAAAAGTTCAACTCTAGTCGGTGTTTAATCGCTTAGAGAATAATACATTGAGGCTTCGTTTGGTTCATTAGTTGAGTTTAAAAATTTTAAATTTGAGTTGAAAATTTTTGTTGACTTTTTAGAAAAGACAAAAACTTTTTCAGAAAAAAATAAAATTTTTTTCAAAAAAAGATAAAAATTGAGATGCAAAAATATATTTTAGTTTGAAATAAGATAATAATCAAACAAGCCCTGAAATTTAAAGTTAAGAGAGGTCAAAAGCCCTAATAAGAAAGCACCAATAGTTTTGTTGTCAATTCACCAGGCCAGTTTCCCTCCAAAACTTTAGAAACATTCAAACATATGGTTCGGATCCGAACCTAGGAGACTCGGCTATTAGTTTTTAAATGTTTGTTTAGTCGGTTAGGGAGGAGAACGACAAATGTAGTAAAAGTGGGGCCCACAGAGTAGAGGGGTTTTGGTGGGGCCCAAAGAGCCATGCCTGCAGGCATGTGTTTCAGTTTAAGGGCAAAGGCTGCCGGCTGAAGCCCAATCTTTGTAACAAGTGGGCTCCACTTGGGCCCCACAAAAGACCCTCCCAAACAAATATGTTGATAAAAAGCTCTCCCTCTCACTCTCTAGTCTCAGCAAACTAAAAATGATCCATTCCAAAGCCATAATCATTTTTGTCTAACATTTAATATTAATAATGTTGTTTAAATTAAAATTTGGATTCATTTATTTTCTAATTTATTACATGTTATAAGACTATTTACTATATCAAATTTTTCGAAAGAAGATTATCCTCAAATTTAAATAAGATACAAACACCAATATCAAAAATAAAACAACTATGTGGTATAAGAGATACAACTTTTGACTAAGACCAATTCGATCAATAAAAATTGATAAAGCTCAGCAAATAGGGTATAAAACGAGACTTGATGAAGGGAAAGTTTTTGAGTTTCTCGACAATCTTATAATCGAACATGTAAAAAGTATTTACTATACCAATTTTGGTATGAAGTGTTTTTACAAGATTTATAATTACAGTATTTATATCCTTTTTTTTAATCAAAATTGTAATATTTATTTCAGTTGAATAAAAACACTGCAACTTATTAAAATAAATTTTGACCAATTAAGTTAGCTAATCCGTTTGAGGTACGTAATCAAACTTTTGTTTTTTTGTTTTTTGTTAGAGAAATTAAATCATATGGTAGTTCTTTCAAAAAAAAAATTTAAAAATAGATTAATTTTTTTTTTATTATAAGAAAAATGGTTGGTGACCGTTGAAATGTTGATTGGCCAATAAACAATGGAAATCAATTAATCAACAATTGATCGATAAAAACACAAATTGATATCGGTCCATCGGTGATTAACCATCTAACAAGTGGTCAATCACCTATTGATAATTTTTAATAAAATAACTTTTTTTTTAATTTAACAAAATTTGTGAGATTTATTAAAAATCCTTTAATATTGTTATTTTCACACATATCCCTATTTTTTAAAAGAGGAATAAATGTGGCACCTAACATTTGAAATTGTATAGATAATGATTAGAAAATTTAGGTTGCATGTCAAATTGGAGATATGAATCAAATATCCGGGGATGTTCCTCTTGAATATAACAAATCACATGTGTTTAGTGAAGTTGATGAAAGATTCCATTCTTTTGGATGAGGTGAGAGCCCCATCACCTCCAAATCAAGTAACTTCTCAAGTTTTAGACACAAGAAATTAAAATTTTTTTTCTTTTTTTTTTCTTTTTCCTTTTCTAGTTCTGATTTTAATATGTCCAACATTTGAGGGACAAAACTTTTTCGTAATGACTTTAAAACCCTAAAATGGTGTGGTGGTTTTGCAACTAATTTATCACATACGTAAAGTATTGAATAGCATGTGAATGGTTTGGCAATGTTGCACTTTAATTTTAAGTGAATACTCTTTTTCTTACGAGGTGATTGAATGGAAAATAAGCAATTTAAAATTTTTATGCATTCATTTTGTCCTCATCCTCGATAAGTATTATTATGTTAAAAAATTATAACGCAACATAATTAGAGGAAGAAGCGATAGTTTTAACGAATCAAAACCCAAGCCAAATCCGTGATTAAAGGGGAAAGCCCCAAAATGAAGAGGGACAAACTCAACTTCGATATCAAATTCTAAAAATATTCAGATATGCAGAATTCAGTATGACAAGGGCATTTTATGCCAAGTAAAACGGTAACTCAAAAATGGCTATCTTAACTCTCAAAACGACAAACAAACAAGTAGCCCTCAAAAGATTATAAACGACGAGCAAATTTAATCAGATTAAATAACAAAACAAACGATGATGTCCACTAACTAACAACTTGAAAAATGATCAAGTTATTAACCAACAATTGTCCTTAAGCTCCTGCATCAAATTAGCTCACTTTAAAACAATCAAAATCTGTAGTTGCAAATATAGTTTCATTTCACGTCGGATTTCACTGTAAGATAAAAATTGTTCAAAACCCCTTCTTATGTTCAATTTTTTAATCTTTTTTTAATCTTTTTTTTTTATTAGTTTATATTGGAAAAGTTGAAGACTTTACAACTTCTGTCCAAGAGTGCGTCATTGGCTTTGTGGATTAATTAAGCACTTTTAGCGAAGCCAATAGGTTAGATTAATACCAAATGGCTTGTTGTCAAGATTTAGGCCAGTCATTTTAATATCAAATGGACCCAAAATTTATCAAAGTCCTTTGAATTCTATATATAGTCCCATAAGTTCAATACATATATATATATATATATATATAATATTTATATTGAAGTCTTTCAGATTAGGCATGCTTGGCAAAAGTCACTTGTGTTTAGGGAGACAAAAGGCCCCATTTGCTGTCTTAGAATTCCAAGCAAACCCTTAAAGCTGTAGGCGAAAATTTTAATGCCAAATGACTTGTCAAATTATTATGTCCAGGCCCCTTTAACGTTATGCAAAATCAAGCATGCATGAAGAAAGAAGAAAATAAGAGAAATAAAATAAAATAATAAAAAAAAAAAAAAAAAGAAGAAGAAAGATAAACTTATCAAAACCAAGAGCTCATTCCAAAACGCTTTGTTGTTCTTCTTTAAGGGGGCAAAAGATTGTATCTATCAAGTTACAAGCACCATGTTTGTTTGTGATTATCATTATCAAGTTCCCCACACTTACAATGGCAAGGGCGAAGACATCCCTGATCGAGCGGGAGCTTCCATCCCTGTAAATTTTTTTTTTTTTTTTTTTTACCTCTAAAACTTTTAAACTTTTTTTTATTTTGATTTTTCCCCATTAAAAATTGATTTTCCTTGCACAAGTCCCATTATCATTTAGTGTACACCTCTACTGAAACAATAGGTTAGCTCCGCCAATGGTTATGGCCTGTTAGCTCCACCAAGCACAAGTTACGAGTGTCTTGGGCATATATGGTTGTCGCTGAATTAGACAACTCAACTCCCCTTTGCTTGAAGTCATGGTGGGCAGAGAAAAAAAGGGAAAAAAAGTTGATGAGGTGTTTGTCTTGTGGAAAGGAAAGGTGATTCCAACCTTTTAAAACCTGTCAAATAAAAACATATTTGCACTTTTCATCACTTCATTCATGAATGTGTGCTTTGGGAGAGAGAAATGTGGAGATAAGTTAAGGAATGGGATGATTCTTTGTTAGACGTGGTTGATTGATGATCAACATGATTTCAAAAATGAAGAATCCGAGTTTTCAGGGTTATATGTCATTTATTAGGAAAATTATGGCAGAGGTTGTGTTGAAAAAGTAGTCGATGGATCTTCGGTTGCTTCATGGAATCTCATGCAGACATCCATGGTTCGGGAAGGGAGTGGGAGGGTTTACAAACTCGGCCATCGAAACTTTTACGATAGAGCAAGACATTCTCAGTTCAATTGAACTTAATAAGATCATTCAAAATTTTAGTACCACGAAACAAGAGAGATCAAGCAAGTTATTCTTAACAATCATAAATCTTGCATGATTCGTTGTTGATAACCATACTTGATTATCAACACCATTGTACATCATATTTTGTTTACGGGGATTAAGAAAATTCGTTTTGAGTTTTTGAGATTTCAGATTGCTAGAGTTTAAATCCCTCACTGCATGGTAAAAATAAAGAAATAAATAACATTATTGAAGAGAGAGAAGCATGATTGGGTGATTGCTTGGACCAAAAGACCTCAGCTGCCTTTGACCGTAAAGATCCAGAAGTGCGGTTAAAAAAATTTCTTCTTCTTTGTATTGTACTATACGGACGTGGGTCGTGGGGGTACAGAAATATGCGAAAATCTAGGGTAACAAAAGAAAATGCGACTTCTTCTCACCCAAAAAAAAAAAAAAAAAAGAAGAAGAAGAAGAAGAAGAAGAAGCCACTTCCTCCACTCCACACCCACGTCTCAACCCACCTTTTTTTTTTTTTTTTTTTTTTAATATTTCTTCAATCATTTCAAGTTAAACAATTTATGGATTCATTAAACTCGTTACTCTCAACCAATTTTCTTGAAAGCCAAACAACAAAAAACACTACAACATTAACCTGACTGAGAAATGAGAGGAAGAACCATCACCTCTAAGGTTACAATCCCATTAGGGGAAGGGGAAACTCCATCACAAGATTTTCCGCACTCGTTTTTTGTTACCCTCACAATCTTTCAGCTAAAAATAAGGATCAAAATCCCCAAGTTACTTGCCAAGATCATGCAAAATCGACTTCACAGCCACAACAACCGTATTACCGTCAATGACCGCAATGTTCGTGAGCCGAAAAGAACCAGTCCCAGAAAGATTCTTGTCCGGAGGAAAGGGTTTTCAATCTTCACCAACGTCTTTGGCAACAAAAGGTCGTCAGTTTGCAAGATGCAAGCAAAGGTCATCGGTAAGAATGTGAAGAAAGATGGGGTCAGCTTTACCGAAGGCAGAAGCAACAAAACCGAGCACAGCTTTACCGAAGGCAGAAGCAACAAAACCGAGCATAACACAAACATTTGTGGTCGTCGTGACAAACATGTTTGTGTTGCAGATGGTAGGGTTTCTGGTGCCATAATGGTGGGCGGGAAGCAGCAAAGCTCGGGAAAATTGATCAGGGTTTCATCCAAAGTAGTTCTGACCCAAAGGAGGTCGATAAGGGTCAGGTCACTGAGTAAGGTGTTTTGTAAGGTAGGTTCGGAGCTCAAATGTATTAAAGCTACAAGGGAAGGAGAGAGTTTGGAGCTATGCAAGAAGAGGATTCTGATGGGAAGAAAATGCAAGCCATTAAACATCTCTGGTACTCTTCTGTATGACAAAAATGGCATTTTGATACCTGAGGTTCTTCCTTGAATAGACAATTTTATGACGCAACTATTTTTTGGGGTCTTTTTTTTTTTTTTTTTTTTTTAATTTTAAATTGTTCTCATGTTTTTGTCTTTCCTATTGTATTAAGCCATCTTCTCTGGTTTTCTGTGTTATTCGGACAAATTTGTAACTGCAACCACATAAAGATTCATTAAGAACACAATTACAGCCAGAAAGCTAGTTAATTTGCCATATTAATGGAGTAAAGTGTCTGGTAAAACTACCACTGAAGGAGCATTTATGATTCAAGAAATACACAGAGCTTAAAGTGAGAAAAATGCAACACCTGAACATGATCATGCACTGCCACTGTCACCAGGCGGATATATGTACCGAAATATATGCTTCATCAACGAGTCCAGACACCTTCGAAATAGTAGACAGGCACTCGAGCTAAACCTTCAGGGGCTTCAAACCCAGAGATGCCCGGAGCCTGTTGGCTTCAGCAATTTCTGGATCTGGATGGTCCGTTCCATCATCCTTCTTCTCCTTCTTTTCTTTCTTTTTCTTCGGCTCTTCCCGAGCGCCATTGTCCTCGGGTCCATCCCGTCTTCTGGGGCTGACGCTACTGCGGGCATGTCTCTTGCGGTGATCCCCACCATCCCGATCCCTGCGATCCCTACTCCTGCTTCGGCTCCTTGAAGGACTCCGACGGCGACGGTCCCTGTCCCTCCTCTCCCGATCTCTACCTTCCCAGTCCCGTTCCCGATCCCTATCACGACCATAATCCTTTTCATCTCTGAGACGATAACGATCTCGGTCTCTCTCCCTGTCCCTGTCTCTATCACGGTCCTTATCCTTATCTCTGTCACGGTCCCTGTCTCTGTCTCTCCCACGTCCACGTTCTCTGTCATAGTCTCTATCATAATCTCGATCCCTGTCAAAAGAAGTCCAGGGGAATGACGTTTCAGTTACCAGATCACCTTGATCCATTTTTCAACAGGATTATACACATTTTTCTTTCCGATACAATGAAAATACATAACATCTGAATATTACATCGAGAAGAGGAACAAATTCATCTATACAATATAGGGAAGAGGTTGTCATGGGATATGCAACGCCAATCCAGAAGTGCAAAGTGCAAACAGACGATAGTTCAACAGTGAGAAGAAGCCAGAAAAAAGTTAAAGTTGAAAAGTATATCAATCATATTAAACAAACATATGGCAATAAATAAGTGAGCATGATTAATGATGAGCCCGCAAATTGCAAAACCATTGAAAGAAAGATTTTATGATCCATCATACTTCTCGCTGTACACTGTCAGTACAGAGAAACCTGGCAGGATCATAGACATTACTATAGGAAGCAATAGTACGCCACAGATGGCTAAAATGCCAACGTGGAAACATGAATGATTAATTTAATATACTAGTGTGAACTAGTCTGAACATTATAAAAACCGACAAGCAGCTTCCAGAATTCATAACCTAAACCTTCACATTACATTCGAAACGAACAAAAAGTATGGTTCTCTCTCAAAAATGACAAAATCTATTCGCTTACTTAAAGGGCTAACGCAAGACCCCAGAGCATATAAAGTAGAAATCTTAACACACGAACTAATATTTAAAACACTTAAATCTTCCAGTAAGTAATATCATCAAGAAGAATTAGGGAAAGACTTGTACCTGTATCTGTGACTGTCATGTCTTCTATCCCTGTCTCTGTCTCTGTCTCTGTCTCTATCTCTCACAGGGCTCCGACCCCGATAGTAATCCTGCCCAAAATATAATCATTAACAGTTAGATTCAAGAACATCCAAAGAATCATAAACACCCAATTCAATGGCAGTTCTAGCTGGTAACTACTCGTGCAACCAAAATAAGAAAATATATATATATATATATATGAAAAAAGAAAAAGAAAAAGAAAGACAAGTAGACCTTTTCTTGGGCATCATCTTCTAGACCATCATCAAGTTGCTCAGCGTCGTCTTTGTCTTCCTCCTCCTCAAAGTCGTCCTCAAGAGCACTCTTTCTAGGTTCCAGTGTACCATTTGACTCAAGAGTCCATCTGAATTTAAAAAAAAAAAAAAAAAAAAAAAAAAAAAAAAAAAAAAAAAAAAACCAACTTGAGAAAACTAATTTATGAGCTCAAAAATAAAATCTTGCAGCAAAAGGACACACAAACAAATCTTTCAACAAAAAAAATATCTAAGATAAATTCAAATTAGAAGGGAATACCTTTTCTTAATGCGCGGCAAGGCAATATCACAAGAATAATCCTTCGTCAAAAGCTCGTCAATGACCTCATCCACATGAGTCAACGAAAAATCTGAAACATCGTAGCAAAAAAGAAATCAAAATCGAACATAATTAAGAACACTAAAGTTTTTTTTAAAAAAAGTAATTACGGAAAAATAATCCTACTTCCATCGGCTAATTTTTGTCTAATCTTCCGATAATCATTGTAGAGCGGCTCTAGGTATTGGTAGACATCGGTATCCGATCCCGTGAGCCGCAAATAAAACGCGCCGAGAACTCGCACGTACCTGAAACGAAACGAAACAAACAAAAAGGAAAAGGGAAAAAATTGAGAAAAATTTCCAGATTTCATGAACAAGAATGAGAAAGAGAAAAGAAAGCTAGGGTTTTGAAATTGGTATGGATTACGGACTTGTAGTCGTCGTTCTTGATGAACTCGATGACGATGTCCTTCTCGGGTTGGATCTGGAGCATCTTCATGACGAGGCACATAAAGGGGGTGGGCTTGCGGTTGCCGCCGAAGGTGCCGCCTACGTGGTCAAGCTCCATGGCCTTGTCGACGAGGGTCTCGGCGGTGAGGCCGAAGCACTGCTCCTTCCAGTAGGTGTTCTGGTAGATCTTCGACCGGACGATCTTCTCCACCAGGTTCTGAGGGTTCGTCCCTCGTATGCTCTTCGCTGATGGGTCCGTACGGTTCGCCATTGACGCCAACTTTCAGAGACACAGAATCCTAGCCCTAAATAGGGTAAGGTCCTGGGGAGGAGAGAGAGATGGCGGGGAGTATATATATATATATATGCTTGATTTTTTTTTCCCCTCCTTCTACGACAATCAAACCTTTGTTTTAGATGCGAAAACGACAATCTTTTTTTTCTGCTATGAAACGACAATTGATTATATTGATTAAGAGGGGTTTTTTCTATAAAATAAAAAATAAAAATAAAAATAAAAGTCAAAGTCCCACACACGCGCTCTGATCCTAAATTCGAATTCGAACACTGAATTACACACTCATACACTTTAACACCCAACCACTGAAGCTAACCTTGAGATTGATTTTACATAAAAATTTTATTTTTTTAATATATTGTTCTACTTTTCAAAAACTACAAATATGTTTTTTGAATTTAAAGAAATTTGTTTCAATTTCAGACCTCGTTTGATTTATCAGTTTGAATTGAAAATTTTAAATTTCAATAGTAATTTTTGTTGACTTTTTAGAAAAAACAAAAAAATTTTTCAAAAAAAGACAAAAACTGAGATAAAAAGTTTGAGTTAAAATGACGAACCAAACGAAGGCTCATTCTTGTCGAGAAAACATCTTCATTTTTTTTTTTTGCTTGCAATAATTCTTGTTTATGTTGTACATTGGAGCAAATTGAATCAATTCCCGCGAAGAAATAATATTAGAGAAAAAAAGATCTAGGGAAGTTTATTTACGTTTACTTCCAACTTTGATGAATTCTTTTCGAGAAATAAAATATAGAACATAAAAAATAAAAAACTTCAATGCTTTCTTTAGTTACTTTTTATTTTTAAAAAAATATTTCCCAAATTAATAAATTATTCATTTCTTCTTAGGAAGTTATTACCATTAGATAATAAGTCTAAAAAATATGACAAGCTCAACTGCTCAAGATACAAGAGGAAAAAAAAAATAACGTGCACCTCAATGAAACCAGGAGTAATTTTGTAATCTAACTTTGTTCCAGAACTAGTCTTAACAGGTATATCATTAAATGAGACAATATAGTAAATTTGCTTTTAAAAATTTCAGTAATTGTCTAAAGCCATATTCACACGTCTCTGATTTCTCCAATAACATGCACAAGCATAACAACAATTTAAAATTGAAAGCTTGTTTGGAAATAAGTCCATTTTAATCTAAACTTTACTTTTTTCATCATTGTTTTTGTTTTTTTCTAAAAAAATTTTGTCTTTTCTAAAAAATTACTATTGAAACTTAAAAATTTTAAACTAAACTCATTTACCAAACGCCCCATATAAGAGGTACAAATATATTTATATATATATGTATACAAACTTCCTTTGAAATATACCCAAAAAACAAAAAACAAAAAACAAAAAACAAAACGAAAGAAAAATTGTTAAATTAGAAAAGTAAATAGGGGCCATGTAATTTCACGATTAAACTTGTATCTTCATGGTAAGAAGTCGACCGTGTGTTATAGTAGTTGATAGACTAAGGCTAATAGAAACGAACGAAATACATGCATTTTTTTTTTTATCACCAATGAATCAATACATACAGAAATGCCCTTCAGGAGACGGATTTAACTAAAATTAGAAAATATTCATCTGTGAGTTTTTGACTACAACAAATCAAGTGGGGAACAATGTTATCTCTAACTCCGTTACCACTTAGTGTCCCAAACTTTTTACCTTCTTGGTAAAAAAATAGAAGGACAAAAAGGGCAACCGAGAACCTAAAATCTCTACACTGGATAAAAATACAGCACGACTGTACCATCAAACTGAAAAGGAGATCTTATCTTTGCATCTGATCGGGTGTGTGGTTGCTCGTGGTAGACGAAGATCCTGTCCTACCGCTCAGTATTCCATTATCGACAGGCGGAGTAGTCCCCCACTTGCCCTCAGCCTCCGTGGGCTCGATCACTTTAACAGAACCATCTGTCAGCCCAACAGCAAATTGGTTGGCCTCGTGCGGATGTGCTGCGACAACGAGCGGGTAAACAGCTTGGCTTCTACAAATAGTAGATTGGATGACAAGTCAGAGAGACAGAGAAACAAATACAATATTTTAAGGATTGCGAGTTCATAATCAAACTCAGGACAAAAAGGGGAAAAGAGGAGGAAAAAAATCCTATATGTTGATACATGCGTGACTTCGTAATTTGTAAATTACGGGTCAGCAAGAGCTACTGATATATGACAAAACTGATTAACCGTTGAGGAAATGCTTATTAATGCAAATACAAAATCACGTCCAAATAAAGTGTGAAGATGTGAGACGCTACAACATTGCACACTTCCAGATTAATTTTACAATTACTGCAGAAAAAATGGGTTTGAGCGTGTGCCGTGAGATCACAACTTACCCATTCAAGATTGCCTGGGAAAAGTACGCTGATGGTGCAATACGGCACCTTAGTCTCAAGCTATCAGGATCAAATACCCCGATGTTACCATCACAGAACGTAGCATAAATAAGTAGACTGTTGCAAGAGAATGCTGCATAAGATATGGGGGCAGAAATTCCATCCTGTGGGAGCCACTGAGATTAAAGAACGGTGACTATTAGTAAAAGACAATTTACCATTTACACAGAGACATCAAAGTAAATCTTGTACCTGTCGGATGCGTTCCATCTTTGCAGCGTCATATATTGCTAGTTGAGTCTCATGAACTACCAGCAAACGAATTTGGTCTGAATGGAATTGAACTCGAGTTTCCCCTACAGGCGCCTTTCCAGCAGGTACCTGTATTGCAACTGATTTCCTCTTCTCCCATGTATCAATGCTCCACACGCAAAGCTGCAGAGAGTACTTAAGTGTGAGTCATCAAAACGGAAAAAGCACTATTTTCATTGAACATGCTTATGGACAAGCGAGGCCTTATACATAACATAATAAAAGCCTACATTAGAACGTTCACCTAACAATGAAAAGAAAATATAAAGGATGCCACTTACTTGAGCATCAGCACCCGATGAAACTAGAATGTTGAGATTAGTTGAGAAGGCTAAGCCAGTAATACGCTTCTGGTGACCCTTCAATTTTGATTTCACCTGAAGAATGGACAAAAGACGTTTATTTTATCTGTCGCTATTCACAGAATGAATCTTTAACGAAAAAAGGAAACAAAAGGAGACCGAATTATTTCGAGTGATACCTCATCCACCCTGACATTGTAAATGTGGATTGTTGAATCCTCCATTCCTATGGCTATTATGTTATTATCCTGAGGATGGAATGCTAGGAACGTGGAAGCGGGTGGAGGTGGCATAAAGGTTGTCATAACCTACATCAAACAAACATCGTAACGAACATTAAAACCAATTCCAAATTCAACAAATATATACTGCATGCATTAACAAATATCGTAAGTTCGTAACCAAGATTAAAACCAATTCCAAATTCAACAAAATATATAGTGCATGCATTTGAGAGCATACCTTGAATGTCATCATGTTAAACAATGAAACTTTTCCACCACAAGCCGACATTACATATGAATCGTTCTTTGAGAGAGCAATGCAAGGGACTGCTTCTTCAAGGTTGACACCTGAGACATCATTGGTCATAAGAAGACCACTGTTTGGTTGCCAGTGCTGAGGAACAACACTAGCAGTGGCCTTTAAAACTCACCAAGTTCAGAATATTGCATTCACAAAGCTAGAAAGTGGTAATAAACAGATAATTGAGCTCTCTTATGGCTTAGCTGTTACCTTTCCTCCCGGATTTTGTTCATTGCGGGTCCACTTCCAAAGCTTCTGAACACCATTCGACCCAAGAGCCAAAACACCAACACCGGAATTTGTATATAGAAGTCGGACAACCTAAAAGAGATCTAAAAGTTCAAGTGCTGTATAGCAAATAAGTTCTAAAATAACACACGGTCATCAGATAGTTGGCACACCTTGCTGGAAGTATCTGTGCTGTCAGGCATGGTAACCAACCGGCACTGGACAGGATCCAGAATTTCAGTCAACTGCCAGGGTTTGGCTTTATCAATTACATCATCTACGGTTCTTGGTTTCTCCACCCCTCTAACCATAGGATCAACTCCATTCTAGAACATAAACACAAAATGACAAAATCATTACAATGCTAGCAGAGAACATAGTCGACTAGATGAAGTAAAATCTAATTCCGGGAAATATATCACAAACAGGGTCTCATCAATTGGCTCAAACTAAATCCTTTGACATATCAATGAGCTTTCTTCATGAGGATGTATATATTTTCCAAAAAGATAAATTAGATTAAGGTAACGTACAATAATCGGAGTAGGCCTAACAGGGGAACTCCTTTCCACTTTACAGTTGACTGGACCAACATGTGTAATAGCAGATGAGCCGGAGACCTGACAGACAAAATGAGCAAGTCAATATACAAATCAAAAATAGATTTACAGAGGAAAAACTAACCCAAGTAAAAAGAATAAATAATACCTTTAGGGCACCGGAATCCATGGAAGATCTCAACCCTTCAAAAGATGTCGAGTCAATAGCTTTCAGAGTTTTGAGGCCAACAGCATTTGCAAGGATTTTAAACCCGCTATCTGCTGTAGTAACAGCAAGAAGATTCCCTTCCTTATTGAATCTTAAGCGAGGGAAACTCTGAAGAATTCAATATAACAATGTAAGGATCTAACTTAATAAATAAGGGGTTTCTCAAAGCTAAGAAACAATCATCCGGATACACACCGGAAGTCCACCATCAGCTTCTGTGCTATCGAGAATGGAAACATTATCCATATCCCAAAACTTTATACGGCCATCTTCACCTGCAGCTAAAAAGTGATTTTGCGTAGTGTCAAACTGCACAACACCTGCTGACAACTTCTTTCTAAACCCATTGTATGTTCTTTTTATTGCTCCTTCACTTTCATTCCACTCCACTAGAAAAGAGTCTCCATCTTTACTTGTTCCACAAGAGAACAATCTAGAAACCAAATAAACAGCAAGAAAATATGAACATTTTTGCAATAATGTCAAATGACATCATTATAAGGATGGTTTTGGGGGGGAAAAAAAATCTTAGATGTCACAAGAACATATAAGAAAAAACCAGGAGAAGACGTTAAACTAAACAAGTAAAAAGAAGTTAAATAACATTTTAAAAAATTAAAAAATTAAAAAAAAAAAAAAAAGGACGGCTGGTTTGGCAATGATCAAGTTTGAGAATTCACTTCCTTACCTACTTCCATCAGCACTGTAAAGCATTGTAGTACACCAACGCCCAGGAGCATCATAGTCAACTCGGGAACCCATATTGTCATATAACCAAGCCTTTATTTTCCCGTCAATTGCAGTAGAAAATATGAACTGCAAAGAATTTCAGACATAGATTTATAATATAATCAGCATAAAGCTTCCATTCCAATGTCAGCGACTGCTATAGTTTCACTGCCATGATGGTAACTAATGCAATATAAGTAGAAGACTGGCAGCAAACCAGCATTCATGGGGAAAAAGAGTACCATAAGTATTAATGAACAAAAGAACCTTTCCCCAAGGATAAGATACCTGAATGTTCTCCTTGTGATGAGGACAGATCGAGTATACTGGAGCCTCATGACCTTCAAAGGTAAATAGCTTCCGTCCAGTTAAATCCCACACCTGTTTCACTTCATTTAGTTAAGTCGAACATCATATATAATGTCGATCTTGTAAATAATTTTATAGTCTTACTTTTATTAGTTTATCATCCCCGCAGGTTACAACACACAGTTGTTTATTTGGATGAGCAAAAGCCAAGTCATTCACACCACCAGCATGAGCATCAATCTACACAGACGGAGTACCCAAAATCAAACAGCGTTAAAAATTCAGACTACCAAGAGAACAGATATACCATGATCATAGAAGCTCACCTCTAAATGATGGCGCATATCATTTGGTCCAGAATATGCATACAATTGTATCAAGTGTTTGGTAAATGCAACTCCTGTAGCAAGAAAGAGTAAGGCGTGTATATATAGTCAATATCATTCATTCATTTCCTCTACGTGTACTTACCCAGAAAATTTCCATCTTGACTCCACATGACACGACTGACAGATATGGGTGCATCTTTAATTGCAGCAGCCTGTATAAAGTCTAAACTGTAAGACTCCAGTCCAACATGTTTACTTCAAAATGATACGCATACGCAAATACAAGTAATCAACAAAACTACTAACAATGCAGTGCTTCGCCTCATATAATGATGAGCGCTACTTAACATTTCAAAGTAGGACATCAAGAAATGACAACCAGGCCAAGACGGGCACAAAAGAAAAAGGTGTAACAAGTAAAGATGAAAGACCTGAAAAGCCAATGAGCAGACAGAAATATCCCAGATCTTGAATGGCTTTACAACCAGTTTCTCTCGCACTCCAAGTTCCCATAGACTTATTTCTCCATTATGACAACCGACTGCTCAGTAGGAATACAAGTTAGAATGATAGTTTTCTTTTATGGGGATACAAGTTGTAAATAAACAAATTGCCATTTTAGCACGGCAAAAAATAAAACAAAAAAAAAATATCTCCATTTTCTCAAACAAGATGACAGAAAAGCATACCCAGGAGCAGTGTATGGTGAGAAGGACTAAAATCCATGCTTGTGACATTAGATCCTTGATGAAAAGAACAAGCAACGTTTCTGGGCAGCTCATCCAGGGACCAAGAAGCCTGCTGTCGAGATGTATGATATGTAACCTAAACATTAAGCAGCAAGTAGCATGTCAGCATCAGTTATCATTGCAAACATATAGCTAACTGAGCAAATGCAAGACATGAAGGAGTATTAGTAAAAACAGCAGATCTAAAGAAGATATTCCGTGTCACCTCCTCAACTGATTGAGCCGGACGCAGTCGTTTCATTAGTTGTTCATGGTCAGAACTCTGATAGTCAACCATACCTGGAGCGGCTGGAGGAGTTCTTGGGCGTTTCAAGATAGAAACTAACAAAAAGAGAGTAAATAGGGTTGGAACATGCATATGTGCCAAGAATATTACCATTGATAGCAAATCTAAACTCGTGTTGTAACCTTGATTCTGTGGAACAGGGATGGATGATGCAGTAACAACAGCAGCTTGGACAGATGAAGAGGCAGACGCATTGGCCATCCAACCAGCTAATGGATTAGTATTAGCTGAAGCCGCAGCAGCTGGAAAGGGCTACGCACAAAAAATAATGTTTCATTGGTCCACATGTTTACATATCCTCAAGAAATATAAAAAGTGAAAAATATATCCAAACTTGAGAGATTCAAGATGGGCTTACTCCATGAGCTCCAAGTGAGGTATAAGGAGCAGGTTTTGCAACTGCAGCAACAGGAAGATTGACAGGTGCGGGAGCAAGGGGGCCATTAGCAGGCGTACAGGTATGATCTTGGAATAACGTCTTAATGTCTGGGTTTGGCCTGGGATTCTTGCATAATTGATGCTGCCAGTTCAAACTGCATGCACAAAGTAGTCAAACGTCAGAGATGACAGGAGCATGGGATTAAAATACTAATCAAACAATAGACTAGACCACTAGCTGATCTTATTAAACGCCCCTGTAGCTTGTCACAACGAATTGCCATGCAAAATTACTATAGAAAAACCACCTAAAAAAGATCAGGAAACTTTTACTTAGCCACTTTATCAAGCATACCTTTGATTGATAAGAGTCCGCAATCTTGATGCCTTCAGATGCGGGAAAGCAAGCTTATCACGGAAAAGTGGATTTGCTTCTATGAGTTTTTTAAGCTCTATCAACATAATGCTGCGAGCTGTTTTGGTGTCACCATACTTAGACAACTGTTCATTTTCCCTGGCATTAGTTGCAGAAAAAGAAAATTAGCTAAAGCAAATATCCATAAAGTGTGGGAGTTTCTTGAACTACAAATCAGTGACACGAAACAGTCTTTTATAAATAATAAATTCCAACTTTACACTATTTTATGGAGCAATACTTTCTCATGAGCTAAACAGATTGCACAGTTAAGCAGTTTGTCCCTGCTCTGTTTATCAGTACCAACAACCCAAAAAATATATCTACTCTAACAATTCAAAACAGAATTTACCTGAAATTGCCAAGGGTCAAAAGCTGAGTAATTTCCTTGTAGAGATCCTCGTTAAATGTCGAGAACACCTTCAAATCGTGAACTAATATATCAACGGCCTTTGCCTTGTCTTGCCTATTAAAATTAAACATGGGATTAAAATCTTCCACAACAAGAAAAAAGCAGCCGGAGCTTTACAACTGAAGTTGACTAATTAATACCGGTCGAGCGCTTCAAGGTATTTCTGCTTCCTTATTTCAAAAAATATCTTCATTGAGTATCTGTTATCATCAACTTTGGTAAATCCTGATAGATACTTCTCAACTTCATCCCATTCTCCAGCCTGAACTTTCTCCTCAAAGTACTTCATGTTGAAGTAAAAACCTGATTCCTTCTCAAGTCTACAAAATAAAATTGTTCCCTTAAAAATATAAGTAAAAAAATCATAACACCAACAAAATTAAAGCTTAATCACGTCAGTCGTCATAGTAATAGTACTGCATCAAGAAAACCGCAAGTAAAATAAAAGGCTACTAAAATTAATTAAAATTTCCCCTTCGCTCTATTCTGTTACAATGTTTATCCTTTCAGTATCTTTTTCCATCTTACAAACAACCAAAAAAAAAAAAAATTTCCCTTCAAAAGTGGGAATAAAAACACAGAAAACAAGCATACTGTTGAAATTTTCATTATCCAGATGCCAAGAAAACAAAACCCCACCATTTAACTAAGCTGAATTCCCAAGTCTGCTCAAGAAAAATGTTCCTACTCTTTTTTAACAATTTCACATATAAGAAATGTAAGAAACTAATTTTGAAAAAACAAAAAATCAAACAAACGTGTAAGAAACATGTAATTTTTATTCCTTTATCCAAAAACTAAATGCAAGAACCGTAATCCAAACCGTCAATAAAACAATTTTTTCAACCAAAATAATTTTTCCGTACTATGAAATAAACAATTTTTTTCCCAGCAAAATATAAACATGTAAGATAAGTCTGAGTTTAACATAAACAAATACCTTCAATTAAAAAAAAAAAAAGAATCTACTTTAATTTCAACTAAAAAACAAATTAAACTCAAAATAAATTAAACCTCGTAATTATCTCTTTCTAGAACCGACGAGACAAACTGAAACTGAAACCGAACCGGCCAAATAGCTCAAATTCCTCGGGAAAAATGGAAATAGTAATCATATTAATCCATCAAAAACCTCATATTCACCAAAAATTCCTTTTCCTCCAACACAAACAAGCCCAAAACACTCAGACAAACATACAAACATACATATACCAGAGAAAGAGAGAGAGAGTTTTACTTGTGTACGGATTCCTTAAACTTCTCCTCATCGAGGAATTGGAGTATGAGAAACACGAGTTCTCTGCTCAAAGACGTCATTTTCGCGACTCAAATCTCAAAAACAGAAACAAAGGCAGAAGAATCCCAAACCGCAAAGAAGAAATGGAAAGATAAAACCGACGGGGAATTCGAAAAACGAAGGAAAAAACACACGAACACAAAACCGCAACGAATCAGGCCAAAATTAGCCCCAGCTCGCACACTCCATCTCAAATCTGAGCTCGGAACAACATCAAATTCTGCAAATCTCCACGATTCCTAAGGATTATATAGCTCAGAGTTCGAGGATTTCTAGGGTTTGAAAGGCTGCGAGAAGAGAGAGAAAGAGAGAGGGGAGAGAGAGACTTGGTCTCGCTATCTTCGATGCATTGGTACAGGGTGGGTTCTTTCTTTCTTTTTCTACTGACCTATCAGTGATAAGTCGCAGTACCTTTCTGATAAGTACGATAAATTATCGATCTGACAACTGTCTTATCGATGAGTGAAATGATAGGAAAGGTGATAAGAGAGTTTTGCGGATTCGAAACCACTAATTCAAATCTAGTGAATATTCGCCACACACGTCCAGTCGTCCCCACCTCCCACACGCACCTATTCCTTTTTGTACTGTCTCTTTCTCAAGTTTCTTCGAGTCACTTTGGAAAAAAAAAAAAAAAAAGAACAATTTCTCGCGCGAAATTAATGGAAGTTTTAACGCGGTTTTCGCGTGACGAAGATGTTCTGCTCTGGGGGGCGACTTGTTGGGGATGAGGTTTTGCTTTGCACGCGCTGCGTTTATTGTGTGGGACACGAATTTTGTCTCTGTTTGTCAGAGAAGTGACGTGGAATTCTATTGGTGAGACTGATAGACTGTGTCGTAATATGGGTCCATTTATTTATAAAAAAAAATAAGGACTTTGTTTGACAAAAAATTCATTTCAAGTTAAATTTTACTTTTTTCGTTATGATTTTTGTTTTTTTCTGAAAAATTTTTTGTCTTTTCTTAAAAAATTTTTTGTCTTTTCTGAAAAATTACTATTAAAACTTAAAAATCTTAAACTAAACTCATACACCAAACACCCCCTAAATAAATCATTTTTTAAGTCTCATGTTTTCACAAATTAATAAGGGTGAGTTTGGTTGGTTAGTTTGAGTTGAAATATTTTAGTTGTAATTGTAAATTTTTTTGAATTTTCAGAAAAGACAAAAAATTTTTTGGAAAAAAGACAAAAACTTTTTAGGAAAAAGATAAAAAAAAGTTTGAAATAAGTTTAGATTGGACCGGTTGCCAAACTCCCCCTAAAAGTTGCATCTCCCACCCATACACAGGTAGATGGGCTAGAAAGGAGATAAAAAAGTTTTTGTTAGTCATTTTTTCTTTGTTTAGTCGGGTTCGATTCTCATTGTCTTTTTTTAGGATCTGTTTGGTAAAACACTTTGAGTTAAAATTTTTAAATTTGAGTTGATTAATTTTTTAAAAACTAGTTATAATTTTTATTGATTTTTTATAAAAAGACAAAAATTAAGATGAAAAATTTGAGTTTAAACTCATTCACCAAACAAGACATTAGATCCCATTTCAGCTTTGGTTGTTTAAAACTTAGTTTGGCAATGGCAGTATAGGCCCTGAGTACGATTAAGAAAAACTAATATTTATGACCTATCTCTATCATATCTAAAGAAGTATTCTTATCCGTGAAATTGAATATCCTGAAAATAATATGGTCATCCCCAAATCTTTTTTTTTCTACCCAAAAAAAAGTGTCTCGTGTTAATATTTTTTAGGGATTTTTTTTAATCTAAGTTGGTTAAATTATTAGACCATTAAATTTGATTTGAAAATACAATTGATTAACTTAATAGTATAAATAGAGTTTTATTTATATATAAAACACAAAATCTACAAAATTAAGAAAAAAAATTATAAAGCAAATAAGTTTTTCCCCGACTTAAAAAGTTATTTTTTGAAAACATTTAGATGATTTGTCAAAAGTGTTTATCTTGTTGAGAAAATTGGATCCCAAAACCATCCCAGGAATCGAACAACAAAAATATCAACAATTAACATAGAAATAAATGAAAAAAATAATCACAATCACTACAACACAAGAATTGACGTGGAAAACTCCAAAACAGAAGAAAAAACCACGGCTCTCAAAAAGAAATCCACTATGTGAAAATTTTCTACAATCACACAAACTTTTTGCTCTCACTCCCATGACCACCCTAATACACTTACACTTACACTCAACCTAAGCATACATCAACTCACACTCTTCAACACTCTAAAATACGAGAAACAAAAATAGAATTTCAATAGAGTCAAAATACAATATTTAAGTGCTTTTGAATCGGGCAATTAGAAAATAAACCTTTCGGTTTCTTATATTGCCTTTAGAATCCCTTAACTATTAATTCCTTTTTAATGCAAGACAAAGCTCTCCTTTTATTTTTGCCAAAATCCTAACAATCTCCATCTTGGCTAAATAAATAAACCTTGGCTACAACTACTATCTTTATCGACGGTCATAATTCTCAATACAAAAAACTATAATACTTCACCACAATAATACACCACTTAGAATTGACTATTTTTAAGAATTTCACTTCAACACATGTCAAAAACCCTTGCTGAAAAGTTACAGTGCAACTTTCACGTTTGGCTTTCCCGAAAGTTCATCAGCCATCGACATTAATTCCACACCACACCTTGCATCAACATCAAACTAATACTCGTGTGCAAACTTGTGGATTTGCTAGCAGCAACACATTCTCTTCCATGGCAAAGCGGACATAAATTTGTAAATGGTTAGTGCTGGTTTTGATGTTAGAGGATTAGTGTTGTGTTGATTAGGATGATTTTTTTAAAAAAATTTCTTTTCAAGGTTAGAATGGAAAATTCATGTAATTACTGTGGCTTTCCGTTTAATGACTAACCGACATTACTTGGCCCCTTTTTACACCTTCTTTACAAGTTTAGGACCTTTCAATTAAAAAATTTAAAAAAAAAAAAGTTCAGGAATCAATCGACAAATTTATAAAAAGTTTGGGAACTATTATAATAATTTAAAAATATAATTCATTTTCAATTTACATTTAAATAAAATACATATTTCAATTTCCTAAAAAAAATACATATTTCAATTCAAATTTACAAAATTTAAACTCCAATCATTATTTCAAATCAGCCTTTTAAAACTTAAACCTTATGAATTTGATGGCGTGGTGAGCACTTGATCTTTAACTAGTTCAAATTCTAAAGTGGGATTTTCACTAGATTCCAGCAAACACGTGCTTTCTTTAGTGCACCTTCCCAGTAACATCCTAAAAGCAAGAAATTCGAATAATGATACTTTTTATACAAGTGAAAGTAGGAGAAGGAAAAAAAAAAAAAAAAAAAAAAGGCACTCAGAGGTGAGATCTTTTGGAGTTTTGGGAACTTTTGAGCTTGATAGAATCTGTTAAAAAAACAAAAAAAAACAAAAAAAACAAACAATCAACTTTGACAATTCAAAAATATTCCAAACACCCATTTAATGGAGTTTTTGTTTGTTTATTTTGGGTAAAACTCCGATAAATTTTGTCTTATATACCCTATTAATAGAGCTTATTTTTAAGCTATTTAGATATAATCAAACTGTTGAAATATTATTTATGTGCGGTAATTATTATATATTTTACATTATAATAGTATTTGAATAATAAATTAAAAATAAAAAAAATTCACCGGCGGTGGAAGGTTGGAGGGAGGGGGGAGGGGAGGTTTCTGTCGCTGGGGTAAAAAAGGAAAGAAGGAGTAGATTGGTCGGCTTCGGGGGAGGGGGGGCCGCCTGGGCTGGTCGATGGGCAGAACTAGGCTGGTCTGCGTCGGAGGGAGCAAGGGTTCTCTAGGTCCATGGTGGCATAGGGTGGGCTCGCCGGAGGAGGTTCGGCGGTTGGGGGAAGCAAATAAAATTTGGGTTTGGAGATTTCGTGGGTTTGACAAAAATTCTGATCTGGGTTAATTTTTTTATTAGTTTTTTTTTAATGTGATTTTACTTTATTAACCTTGTAATTATCACAAATTCATCTCATTTTTAACTTCTGTTAGGGTAAAAGGATTATTTTGCACTTATTTTAAGAGATTAGAGATCTTTTAATTAAGAAAGAAAAAGTTCCCGGCCAATTAATACACTCTTAAAAATTCATGGACCACGTGAGCTATTTACACTAATAAAAAATAGTATCAAAGTTTGAAATGTGTTCGGAAAAATATATACAATATGACATACATGAGATAATTTACATTTACACATAAGAAGGTGTAGAGTTGTGAGCATTTATGGGCCGTTTGGGGGGCTATACTGGCATCTGATTTGGAAAACTGATTCTATCTTTTCCTTTCAAATGTCTATAATAAACTCAAATTTTAAATATCTATAACTTTATTATTTCAAGTCTAAATGAGATGATTTTTTTTAATTACATAGATTTTAATAGGAACGAATTGAGATTCACATCATCATATATTTTTTTTCCTGAACATATTATAAGATTTTAAACTTTTCACTCCAAACAATTTTTTTCCTTAAAAACACATTTCCAAAACTATATATAGTTTCCAAACCAAAAAACATTTCCAAAACCTCCCCCAAAAAGGCCCTTAGATACAAAAATCATTTTTTTTCAAATTGAAACAATAAAGTTATTGAATTTTTCTTTAAAGTTATGGAGTTTTGAAGTTTGAATTTCATTAAAATCCAAGAAGGAGAAAGTGAGATGATTTTTTTTAATTGCATAGATTTTTGAGAGGAACGAAATACGATTCACATTGTCATATTTTTTTTTCCCGAACATCTTATAAGATTTTACACATTTCACTCCAAACAATATTTTTCCCCTAAAATCACATTTTCAAAACTCTATCTGGTTTCCAAACCAAAAAAACATTTCCAAAACCTTCCCTAAAAGGGCATTTAGATACGAGAATCATTTTATTTCAACTTAAAATAAGAACGTTATTGAATTTTTCTTGATAGTTATGGAGTTTTGAAGTTTGAATTTTATGAAAATTCAAGAAGGAGAAAGTAAGATGTAGATTTTGAAGTTTTGGATTGAATAGGTAAAATTCTCATTGAAACCGATGTTTCAAACAAGTACAAACTGTATGTATATATCCAATGATAATAGTCTTATTTTTTAAGCTTAAAGTGTAGGATTTGAACTTTACTTTTTTTTTTTTTTCTTTTGAACTTGAAGATTGGATATTCAAACTCAAAAACTTATAATAAAGTCAGAATTAAAACTATTACTAAACTATACATGTAATCACAACTTTACATTTTCTTGTAAAGTTAAATACGAAATTATTACTAAATTATATTTGAAACTAATTATGAAAACACTTAAAACTACACAAGAGTATACAAAACACGGTAACAAATGGAAGGAGAAGTGTTTGTGGGGGAATTTTCAGATTTAAAATACAGAAGCGTTTTTCATTTATTTTTAAGGGGGTGTTTGGTTCGCGAGTTCATCTCCGTTCCAACTCAAAATTTTTTTGTCTTTTCTCAAAAAATTTTTGTCTTTTTCCCAAAAAGTTTTTTGTCTTTTCTGAAAATTCAAAAAAATTTACTATTACAACTAAAATATTTCAACTCAAACTAGCGAACCAAACACCTCCTAAATGAATGTGAGCCATATATCTTATATTAAAAAAAATCACATTTAACTTTAATATTAGCTTTGAATTCGAATTATCCATTTTGAGATTTAAAAAAATTGTATATGAGTTTAATAAGATACAAATTTTAATCGTAAGATTTTTTTAATAAAAAAAATTTATGTTAAAGTATCACATTTATCTTAATTTGATATATTTTTTTTGTAAGATACAACATTTAAACCATCAAAACTTTATTAAATTCTATTGAATTATTATATTTTTCTTAATTTAATATAATTTATAAATGTAATTCTTTTTTCATTCACAAACTTATGGCACAATCGTGAGACAAAAATATGTGGGACATCGAATCACAGCCACCTGTCGCTGTGCTTCTGGGGTTCTGGAACTTTTCAAAGCGAAGACAAAAGCTGAGAAAAACTGAAGAAAATAAAAAATTAAAATCAAAATCAAAATCAAAATTAAAGATATCCCATCAAGCGTGGGCCCACCGGAACTCGGAACTAGCTCGAGATGTACGTACCTCGCTGAACGGCACTTAGGAATGGCTTCCCCACGCTCTGAGCAAGCGCGTGTTCCCACTGCACGAGACAAGTTAGAGAATGATGCGCACGTTGTGCTTCAAAAAACGACAAAAGAGGGAGATGAACGAGTTTTTTGAGAACCGCCTTTGGTTTATATCGCGATAATTTGGAGGGGTCGCCGTCACGCGCTCCGCTGTATTCACGCGTTTTGGGTTGCGTCCCCCACCAACTTCTTTAATGCCCTTTTAGTGACTTTTTTCTAAAACCTTGTATTGTAAAAAATTCTGCCACGTCATTAGGATAATGAAATCACATAGATTTAGGTGATGAACTAGCATTAAGACGACCTTTTATGCTCAAGCACTCTTTTCATTATTTCATTCACAATTTTAATGATTCAAGAAAAATATAGGTGGTGACAAATGTTTCGTGACTTCGGTATAGTCGCACATTAGTCATATCAAGAACTAGTTTACAGTGAAGTATTTTCTAACAGTAATTTTATATATAAATTTTTTTATAAAATATAGAGTTCAAATATATATATATTCTACAAAGAATGGTGTATTATGGATGAGATTATTTTTTGTCTCATTTATATTTGTTTATATAGATTTTTTTTTTTAATTTGAGATTGGAGAATTCAAATTCTACACTTATAAATAAAGTTATGTGTGATAATATTGCTAGATTATACATGCAACTATAAAAAATTTGTATTTTATGCATTATGTTTTATTTTGATGTGACTTTGAGTATACTTAAAATAAAAAATGCATTAAAAGGACTCATAACATAGATATATTAACATATTTTCCTCCTAAAAAACATAGGATTATATTGAATATATTAACTTTAAAATTCGTAACGACCGAGTGTGATGTTATAATAGAAAAAGATTCTAGTAGTTGGGTTTGTGATATATGGCTTACTGTTGTGTGACCCTCTTTAGGGTTTTTTTGTTATGGAGGCTTGATCCTACCAGTTCAACATTTGAAATATGAAATCTATAAATAAGATAAACTTTTTAATAATTGTGATGATCATTAATGAAAAGAGGATCACACTTGAATCTATGTTTATATCTATATCTATGACTATTATATAAAGGAGAGTTCCCATTTTTTTACTATTCAAAATTTTGGTTCAATTATTTTGTCTTTTTGTGCTTTTTCTTTCTTCCTTTATTTTTTACCTTTTGCTTTGTAATTATTTTATTTTATTTTTAATGTTTACCATTTCTTCCAGCAATTTTTTAGTAAGAAATAATTTATTAAAAAAAACAATTTACAAACTTTTTATACATTTTTTCTTTAACTTTTACTTTGCTTTATTGGTTTATCCTGCACTCCTGCCAGTAGAATAATAAATTCAACTATATATATATATATACTTTTTTTGTATACTATAGTGAAATAACTTAGAACTAAATGGTATTCTCTTATGTTTAGTGCAAGCTTTTATACAAATATTCTACAATTCAAGCACTATAGTTGAACCAAAATCTTGTTGTAATCCTTCAATTTCAATATTAAATAGCCTTGAGCTTTGTTTGTCTCGTCATCTCATTCTAACTCAAATTGTACTTTTTTTTTTTTTTTCAAAAAGTTTTTATCTTTTTCTTAAAAAGTTTTTTGTCTTTTCTGAAAATTAAAAAAAATTTATTATTACAATTAAAATATTTCAACTCAAACTAACCAACCAAACACCCTCTTGCTCTTTTATTTGACATTCAAGGTTTAGTTTTCTTATATATATATATATATATATATGAATATTAAAAAGAAAAGTATCATGTTTTAGTGGATAGTGAAGTTTGAAACAGTGAAAAGTAGCACATCTTTTCCAATAATATATACTTATACAATGACATGTATGCGTGTGTTGTTTGGTATACTTGTAAAGACACCACTTACAATACACAATTTAGATTTAAAAAAAAAAAAAAAAAAGAAAGTGAAATTCCTTTTTCTGATCTAAATTCATTTAACAATCCACTGATAGGAAGTATTTCTATACAAAAACATGCAAAGAAGTACCTTTTCCAGCAAAAAAAAAAAAAAAAAAAAAAAAAAAGGAAAGGAAGTACCCTACGAAATGGATATGTCAATTTCTTAATGCATGGCATTGTACCCTATTCCAATGCCTCTTTCTTGTTATTTTATGTTTATGCTTAAATAAATAAAGTGGTAATGACTTGCGTGTTAGCTAGCCATCATGGTCATATTAAATATTTCTTGTACATATATATATATATATATATTGATCAAATGGGTAAGGAATATCATAGATAAAGATTTTGAAAGTAAAGTCCTCTTATCCCATATTTATTTTTAATTTGCCATTAGCATTATTAGGTATGTGTGACCGTGTATGTGCACCAACGGTTGCCTCTACATATTTCAGACATGTGTATGAGCGTGCATTTATATGTAATCTTTAGTATGTCCTTTCATATGTTTATATATTTAAAAAAAAAACTATAGCAAATAACATATTCTATAGATACTATTAAAATTTATAATATGTTTTTTAAAAGATGATAAATTATGACATATATTTCTAGATAAATCCTTAAAATTTATTAGAAAATAAAAACTTACGATTTTTTATTTGTGTATTGTGTAGTTATAAATTTAATTATGTTATTTATTATTATGTTTAAAATGTTATGGTATAATCTATTATTACTTTTTTAAAAATATTATTTTGTTCTTTCTCCGTATACATATTCTCTGAGAGAAATTAGACGATTTAAAAATTTGTATTAGAATCAATTTTTCATTGAATTTTCACGATATAATGGTCGTACAATATAAAAATCCTGAAAATTTCAAGATATTGCTAATTATTAAATACATGATATTTCTTTTAATTCATCGCATCCTTATCAACTGAACTCTCGTAGATCACAACAACGGGCAAGTCTTGTTTCTTTATTTTCAGGAACATAGAAAAGCAAGAGTTTTATTGTGTTCAAAAAAGGAAATTAAAAATTAAAATTAAAAGTTTCTCAGGCTGCTGATAGCAAAATGACAGAAGTTGCGTCTAAAAAGATACCTGTTCATCTTCTTTTTAACCCTTCTGGGATAAGCACCGAGTCATGTGCCCCTTTATTGAATACCTTGTTGCTTTCACTGTCAACATCTCCCAACTAATTTTTTTTAATTATTTTTTTTTTCAGAGCAAAAATATTACATTATTATTATTATTTAAAAAAAAAAAAAACATGTTACACTGCGTCACGCTCTTTATATGCGAAAGTAGTTTTATTTTAATTAAAAAAAAAGATAAAGTGGTTGAATTAAAAAAGGAAAAAAAAAAAAAAAGTAGGCCGGACAAGCTTGTGTTTTTTTGGTCTATGATGCATCAACACGTTTTAGTAATAGATGGATGGATAACTCAATCACAAGTAGTTGTTGCACAAGCTAAAACCATATATATATATATATATATGTATGTATATGTATGTATGTATGTATGTATGACTCAACAACTCTTCGAAGAAGTTGACTCGCGTACAAGAATGTATCAAACAAACATCTATAAATAGACTTTTTTTTCTGTAGTTTCTATTTTTAGCTGCCTGGTATTTTGACAACCCAAAAAATAATAACAAAATGAAATTAAAAAAAGGTCTTGATAGATAGCTTTCATCTCGCATGTTGTCCAACTTTAATAAAGACTATTATTCAACTCACGTCCCTATTATGATGTTAGAGCCATTGCCGACTAAACCAATTTATTGGAAAACAAGATTACTTTTATAGTTTTGGATAATTACAAAGACTTTTCTTTTATAAGTTTTTTTTTTTTTTTTTTTTTTGTGTCTAATCAAAACGCAACAAATTCAATCTATCTGGTGTCTTTCTAAAAAAACACTGAGATTATCTTATGTATTTTTGTAATCAGGACAAAATTTATTGTTGTATTTCTCTACTCGCACAAAATCCAACTCTGATGTTAGGTTGAAAAAAAAAAAGATAATTGAATGTGCAAAAAATAAAAATTAAGGGAGTGTTTGGCATGTAAGTTTAACTTAAGTTGAATTGTATTTTTTTTATCTTTTTCTGAAAAAGTTTTTTATCTTTTCTGAAAAAAATTTTGTCTTTTCTGAAAAGTCAATAAAAATTACTATTAAAACTTAAAAATCTTAAACTAAACTCATTCACCAAATACCCTCTAAAACCTTCGTTAAATTAAAAAAAAAAAAACTAATGGTTCTTTGATAGAAATCTAAAAAGCAGTAATTTTGATCTTACATTTGAGAACAGGAAACCCTTTTGTTTTAGAATTATTTATTTTTGCTGATAATCAACGTGATTATTACCATTAAAACCAAAAACATTTCTATTATTAAAGTGTGGGGCTTTATAAGACTCGCTTTATTAATTTGCAACCAAGAGACCGAAATCCTCTTTCTACCCGTTGAACCAACCCTAACTTTAACAATAGATTTTGTGTAATAAGAAAAACAATTGAATAGAATTTTTCATGATTAGAAAAACACACGAGATAATTAGTAGATTCTTGCATTTCAATTAAACACATAGGAGAGTTTAATCATCCATGATTTTTTTTTTCAATAGAAATACTCCGTCTGAGACTAGACTTAATTAACTATAATGCATTATAAAACAATATAATTGGGTGTTAATGAGGCTGTACACTACATTTGAAATCTATTAATTTATTTTCATCACTTCGATACGAAAATCATACTTAAATTTTCCGCTCAAATGCTACATTTGATATTCCTTTAAATCACCCTTTTGAGCACCCGTAATATAATTCATTATTGGTGTATGCATAGCCTAGCGATAATATTGCACTTTAATTCCACTTAATGTTGCAAAGCTTGAATCCCCATCCCAAGTTAAAAAAAAAAAAAAAAAATAAAATATAGTGTAATTCACAACAACTTATAGGAGTTCAACTAATACCTACCCAGTTTGTCAAGACCCACACTAAATAAATTTTGGGGCTCCATTATTATTATTGATATTGATATTGATTGTAGGTAATATTTATTGCTTAAAATTGAAAAAAAGAAAAAAAGATGATGTTCGGTATGTTCGATTGATCATGACCACGTATAATAAAGTTGAAAAACGACAGCACGCACATGATAAAGGAAATATTATATTAAAAGGTCAACTATATACGGCAGAGGTTGATCTGCCCTATTTTTGTTCTTCCGTTTATTCTTTATGATTTTAGCTCAATTTTAAGTCCAAACTCTACTTCTCAAGTTATGAGACGAATAAAAGTCAGGCCCGCCAGACAAGTAGGCCTCTTCCCACCTTGGATTGGAGAAAACAGGAATAAAAGTCCATTAAGCTAGTCGCCAAAAATTCAAATTCTTTGGCTCTAGTGTGGTCATTGATTAAAATTCACCGTTCTAGATATAGAAGAATCTTTTTTTTTTTTTTTTTTTTTTTTCTTTCTTTTGAATGGGATAGAAGAATCTTATTATTTACCCCTAGAGAGAGAACCATATATTTCTTAGTCTAACGTGAAATTCTATTTATGTGATGACTTCTTCTAAATTTTGCTGAGACAATCTCTTTATATAATGGTTTTTCAATTTTTTTTAAATTTTATTTTATAGAAAGATGAGTTCCGAGCAATTATGATTTTTGACTTTATGTAAAATCTAAAAAGACGATTATGTTAACCAATTATGACTCGTTCTAACAAATTCATTCCCGTGAAGAAAAATAAGCCTCAAAGATAATTCATATAAGATAACAAAATTTATATGTCAATTTATTCAGTTATCTCGTTTTTTTTTTTTTTTTTTTCTGAAAAGAGTAGTTGTCACGTTTCTATGTATCTATGTTATATTTGCATGTCAGCCTAAGAAAAGATCCGCTAATATTATTTGTCCAAATATTAAAGTGAATCTGTTTTTCCCTTTATTCATTCAATTTCAATTTTGAACTTTTTTGTAATTTCAATTTGTCTCCATATTTTTTTTCAAATTTATAAGCAAGTGCAATTTGTCTTCAATTTCAATTTTAAACTTTTTTGTCCATTCAATTTGTCTCCATATTTCTTTTCAAATTTATAAGCAAGTGCAATTTGCCTCCCCTGCATCTCTTCAATTTTGTCTCTGATACCATGTGAAAGTTAGAGATAAGTTTGTCTCTGAGACCATGTGAAAGTTAGAGAGAAGTTTGTCTCTGATACGAAGAAATTTGAGATTAATAAGCAATTGGGCTTCCATCTTAAAAGATCAACCCTATTAAGTAAAGTGGTACAATATCCTTATATGTATGTTATTGTTGTAATATGTTGTCGATGTGAGACTTGGGTTTCTTTTTACCCTTAACACGCCCTTGTCAGATGGTGCTCTCTTCAGAGTCCCCAATCTTGTATTGGATGGAATCGAACCGCTTATTTGAGCTTGTTGGGCTCTAATACCAAAATGAATTTTAAAAATAACAAGAGAAAGATGAATGTGTGTAAATAGAGTGCTTTGCTATATTTCACACTTAATTAATACAAAACCCAAAACAGGTTTATATACAAAAGAGAGCCTAACAGCTATACGAGCACCAACGGTTAAAAGCAATAAAAGAATGATTTCTAAAGGAAAGAAACCATTTGCTGAAAATAAGGATTAAAGCATATTAATTCTAGATGGTGTAAATCCATGAGTAACAGCTAAGCATTGTGCCAAATTTGTTAGAGAAGAGTTGACTAATTTCTTAATGTCTAATAGTTTTCATGATTATAAGGAATTTGAGTTACTCTCTCCTTCAATTAGATCTTTATCATATTTAAATCCTAATTATCTCTTAGGGGGTGTTTGGTGTGTTAGTTTGAGTTGAAATATTTTAGTTGTAATAGTAAATTCCCATTTTGAATCTATTCAGAAAACGAATAAAAAACTTTTTGAGAAAAAGATAAAAACTTTTAAAAAAAAGACAAAAAAAAGTCTTTTGGAATGAATTGGAAATGGGATATCCCAAACTCCCCCTTAGAAAGCAAATTCCCTTTTTGCATCTATAAAGTTTTTGCATCTATAAAGTTTTTTGTTTGAAAAAAAGTGAAGTTACAGTTTTTAGGGACATCCACTCCAACATATCGCAAATTGTTTTTTCTTTTAATTAATTTGTGTTAAACCACTTACTCATAATTAAACTAAATAATATTTATTAAAAACAAATTAACTATTCGTAGGGGTGGCAATACGAGTCGCGACACGACGACACGATTCGAAAACGACACAAATTTTGTGGGTTCGGGTTGGGAAAAATAGGGGACGGGTTGTGTTCGGGTTGGGAAAATTGACCCCAAAAAAAAAAAAAAAAAAAAAACCGTTTCGTGTTCGGATTGAACCCGTTTTTTTCGTGTCAATTTCGGATCGAATTTTGTGTCGCGGATCAATTTTGATTCGTGTCGTGTCAACCCGTGACGGATCAATTTTGATTCGTGTCGTGTCAACCCGTGACGGATCAATTTTGATTCGTGTCATGTCAACCCGTGACGGATTCATGTCGCGGTTTAATTTGATATTCGGGTCAGAGAAAAAAAAAATCAACTCTATACGAATTGTCACCCCTAACTATTCTTATTTAAATTATTAATTTAGTTATATAATATTTCAATTTATTTATTAAGCTTTTTGCTTTTCACGGGATTTTTCGGTGAGCACCCGCCCGAAAACAGGTGCTTCCAAAAATTGACGAGCAAGTCAGAACCGAAAGTAGGGCCCGACCCGCTCGCCTATCAGATAATGTGTTCACCAGGTGTGTCGGCACGACTCGTCGTCTCTATACGATCATTGGCGAGTCGCCTTTCACCCCTGACAGGACGGGTTAAGAGTTGCCCCATCAGGCAGTTTAGAATTTATAGAGCGTCTGACTTTCCACATTACCAAACGCGTTCGATGTGGGACTCTGTTAAGTACTATCGCTTGACCGACTTGAACTGTTGATAACACTTGTACCACGGTGGGTGTGACATTTACGGCTTTCACTTATTGCTACAAGTTATCCTTTAACTTTTCAGCATTACGTGATCTGATGGAATTGGTTAATTTTTTTTTTTTTTTTACCTTGCCTTGATTTTGTTTCTTGATTTTGTTTAGGAAATAATCTTTCAAGGAAGTGTTGTTTTTTTCTTGAGTTTTTGGAATCCGTATTTCTATGGGAAGTGATTGGTTTTGGGACCTAAACTTTGGGTCTATGGAAGCACCAAAATGTGGGGTACAATATGTGGATTTAGCTCACACGTTTCATTTTCTTTCCGCCCTCTTTCACATACTCCTAATAAATAATATTATGCTAAGTTCGATTAATATAGTTTAACTAGCATAGAGTTTGAATCGACGTGATATGAAAGTTTTGATTAACATGGCCATTTTAATTAACATGTCGAGATGTTCACGAGACAAGAACAAGAGATACCAAAGTGGAATCCATGGTCGTTTTCCTTGCAACATGAAGTTTGTTTTATATGTTCCGGTAATCATTGCTAATTTCACGCTTAAAGTTACTCTAAAGCAAAAGGTTTATAGCATGTGGATGGAAGTATTGGCTCGGAAGCTAGCTTCAAGTTTTGGCTTTTCTTGGATCTCCTTCGACTAACAACCTAGTGATGGTCCAAAGAAAGCAAGAAAACTTGTTTTTTGTATGTTCAACTAGGGTTTTTCTTTTCTCTTTCTTTCTTTCTTTCTTTCTTTCTTTGCGGTGATGAATATGCAGTCGACCGTAGAAGAACATGGTTATCAGCATAATGACATGATGAACAATTTTCTTGACTATAACAATAAATCAAGGCCACATGTTAGTAGGCGATAAACAATGCAATACCGGCCCCTACCCCGTTTTTTGGGTGCTTATTTCCATTGCTATTTTGGAGTGCTAATGGGGTGAACTTCCTGATCTAAAGGGGAAGAGTGAAAAAAGAGACATATAGCGGAAATGTCATCAATTGCAATGCCCTTCCTCTTGCGTTTCCAAGCATGAACCGCGCACTCCACCAGACACTTTGCCGATTTTGCCCTGTCCGGAGCTGAGGACACAATCTCAACCGCCTCTTGATTCGAAACAACATCCCAAACCTATATAAGAAAAAAAAAAACAGAACCGAATAGTCAGTAATTTAACTTCAGCACTAAATGACCAAAATTAGGCCAAAATGTACTTGTAGAGTAATGCAAGCTTATGACATTACCCCATCAGTTGCCAGCACCACAAACTGATCTCTACTCGTTATGCGTCTCTGCGTGACCTCGGGGACGGAAATAAGTCCAAAGTCCTTCACGCAGTAATCTCCAAAGGCTCTAGACATGGCAAGCCCCGGTGACTCCTCGTTGGGGAGCCAGACTCTATGCACCCCAGGTTCGTCTTGTAGACAATATACCCGCCCTTTACATTGGATTATACGCTCAGCCTCCTCTACAAATGAAAAATGGAACAAGTATAAGAACATGTCATGACATATATTTTGCTTTGCTGTTTTTTGAAAGATAAAGAGACTAACGAGGTAAATTGGGCTTGGAATCGACTGTAAGCTGAACCGGGACCAAGCTTCCATCATCTGAAGTGGTCGCCAATACGGCGCGGGAATCGCCTACGTTTGCTATAAAAATGAGCTCACCCTGAAAACAATGGAAATGAGAACACACAATTCATATCAGTTTTTTAATTCGTTTATTTTATTTATTTTTTATATTAGAAGAAAATATTTAGTCTGTCGTAAAGTTCAAGGGAGCTTTTATTATTATTATGACTAGTTCAATGAATTGAATGAGTAAAGACTAAAAAGTCAAAGAGCACTGGTTTAGAAGACTTTCTAAGCAAAATTTATGGCCTTGGTTTAGTTAACAGTCTATTTCTCTTCTTAGCCAACGGACAGATTTTAGGGGACATACCAGAACGAGTTGATTTTTGAAGAAGGTATTACCTGTCTAACAATGGACAGAGCTGTTGTTCCGCTGTAGAACGAGTCGATTTTGCGTTGCTGCTCGAGTTCCTTGTCGATGGCAGCGCAGGTTTTTAAGTAGGAATGCTTCCATATGTTGAACTTGAGATTCTTTTTCTCTGATTCCAAGTCCATGTCCGGATCTAGAGAAGCTTGAGATAGTAATGCCTCCTGCCAATTGCATAACAACGATGGCGGCATCGATTCTCTGACGGTTTTCGCCACGAAATGTCCCCATGGACCGTGCCCATCAAAGATTCCGCAGAACATCATGTCTTCTTGGCACCCGAATTCCTATAACCGAATCACGAAAATCATCAACATTTACCAATAATAGGAGAAAGCTTAACATAAGATCAGACATTTTTACTTTGGAAAAAAATATCAAACGTTTGATTTATATATACCTCCCACACAATGCAGCAATCCTGGTTGATTCCTTTCTGGCCTCTCTTGGAGAAAACCGAAGCGAAATTGTTTGAGCCATCGGCATTCATGGTGCCAGAAGTGCGCAGGATCAAGTCATGCTTCTTCGCGTCCTTCGCCATAGCCTCGGCGGCTTCTCTTCGTCTGTGGCGATTCTCCGAGTTCCTTCCTCTCTTGAGCGAAAACGACCTCGCCAGTCCATTGAACATGGAAGACCAATGCCCCATCACCTCTGGCTATACCACAACAACAATACTATCCCCAATTCCCCACCAAGCGCTTGATCTTTGAGATTCGAAAAACCCTGAAACAACGAATACGACGACGAGTTGGGACATCTACTTATAGATCTTAAAAAGAACAAGAGGAAAGAAAAGGAAAAATGATTCGATATTTGTATGGAAGGAAGTCTTCAACGTTTTAAAATGCATATGTATATAGTTATATAAGTATATATATATATATATGTTGGTGACATTCTTTCCGGAGAACAGAACAGAAAGTTAAGGCATCTTGTGAATTGAGTGATCTTGTGACTGAGTAAAAGACAGGATCTGACTATGAAAGCTAAGAATAAGAGAATTAAGAATGAGAAATAAAATAAAATAAAATAAAATAAAACAAACAAACAAACAACATAAACAATGAGAATATACTAAATGCATGCTTGGGATTCCAGCATTGCATCCAGAATTTTCTACCTGTAGTTAAGGAAAAAAAAAACTACAACTTGTAATTTAATTAATTTTTGGAGTTGGCACTTACTGAAAGGTGAAAGATATGGGAATCACTTTTTGGATTTTAAAATCTTAAACATTTTCCACTTTTTTGTGATCTGAGAAGGAAAAACCTCAACTCTACCAAAACTAGGCCAGCTTTCTTAGGATTTAGCCAAAAATGAAAATCAGATTTAATAATAAAGAAGTTTAAATTTTGTCAGCTTTTTCTTTCTTTCGTTCTTTTTTTTTTTTTTTTTCAGTTTTATTGTTTGATGGAATCTTTTCAACTCTATTCCCTAGAAAATTCCCAACAACCAAAGAAAACCCAGATGAAGATTTGACTACAATGAACCAAAAAACCAAACCAAAGTCTACCTTTTCATCTTTCCCAGATGAAAATTTGACAGAACCAAGGAAAGAGAGGAAAAAAAACACTTAAGAAAACTTTCCACTCTCTCTCTCTCTCTCTCTCTCTATCTCTCTCTCCTTCTGTTTTTGGAAAACAACCGTTTTACAAAGCCCCATTACAGAAAGACAGACCCCATTAAAGAAAGACAGACCAAAAAGAGAAAGGAAACAAAACCCAGTTCAGTTTAAGGAAAACCAAAGAAAGCAAGAAACAAAACCTTACCTTAACACATGAAACAAAAACAGAAATCCCATTTAAAAAGAAAAAAAAAAAAAAGAGAAAAAACCTTGATTATGTGAGCAAAGTAGTTAGAAATCAGCCGGGACCAGAAACACTCGTCGGAAAATGGGCTTCACCGGCCGGAGAAGACAATTCCGACAAGGCCGGCTAAGAAGACAAGACAGCAAGGCCAGTGGAGATCGGTCACAATCCATAACCAGATTTTGTGTTTGTGTTTTGTTGGATTTTTGGAGTTTTATTTATATCTAAGAAGTGAGGAGAAGAAAACTAAGACAGAGAGAGAGAGATGGAAAATAAAAGTAAAAATCTTATCTTATGCAGACTAAGAACGAAGTCTACGTAATCTAACTGTATATGTCCCTGTTGTTCGCTCTGTAATATCGACCCATAAAAAAAAAAAAATAAATAGAGCTCTTCTCAGTGGTTCAAAAAGCCACCTTCTTATTTTTTTTCTTTTTCTCCCCTTTCTATGTATACGTGTGGTGCAGAATCCTTCTCGTTTCTATGTTCATGGTAGCTTATATATTATACATATATGTATTTATATGGTAGATAAACATACATAAATATTTTTTTTTATATATGTACGGAAAATGAAATTCTCGTGGGTATTATTAATATTTTTTGTTCCAAATTGTTGAAGTTCAAATACAAGTCCATAATAGTTTAGCCGACATTTGATTAATCGGTTGGATATGAAAATTTTAAATTAAAATTAGCTAAATTTTTAAAAACTAGATATAATTTTTATTTATATTTTGAAAAAAAAGATAAAAATTGAGATAAAATTTTTGAATCGGAGATGGTGATCCAAACGTATCAATAGTGTTTATACATATAATATAGTAGAACAATAATGCAAAATAAAATTCTTGTGGTATTACAAAAATTATTATTCTGATGTTTCAAATTGTTGAATTTCCATTTCAAAAAAAATGTCGAGTATCAATATATAATATAAACACTAATGATTATTCTGATGTTTCAAATTGTTCAATTTCCATTTCAAAAAAAAATGTCGAGTCTCAATGTTTGTTCGACGTGGGTAGAAAAAAAAAAGATTTTAATTTTTTAGAGATCATTATTGGAGTGTAAAATCATATGGATTTGAGAATATCTGTTATTTGTATTATTATCACCATAATTATCATTCATTATTATTAAGAATTTTGTGTCGATTCCTTTATTTCCAAAACTAGATCATGATGAAAAATAACCACGAGGTTAGATATCATATGGTCAGAAAAGGTTGGCAAACGATTTTTTGTAAAGATCTTACGTGCTCTAAATTATAGCAAGGACCAGGGCTACACAATTAATTTTCAATTATTTTGTTTGGGGACTAAAAATTAATTGCATTTTAAAACTTTTTTGTAAAGATATTCTAAAATAAACACACAAAATCAAAAGAGTTTTCTAGATTCTTGTCATTGAACCCTTTAACAAATAAGGCTTCATCCACATGTGACTTGTTCAATGTAGCTAAGCAATTCATGGCATGGCATCCTAATTTTGTGGAACTTTGCTTTTCTTTCTTGTGATTTTCATAAATTGGGATAAGTACGGCCCTATGGCATATTGGGAAAAAAAAATTAATACATAAAAATAAATGAATATACAAGTATATAAACAAAGACCCTTAGTTGGCCGCAGAATCTTGAAATGGAAAGACGTGTATTTTATAAAATGTAAATGTCTAAAACCCAAAATACTAAATAATCACATAGACACATACATACCTATATTGTATCGTTTATATCATTATATAAATAATAAACTAATGATTGTCTATAGTTGTATTTCCAACACGTGGCTATATCATATTGGTCAGCAGCTCTTTGTGGACCAATGCCGCCCAATTCCTTTTATTAAAAAAAAATGATTTTAGTTAAATTATCTTCAGCATAGAGTCGTATATATACTACGTGCACTTAATATAAAAAATATATATATATATATACACACACAAAGGAAAAGTGGGTATTAACGAAATATTATTAATTTAGTAGCCTTGATAAGGTGATGATTTCGGGTAACAATTATAAAAAAGACCAACTAAGGCAGAAATTTAAAACATTATTTTAAAGTATGATTTAAAGAATATGATGAGTATAGTTTCGTCATATGATTTTTATGGCATAATGTGTTTTTTAAAACTATTTTATTTTATTAAAAAAAAATTGTAGATCCATTGATAAAAAAAATTAAAAACTATAAATTGTAAGAACTTTCTGGTTCCCAAGCGTAAGATGAAAAGGAAGTGAAAATGTCCTTCAAACTACTTTTAAGATAGGAATATTTAAAAGAGAGAGAAAATGAGTTGAAATAAAAATTTTCTTTAGAAAGTGATTAAGCTTTGCATAAAGCAAAAACATGGGGAAATAGTGAAAAGTATAGTCTATGATTCAAATTAATTATTACACGTGCCTTTAATATGAAAGCTAAAACCAAATGGTTTTATCGTTGAAAAAAGATACAAACAAACAAAAGAAAAAAAGTAAAAATCGATGGATGTATTTTTCATGAATGGGATTGGAAAAATGAGTGACTTCCTAACATAGACAACTCAAATTTTTATAACCATAATAACCACTAGCCAACTTCTTGTCTTTGTTTTTCAATTTAAGATTTTTTTTTAATTTTTTATAGAACAAGAAAAAATGTATCTTATTTCACTATGAGAGGGGGGGGGGGGGGCGGGGGAGAATCTTATTATAAGGTATTGTTTCGAACCATCAAATCTAAACGAGAGTAATCAAGTTAGATATAAAATTATCATTAGACGACACATGTAATCATACATTAGATTCTTAATTCAATTTACTTTTCTAAATATTGTTTTAGCATCCGTTTGGTATTATGATCAGAGTTAAAATTTTTAAATTGAAGTTGGTTATTTTTTAATAATTAATTAATTTTTATTAAATTTAAAAAATATATAAAAAATTTAATAGTGTGTTTGGTTGGTTAGTTTGAGTTGAAATATTTTAATTGTAATAGTAAATTTTTTTGGATTTTCAGAAAAGACAAAAAACTTTTGAGAAAAAGATAAAATTTTTTGGGAAAAAGACAAAAAAAAAGTACAGTTTGAGTTGAAATGAATTAGGGGGTGTTGGTTTCAAAAAAATTTTAAACTAAATTTATTTTTTCATCATGTTTTTGTTTTTTTCTGAAAAAATTTTTTGTCTTTTCTGAAAAAGTTTTTTATCTTTTATGAAAAATTACTATTGAAACTTAAAAATCTTAAACTAAATTTATACACTAAACACCCCTTTAATTTATCAAACAAACCCTAAATTTAAATTAAATTACTAAACAAAGCATTAATAAAAACGAGTACGGTAGTTGTTCTGACATGGAGAGATCCCTTTTATTTTCCTAGAAGAAAGTGCCAAGGAACCAAATCATATGCTTTCCTTTTTCGGCCTTTAGCGAAGAAAAAGAAAAGTTCCTTTTTACCCTCTCTAGTAAATTCCATTCTCTTTTCTCATGAATTATTTTTACCTTCCCTGCAGTTCCAACACTGGTCTCCCTTTCCCCCTTTTATTTTTATTTTTATTTTTATTTTATAACCCCGTGTGAGGTGAAGTACGTCCCAAAAAAGTAAGGGGGAAAAAAACACTAATAACATTAAAATCTAAAACCTATGAACCATATTTAGTATATAAATAGGACTATCGTAATTTCAGATACGATGTATCATTTTTCAATCTTAATTGATATCATTTTAATATTGTTATAACTCAGATAGTATATGTTAATATTAGTCAAAAGACAATAAATATCATAGAAAATTTGAAACAACGGAACTCGACCAAACTAATCACACGCCACTCTACAAAAAGAAAGAACATTTCTGGAAAAGCCGTAACAGCGTAATGGATATGACCCTGACGCCCACAAAACAATCTAGCAAAGATCATGAGAATATCTTCATTAAGTTATAAGATATATATGGTCGTAATTTATTGTCAATGTCCCAAAAAGAAGTGGGCCCCATTGCAATAGCTTCCATAAAATGCAAAAGGGTGCTCAGAGAAAGGTCATGATCGGGTGGAGCCACTTCCACCGACATTACACGAAGGGGCAATGACCCCCGTAGTACTCGTCTAAATAATTTTCTTTTCCTCCTTGGTTTTGGGCATAAGATTAGTGATTAACCTCTCCCAAGGACTCCACCCCCATCCTATTTGTGAATTGTTAGTGTCCTGTTTTTGTAGGCAATAATTTATTTATATGTGATAGCTAGAGGGTATGGTAGGAACGCCCTCTTTTTGTTATCGCTAATAAATTGCGATTTGGTGGACGATCATGTCACACCAAGAAGACTTTTCCCCGAACGCTCACAATGGAGGAGTGCCACTTCAATCACGAGATCACGAGGTCAAAGTATTCAGAGTTATTGTCGATTCAACCATGATATGGTTTGAGGGTCCCAAGCACCTAGGTATAGCTCCCACGATCTCTGAATGGTGAGGAGATGATGGATAGTGGATATGAAGATGGAGGATGTGGGATGAACTACATTGAGCAATCTCAACATTAGAAACCTCCTATAAATAGGCGAAGCATCGGGTTTAGCAAGAATTCAGACTCAAGCTCTTGTACGAGACTCATAATTGCATTCTATGATGAAAGAACTTGTAAAAGTTGGAGTGCATAACTCCAGGAATTCAATTAAAAGTTCAACAACCATATTGGATCTAAACTGTATTAAGATGAACCGCTCTAAAATCCTTGTGTTTTTCCTTTATTTTGATTCTAATCACTTACATTTTTGGTTTGAATTTCAATCTATAATTCGAGTTCTCCAATATTGACACGTTTTAACATCAAGAATCGATGTGATGATTTACATATTATAAAAAAAAAAAAAAAAAAACCACCCACGTACCCCTCCATTCAATAATGTCAATCACTTTGGAAACAAAAGTTTCATGTTGCTTCAACTTTCAAATTAAGCACAGCACAATATATTTGGTAAAAAAGTAAATAGGAAAATGTTCCACCTTATTCTAACATATTCAGCTTGGTTGATAATTTTTTCTTCTAAGCCTACCAATAAACACTTAACAAACATCAGTCTCAAACTGAACTTTGGAACTTATAGTCAAATTCGCTATTGAAAAGTAAGATCTTAATATGTGGTTTGGAAGGGGTCAACTTGTTGAGTTAATATATGTAGAAACTAATAATACTTTTAGAAAATCCCTTTTTTATTTTTAAAAATAATGCCTAGAGATTTTTTTTAAAGGGTGCAATTATTTTTGAGGGAGAATCCTATGATAGGGTAGAAAAATAAAACTGTACCAATAACGTAATTTTATAAACTATCATATCTTAATCAAATCCGATTAAATTGATAGTCTTTTCTTAAGTTAATACAGGTTAATGTGATTTGATAATTCAGAATTATTTTATCAATGAAATGTTTTTTTTTAATTATTTTTTATATATCTTATCATAAAATCTTATTATTTGTAACCAAATGATATATATTTTTTCTATAAAAAGTTAACCAGTCCAACTAATTAAATAATGCTTCATTATTACCACTTTCGCGAGTAAATCTCAATGATGAGATTTAATATATTCTTATTGGAGCATTATATGATAAAATATTAAAAAAAACCCTAATGTTAAGATAAAGTTTTAACAGCAGATTTAATATCGTGTTAGTATGAATCTGATCAATATCATATCAAATTAAAAATAAATAGGCAAAACGTACCATTTTTAAGATCCGATTTAAAACATAATCTTATCGATGATGATGATGGAGCGTGTGAAGCTACAGTGAGGCGCAGCATTCACATGCAAATAATTGATCCTCCTCTCCTCTCCTCTCCTATCCAATCCCCGTGCTAACGAACACATGTGAGGCACGCATCTTGAGACCGACGGCATTGATGAAGTCGGTGGGAAAGTGAATAGAAGATGCAACAACCGATCAAGTGGGGTCCACCGCCGCGTCAGTTTCACCTAATCAGATCCCGACACGTATTCACCCCAACAATCACATGTGGGGCGGCGCACCGTGACCCCTTGATGATAGCGACGTCCGAAATGCTTCCACACAATTCGGTGGTGGACTCGAAGAAAGGAGAGAAGAAGAGAAAGAGCAGAAGAAAAAGAGAGAGAGAGAGAGAATCTATGGGCGAAAGTGTGGACTCGTTCTTGCCCCAAAAAATCATTCGACATTAAATTTGAGGTCCAATTGAATGTACATCTCGTGATATATGACTACGACTCTCTCTCTCTCTTTTTCCTTAATAGTTTATAGATTTATATATATATATATATATATGTAAATTGATAGGATCTCATATTGATAGTAAACAACTGAGACATTTAAATCTCTTCAAAATCACATAAAAAGGACAAAAACAAACAATTTCGATACACATCTAAGGACTGAAAAAACAAGGGCTTATTGATAGTGCATTTTTTAGGTTCCACAGTAATTTCTTTTTTCACAATTAGAATATTCTTATTAGAGAACTTCTATAATAGAATCACTTGCTGTTTTGGTTGTTGAACTAATATTCGACGGTTTAATATAATGAGTTGGAATAATTCTGTTCTACATGTTGTAAAATTTTAACATGAATTCTCATAAATCAAACCGTTAAAAAAATTAATCTCACGAATACCAAAAAACATTTCTCACCGGTGATGAAAAATAAAAAATATCCCACCATAGAAATTCTTTCGTTACTGATCGTGTATATTTATAAATATTAGATTTAATTAAAAAAAAGACAGAATAAATTAAAAACAATGCACATAAACCTAACAAAACCTAATACAAATGTAAAACATTAAAATAAAACTTCATCGGAATATAATTTTTTTTTAATATCCTACTCTTAAAATTATCATATTTCATTTTCCTTGTATGGTATTGACGGTGACTATTACTAAACTCGGGTTTAATTGTGCCGTGCTAAAAACACTATCAATTGATTTTATGCTGTTACTTGTTAGATGGTTGGGAGCAGTTGGATCTCGTTTTTTTAACCATATATGTTTATGGAAATATTTATTATTTAATGAAATCCTATCTTGGAACAAATTTATTATGGTTCAAAGATTTAAAAAAAAAAAAAAAAAAGGATTTTCAACCAACCAAAGCACTTTAAATATCACAAGTGTAAATCTCTGTATAACTTATTTAATTTAGTAAACTGATGTGAAATTCTTTTTTAATTAGTTGAGAACCACCCGTATATATATTTATCTAAAAATGGACATAAAGTCCAGCTATGAAATTAATGTCAATCATTAATGGAGGTGGAAGATACGTAAAGCTACAGATAAATAGGTGTGATTAAATAGCCACTACAACCTACAAGCTAAAAAGAAAATAGATGAGTTAATTGGATAATGACTCACCCACTGACCTGGAATCAATACATTTCCTCCATTGGGGAAAGTCAGTATCCTTTTTTGGCCTCTGTATATTTGCATCACATTTTTCATATGCAAATTCAACATAGTTCTCAATTAAAAAGAGATTTTATTCAAAATTTTGTTGGTTAGTTTTGTGTTAAAGTAAAGAAAATGTTCATGGGATGCCATGCATACTTCTTTTTCTTTCCTTCTTTCATTATTTCTTCTTCTTCTTCTTCTTTTTTTAAATTTTATTTACACCCCAAATATTTATAAATGCCCTCACAGAATCCATTATTATACTTTTATCCTATCATAAAATTACTTTAAAACCCAATGTTCATACATCCACATACATATACATAAAAATATTCTATACTTTTATAAAATAATCAAAAAACATATATCTCATTAACTATAAATGGAAATAATTTTTTTTTTTTTAAGAAACTAAAAAATTCTCTACAAATTTAATTATCATTAATTTACTTTTTAGTTTCTAAGCCAAAAAAAAATTGTTTTTCATCAATTTTTCTCTCAAGAAATATTTATAACTACATGAAAATTTTTAATGGAGGATTCAATTGAAACAACTATAAAAGAAAGTAGTTATTAAAGTATGCATTTTTTAATTTTTTGATTCATTAGTATTGTGCGTTCTTTTAATTTGCTTTTACTATTTAAAAGTGATTCTTTTTTACCGATTCTTCTTTTTATTTATTTTTTCTTGCTAATTTTTTATTATTTAGATTTGTCAATTTTTTTAATAAAAAATTAAAATTAAAATTAAAATGGAAGTGAGTGTATGAGATATGTAAATCTGGTATTATAAAAAAAAAAGTATCTATAAAAGGATAAATTTATTATATTTATGTTAGGAAACAATTTTTATATAGGGGTATTTATCACTAATATGGGTGCAAATATAAGGGTTTTTTTTTTTTTTTTTTTTTTTAAGAATTTGAATTGTCCAATCTAAACTTTAAATCTTAAGCTAAATTATATATGAAATTAATGTTAGACTATGCGACAACCATTAATGCATTCTATTTCTATTATTAGTACAAGGGGAATATTTTTTTTTTTTTTTTTTGTAGAACCACAGTATGGGGATGTATTGCGAATGGATTAACGGTGAAATTTATTTGAGCCAGAATAATGTGACAATAAAAAAATAATATTGTTATTGATCTTTCGGTTTTTTCGTATTTTTCTTCTTTATATATCTATCTATCTATCTATCTATCTCATGTATGTATATATTCTTATCCATTTAAGAGCGTAGTCATTATAATTTTTCTTTTTTTGAAGGAAGAGCGCAGTTATTAGTATATCGGTTGAATAGAGCTCTAAACCGTTCAAGTATATCAAAATCATCAAACATTAAAACAACCCAATATGATGACGTTGTTAAACTTGATTAAAATATTACAATCCCAAACAATGCCATTATTAAAATTTTCTTTTTCCAAATCCTATATCATAATTCTCCTTTCTAGACAAGCCAAGGCAATAAGAGGGAGAAAATATGTACATATATATATATATGTATATATATATGCACAAAGAATTGACTACGATTAAGACTGAAAAGAACCTTTCCAGCTACGTTATCGTAATTGCTCACGCATATAGACTTGTCAAACGGGCTAATAGTAGCGGAGGCCGGTGATTAATGGTTACTTATAAGGTGACTCTGTTAACCCCATAATCAGAGAAATTGCTTTGTTAAACCTCAATTTGGAACACGATTTTGAGATGAAATTTTTAAGTTAAAATTAGTTAATTTTTCAAAAATTCAATAATAATTTTTGTTGACTTTTCCAAAAAAAAAAATAGATAAAAACTGAGATGGAAAACTTATGTTTACGAATGTAATCCAAAGAAATGAATGTTATAATGAAAGTATCTTAGGTATTACCAAATATATACATGCATATATATATATAGGTAATATTTATGAGATCACGGAAGAGATCCATATTGGAACTATATCATTTTTTAAAATTTAGTAAAATGTAAAAGTCCACGTGGCCATCACATGGCGAACAAGAGAGGGAGGAGACGAAAGCCTCCATTCACTCTTTTAAAGAGTGTTATAGATTAAATCTTTTTTGGTTTTTTTCGTTCAGGATATCTATTTTGGCAGTGCATGTTTCAAATGTTAGAACCGATCAAGATCGTGCCAAAATTAAAAAGTACGCAAAAATAACAAGACCTGAGATCTCGGTGCCTTGTTGATACGTTTAAAAAAGAAATCTGTTGATAAATAGACTGGACCGAACCTATATGGGCCAAGGCCTTCTACCCAGCCCATGTAGCATAAAAAATGAACACAAATTGTGCACTATCTAGCACTACAATAGAAATATATAATTTTAAATTAGTGGTGAACTCATTTTTCTAAGCCTGTTTTGAATAGACTAAACCAAATCATGCTTACAACAATTAGTAACGTACAAGAGTAAAACATTAAGCAAAACATCCATTGTTTGGTACTTAAAAAAGTGTTTAGTTATAAACTTGTAGTACCTTATCAGAGAAAATGTCCAGGTGAGCCTTCTAAAACCGCAACTATATTAGGTTGTCGGATTCTTCAGACGATTCGCCTGAAACTGCCTCAATAGCTGAATAGACTCATGGTAGAGACTGAGGTTGATGCCATCGACGTTCCTACCGACACGCGCCTGTAAAACCGCCTGAAATGAACGAAAAAATTTGATATTTGAAGGAATACTAAGTTGTAATATAGATTAGGTGCTATAAAACATCCAATGGTTTGTTATCGGTAGATTACCTCATTATCAGGCTGAATACGTAGTTCCCCAATAAACTGGTAGATGGAGCCAATTCGAAAACTGATTTCCCGCAGGTGCTCGGTGTTGATCTTTAATTTGGAGCTTCCATCAACAACCACGGCAATGGCTGTCTCGACAGAGTACTCTTCTAGCCTGGGGAGAGAAAAATGAGACACCAAGCTTCACAATATTTATATTGTTTGAAATTGTAGCGATAAGATAACAGAATTAATAATATGTATGTAATCCAATCATTGATCCACCCATATGGGTATAACATTATTGTATGGAGCATAATGCAATTAAATGAAAAGATGATCTGTTTCCAATTATTAAACAATCATTAAGCTTAGTCAGAGAATCTAAGTAATAGTGTAGTCCAAAGTATCAAATAAATATGTACCAAAAGATAATACCATCAACGAATTATAACACCTGTATTTAGGCTCATTAAAAAGTTAGAGCTTGCCGCAAGATGATCTGTTTCCAAGATACCACCACCTTCTACGCTAGTTCTCCTATAATCCGGTTAAGCAATGACACACATCATGGCATAATTTCGTTATAAACATCGTGAATGCAGAGGTATCATTATTCTAAGAGTTTTAAAATTAGTGTTCTTCCTGAATAGTTTACCCGCGACAAGTCAATTTTTAGTTTCGTGATGTCTTGTGAAAACATTTTTCCCGTGGTGAGTATCATTTCCCTGTCCAATTTCACTCAGCTCCACATGTTCATTGTTGTGGCCACCAACCATACAAATGCAACTTCACATCTATGCTATAACCAATGAATACTACGATATATAAAAATGTATCTCTTCCACTTATAGAAACGCCGTCTCCATCATGACAAACTCAACCATCAATTCCTTACATTTTCCAACTTTTATTCAACGTCATTCCCGCCACCAGCCTCGCTTACACAACGGTGTCCTATACGAATCACACCAAAAACTTCAATGGAAGAACACTAGTTCCCTTTTATGAACCAAACTCTGATCCAATTAAGAGATGCACAGGTTTAAAACTTCATGTACTATAACTCGGAAATTCTATAAGAAGTTCTAGTAAAGCCAAGGAAGGATAATTGCCACTTATGCACCTGAAAATAAAATAACACCGAAAAACTGTATCTGAAAATAGAGCACATAACAAGGCAGAGCCGAGTGTTTGGAAGGACAGAATTCTTACTTTCCAGTTACTCTAAGTGAAGCGCCTTGCTTGAAGTATGGTGAATTTGGATGTAGGTCCTCAAGCGAAACCAATTCCCCAGATTTAATTTCAGATGCAGCCATCAAGTCAACCCTCTAACTTAGTTGGACTCCTAATTCCTTTCTGCAAGTGAGTAATCACCATCAATGAACACCCCAAAAACGAACAAAAAAACCGATGTCAACCTCATAGTGACAAATATGCTTAGACATTATCTCCATTTCTCAAATACCTCACATCCGTAGCACTGTTGAATCATAAAATTCCCAACAGGTCTAACAGTTGCACACTAAATCATTATTCCCCAACACTGTTTTTTTGAAGCTGGGGTCGGGTGATTCGAACACTCTACACCTTGTGATAGAGTCAGGTGTGAAGTTACCGCGAGAAGTTAATAATTACCGTTGAACCACATTTCTCATATATTTCTCAACCTCATTGAAAATTCCAAATTACTCTAGTTCCCAAACAGAAGTAAACAAGTTTTTGATGTTCTCATGGTGTTTTTCATCAAGTATGACTATCCATATATAAATCTCCAGTGAGGGAAAAGAATGATGGAAATTTTTAACTAATTATCGATTAAAGTGTCAACATAATGAAATTAATCTTATTAATTAGGTTTATTAAAAAAAATTTCTGTTAAGTAGGCCTCAATTTGATTCCTTAATCTATGCAGAACTTTTTTTTTTTTTTTTTAATTTATAATTTCTAAAAGATTATATATGATAAAAACACGAACTAGTAATCGCAATCATTATAATGAAGAGAAATCCGATCTAAGTGTAAGATAACTTGACGAAAAACTTCAGCACAAAAAAAAAAAAAAAAGGAGCAACAGATTTAAGTGAACAATTTACAGCAAACAACCACCCGTCTGTCTCGCCGGTGTTCACCAAGGCGGAAAAACAGCTTCCGCCTCCGGCGATGGCAGCCTACCTTCCCCTCCTACGGCGGCGCGAGTTCCTCCCCTGGCCTTCCGACGGATCTGACGGACGGCTGCAAGCTTTCTATCTATCTATTTATTTATTTGTTTATTATTATTATTATTATTATTTTTGTAATCGGAAAATAAAGAAAGTAAAAGAAACGAGGAAGATATACAATTTTTGAACATTTTTTTTTTAAATCAATGGGTGCTGTTTGAGAATATCTGGAGATGATATTTTAAATGTTAAGTTAGAAATATAAATTTAGGAAAAAAAAACTTTAAAAAAAATTATGTGATATAAAAAATAATTTAAAAATTTAAAAAATATAAAAAAAATACGCAAAATAGATTGTCTTATTTGTTTTATTAATAACAGCATTTTGACGTAAAAATTATCTTATTTCGATTTGAAATAAGAAAATTATAAATTTTTAAAATTTAAATTTTTTAAAAATAAAAAAAAGGAGAAAATTTAATATAGAATTGAGATTTTGAAATTCAAACAATAAAATATCATTTGAAGCTACACCGCAAAGAGGCCCTAAATTTTTTATTTGAAAATGTAGAACTAATTTTAAAAAATAGTAAATAGTGATTGCCCATTAGATTAATGGTCAACAATAATTGATCGATATCAATTTATTTTTTTTTACTTATAAATCACAAATTAATTATTTATATTGATCACTAATTAATATGAGTTATTATTTTAATGACCGTGATCAATGATATATATAAATATATATTTTTTAAATAATCGTTCAAAAATTGACTATCTACGTAATAGATATAGGTATTCAATAAAAAAACTTTTTTTTAAAAAAAAAATATGCAAGTACGTTTTGATTTAGTATTAAATTTATACCATGAGGTGATAGATGTTTAAGTTTATTTTGTATGAATACTCTCCGAATTTTTTGAATTTGAGAATTTGTTCATGATTTCTTTTTTTCCTCAACAACCAACTCCTTAACTTATAAGTTTTACATATCCAGTCTTTTTCACTTACATCCCTTAAAATTTGCACAGTTTTTTAACACGTCGCTTATATGTGACAGTTGAAAAAAAGGCATTGTCGATTACTTTTATTTAATTCCAATATAAATTTATTTAAAAACGTAGATTCAAGCATAAGTTTTTAATATATTCATTAACCAGAATAGTAATGAAGTTCTACAACTTAAAAGTTGGAATAATAAAACCTATATTTAAGTTTAATATTTGCCAACAAGACGTACGTTCTAAACCTAGCTCGTTGTCATTATAAAATTTAGGGGGGTGTTTGGTGAATGAGTTTAGTTCAAGATTTTTAAGTTTTAATAGTAATTTTTCAGAAAAGACAAAAAATTTTTTGAGGAAAGACAAAAAACTTTTTCAGAAAAAGACAAAAATCATAATGAAAAAAATACAGTTTAGTTTAAACTAAACTTATCACTAAACCTATTTGTACTATCTTAGGTAAAAAAGGGGGTTCTTTTAGTTTACTCCTAGTTGTCAACCAACTATATGTTTGTGATTAGTATTTGGTGAAAAACAGTGGTTTTGCTAGTTTTTTTTTGGTATGTCACGGACGTGTATACAAAAATACAAAAGTCAATAAATAAAATTAGGCACATTCGGCTCAACCCTTGTCGTTGGTGCATAATAAAACAATCAATGTCTTCACCGAATAGAATTTATTTTTGTTGATAAAACACCAGATAGTATTTATATAGGTGTACTAGGAAACTATAGAAATAACCCCTTGTCTAAAGTTTTTTAGAAGCCTTTTTGACGTTTTTGAATTCAAAAACTGTTTTTAAAAAATATTTATATTATTTTTTCAGGAGAGGTTTTGGTTAAAATTACAATGGTATTTGATAAAGTTTTTTAGAAATTATTTTTAACTTCCTGAATCCTAAATTAATTCTGAAAATGTTTGGCTGAGTGCTAGAAGAGTTTCAATTTTCAGAAGAATTTATAGTCAAAATCATCAATACACTATGTAAGTACTAATTAAGTAGCAAATTTCAATTTTTAACAAAAGTTCAATTTTTTTTTTCTTTTGGTTTACTTTTCTTTTATCTTGATGATTTTTTATTTTTTATGATAAGCTTTCTTTGTTGACTATCCATGATTCTAAAATGTGTTCAGGCCCTTAATTAGGCAGATACGGTTATGCATTGAAGTTAATGTTTTCCTTTTCTTCTGAAATTTTAATCATCCTTTAATGCACCCGACAAGTTTAATTTACTAAACAATTCATAATTGACACAACAGGCGGTGAAGACGTCTTTCTTTCTTTCTTCTCTCATGATAAGTTAACGTCATTTCACATAACAATTAACAACACTGATAATTATCTCTTAAAACTAATAGAGTCGATAAAATCTATGGATGGCAGACTCGAAAATAGATTATACATTTCATTACGGTCAACGTAAGAAAGCATAAAATAGGTGGAGATGTGTCTCGTGTCGATTAAGTCAAGCAGTAAGGTTTGAAATATCGGCGTCCAAACTGGCCCTGTCCATGTCCAGCGAACGAACGAGCAGATTTACAAGGTTAGGTCCACGGCATAGAAAATGTGACGACAATGAAGGGGAGTTTTTATTGAGTAATTGTTTGGGCGAAAATGGGTAGTGGTTGAGAGCTGATGGATGGAGTCATTTGTAAGTAGATTATCAAAATAATAATAATAATTATTATTATTATTATTATTTTTTAATGCAAAACCCAACCCACAGAATTATTATTATTATTATTATTTTTTAATGCAAAACCCAACCCACAGACAGAGTGCAGGGCCCATGGGCGGGCATTACTTTCCTTTATCTTCGAACCACTTGCATTAATTGCCCACCATTCATAGATTTATGACTAATCTTTTCATTTCACTTTTCCTATACGTACACTTTTTGTAGTAAGACTTTTTTTTTAATACGTACACTTTTTTCCTTCTACATATATACATACATATATACATACATACATATATAAATGATTGCGACAATTATACTTATCGGTAAAACAAAATTATGGGGTATTTGGTGAATGAGTTTGAGTTAAGATTTTTAAATTTCAATAGTAATTTTGGTTGACTTTTCAGAAAAGACAAATTTTTTTTTCAGAAAAGACAAAATACTTAAAAAAAAAAAGATAAAAACTGATATGAAAAAATATAATTTAGTTTAAAATAAGATGAAATACTAAACATCACCATAGTTTTATCATAAGTTTTTTTAATGGGCAAAATTTATGATAAGAATTATATTATCACTTTATTAATTGATATTGTTATTTTGACTATTAGATTGAATTTTTAATGATCTGATTTAAATTATCTATATTAAAACTTATAACACGACATGTAAAATTACTTTCAAAGTTATGGATAAGTAAGACTTATTGGTGGAATAAAAATACACGGTTTCTTTTGTAAGTTTTTTGATATAATTTATAGATTACTAGTACATGATAAATCTTGTGGAGAATTTTGTCAATTACTTACTCTTCGCATTGAATTGTGGGTCACAATTTTTTTTTTTTTTTTTTTGCTTTTTTGTGAAAGTAGGTGAAGTTAAGTTGATTATATTCTCAATGAAGTTTTACAGGACAGTAATTTTATGGGTAATTCTTTATAATAGGGTATGATTTCAAACACACTCATTAAACTACAACATCTAATGATAAGATTTTCGTCAAGTTTCCTTATTTATATATGTATAAAATTTTAAAATATGGTCTAAAACTTCTATAATCTGACGGTCAGACAGTTGTTTGCCAATCAGAAAAGTATTTTTCATAGCCTATTTAAAAATTCTCTATCTTTTATTGGGCTAAAAAAAAAAATGCTAGAATTACACATTTGATTGAAAAAAAAAAAAATGGTGAGGCAAAGGTATTTATTAAAAAAACAATGAAATTACTGTAGAGGGACAAGTAGGCCCGGAGAAGAAAATTGGTTATTCATAAAGGTGTAATGTTTGCGATCTGTTTTAGTGTTGTATGGTAGTACTTATGATGTATAATTCTTTACATTATTAGTCATGATAAGAAACCCGCATTATAAAAACTGTCCAAAAATGATTTAGCTAAATAGCAGCACCTACTTTCTCCAAATATTAGGTTGTTAGCTCAGGCATTACTACTATATGTCTCACCACCGTCTAATTATTGTAGCGATTAGGATGTCTTCTCGTCTCTTAACATAATGTTTTCAAAATCGACAATATAGAGTTCTCCTCTTAAGATCTTTATTTGGAGTGAGACTAAACAATCACTAAATTAAATTAGGTCCTTTTCGTTTCGATTACTAAACATTTAAATTTGTGTTATAGACAGAGCGAATAGAAGATAAGAATGACACAAAGGATCACGCATGTATTTTATTAAGTATTATTTGCCTACATATATTAAGCCCTAATGACACCAAGCATCACACATGTATTTTATTAAAGTATTATTTCCGCCTATATATATTAAGCCCTGACAACAACTAATTGTTGCAATGAATGATTAAGATGTCTTTTTTATTCTTTACAAAATGTGTTCAATGTTTGACTCTATAGAGCCTTACTTTAATATATGTCTTTATTTGGTGTGAGATTAAGCCCGCTGTTTGAGTAAAATTAAATTAGATCATTTTTGTTTCTATAAGTGAAAATTTGAACTTGCGCTATGGATGAAACGAAAAGGAGATGGAATAACACTAACGATCATATACGTATTTTCATTAGTATTATATGCCATATATATATTAAGCCTTACCACCGACCAGTTATCGTAGTGATTAAGATACCTCTTTTTTCTCTTCACAAAATGTGTTCAAAGTCCAACGGTAAAATTAAAACAGATTCTTTTCGTTTCTATTAGTAAACATTTGAATTTATGTATACGAAACTGATAGAAGACGAAAGGACATCAATGATGTTATATGTACTCTAATAAATATAATATGTCCCTGTATATAGAAAGCCTTAGGGGGTGTTTGGTGAATGAGTTTAGTTTAAAATTTTTAAGTTTCAATAGTAATTTTTCAGAAAGGGTGACAAAAATTATTTTCAGAAAAGACAAAAAACTTTTTCAGAAAAAGACGAAAATCATAACGAAAAAAGTACAACTTAGTTTAAAATAAACTTTCTACCAAACACCCCCTTAATCCCAGTGTATTATTGTCACTTGTCACACCCTCAACTACTTAACCAGCTAAAACAATGTTTTACATTAATTAATTAATGAAATCCCTATTCACTAACATAAGTTATGCACGAAAAAGAAAAAAACGTGTAAAGGATAACCATTAGTAAGTAATATATCTTTGCATGAAAACGCACACAATCATTACCCGCACACATAAAATAGCAGTTTGCAAGTTTTAACGTGTCAAGGAAGAGGTTGATAGGAGTTAAATCGTGCAACAACCGTGTGAAGATGAATGAGTTAGACAGAGAAAGAGACAAGTGAGGAGAGAGAGAGAGAGAGAGAGAGGTAGAGAGAGAAAGTCTGGGAAAAATCTTAATAGGGGGTGGGTCGGTCCTAGTATTAAATGCTCCTAACAGCGACCACCCACACTCATTAATTGTGCACAATACCAGTAGTAAGCAAAGAAAGATAAGTGAAGAAGAAATCTCATGTTCCCATCTCCAAAAAAAGAAGAAGAAGAAAGAAATGCCTCTCTAATGGCTATAATATTTTCATTTAAAATATCCTCTGCATGAGCAAGAAACAAGCAGAGTTTGGCTAGTACAACTCTTTTTATACATATACACACACACCAAAAGCAAGCCAAACTTTGAAAGGGCTCTTTTGCATGGGACTTTAAAGCAGAAATCTCATTTTCTTCTCTCTAGTTCAGGTCAAACTTCACGCAAAATCCATTTCAAGAGTTAAAAAAAAAAAAAGGAGAGATAAAAGATGGGATATGGTGAGAATAATAATAATAATACAGAGCAGAGGACGAGAAGCTCTCAGGCTAGCCAAGTGATGATGGAGATAGAGGCGGGGAAGCCGGCGGGGAATGCGCTGATGATGGGCACCGGGTTGAGTCCTCTGAGCGAGACGCTGTGGAGGGAGACGACAAACATCGACTTTGTCGGCGATGTGTCGGCGAGGCTGACATGGAAGGATCTCACTGTTACGGTCACTCAGAGTAATGGCGAGACTCAGAAGGTTCTAGAAGGCCTCACCTGGCTACGCCGAACCGGGGACGCTCACCGCCCTCATGGGACCTTCTGGTTCGGGGAAATCCACGTTGCTTGACGCCCTTTCTAGCCGTTTGGCTACCAATGCTTTTCTCTCCGGCACTATCCTCCTCAATGGCCGCAAGAGAAAGCTCTCCTTTGGCACTGCAGTAAGTCTTTCTTTCTTTCTTTCCTTCTTTTTTTTTTTTTTTTTTTTTAAATTTATCTCTCTCCTCACACATCAGATGCTAAGACTTGTTGACTAACTTGATTCTGATATCTGACTTTCCGTGGTACTTATAAACTGACCGGTCCGTTTCAGGCCTATGTGACACAAGATGACAACTTGATTGGCACGCTGACGGTGAGGGAGACGATAACCTACTCGGCGAGGCTGCGGCTGCCGGACAAGATGGCGTGGTCGGAGAAGCGGGCGCTGGTGGAGAGCACCATCGTGGAGATGGGGCTCCAAGACTGTGCCGACACCGTGATTGGGAATTGGCATTTGCGTGGGATTAGTGGTGGAGAGAAGAGAAGAGTCAGCATTGCTCTTGAGATCTTGACAAGGCCTAGATTGCTCTTCCTTGATGAGCCAACTAGTGGACTTGACAGGTAATTCAATTCCGAGATCTTTGTTTGGTAACTGAGATTTTGTCATTTCAAAAAGAGAAAAAAAAAAAAACCAAGCAAAGTAATTGAGCAAGACCTTAGTTTTTGTCTGTTTATTGTTTTGGTTTGGAACCAAGGGGTATTTTTGAATTAGTTTAAGTTTGTTTTCTTTACTCTTGGACTTGTGTTTCTGCTCTTAATGGAATTTGGAAAATTTCTTTTGTGGCAGTGCTTCGGCTTTTTTCGTGACGCAGACACTACGCGGCTTATCGAGGGACGGAAGGACTGTGATAGCCTCAATTCATCAGCCAAGCAGTGAAGTTTTCGAGCTGTTTGATCGACTCTACTTGCTCTCTGGTGGCAAAACTGTTTATTTTGGTCAGGCTTCTGAGGCATATGAGGCAAGAATCAAGCCAAGAAAATACCAATTTTTATTTTTTATTTTTTATTTTACTCACTCACTTATAAACTTTGTGAATGATTATCTTACATCGCCAATTGACGTTAGCTCAATTGGCGATTAGTAGATGTGTGAGTTGTTTTCAATGTATTGAGTCCTGAGTTCAAGTCCCGGGGGACGGCGAAATCTTTCTTACATTGGTTGGTTTTACGCAGTTCTTTGCGCAGGCCGGGTTTCCTTGCCCTGCTCTGAGGAACCCTTCTGACCATTTTCTGAGGTGCATAAATTCCGACTTTGATAAAGTCAAAGCCACCTTAAAAGGGTCCATGAAACTAAGGGTATTACACTTTTTATCCACTCTCTATTGAGCTTCTCAATCGACGGCAAAAAGGGTCTTTACATTTTTAGTTTAACTCCATTTTTCATCACCAGTTTGAGGCAAGTGATGATCCTCTGGATAAGATTACCACCACCGAAGCCATTCGAACTCTCATCAACTTGTATCGGACATCTCAGTACTGCTACTCGGCTAGAGAAAAAGTTGAGGAGATATCCAAAGTTGTAAGTGTTGTTGTTCTGGAAAAGCTGCTCAAATATTTGACTAATTGACAAGGCATTGTTACTGATTCCGTTACGGTAATGTCTGCGGTACTGATATGAAATTTTTTCGCCATATGTTGCAGAAAGGAGAAGTGCTAGACTCTGGAGGAAGTCAGGCTAGTTTCTTGATGCAAGCCGGTACGCTGACCAAACGTTCGTTCGTCAACATGTCAAGAGACTTCGGGTATTACTGGCTCAGGCTTGTGATTTACCTTGTTGTCACAATTTGTATCGGAACCATCTATTTGAATGTGGGGACAAGCTACAATTCAATCCTGGTGTGTTCAAAAAATTCTTACATTCCAATCATTTTTACTGTTAATTCATATTTTTTGTTAATTGTAAGATAGTGTGAATGTCTGCTGACACATTGTCTCTTGATTTCTTTGCCATGAGACAGGCAAGGGGTTCGTGTGCGTCTTTCGTATTTGGATTCGTCACATTCATGTCGATTGGCGGGTTTCCTTCATTTGTGGAGGATATGAAGGTAAGTAGAATAAGTGAAAAAGGAGCAATAGGGGGTCTAGAAAATTTACTTAAAAGGCGATAACAACTCGGTATTTCCCTGCCAACAGGTTTTCCAAAGGGAGAGGCTGAACGGGCACTACGGTGTCATTGCATTTGTCATCAGCAACACAATCTCCGCAATGCCGTTCCTGATCCTGATCACCTTCCTCTCCGGAACCATCTGCTACTTCATGGTCCGCCTCCATCCAGGTTTCATGCATTACTTGTTCTTTGTGTTGTGCCTTTACGCGAGTGTCACCGTGGTCGAGAGCTTGATGATGGCCATAGCCAGTGTCATCCCCAACTTCCTCATGGGTATTATCATCGGAGCTGGAATTCAGGTCTGCTTCTACATCAAAAGAGAAACTTCTGCTCTCTCATGTTTCGAATCGTTTGAAATTGCTTTTAGATTTTTAAAGAACTGAATTGAGATTGGCCTTATATATCCTATTTCTGATACTGCGGTTTTGGTTACAACAGATTTTTCTCATAATACAGCTAAAAATAATGACTCAAAAAAGTTAGGACAACCCCAATAAGGCTCTCTGTTTATATTTTCTCGATCAAATTTATTGAGAGTTATTTGTGGAATTCTTCACATGACAGGGCATCTTCATGTTAGTGTCCGGATACTTTAGACTCCCAAACGACATCCCAAAGCCGGTCTGGCGCTATCCAATGTCGTATATCAGCTTCCACTTCTGGGCTCTACAGGTAAAACGACACTAACCAGAATAACCACCTTTTCGATGCACATCATGGAAAAACAGTTTCATGACACTGTCATAAAACTAAAAAGTAACTTGTTAATAGCCAGGATCAAAAGTACAGAATTCACATAATTTTGTCATAACCACAAGCGTTTGTCCAACTTTCAGGGACAGTACCAGAATGATCTAACGGGGTTGGTGTTCGACGGCCAGACGCCTGGCATGAAAATAGACGGCGAGTTCATCCTGGAAAACGTCTTCCAGATCGACATAAACAGATCGAAATGGGTGGATCTCAGTGTGATCTATTGCATGATCGTCATCTACCGCATAATCTTCTTCATCATGATCAAGATCAGCGAAGACGTGACACCTTGGGTAAGAGGCTACATAGCAAGGAGAGTAATGCAGCAGAAGAGCAAGAGCCAAGGCACAACAGCTTCTCCTGATGGCCTTACTCGGTCTCCTTCATTGCGGAACTACGTCGCCAATGAGCCGTCTTCCGAAACTCGCAAAAGATAGACGTGTTTGAGGGTACTATCTTCTGATTTATACACTTTAAAAAAAAAAAAAAAGGACGGACGAAAAAGAATTGAGTTTGAATAGGTGTTGTATTTAATGCTATGATATAGAATCAACTGGGATTTTTTTTTTCTTTTCACCATTGAGTTTGATATACTATAACAATGCTTTTAATTTTCTAAAGATGATATGCAAGTTTCCCACAAGGTGAATAAATGGTTGTGCTGATAATGTGGGCAAGGGTCTTTCTTCCATATGACACATATTGGAATAATATATGTATGTATAAACATTTGAAAATACAATTTGCATCCATTTTTAATGGACACTATTTTGGAGAGAACTGTATATGGTTCCCTCACATGGTAACTATTTTGTTTCATGTATGTGTGAATAGTTTAAAGTGTTTGTATGGCAAATCTTTTTTAGGTGTTGTATACGTGATATAATTTATTACCACATGCCAAATGGGGTTGAATCGGGTTGCCTTATATTGAGTGGGCCGATAGGTGGGTCTCTTAACGTGGAGCTCATTCATTAGGGGAGGAAATTAGAGGGGAAAAAAAAAACATTGTTTACAAAGAGTGCATGACATATTAAATGCAATAAACTATATACATATATGTTTACTAAGAAAAAGAATGTAACTTCCTGTACAAGAAATACATCAAGGCCAATGTGGCACTAGAGATCTCACCTAGAAAATATCTATAACTAGTTGTAGCACAAACTATTTCTGTTAGTACCTTCCTCATTGGTTAATCTCTCTCAAATTTTGTGAGAAATTTATCTACAATTATTTGTACATATAACTATAAATGTGAATCGTAATTTGTTCACTCTTAGAGCGTGTTTGGTAGGAGAGAAAAGTAGAAAGAAGGAGAAGGGCGGTGGAAGGATTAGTGGAAGGATTTTGACATTTAAGGTTTTTTGTAAAAGAGAAGAGGCGGTAATAGATTAGCTGTTTGACTTTAAACCCTTCAAAACACCCCAGTTTTGATCTCTTTCTCCCTCCTCATTTCTCTCGAGTAGGTCATCTGCGCTTCCTCCTGATTTTCTCTCGTTCCAACCAAACATACCCTCCTTAATGAAATACTTGAGGAGATGCATAAAACTCACTCTCATTGAAAAATGGTCTCAAATCCTCTTGGCACATAAACCTTAAAGGAAAGGAAACAAGAAATCCCTTGACAGACTTGAGTCTCTCCATTGGATCATCTGTTGTTGGCTTCTCAGGAGCTATTCCCAAATCAATTGTGGTGTGGCCATGTTTCTCTTTCCACTGACCCATGCACTGTCTGAGACCAACTCTGTAGTTTATCAAGGACGATATTGCAATTTAATCTCAAACTTTTTTCTTGGCATTTTGTAATAAATAGTAATAATAATAATATATATATATTTAAAAAAGATAAACTACACTTTTTATGAGATGTGACAAATGGATATTGAATGCTAATATTAGTACTGTACCTTGAGTGTATAGTGTCATTGGGGATGCAAGAGAATACATCTTGGGATATGGTTGAATTTTCCTGTGTGACATAAGAGGCACCTAAAGTTAGGTTTGTCGATATGATAAGAAGGGACACTATTAGACCAACCAATCTGATGGCATTAATGTCTTGAAAGCACTAATTGGTTATTGCTGTGGAACATTAATTTCTCTGAAAAGAAAACATGGTCACTAATTAGGTGTTGTGACAAAACTAAGATCCATTTGGAGAAAGAATCTAAATGGTAACATTTGGTATGAAAATATTGGAATGGGAACATTTTAACAGAAAAAATTTGAATTGTAATCTGAATTGGTGTTTGGATATTGACACTTTGAATTGAACATTTGAACATAAATATTTAGATATGTTTGGATAGTTGTTGAAAACATCCATTTGAAAAATATTTCTCCAACCGTTTTTTGACCCACTGTTTATTTCATATCTAAATGGCTCAAAATTGAAAGGAGGGTTCATTTTACAGTTGTGAAATGGAGCTTCCAATTTGCAGCAGGTACTTCAAATGGATTTGTCAAAATGATTTCAAATGTTTCTCCTAAACAGAGGACGTTTATTTTGACCATATTTTCCAACATCATGTTATTTATTTATTTATTTTAAAAATACTATTCATATAGAGTTGGGATGACTCGGGATCATAGGGCCAAGAGGGTGTTGACCCCACCATGTGGAGTTCCACATGGTGGGGTTCACGCCCCCTTGTAATCCCAAGTCTTCTGTTAGATGGTTGACTATGTTCTAGAACGTATTTTGAATTTTCATACTACGCATTTCGCGGTCTCACCTTTGCAGTAGCTAACCACAAATCTCTGTATGTTGTGTCTGATACAGGATCACTGATTTGATCCATCTGAAAGGAATCAAGAACTCACTCATCATTATGTTAGACTAGCTAAGCAATGAAGATGTTTCTCAACTGCATATGACGGTCTTTTCAAACATAGCATAGTGATAATTATACACCTGATTCCGTAACATAACGAGTAGAATTCAACTATTGAACTAGTAAAAAAGTACAGAATGTTAATGTGTGATTAAGTGGCACCAACCTCTCCTGGATGAAGGCCAAGGTGCTCGGACCACAAGGAGCACCGGAGACTGTAAGCAAATTTTCCGGCCTTCCATGGCTGTCCATTCATAGATGAGTCCACAAACTCCGTATCTTCAATTAGTACCCCAATCTGGGATCAATACAACTAAGTCAAATATATATATATTAACTCACAATCTGTTCTTTAGGTCAGTTTGAAGAGCTTTTTTGTTCTTTTATGAAGGAAATAAAATAAATTAGTAAATAAATAAATCAGACCTCAGAGTCTCTTGACCCCAGCAAACTTCTATCATTAATGTTGGAGGATCCAATCAAAGCAGCACGGTCATCAATTATCATCAATTTGCTGTGTACATACACCTGCATAGTTTGTTAAATCGCATTAATTAAGTCCTCATAACACCAAAATTAGGGTATTAAAACAATTATGTTTAAAAGTTAAGTAATTACTCATAATAAAGAGTCCAAACAACAAGAAGCTCTTCTGACATAATGAGCCAGTTCCTAATTAATGTTTGCTAGGGTTATATATATCTATTTCATCCAAGTTGAACCACATACTACTTGGTCCCCATTCCTATTTTAGAAATTTGATTTTAGTTGTGAAGTTTATCTAAACTTTCTGTTGTACCCCACTCTTTAAAAAAGTTGGGATTGTTCACTTGTCTCCCTAAATTTTAGGATCATTTTCCCCCTGAATTTTGAATTTGTCTTCCTGAGGGGGTAAAGTGCAGTCATCTGATCTTTTTTTTTTTTTTTTTTAAATTCCAAACTAAGGTACTTAAGTGAGACTAATTCTCTTCTTCTTCTTTTTTTCCCCCAAAAATGTTAACTGAAATTCCTATTAAAAGGGTTAAGTGGAACAAATATTTCAAAGTTTAAGGGGGTAAAGTGTGAATTTCTAAATTCGAGGGACAAAATGAGAAGAACCTTGAAGTTGAAGGGCACAGGTGAAAATAATTATTAAAAAAAAAAAAAAAAAAGCAATAACTATGCCTACTCGTTGTATCATGAGAAACTGAAAAAAAAAATTTTTCCCTATTGAATGCAAATTTTCAAAACACTCTAAGCATCCGTTTTTTTGATCAAACAAGCTGAAACAGGTTTAGTTACTTGTAATGCAAGATGATTACCTGACTTGTAGCCACGGGACCGCCTTCGAAGAGTCTCCCGTATGATCTTAGACCATAGAAAGAGATGTAATCATGAGTTTTAGGACCAAGCAGAACACTGAGGTTATGCAAAATTGATGTTTTCTCCCAGCTAATGGTCCTGTACTGCCAATGCATCAAGGCTCTAACTGTTGCTGCACCTCCATCGTCAATGCCGCCCTAATATGTTCAACGAAAAAAAAGATTAAGGACAATAAAACACTTCTCACTTACATTATTGGTTCCATCCCGTCCCTACATCTATAACATGACTCCCGGGATCCACCAATGGGATGGATATGGCTTGACTCAGTTCTACTCGAAGGATGAGCTCGGTTTCACTCCCACAACCACAGCCTCAGCACCGCAATTTATATTGACCGAACGGGAGCATCAAAGTGGGGGACTGTGGAGTATTGAACCTTGAACTCATCCCGAGAGGATAAGAAGGAAAGGCATACTAACCGCTGCACCACTTCATTGGTGGTTATGCCTAACTGACTTAAAATATGGATTTTGACAGTAGCAAGTGATCTCTAGATAGAGTACCTGAAAGCCGGGTAAGAGCGGTATGACCACAATGACTCTAAAGCACTTCTGTTCTTTGTGTGCTCGTAGGATACGCCTGTACAGCGCTTCCAGGACACGATTCTGTATGATCTCGTCCTGAGAGAGACCTGAAATGAAGAATTGATTCTGCAAGCAAATACAAATGATGAAATGATCAGTTTGCTTTAAATTGTAATTGATGAAGTAAATGTAACAAAAAACATGTTCATAACTTATTTTCTTTTTAGTTTTATGTCTGTTTTTAGTAAATTTTTTTGTCCTTCCATTTTCTGAAATAGAATCCAAATTTAAGCCAGTTAAAAAGAAAAAAGAAGAAAATCCAGTTGCATTTTACCTCAATGTAGACAAAATATTCTGCAGTCTCAATGAGAGAACAGTAGGCCTTGTGAATGCTGTCCTCGGTTTGACTTGTTCCAGCAGACCACTGGCTTACACTTCTTACAATCTGCACATAACAAATTCACGTTGAAAAACGCATGGAAAATGACAGAATCATAAGCTTCGTATTTTTTCCATCCATTCCTTGGGGAATCACTAACCTGACAACGACACGATATTCGTGGACCAACTTGTCCACAGTCATCGTCAGCAGAAGCATTAATCTGATTTCTTTCCTCTAGATTCTCCCACCATTCGTCTGAATCTGTCATGTCAGATCGCGCCTCCACGCTTAAATTCGTGTCACTTTGGAAGTCTGTCATGTCAAGTTCATCAACGGAACCTTTCGTGTCTGGAACTAAGGCCTCAACTTCTTGTTTCTGGCTAGGGAGGGAAGAATCTCTGCAGACCCCAATTGGCTCATCGATAAGATTGTGGCTCTCGTGAAGACCATTTGATGTTGGTTCTGAATGAGTATCCACTAAAGTATCAGATTCTTGCGGAAGAAGCAATGGGATATTATCTTCCAATGGCGAGAGCGAGGAAAAGGAGTTCTGTCTGTTGATGACGTTTGGGTTTTCTTCTGTTTTCTTGTTCTCGACATCTATCTCTTTACTTCTTCCCATGTAATGTGGGATGACCATGTGGTGGTGAGGCATGAGGAGTGGAATAGTTTGTTCATTTGCAGCCTTGTTTCTCTAAAGGAGGGAAAAAAAAAAAAAAGACTCAATGAGTTTAAACAAAAAAAAAAAAAGTCAATGATTGCAGCACATTCCCGACGAGCGTGTCTGATTTAAACTTAACACTTGAGTTTAGTAGTTCCTACAGGAGGGTGGTTGTAGAATCTAGAAAAATGTTTTAACGAGATCAACCTTGGCATGGTTCCAGCGCTGAACGAAGTGTCTAGCAATGTCGCGGCATGGCGGTCCCCACAGAGCACAATGGACATCATGCCACGGCATACGTGGATACTTTTCGCGTTCAAGTTCATCTTTCATCGTGTCTTCCCATGAGTTCGGTTCAGATTCTCTAGCACCATCACCAGAAAAGTAATGTTTCAATCCATACCAATGAATGAAATGCGGGTTAAGTTTATAAGATCAGTACTTACCTTGGGTTGTAATAGTCCTTCCCGGGCCATATAAGAGGAGGGCAGTCACCGACTTTGTGTTCCTTGGTGTCATAACGGCCAAAGCACAAATCTAATCCTCCTATGAAACAAATCTGGTAATCCACAATCACAAATTTTTCATGGTGTGACCTGTGTTATGTTTAAGAACAAGTAGAAAACCTCAGCTTAAAAGGTAAATATATACTTTTTTCAATTATTTGGATATAGATACGCAAAGTAAACTGCTTACCATAAATACACACCGGTGGAAAAATGGTCCGGATAGCGCAATACTCTTACGTTCTCATGAATATTGAGAAGCCTTCTCTTGCTATATGAGCTATTGATTTTCAAAGCCAGAGGAACCTCCTTATATAGAAGAATGTATATCTGCATTCTCAATTAACTTCTAGTCAAAACTATTGTACCCGAAAATGAACATAAAAATATTGAGTTGTATGGAGCCTAATTATATCGTACTTTTTTCTCTTCTGGTTCGACTTCGTATTGATACTTTAGGCATTCTACATATTGATCTACTCTAGTTACTCGTGCTATAAAACGGGACATGACAGTGAAACGTGCAAAGTGGTTCATAACTCTCGCATGGAGAGTGAAAAACTAGAAATCTTGTGCGTGTTTTGTTTGTTGTTTTTCTTTGCTTTATAATTGCTGTCGTACGTTAGCGATTAGAGTGTAATTCCTGCTGTAGAACAGGACACTATAACATGAACATTTTGGAAACAAGATGAGCTAAGAATTCTGGATATTCACCTGAACCCCTTGCTTGGCTTTGGCTTCTAGTAATACGTCTAGCCTAGAGGAATCGTGGGCATCAAACGGACGTCTTAAATACAGTTCTGGACATACCCACCAGCCAGTCATGAAAATCTGCAGGAAATTAACCATTCAACTATTTAAATCCATTAAATCAGTAGACACGACTTATTAAGAGATTCGGAAGAGTAAATTTAACCTCTGATTTTGCACCCTCTATAGCAGAAGCTATGGCTTCAAATGCGGCTTTCCATCTACAAACCACTGGGCTTGACTTCCATCTTCAATCAAGCCCCGCTGAGGAGCAAAAGAACCGAATCGGTGTGAATGACACCATCCCTCTGGAGGCTTTAGACCAGCATCATTGATTGCAGAAACCCAATCTTTAACTTTGGCATTGCTTGTTGTTCTCAACCTTATGCTCCGGTCTCCACCAGTAACCTTTTTTTCAATCACATTATCGTGTAAGAAATTGTCTATTTTCGACAAGGAAAAGAGGAGAAAACAAGAAAACTTGTGAAGAATGAAGTATAAGAAAGGGCTCACATCAAATGTATAACGTAGCGGATTGTTTTCCTTGGCTTGATCTGCTAAATATACAGGAGACCCTGCCTTTCCTTTTGAAGCGGGCAGTACGTTGAAAACAATAATGTCTAAGAGTTCTGTGTCAAAAGGATCATCAAGCAAGGCTATGAACCCGGATTTTAAAACAGCCCAGACCTGAAGAGAGACAAGAGTAAGTCTAAATTTTAGATTATTATTTCACCTAAAGAACATAGACAAGTACTATAAACATAGTTTCTCCCATCTTGGACCGAAATCTTCAAACTAAGGTCATGTTAGGTACTACGCGCCCTGATTATTTACCGACGGGAGTAACAATATAAAAGAAAAGGCAAACAAGCACCCATAAGATTCAGTTCACCCTCAATGTAAGAGTTATGATCACTCTGCAGATGATTGAGAAATATGTTGTGTTCACATTGAATCACAAGCTTAGTTTGTCATCATTTTTTAATGCCATACCTTATGCCAATTATCCTGGCAGCAACACAGCCAGAAAAAGGAACAGCAGTTTATATCAGCGTCACTACTTGGAACATTTGATAGATGCTTCACCATTACATAACCTTCTTTCAATTTTGAACCATACTCCCGCGAAAACGACAACCTGGAGACCTCCAAAAACTTGCATACCTACAATCAAAAACTACTCGTCACGCCTTGATTTAACATCAAAATTTTTTTTTCCAGAAGAAAAGAACGGCGACTCATACTAGAAATTCATATCACCATGAAAGGAACCAGAGCTTTGGCTGATTATTAGAGATGCAAAATGAGTAGCTACACAAGTGAAACATAAACTGAAAATGCTGATGTTCTTGTATAAATTAGTAAGTGAATTTTTTATGTGTTCACCTCTCTAGAATTTACAATATCCAAGTTTCCAAGGAAATGGTTCAAATAGCCCTGCATTGCCTCCTTTGCTCTGTCGGAAATGGATTGCTGTCCTCCGAGGGCCGGGCGAATGATGGGCAAAACAGCACTAGAAGGGACATTTCTGCATAACCAAAAAAAAAAAAAAAAGATCATATGATATTAGTTCCTAGTTTAAGGTTAACTACCAAGACGAAATCGGTGTATGAAGCGAAAAATTACCTGTTTTTAACACTATCTTCATGATGATGCGAAGGTACAGCTCCATCATCTGGTTCATCGTCGTCTTGAACTACCGCTGTCTGATCTACTATTCCGATGCTATGAAGCCATTCTTTGACCTTTCAAGAAAAGTTTCACAGAAGATCAAATAAATTTCAAGTGCCAACACAAATTATGAAAATAAATTTGTTATGTGTTATAGGCCAACCTGCTCTTGCTTCTCGTGGATTTCCTCGATGAACGCGCGTTTCTTCAGAGCGAAATGCAAATACAGAACTTGAGACGCTTTCTTCACTAAGCGCCACTTGAACTGTTACCAAGGATGACAAATGATGCATAAAATTACAGCGTCATAAAACTCCGAAAACAAAACAAAAAGCTAAAAACGAAGCTAAATTCGGCTTATTTTCCATGAAATTTCGTGATAAGTCCGTCCATTGTGTTGCCTAATACAATTCAATCATTTGGCTTGAAATACACAATAATTTTTCATCAATATATAATGACCCAAGAAACTGATTTTCTTTATATTTTCTTCCCCACCAATTCAAACCGCTCAAACTCAAACCAATCTTTCCAAAACCTTAAACTACACAAACTTGTATTCAACACATACCAATACATACACAAACCATACATACATATATATATATATGTATGCATGTATGTATGCGTATATATGCATATCACATAGATGTAAACAAAAAAATCTGGTTGAATAACGTGCCTGTTTGTAGTGAAGCTCAATGGTGTAGGACAGGAGCATGGGGCTAATGTCACCGGTGTCGGGGCGCGACACCGAGACGATCGTGGCGGTCGGGAGCTCCTCGAAAATCCTGGCGGGCTCCTCCCAATGGTAGGAGGAGTGAGAAGCCGCCGACATTCCCCCAGAATGTGGGACTCCGTTGCCGTTGAGAAGCCTCTCAGACGACATATCTTCGGTTATTCTTAATCCCAACACGAAGGTCTAACACAACAATATGCTTAACTACTCCGACAAATGACACAGAAAAACATGAAAAAGAGAGATAGAGAGAGAATTTGGTTTTAAGAAAGAACAAGAAAAAAATATAAATTTTTTTTTTTTAAAAAGAAGTGAAGAAAACGTTTTGTTACAAAACGTAAGCGGTTTTTATATATATATTTGAAGCTTCTTAGGAATACCGGTTTTTCAGGTTATTTTGAGACCGGGAAATGGAACACGGTGACTAAGGTAACCCGTGGTAACACGGCGTTTTCATCACTGTCGAGTAAGATTCTGACACGTGTGCCCGTTGGTCAAATGTTATGGTCCTTTCACACGTAGCGATATCGGGAGTTCGTTGCGTGGAGTTTTTGGTGCTGTGGCTTTTAAGAGATGTGTGAGGTTAGCTTTTGGTTTTAGTTATGTTTTTGTTAAGCTAAATATTATTTAATTTGAGATGGTATTTTATTAGGGTATATACCAAATGGTCTTGTTGGTGGGGAAGATAATATTTTATTAGCAAATTTGGAGGTTAAATATTTATAATTCATCTTGTGGTTGGATGTTTTTAGTTTTTTATTTTTTAGTTTTGTTTATTTAATTTTTTTCCCTTCCAAATACCAACTAAATGCTGAAACGACTTAATTGCCCATGTTATCAGTAATGGTCTCCTTTCTAATCATCAGCTTTTTTAAGCAAAATTCTACTACATTCAACGTAAATATCTAACCATTCACCAAAAATGTAAGGGTCCGTTTAATGAATGAGTTTGAGTTGGAAATTTTAAGTTTTAATAGTAATTTTTGTTGGTTTTTCAGAAACGATAAAATTTTTTTCAGAAAAGACAAAACTTTTTCAGAAAAAGATAAAAATTGAGATGAAAATTTTGAGTTTGAACTTATGAACCAAACGAGGCCTAAATATCTAAATTTTTCTCGCAAAAGTAAAAAAAAAAAAATGTAAATACCTAATTTAGCATCCTTAATTGTGAATGGGAGAAAGTTAATGGTCCACATTAAGGGAACTGGAGGGGTATTTTGGTCAAAGAAGATAAGAGATCAGAGAATGGTTGAGCAAAAGGACTACGAAGTTGGCGCCGCAGACGGGGCCATGGCATATCCCAAAACCGGATCATTAGAAAAGAATATTCATCTTTTTTGTGCCTTTTACAACTCGGAATATGCTGACAAATTCCACTTGTTTGGTTTGCTTCAATAACGCACAAAAAAACAATCTTAAAGAAAAATAATGATAATAATAGTGAACAAAAACATATGACTAAAAGCTAAAAATTACTTGAATACGCCTGTACTTTATAATTTTAATGTGTCCCCGAAAAAAAAAAAGGAATATTATATTGTAACTTTGGACAGTTTTGTCGTGTACGTCTATATCATTTGGCTTATGTAAGATAAACATCCATCTTTTTTGACCACCAGATTGGCATCACTGTGTAATCTATTGATATCGTAGGTGAAATGATTATGAATTTAATATTGGAATTTCAATCCTAATGGATAAATCGGACATCCAAAATTCACTCTTGCTATCATCATAGACATGGATGGAGCTAAATAAGGACGAGTGAGAATTTGTGCCCCCACTTATTTTTTGGAATTTGTAATTTCAGTCTATAAATTTGTTGAAATTGTTCGAATCTACCCCTATCATAATACTTTTTCGCAAATATGACTCATCTTAATTTTCTTTTTCTTGAACCTATCCCACTAAAATTTAAGTTATTTAATTGATTTTCGTACTTAATCTTCTGGATACAATAATTTTCGTTGAATAATATTAGCCATTATTTGATTTCTTTTTCATTATCAACTTTCTTTCTTACACAGCTTTGATTGCTTTTAGAGATTTATTCGCATCAATAATAAATATAAGTTTAGTAGAACACGTTTGTGATGATCATATGCGAACTTTGCTTCTTTTTCAGGAGGATTAATTTTTATTTTAATTTTTTATTTTTAATTTAATGTTCTAATAGAATGGGTCGTCGTAATACCATTAGTATTCTTTTATCTGAAATATTTTTCTAATAATTAATTTGTAATGATAATGAAAAAAAATGAAGAAAAAATTTGTTAGTACATTAAGAAAAAGTAACAATGATGAGAAATAAAAATATATATATTCTTAGTAGTGTCCCTACTAATTATATGTGAGTAAGATAAGAATGGAACTTGAGTTGGGAGCATGAGGAGTTTTAAATGGACTTTTTAAACTATTACGTTACCACCATCGATGATGGATAAACATTTACTTGTGGCCCAGCCAATTACTGCCCAATTAGGTTATTAAGAAAATACTACTGCCTAATTAATGTTGCATTTTCTTTCAACTGGGCAAATCTTCTTAAAGAGTTCTTCAAATTTATAGTTTCTATTTATATTTTTTTCGAACTTAAAGCTCTTGGCACAAGCTCAAGCTCAATGTTCTGTTTTAACTTTGCTTGAAAGTTCGCCATTTCCTTTTCACAGCTAATTGTAAGTCACTTTTGGTTTTGGCACAATGCAACAATTCTCAAAGTTCGCTTAAAGCTAAACTAACATTAACTAGAAGATAACTCGGAAGACAAGAGTACGAAGAAGTATTTTTAAGGAGTTCTTTACGGTTAGGTATCTCTACTGATAGTGCATGTTTTTGAACGTTAGATCTTATCAAAATCACATCAAAATGAAAAAGTATATAAAATTGACATAACCCGATACTGATATGATGATTAAAAATAAAAACCTACTGATAGGACCCCACCATGTGCTGTAGAATTCTCCATTTTCTTAAAAAGGTGGGAAACAGGAAGTAATACAACATGGAGCAATAATAGTTAATCATTTTCTCTCGATGTCTAGGGGTGTTCCATGGGCGAGTTCGAGCAGGTTGATGGGTAAGTCGGCAGAGACGTAGCTCGAGAAGGCCTAGGGGGGTTTTAGCCACCCCCTCAACTTTTCTTTTTGTCAAAAAAATACCCTACTATTTTGAAGAAAATTTCATAATAGTCCCCCCTAAAAATGAAAACTTGCACATAATCTCCTCTAATTGTCTATTACATAGTATTAGCACCCCTGATGAAAATGTCTGGTTTCCTCACTGTAAGTTGGGGTTAAGAAAAATTCTAAGAACACAACCCAAAACCGCTCACTAGTGTCGGCATGTTGGTTTTAGCCATGGGTTCGGCTGGCAGATTGGCAAGCAGGCCAGTCTTGTATATGGAATATAAGTTTTGACTTAGATCCTAACGTCATCAGATTTTGTGCTTTCATCCGACTCGAAAATGACACAAAAAAACCTGACATGATGTCCTTAAATCTAAAACCAGATAAACACAAACGTTAACTTTCGTATTTCAGATTTGGTATACGCGTCCAAATCAAAAGTGAAAAAGTTAAATTAAACTTCGTGTTGAAATGAGACATGTGCATTGTCACAGCGCCATATAAATTTCCTTTTACCTACTGCGAAAAATGCCAAACTGTCGCTTGTAACAAGAATTCCGAAATCAAGATCTTCAGAAAACAATTCAAGAGGACTCACTCCCAGTTTCGACAAAGACAGTGAACCTTGGCCAGAGACGCCATGTAATCATCAGACCTGAATGCACAAGGAAGATTAATTTATGTGTGCTGATTTGGATAATTACATAGCGCATAATATTTGTTTAACGGTTAAAAATCGCACATAGATTTGTTTAACAGTTGAAAACCTTTCTCCATAAGAAGACTGACATGCAGCGACTATATGACGTTTAGCTTCTTCAGGTTTGTTCTGCACGGGTGAAATTAAACTGATAATCAGTGAGCAAACAACTTGACTCCAGCGAAAGATAGGATTATATGTCGGATTTAGGTATAGATTATAGTATGACGGCTTGGCTAAGTCTGCATTCATATAATATTATATCTTAGATACAAGGGAAAGTTTGAAACATACCTCAGATTCGTAGTAAAGCCCAGCATACAAAGAAGCATAGAAGAATTCATGCTTTTGGCCATTTGAAAATGCAGCAACAATCTATTTGTAAGCACAAAATGGTTGGTCAAAACATTTTTTATGCCTACAGATTTCTTCTAACCCAAGGAACAAGCTGGTAAGAACTAAGAACTAAGAAACATAATCAAAAGAGAATTGGAAGTTCAAACCCTTTCTGGATCTCCGCCATCTTTAAACATGTTGTAAGCTTCCCTCATGACAGGTCTTGGATCTCTTCCAACCTGCATATCAGCCAGAGACAATGTTTTTGGTTAACTGGTTGTGAGCTTTTGTAGCTCAGAAGGCCTAACTTTCAAACCTTATTTAGATCGTTTTTCAAGAACGTTATATATATATATATATATATATATATAGCAACATCAGTTAAAAAAAGAAGCTGGTCAGAGTTTGATACACATAAGGCCAGAAGCATATGCTGCACAGTACGGCGTACGCAATCACCATTGACCACAAGATGTATAATTCCTTATCACTGACCTCAAGAAATCGTCGCCTTGCTTCATCCGCTCCATATAACTGAGCTTCACAGAGGAAACACCATATGGATTCCTCGGTATCATTCGGGTTTTGAGCAACATCTATCCGGAACTGCTCTGCACCTTCTTCGAATCTATAGATAAAAGTACCGACTTTGATTAATCCCAAGTTCATAGTTCCTTAAAGAGTTAAAATATTTGCTCTTAAGAATCAAATTCTAATGCCCATTTATCCCAAATATAAGGTCAGGCTAATCTACAAAATGAACTACCTTGTGCTTAAAAAATTCAATTATGTACTTTTCTACACTATCTTTCCACATTTTCTTAGCAACCAAACAAAGAGTAAAAAGGGGAAAAAAGAAGTTGCAGGAATAGTACCTATCAACATAGTATAGTGATAGCCCTCTTTGCCAAAGATCTGCGAAACCATCACCGGATCGATTTCAGCTTCCATTGAAACTTCAGATCCACATTCCAAGAATAAAAATGCCTCAAGTTTTTCAAAAAAAAAAAAAAAAAGGAAAATATTACAAACCTACATGCCTTTTGACGAGGGTCCAACTCAATCGCCTTATCGAATTCCACTAAAGACCCGGAAACATCACCCTTGAACAAACAAAACACCAAAAATAAATAAATAAATAAATCCAAATGCCATTGTGGTTAATATAGCTTGACTATCAAACAGTAATACATTTTTTAAAAATAATTTGTAAACCTGTCTAAAGAGCAACATTCCACGGCGAATCGCTTGAACGGCTTCGCGGGCATTGTTGCCGCCTCCGGTTATGGCGTCCCAGATGCCGGAAACCGAAGGAGAGAATGGTCTCGCAGAGATCGAAAGGGACGGCGGGGCTTGGAGTTGGTGGACACGAGTTGGAGGAGGAGTGTTGGTGATGAAGAAGTGGGAGTTGGAGTGAGAAAATGGAGGTGAGGGTTTGAAAGGAGTGAGGGAATTAGAGGACATGGAAATGGAAGTAGCCATGGATGAATGAAGAAAACCCAAAAGCTTGAAGTGGGTCTCCGAGAGACTTGAGAATGGTGTTTTTGTTTTTGTTTTTGTGTATATATATATATATATACACATATATATGTGTGTGTGTGTGTATATATATATATATATTTTTGGGATGAAGAAAGGTAGAAAAGAAATGAAATGGTGTTTCTGAAAAACCTGGATAAGGCGCCAAAAAGGGCAACTGATTTGGTTGTTCGTTATGATCACACGATTACCCAACATCTAAACGAGGTCGTTTTGAGTTCTTGTTGTGAGGAGAGTCAATGACAAAGGCGTTTCTGTGAAATGTTGGGCTCCAAAATGTAAGAGGCCAGTTTTTAAGGCCCAATCCATGAAATCAACTTGGGAAATTTGGGGGTCCGTTGAATATCGGAAATTATTGTAAAAACTTTTTTATGAAACAAAAGAATGTAAATATTAATTGTTTGTTTGGGTTGTCCATTCATTTCATATTGTTTTTCCATATAATATATGTATTTTAATATATGTTTGAATAGTCCTTTTAATCGTCATATTTAAATAAAATATGTATTCTGTTTATTTATATTTAAATAGTCGTTCTGATAGATATTGACGAGAGAGAAATAAACAGGGAAAAGAAATGAATGACTGATAAAATGATTTGATCTATAAATAGAGACGAATTCAAATATAATATATCGAGCAACCTGATGAGTGTATTGCATTAATCACATTTTTTGGTTATTAAATAACTAAAAAAATGGAATGTATGTTAATCCTAAAATTTTGAACTGTATTGTTGTTCTACAAATAATTCATATATATTTTTTCTTTTGAAAATTGGAATGGCTGATTTTGTAATATTTACGAGACAAGAAATAGCACAAGGAATCACCATCAAACACACCTAGCAACCTAGAAAATATAATCATATTAGGGCTAAAACCTCGAATAGAAAATTTACAGCTTCAACATGAAGTTCATCGTCAACTGCAAATTTCAACCATTCTCTAATCGCTGGGCATTCACCGAAAAATGGGCCCCCACAAAAAAAAAAAAAAATCCCAGTCATTTACTTGGTCACAGCAACCCATAAAAAAAACCGTGTTCTGCCCAATAATTCATGAATCATTTGTTCACTTACTTTTGATATACAGTAGAACAATGAATCACTTGCACATCGTACGCGTCAATTATTATTCATAGTTCAAACAAGACTTCTTGGTGCTGTCTAAGGGATTTTTCTAATCTACTGGTAACTGAAATGAAATTGGATATCTAAACCGTATCTATATATCATGCGAAATTTGTAATTTTTTTTATTTAAAATCATATAACAATTAATTGATTTATATGTACTTTTTTATTTAGAATCTTATCATATGATACTATTTAGATATTGGTGTAAACAAGTATTACTGAAAAATATTACATTTGAATAACCTGATTAGTACAATATAAATTACGTTATAAGTGATATATGAAAATGGTACCGAATAGGAACCTCTTTATATATGCGTGTATATATATGTATGTATATTTTTTTATCATAGACTATTGAATCTGAAATCCCAATTAATTTCTATTCTTCCCTTACAAATTATTAAACATACTTTTGCCTTTTTTTTTTTTTTTTTTTGGGGTGTGTATGTGTGTGTTTATGAACAATAATTATTTCCCTTTACTTGCAATTTGGGCAAGTTACATCTATCGACTTCAATTACAATCACAAGACTTCGAAATGCAACGCAACCTATAGGCAAAACGCCAAAATCAATGCTTGAAAAGGCAAAAAACAAGGAATTAATGCTTAACTAAGTCACAAGAACATATGAAAAATATTGGTTTTTTTTTTTATTCTGTGGGAATAGTAACATTTTTGTCCCGTTATCATCAACAGCTTAAAGCCACCCATAAGAGAACAAAATACATTAATTTTCCTTTCCCAACACCAAAAACAAAATAATAATAAATAAAAATAAAAATTTGTCCACGCATGAAGGAAAAATATGAAAAGATAAGATCTATCTAGTTGAGCCGAGAATTCGTAGGGACACGCCAAAATTTAGTAGGCCAACTCATAGACTGTTGCAAGTGGCTGACTTCCAACCTAAGACGGCTGGTAAAGCATTCCGCGGACAGAGGCCTCATTTGGTAAACCATCTCATCTCATCTCATCTCAAAATTTTTTTTGTCTTTTTCCCAAAAAGTTTTTGTCTTTTCCCAAAAAGTTTTTTGTCTTTTCTGAAAATTCAAAAAAATTTACTATTCCAACTTAAAAATCTCAACTCAAACTACTCCACCAAACTCCCCCTTAGTGTTGTTAGTCTTTTGAACTAATTATAACATCGTGATATCATCAAAAAAAAAAAAAAAAAAAAAAACCTCGTAACAGTTTGGTTTCTAAATTTAAAAACAATTATTAAAGGTTATATATTTTTTGAGAGTTTTGATAGGTTATCATAGCATTAATGGTGGCTTTTCCAATATGTAATTAAGATAATCACATGTTTATCGTGTAATAGTTTGAAATTTAACAAGGACAACCACATAAGATGCAATTTTTTTTTAAGAGCGACATTTCTATTGAGTTTAAAGTATTTTTTATTAAAGATTCAGATACATATTGAAGTATTTAGTGTATATTTTTTATTGTCTTTCATTTATGGAGTCCTATATACAGTATTTTTCTTTACGCATTTTAGTCAAATTTATTGATAAAACATATTATGCTTTCTCGAATATATTTTTCCTTCTAAAAAAAATCCTCAAAAAAACTTAACGTGATTATTTTTGAAAATTTTCAAGTTTTGTGAATTATAAACGTAATTTTTTTCTTTTAGATTTTATAATCTATCGTTAGTGTTAAAGGACTGAGCTTGTCAAGGATATGGAATTCAGGAATAGTGACTGGCTTACAAAATTAAGGACTTGTAACTAGTTTTGGTATTATAATTCCAACTCAAATTTTTCATCGTAGTTTTTGTTTTTCTTTATCTGAAAAATCAACAAAAATTATAATTAGTTTTTAAAAAATCAATCAACTTCAACTTAAAAATTTGAGTTAGAGTTATAATACTAACTTTAGGGACTGAAAGCCCCAAATTTTTTTTCCTTTTTTTTTTTTTAAATTTTTAGGGAAAAATTGGTTGCGTTACTATGGCTTGCTTCCAAACAAAATATCATGTTCATTTTCAATATTCTTCTCATTCCAAAATGTTGTCATTTTCAATCAAACATGTCGGCTTAAGAAAAAAAATCAAGAATATTATATCACAAATCTTACCGGGAGAGAAACCCAATTGCTTAAATTAGCAGTCTCACGTTGACTGGGAGTGGATTAGTGGAATGTATATATGGTATATAAAAGATTTTTGAACAATTATTTGAATATAAATGACTTTCTTTTTTTCTCCCCTCAAAATTTCAATATAAATCACTTAATAAAACTCATTTATAGATTACAGTAAGGTATTTAGCACTAATGCCTCTAAATTTGTTCAGAGGAAAAAAAAAAAAAAAAACACCCTCTAAACTTGTTTTATTTTGACATCTTGCCTCCTATGAGTTTCTATTTTTGACAATTTTTCTCTCAAACTCGCTAAATTATTACAGTGCACTAATATGGATTGATTTATTAAATTAATCAGAGTAGTCCACGTTTGTCTTATGTGAAGATGGAAAACTTCATTTCCTATAATTTTTTTTAATCTAATACAACCCCTAATATAGATATTATCATTTCAAATTTTTAATTTAATATTAAATTAACTAAAATAAGTAAATTCTAACAATTTAACAAGTTCAAGGGGATAAATTATCAAAATTAAAAATTTAAAAGATATGTTGTGTTAGAGTAATAAATTTAAGGGTTATTTACATAAATGCTTAATTTGAAGATTATGATTTAAAAAATGTTCATTGTTTCTTTTATTTACATGAATGCCTAACTTGATACTTATAAATACCACAATATCATCAAGAATTGAAACTAACCAAATAAAGAATTGATTAAAAAAGGAAAGAACAAATCTCTAAAAAAAAGGCGAAACTATACATAGCTTTTATAAAAGGAAAAAAAGATTATTTTACTTGCTTCGTTATAAAGAAAAAAAGATCATAACTGATATTAGTTGTATGATACATGAAAAACAATCATTATAAGAAATAATTGATCATTAAGATAAAATTCACAAGAAACATATAAAAAAATTAAATAGATATTGTAAAGAAGTATGAAACACTTTAAACCCTCAAACAAAAATATATATCATAATGATGTAGTTATTATCATAAAAAAAACAAAAAAACATCATAATGATGTAGTAATACCACAAAGAAAAAAACACAACACATTTAAAAAAACATCATAATGATGTAGTAATTATCATAAAGAAATAAACAATTTCATCACATATTTAAATTTTAGAAACTAACTATTAAAACAATACTAATAATAATAATAATAAATAAATTATCATAATAGCATTATAATTATCATAAAGAACCTAAATCATACTAAAAAAATAGGTTTCTAAGAAATCAAAAACATACTTAGGAAATATATATATATATATAAACTCAATTATACTAATAAGCCATCACTATAATAAAGAACTAGTCGTTAATATAAAGATACAATAATGATAAATAAATAAATAAAGGACTTGTTTGCTTTGTTATTTCAACTCAAACTGTACTTTTTTTTTGTCTTTTTCCCAAAAAGTTTTTGTCTTTTTCCCAAAAAGTTTTTTGTCTTTTCTGAAAATTCAAAAAAATTTACTATTACAACTAAAATATTTCAACTCAAACTAACGAACCAAACGGATCCAAAAATATGAATTATAATAGAGGAAAATTATGTTAAATATAATAAAAAGACAAAATGAGTACTAAAAGTAATTGTTTTTTTCAATGGACATTTATATAATAGTATCAAAAAAACATATATATTTTAAAATGAGGCTCTACAAATAAACTTTTTATGTCATTATTTTTAAATTCAAGGGATATCAGTGCTCCATGGACAAGTTGTATCAATTCATTCCAATTGACTCCTCATCACGGACACGCCAAAATTTGCAAGGTCAATACCCAAGCCAATGGTCTAATATTCAAATCAATAAAATATAAAAAGAAAAAAAAATTCAAGTCAAGCCTCTATTTGATTATCAAATTTAACTTCAGCTAAATTATATTTTTTCTTCTCAATTTTTATTTTTTTTTTGAAGTCAATAAATTTTATAATTAATTTTTAAAAGATCAACCAACTTCAACTTAAAATTTTTTACTCCATTTGATATTTAAGTTCATCTCAAACTAAATTGTATTTTTTCATCTTAATTTTTGTCTTTTTCTAAAAAGTCAACAAAATTTATAATTATTTTTTTAAAAAGTCAATCAACTTTAACTTGAAAATTTCATTTCCAATTAACTTAATAAACGGATACTTCATTTCCAACTTACCAAACGGAAGCCAAATCTTTGGTAGTTCTAAAAGTTTTAGCCCTACATGAGCTGCATGATGGAAATGATGCAATAGTGAGCTCGTCACATTTTTTCGTCACGGTCAAACATCTAGTCAACGTATGCAAATTGGATGAGGAGGATTTTTTTTTTTGGATAAGAGAATAAGGAGTTGTTCTTTCTTGAATTTCCAGCTGTGAAAAATACAGTGCTATTGAAATCAAAACCGTTTTTTGACCACTGCCAAATATAACTGGATCATTTCACATTTGTTGGTTTTTTCAATCAAGGTGGCTCCTTTTTTAGGTGGAACCACAGTGTTAAGCACTTTCTTAATTAACCAATTGCTAAGAATCGGTTTTGATCCAAATTATGTTTGGAAAGAATCTTCTATTGTGCAAACTAGAAAAAAGAATCACGTTTTGCCGGTTGTAAAAACTGTGATCTATCTTTTGAATTAACGTACTAATTGAAGATTTAGTTATATACTCAGCTAATTATCTTGCAACATCATTTATTATTGGTGATTATGATACAATGATTGAGAGAAATTCGCTCAAAATTCTTCGTACTCTCAATTCAGATTCGATTCTTATCCCTCTCATTTATAGATAACACGTGAATTCTCATGTTAGATCTCTTATTGTTTTCACCAACATGAAAATCTAACGAGGGTTAGAATATATCAAAATAGTTAGATACAACAAGTGTATTTATTATATGGGTACGCTCTATATTAAATCGAAACAAGTTTTTTTGAGGGCTTTTAAAATAGACTCGTACTGCTATATGAAGAGCCAAGGATAATGAAATTTGACTTTGTAGTTGATTTTACATGAATTTTTTGAAATTAATTTTGTTATATTGTTTAAAAAACTGTCCTTTTCTGAACAGTTTGAAAATTAATAATAATATCCTACTGATTTAAAAAATCTAGCTAATCGTAAACAGAATGAAAAAGCGGTGGGTTTGATTCGTACCAAAAGGGAAAACGACAACCAAAAAAACCCATCAAGGAACAAGAAGCAACTTGCACGTGGTTTCGACTCTCAAACAAAAAAACAACTTGCTTAAGTGGCATGCTAAATCCCCACGGGTCTACCGCGTTAAAAGTTAAATCATGACTACCATTATATCAAAAATAAAGAATACTAATAATAATAATAATAACAATGTGACAAAAAAGAGAGAGAAAGAGAGAGAAAAAGATATGTACTACAATACATATATATATATATATATATATAACTACGTCTAGGATGAAAAACAAAGACTATCCACAAGACCAAGATATTTTTATTTTTATTTTTTTCCCCTCGTTGATATTCTTTTTCTATAATTTTTTTTTTGTTGGAAAACTGAATTTGAAGAAGAAAGGGTTGGAAATGAATTTACCGGAGGACTGTGTTTCGGCAATTCTGTCCCGCACTACTCCAGCGGACGCATGCAGATCTGCTCTGGTGTCATCAACCTTCAACTCGGTGGCGGAATCCGATGTCGTTTGGGAGAGATTCTTGCCGTCTGATTATCAGCAACTGCTCTCCAGATTAGTCAACGACACCCCATTTAATTTCTCCACCAAGAAACATCTCTTCTTCCATCTCTGCAATCCCGTTCTCATTGATGGCGGCAGAAAGGTGTGTACATATATATATATATATATATATATAATTATGCTCTGTTTTGTGTATCTACTATTTTTTTTAAAAATGTTTTCGATGCCTGCGGTGTGTGAGTAATACTCCAATACTCGCGGGATTTTCACTACTCAAGAACTCTTCGGAAAAATAGTTAGAGAGTGAAAGAGAGAGGAATTTTTTTTTTTAATGACGAATCTTAATTATAGGATATTAAAACAAATTATGAAGTCAATGGATTTTGTTGACTATATACTCTGTTTGATCTGATAATTTTTTTTTTTTTGGGGTCAATTTTCAGAGCTTTAAAATAGAGAGAGCCTCTGGCAAGAAATCCTATCTATTATCTGCAAAAGAGCTATTTATATCATGGAGCGACCAACCCATGTACTGGAGCTGGAAACCTCTACCTGACTCAAGGTTATTATTACCTTTTTTTTAACTCCTATATTTTTTTAAGCATTTAATGGAGATTATGTAAACTAAAATTTTATTTTTAATTACCAGCTGATGTGAGAAACAAAGTCAACTGTTTTTATATAAGGAACAGTACACGTTTGAAAACATTAAATCTGATCAAAATTACATCAAAATAACGTATTTATATACATATAACCGATAGAATCTAATAAAGATTTAACGGTTTTAATCGGTGTGGATTGGTAGGGTTGTTTAATTCGAAGCAACTTAGTAATGGAAGCACCTTCATAATTTCCTTGTTTTCTCAGGTTTGCTGAGGCTGTTGAGCTCATAACAATCTCTTGGTTAGAAATCCATGGCAAGATCAGAACCCGAAGCCTTTCCAAGAACACAACGTACGGTGCGTATCTAGTGATGAACGTTTCCAAGCGGGCATACGGGCTCGATAGGACGCCGTTCGAGACAGCGGTTAAAATGGGAGACCAAGTTTCTCAAGGCACGGTTTGTGTCTGCACACATGAAGAGAAGAAGCAACAAAACATGGACTGTAATTGGACAATGACAACGAAGGTGTTCACGGGGACTGAACCGATGCCGAGAGAACGGAACGATGGGTGGATGGAGATCAAGCTGGGAGAGTTCTTCACTGGTGAAGAGGATGAAGAGGTGAAGATGAGTTTCTTGGAGACAAAGGGATTTCATTTGAAAGCAGGGCTTGTTATTGAAGGCATTGAAGTGAGGCCTTTGGACTAACAAATGGTTTTTCCTTTTTTTTTTTAAGGGTGCTTATACAAAAGGATGGAGATTTTTTTTTTTTTTTTTTTTAACTTTTTTTTTGGGGTGCTTGTGCAAAAGGAAAGAGAAATAAAGTTGTACTGCATGTTTCTTTTTCGCTTTATGTACACATGTTCTTCCAGTATTGATTCTTTCATTGTTTTGTAACTCAAAGTTACCAAAAAATAAATGAATAAAAGACCGAGTTTTGGAGATATTTGTTTAGAGTAGAAAGAAACTTGAGTCTCATATCATAAAACTATAAGAATAATAATAGATACATAACCGTATTAGATCATTTTATTTAACAGGTTGATTTTTTAAAACAGAAGCTTAATCCTTTAATAGTCTCAAAATTCTCTTGTTCTCTCCCATCTTCACAATATTTTGATTGAAATTGAGTTGAATTTTGAAAATGTACGTTTGGTTGAAAAAAAAATATTTAGAGTGAAAAAATATAAAAACGTAAAATGTATTTAGAAAAAAAAAATGATATGGATCTTTTTTTTATCTACAAATTTTATTTAATTCTAAATATAAATAATCATCTCATTTCGATTTGAAATAACAAAGTTATGAACTTTTAAAATTTGAGTTCACATATTGGAAATCTAAAACACCCCAAAACGGATGTTTGGATGGCAAATTACCGTCTCTAGACATCCCCAAACACATTATAAGTGCAAAGATTATTAGAAAAAAAAAAAAAAAAAAAAAGAAAAAGATAACAGAGGAAAAGAAGAGGTTCTTGTTTGGAGGCATACAAGGAGAATAGAATTGTACTCCTATATTTACTTTCATTAAATGTTTCAGACAGAGACTTGTTGCATCAATTGGGCATTGTTGGCATTCTTCTGACCATATACTTCTTCAAAAAAGCCACATTTTTTTTTTGAAAATGAAAATTTCTCTTGGATGTCCTCATGTGTTCTCTTCATGTTGTCATTTTGGACCAGTCACAGTAAAGAAAATGTTGTCATAGTAACGATATTATTTGTACTATATCTGCTATACTAAGTCCTATATATACGGTCAGCCCTCAATCTAAAATACCATGCACTTGCTTGCAAGTTCTATACACATTCATGATTTGATAAACAAACACACACATATATATATATGAGTGAAATGGATTTTGATCTCTTGCCTGAAGATTGTTTTGCACACATTTTGTCAATGACTTCTCCCGGAGACGCATGCCGGTCGTCTCTAGTCTCGTCCTCTGTCCGTTCCATGGCCGATTCGAATAGCGTGTGGCAGAAATTTCTGCCATCAGATTACAAAGAAATCTTAACCAAATTGGTGTCTCCTGTTGTTTACTCCTCCAATAAAGAGTTGTTTCTCAAGTTATGCAGTCCATGTCTAATTGACGGCGGTAATAAGGTACATTTTTCAATAAAGGGCAACTCCGATCGCTAATGCAAAATCACATTATACATATAACTGTCATATATATTTACCTGTTGTTATTGGATTGGGCTCTTGAATCCCTTTATTCATGTATTATTTCATGTTCTTTCACTGATATCATGATCCGTCAATTAAAATATTCCTATTTAGAATTCCAATTAGTTCAGGTATTTCAACAATGCCTCGGAACAACAAAACCCTGCTAATCTTCGAGGTAGGTACCCATTTAGTAGGTACTAACATATAGATATATACATAATTTTTGTTTGTGTATAATGGCAGGCCAGATTGATCTCAATCAGGACACATGTCTCAATCGAGAGTTTAAAATATTTTTTTTGTATGTGAATTTTTTACGACATTAAAAAATGTGCCTTACTTGATTAAAAACATTTTAGTCGTGTACTAAATTTAAAAAAAAAAAAAAACTTTTATTTTGATAAACTTAACTATGTGCATACTACTTTTTTGTTTTATAGTGTGTCTCACTAAAAAGATTTTCTGATTCCGCCACTATGCGTGGTTAGGGTTATATATTATATAGGTAATCAAAGTTTTACACAATGTGTTGACATTGGACTTTTACTCGATTTGATAGATATAGATGCTACCTAAATCTAACGGTTCTCTCTCTTTTTAAGAATTTCTGGTTGCCCTAAGGATTTTATTCTTCACTTTCTAAAGCCACACTGCTCTCTAAAGTACTCTTTTTAAGTCCTACTTTAGCCACTTGATTTCTTTTTCCTAAGACGTATCATTGCCAATCCAAGTAAGACTGATGAAAATACCTTGCCATGAAACATCTTCTCACATATCCTCGAGGAGGAAAAAAGTAAAAGAGAGCCTAATAAAGGACAAACTAAAAGAGTCAGAAATACTTCCATTTTCCGTTCTATCAATGAAGCGGCGGATTTACTTTTCAAAAAAAAAAAATCTGTGCCGGTGACCAAATGTGGTTATAAAAAAGTGTCAAACAAAATCTCAGTGAAATGAGAAATTTTTAGAAAGAGAGAGAGCCGTTAAATGTAGGTACCATTTGTAGCTCTAGATTGAGTTAAAGTCCTATGTCTCCGTGTTGTGCTAGTGCTTCCACCCACCCACACACACACACATATATATATATATTTATATATTTTTTCTTTTTAATAAACTCGAAGATGAAAAATTCAAACTGTACACCTTGTAATGGAGTTACATCAGTCATATGTGGCTCCGCTGTCTTTAGATAATAGAGATAAAGCAAAACCCCATCTGTGTGGAGCAGAAAGTAAAATGTCAGTACAAGGAATCCGAAAATCCATATGTCAAAGGCTGCGCTATATATGCATATAGGAGGCATTGACCATATATTAAACATTTTATATGGTCAATAGAACACTTTCATATAGCATTAATGTGCAGCCTTGGACATATTTAGAAATTTAGAAGAAGGAAATGCACTTTTGCATGGACAGGCGGTGGATCAAATATGAATTCCAATATTCCTGGAGCTCATATTTGTTCCGCCACCTGTTGATGCATAAGAGGCTTTAGCAAGTTAATAATTTGCCGAAAAATAGGCATATAATTAAAAAAGGAAAGAAAATCTCTTTAATTGATACACTATAAACATCATCTCCTTTATATATATTTGTAGTTTTTTTTTTTATTATTTTTAGTGTGGAGTTTATGACTCTCATCTATTAAATATAAATAAATTCTCTGAAGTCTTGAGCCTGAAAATTCCTAACCAAAACCTTCCTCTCTCACATGCTAAGCTAGTCGAGTAGGGTTTTCTTTTATGTATATTTGTTTTCTTTTCTTCAACGATTTGAAGCTACAGAAAAGACTTTGAAGAGGTTTGATTTTCATGCATGGAAGATATATAAATCATGTCCTTTTTCCTATTTCATTAATCTTCTTGAAATGACACAGATTTTCTTTATGGAAAAATCAACAAGTAAAAAATGTTACATGTTGAGCGCAAGAGAGCTTTCAATTACATGGGGTAGCCATCCTCTATATTGGTCTTGGAAGCCACTTCCTGAATCAAGGTTCAATCTCCTACCAAATTCTACAAAACTTCAACTTGATATAAATGCTTTATATAGTTTGTGAACAATATTATGAGACACCAGTTGTCATACGGTATTAGAGTACGGATATCTATAAGATCTATTTTTATTAATTATGATGTTCAACACCAGTTATATCCTGAAGCATTTTTCTAAGTCGATAAATTATCAATTAAACGCCTTTTCTCATTCACATGGGGTGGAAATGAATAAATAATAATAATAACAATAATAATAATAATAATAAAACAATTCAGGTTTGCGGAAGTAGCCGAGCTAATTTTTATGTGGTGGCTAGAAATCTGTGGCACCATGAACACCGCGATGCTATCTCCGAAAACAGTCTACGCGGCCTATCTTGTCGTGAAATTCGCCGACCGTGCGTATGGATTGGACTTTCTACCTTCCGAGATTTCAATCGAAGTTGGCAAATCCAGAACACAAGGCCAAGTCTACTTGAGTCCCAATGAAGGAAGAAAAAGGCCTTTAAGACGTGCGCATTCTCTGAATCGGGGTGAGCCTTTGAGGTCAAGGTTGCTTCAAGAGGAGGGAGGAGCCAATTGTAAGCGCAAAGATGGTTGGATGGAGATTGAATTGGGGAGCTTTTTCATAGATGGAAATGATGAGGAGGTCAAGATTAGCCTCAAGGAAGTGAAGGGTCAGCACCTCAAAGGAGGGCTTATTGTTGAGGGAATTGAGCTTAGGCCAAAATATTGATTTTCATTTGTATTCTTGTCTTCTTTTGATGATTTAATCTGTGTTTCCATTTCGAGCACAATGCAATGGAGGGATTAAAATAGAGCTCAAGGAATGTGATTAGTTTGGTTAGACGGTTTTTTTTGTGGATTCACGAAAGTCGTCATATAGATTGATCATAATATCAATCATTTGAACAAGTCGGTCATCCGTTCTCTTTAGTCTTCATTTATATAAACAATTGTTTGAAAGGATTGTCATCCATAGAGACGATTCGATAACAACATTAGGGTGGCTCGTAGAATGGAGCACAAGAGGTAGCTTTCTTACTTATATATATATATATATATATATATATATAAGTCGATCAATAAGTTTTGATACCTACTGACGTTGAACAAGATAGAAATTGTAAGAGAGAATGGAAATAAAATAATGAAATCAAGATAAAGAAAAACCACTCGTGGCACACTCTTAAAATAGACTTTAAATTTTCTAAATATTCTGAATAATTCTAAATATCTTGATAAACAACTATACAAGTTTAAATTTGTAAACCGCGAAAAATCTAATCATAGTATCATAAATGCAGTAGTCTTCCATGATTACTTGTTTCTTTCTTTTACACTTGAAGAAGATGAAATTATAACTCTACACCTTATAATTTATTCTTTCAAATATTGTTTTACCACGAAAGACAGAAAATTGTTGTTGCATGCATATCTAATAATAATTTTGCACCATACTCTATCATGAAATATAGAGTCCATATCACCAACTTTAAAAAATAAGAAATCGTCTTCGAAGACTGAGATGTAGGCTTGTTAATGGTTTTTGCAAGGCGCGTTTGCATAGCTATGTTGGACAATTACTTGTACACACTAAACACACATCTAGGCCCAAGAACGACAGTAAAATCCTGATTGGCCCAAGATTTTTTTTTTTTTTTTTTTAACTTGGAGGGAGGTTTCAAAGTATTTTTAATGAAATTTTATGTGTAATTACGGCTAGACCAAAACTTCACAGATTTTGTTTAATAAAACGAAAATGGAAAAAAAAAAAAAATTTAAGAAAAATAGAGAAAGAGAAAGCTATTCCCTCAGGAAGAAAGAAAAGCAAGGATCAATCATTTATTGATCAGTATTAGCATGGTTTTGTATTAAATCAAGCATCATAGGGAAATTTTCCATTACTTTTTTTTAAGGGGGGAAAAAAACATCTGAAAGACATTTGCAGCAAAGAATAATAATTGTACAACAAGAATAAACCACACCAAAAGATAAAATAAAAAAATAAAATTGAAATTGGGAGTAGAGAAATAGGAAATGGAGATTTGAGGAAGAAAAAAGAGAGAAGTGAAAAGGGGCTCAGAAGTAAAAATGTGGAATTGATTCTACTCCCTGACCTACAAAAGGTCTCACAATGAGCTGGGATTAATTCACATTTTATCATCATTGCTTCCTAAACAAAAAGAAAATCAACATTACCCAAAAAATAAAAAAAATAAAAAATAAAACTAACTGAGACCAAAATTTAACGCATTTCTTTCAGAGGAAAAAAAAAAAAAATATATATATATATATATATATATAGAAGGAACGACGGGAGCGAAAGAGAGATGAGAAGAGGCGAAGTGGGGATGGGATTTTATGAAACCCAGCTAGGGTTTAATGGGGAATAAACATGGCCCTTTTTTAATTACCGATTATGCCCACCGCTTGTACAGAAAATTACACTTTGAACCAGGTGATTTGGGTTTAACAAGCTTTGTCATTGTGTTTGGGCCAATCCAAGATCCATGTTACATGGCCCATTCCCATCTCGGTCGGTCTCCCTCTTTCTCGTCACCCTTTTCCGTCAAACAATCCTAGAGAACATAGTAGGCCCTATAATACATGGCGGACTAATGAACTCCATGTTTTTTTATTAGTATGATGTTAAATATTACTGATGTTATAAAGTATTTATCTTTTTTGTCATATGATTACTATACGTTGAAGTTATTATAACTAAAACAATAGCCTAAATATATTCTTTTAAAGGGACTCTTTTACAAATCACCAAGGAAAAAAAAAGGGATTTTTGGTGCGACTAGAGCGTGTTCATTACAAATCCAATCTAATTCACACTAACTTCAATAGAATATTAGATGGGATTGACCATGTCCTCATTAGTTTATTGAGTGAAACCAAACTTTAATTACTACTACAATACATTGGAACTAATTTGAATAAAACTCAAAAGTGAGCTCAATGAAAAGAATATTTGTACATAACATGTATGACAAAAAAAATTATTTATTTATGATTAGATTCGTAGATTTTACGGATTGAGAAGTGGTTGAATGCCCTAGACTCGACTTCTCTATTAAAGTTTGGTTTAAAAAAAGAGATTTGTTAACTTTTATTGTGTTTCAGACACGTTAAGTTTCTTTCTCTCTCCCTCTAAGAGAAGTTCATTTGAGACAAACAGCAAGAAATTGATGGCTAAATCATCATTAAGACATTTTCAGTCTCTAATCCTTCATTATATATTCTAAAACGATAAACAAATTGCTTCCAACAAATGAAGCCCACGTAATGTAAACTTACAAAAATCTCGAGGCCTTTTATATTTTAAGGAAAAGTACCTGAATTATACAAATTTAAATATCATTACACCAATATAACACAAAAAATTAATACTAAACCAAATGACACAAAATTAAATTAAAGTAAAGTGAAATTTGTGTTGTGTTAGTCAATAATGAAAAATTTATATTATATTAATCAATAGATAAAAAAATATGGTTATTTAAGTAATTTTCTCATATATTTTTTTATGGTTTTATTTTGTATATGAATGGTGTTATAATAGTGGCACAACACCATGCATGCACTTTCTTAAATATTTTTTAGTTCATATATATCTATTTCTACGTTTAGTATTCAAGTTTAGTTTGAACTAAATTGTACTTTATGATTAATTTTTTATCTTTTTTTTGAAAAAAGTCAATAAAAATTACAATTAGTGTTAGAAAAATCAATCAACTTCAATCTAAAATTTTAATTTTATTTTAAACTCAACTCAAATACTAAAGGCATTTTATAGATTTGATTTCCAACATAGACACATGTCATGTAGGGACCACTGATGTTGCAACATGTGGTCCCAGGTGGCAGTATATGGCCACGTGATTTTGCCTTTTTCCCCAAGTTGAAATGAATCAGCATCTTTCTTTTCTTTTAGTACAATTGGAAACTTCGATGGGTCATCTTTTCTTTTTGATTACTCACTGAAAGAAGAAAGGGATTGCTTCCCACGTCTCAACCTAATTCTACACAGCTCCTCTCCAAGGTCAGATCTTTCTTTAAAGTGTTTTTTCCGACTCTTTTGTTGTTCCGTGATTCAAAAATTATGATTAGTTTAGATCACCTGATATATTTGATATTGATTCAAAGTATTATATATATATATATTAATATGTATTTGGATGTCATATTTTTATTTTAAACGCATGTTTTCAATAAAATATATGCTTGGACGTCGACATTTGAATATATTTGAATGCATGTCAACATATTTTTTATATTAAAATTATGATTCATTTAGATTGTGATATTGGTACAAAGTATAGTGTATATATATTTTAATATGCATTTGGACGTCACATCTTTATATTAAATGCATGTTTTCAATGAAACGTACGTTTAGATGTTAACATTAGAATATATTTGAATGCATGTAAAAGTAAGTGTGTATTTTAAAAAGGTGTGTATCAAAATGTGCATAAAAAGAGGGTGAATAGTTTATATTGGGGTCTATTCCAAAAATTATGTATTCAAATATAGAACATTAATAATAAAATAAATATTGTATTGTATTGTAAAAATATTACAATTGAATGAGTAATCCGAACATTTCACCAATATATAGTTGTTGAAAATCTCACACCTTTGGTTCTCGACCTTCTTATTAGAGGCTTTAACTATTTTGATCTCTCTTGACACACAGTTTTTATCCCTTCATTAGGATGCTATCTTAGGTTTTTTTTTTTTTTTTGGGGGGGGGGGGGGGGGGGGGAAGGGAATCTAACATGAAAAACAACATGTGAAGATTTTAAGAGAGATAAAATGATAAAGAAATTAAAAAAAAAAAAAAAGCAGATCTTAGAGGGAAAATTCTATAAGAAAATAAAAATCAGATCCTAAATGATATATGAAAATTCTGTAAGCCACCCAACTCGTATGCAAAACTAGACTGCTATTCCGAGAATCAATATCTGTTGTCTTATTTTTCTGTCTTAATAGTTGTCTCATCAATAGTGTTTTATCAACTCGTCAATTTGTTTAAGAATTTTTAGTATTTATTTTTTTAATATGATTAAATTTTTAAATTCAGATGATCTAACATAATATTATTAAAAAAATAACCATTAAAACACGAAATTCGGGATAACATATCTGGACTCGCATCCTAATACTAGATTTCCTATGAGAATAGAGAGTTTATCAAATTGTGTATTTTGGAAAAGTCGTGATAGTTAGACCTTTAAAAGCAAATGTCGTGGATCAAATAGTAAGACTACAAATGTATATCCAGGTATTTATTATAAGGTCCTTCACTTTTATTACTTCTTGAACTTTTTAAAAATTATATATAATTATTTGGTTGCCAATATTTTAATTGATCAGCCATCAAACTAATTAATACTTTTTTAAACAATTTTAATCCCCGACAAACTGATGAATAAATGAACGATAGGTTTATTTTTGTTCTTATTTATTTATTTATTTATTTATTTTAAGATAGTTTCACGCGGACATCACATAAAAACTTTTTTTTTGCCCCCCAAAAGCATTCCCTTCACATTATGTGGAAAATTATGTAAAGGTAACATTTTACACGTTAATAAGAACTTTAAAAAAAAAAAAATTTTTGAGTTTAGCATGCGATGGGAAAATGATGATCTACATTAGATTTTAAAATTTACCATCAATTTTATTCTCAAAGAAAAAAGTTCTGTGAAAAATAAAAAAGTTTGGGACTCATCAGGAAGAAAAAAAAAAAAAAAAGGAACTAAACTAATATATCTCACTTTGAAAATTTTTTTTTTTTGGGGTGAATATATCTCACTGTAAATTACTCCATGGTATATATTATTTTAAAGCATATCCCGACTAATATATGACTACTGTAAACATATACTAATCTGTCAAGAAAATATATATATATATATATATATATATGTGTGTGTGAACTTATAGTGTGTTTGGAACATTGATTTGAGTTAAAATTTTTGAAGTTAGAGTTTATTGATTTTTCAAAAATTAGTTAAAATTTTATTGATTTTTCAGAAACAGACAAAAACTAAGTTAAAAATTTTAACCTGAGTTACAAACGAAACATTAGTTTTCACTTCGAAAAAAATCTATAGCACATGTCATATGTTAACATCAAATGAAGGGGAATATTGTTCTTTTCACCTATGAAAATCATGCAATTTGGCCAACTAATTAATTTGAAAGGGATAACAATATACAGTCAGCGATTACGAAAAATATAAATATAGGCATGGAAAACTATGTATATGTTTGCTTCATCATTTCGTTTCAACTCAAATTATAGTTTTTTTTGTCTTTTTCCTAAAAAAGTTTTTGTTTTTTTCTCAAAAAGTTTTTTATTTTTTCTGAAAATTCAAAAAAATTTACTATTACGACTAAAATATTTCAACTCAGACTAATCAACCAAACAAATTATGGGGGAGTTTGGTGGAGTAGTTTGAGTTGAGATTTTTAAGTTGGAATAGTAAATTTTTTTGAATTTTCAGAAAAGACAAAAAGTTTTTTGGGAAAAAGACAAAAACTTTTTGGGAAAAAGATAAAAAAAAGTTTGAATTGAATTGATTGAGTGTATTTGTCAAAGAGGTCCTTTGTATATATATATATGTATATATTTATAGGTATGGACAAAAAAAGGCAAGCATTACGGAGAGTACCAAAGTATTGGGCGTCGGTGATGTGATGGAAACCACTGAAAATGAAAACAAACAAGACAAACAAGTTGTGATGGTTGTCAATTTGTATCTTCATTCGTTGGACACGGAATGACCTTTCATAATTTGAAGAATTAAAATTCAACGCTCCAAAACTTCCCTCTCCTTTTTATCTTTCCTTGGGAAGATATTATTCTAATTTCTAGAATTTTCCTCCAACCCACTCAATTACATATTTTTATTTTCTCTTACAGGGAATTTGACAACCGGTCTAACTCAAACGTATTTTAAACTTTTTTTTATCTTGTTCTTAAAAAGTTTTTGTCTTTTTCTCAAAAAGTTTTTTGTCTTTTCTGAAAATTCAAAAAAATTTACTATTACAACTAAAATATTTCAACTCAAACTAACATACCAAACACCCCTTTAGATGAAATATCAGAATAGCACGAGACCCAATTATGAATGGTAGTGAATTTCTTGAGGCACGAAGTTTTCAAAAATTGATAGTCATATATGGTGGTAAAATCTCTCGAGACCCAAAAAAAAAAAAAAAGTAATTTCACTGCTCAACTAGCCTACCGTTTTAACTTTATACCCCATTTGTGATCCATAAACAACACGTGAAATTTGACTCTTTGGCCAAGTCATCCAAATTGTCAACATCATCAACATTAAATAACACATGATCAAATCCAAGTTTTCATTCTCTTTGGAAATGAATATTTTTGCTGAATATATATATATATATATATATACTTGAAAAATAATGGCACATCCTAAAATTTAGAATAGAGTATTGAGTCCAAATTTCAGCCACTATATATAGTAGAAAGAAATAATCTTATCTAAAGAAAAAAATTAGTTTTTTTCGTTGAAAAAACTTTAACGGTTCAACTCAACTGTCGGAATGAAACCTCTTGAAACGACATTGGATGCACTTTAGCTTGTTATAAAATAAATTATTAATTAAACAAATAAATATATATATATATACATACATATATACAATTCACTATCTTTTTTTTATTGTCGGATTATCAAGTTCACATACATATATATATTACTGTAATAAGTAACTGATTTCATTGTAAATTTTTTCATTGATACTTATCTTTTGTACCAACAGTTGTTGAATAGTATCATGCCACACATAAGCGAATTAACAAAAAAGTTATAAATATCGATATATATAGGGTAAAGCGTTTGACTGATACATATTTAAAAGACTATTACATCAACACAACACAAAAAATTTACACTAGACCAATAAGACATAAAATTAAATTAAAGTTAACTAAAATTTATATTATTTTGATCAAAAATGAGAATTTTATATTATATTGATCAATAGATAAAAAAAATAATTATTTAAGCAATTTTCTTATATATATATGTATATATATAACAGGAACCTATGGTGGCAAATAGGGCATGCATGGTGGGGTGCAAAGTACCAACTTCTATGGTGATTTAGGAGTCAGAGAATTAGGGAATCAAAAAAATGAATGAAATGGTGAACAGTAAAAGAAATGGCCATCCACATCAAAGTGGACCATCTTTGATAGTGCTGAGTTAGCTCACCATGAACGTGGAAAGTTGGCTGATCTTTTGGTCTTACATTCTTGCCACTGTCCAATATTTTATAGCCACTTGGCATCACTATGTTTAAATTTATTACAGTGATCGGGATTTGTTGGAAAGTGGACCAAAAAAAAAACTATTAATTAAAAATGTTTTACTTAGGATTCCATGATTTACATAGGTTTTCTGTTGGATTATGCAATTTAATCTTTTTTTAGGGTTAATCCTGTTTTTTGTTTATTCATTACAGGTCAAATCTCATTCATAGTTCTTAATTTTCAACATATCTTATAAGAAGACTCTATCTATTAAATTGTCTTGAATTAGTTCCTTGTTTTTTTTTTCTTTTTATTTTTTAACTCATGAGAAGAGGATTTGAACTTTATAATATTTTATGATAGGGTCATGAGTAAAATTATTGTTATATTAAATTATACATGCAATCATTAGGATTGATTTTGGCTACCATTTATTCACCTGGTAGGAGGGATTATTTATTTGTTTATTATTATTATTATTATTATTTATTATTTTTGCTAAAATGGTAGGGAGGGATTGTGAGCAAAGGGGTACCCTTTCGTTGTGCAATTCAAACATCATCAATTTAAAAAAAGAAGAAGAAGAAGAAAAAGAAAAGTGGATTTTTAAATATTAACGTAATTAGCAAGCAAGACATGTGATAAGAAGGTAAGGACATTATAGTGTACGAATATTTAATTATTTTATTTTTCTAGTATATATTATTGATCTTTTATTTTTCTGAGTCCTGCATGACAGACTTTTAGTTACTCCCACATGCTGTCAATTTTCCAAAAAAAAAAAATTTCATAAAATAATTATACTACATCTTAAAATATCCAAAATTATGATGAAAAAGTAGGAAAGGTATGCTACTATTTGTTAATATCATTATCATTTAGTGTGTCCGCATATTTTTGTATCGTAGATGGTGATAATTTTAAATAATGGCTTGTATTTTAGGTGATGCATGTTTTTTTAAGTCTTTTTTTTTTTAAGTCTATTTTAGGTGACGTATTTGTGTCACTTTTATAATTTAATATTATTGGGGAAAAAATTAAAAGGTTTATAGAAAAAAAAAAAAAAAAAAGACAATAGAAAAAGGTTGAGGGATAAAGGGAAATGGTGCAAAGAAAAAGGAGAGTGGACAATATTAGAAAAATAATCTACAATAGGAGACGAATGGAGAAAGGGCGTGTGCAACTTAATACTATTGATGTTTTTCTTTTTTATTAATACAATGTTATTGCGGTTATAAATAGATATAGTTTCACAGTAATATTAATATCTGATTTTATTAAAAAAATATTATAGAGTTTGAATATCTCACTTTAAGTTTAAAAAAATTATGTATATATAATAATATCGGTGCTTTTTTTTTTTTTTTATTTTATTTTAAATATAACATTATTGATGTTGATGAAAAAAAAAAAAGGGAAAGGACATTACAAAAAATAATCTAAAAGATCAGAAGATTAATGGGAAAAGATCTTTTTGTAAGTTATAACTTATAAGTACTTGTGAGTTTTCTTGAATCCTGGTTCGTAATTGTTTAGAAATTGTAACTTAATGGGGTCCATTTGTGAGTCCACTTAATTTCTCTTCCTGAATGTCCATTATGATTTAATTGTCAGTAGATTTTGCATGTTGCACTTTCTTTGTATACCACAAAAAAAAAAAAAACATTATGTATTTTTTTAATCTCATTATTTTGTTTGTTATGACAAATTCTGTTCTTACGTGTCTATTTGTTCTTTTCTCTCAACAGGCGAAACAGTTCTTTTATTATCAACCTTTTCCTCATCGCCTTGTTTCCGTTAATTCAGTTTTATTTATTTATTTATTATTAATTATTTAGCTTGAAATTGTTTTTGTTAGTTGGATAAGACAATAGGTAACTATCACTTCCACCCACAAACTTGCTCTAAGCTTGATGAAGATGGGATTTTCCCAAACCATAAGATTTACCATTTCTTTTTATTGAAAGATATTCTTTCTTAGTTAATAAATAGGATATAAAAACAAAACAAAAAAAGAAAAGAAAAGAAAAGAAAGCATGTAACCTTGGTGAAGAAAATGGAGGCTAAAGAGAGTAGTTCATTTTAATTGTGTGTTTAGTAAGGATTTACTCCAATTTCTCTATGTTGTAAGATATTAAGATTTGATGTTATTTATTAAAAAAAAATTGATGTTTTGAAATGATTTCAAAATCACTCACTCAATTCATTCTCTCTCTCTTTTTTCGTTTTTTTTTAATTTTTTTTATTTTCCTATTTTACTAAACAATTATAAATTCCAAAGTCATTTTGCTAAAGTGGCTTAACCCTCATCCTCCTTTTTACCTTTTTTTCCCTCCTTAGGAAGAGGAAGAGGAATGTGGACGTGGATACGGATGAGGATGAGGATGAGGAAGAGGGAGATACGATTTATCCTTTCTGGTTTTTGATATTAAAGTAAAATTGAACAACTATTTTATTTTGCATTATTTTATATATACTATGAATTATTTTTGTAATTACAAAGAAGAATTAATTGCATAATTATATATTTAGTTTTAGTTATTTCTCAATTTGTCTTTTATTTTTAGAAATTAAGAGCATCTCTAATGCAATGTTAAAAGATTGTATCAATTGTAAATTTTGACATTGAAATGAAAAAAGTGCTCTTTAAAAGAGAGCGCTATATTTGATGTTAAATTTATCCTGAATTTTGTTGCCAATTTGCTATAAGGTCTAACCAATGTCAAATTTAATATTTGATTCTCGTTGATTGTTGACTTTATCGTGTAGTTATTATAATATTTTCATTTTTAAAATTTAAATACTAAATGTTCATTTTTATAAGTTTCAAAGCACAACAATAATGATAAAATGGTAGAAATAACATTAAAAATTATATTATACAATTGAACATAAAGTATAATAATGTTATTTTTCAAAAATTTTTTAAACAGATATAATATTACCATTGATGAATACATCGGAGATGATCTAAAAAGAGTAATTTTCCTTTTGTTGGATGTTTCACCACTACATTACACCTGTTTTTCTTTTATTTATTTTATTTATTTTATTTTTGGGTAGAACACAACATTACACCTGCTATTGTATGAGTTCATGAGCCCCTTATTTAATATCACAACAAAGTCAAGCAAAGATATTATTGGACCGTCTTCTCATACAACATTTATGCACATTGCATAATTTGCACATCCAAAAAAAAAAAAAAAAAAACGTTTCCACATCACCTGAAACTGAACGTTCACCAAAACCATAGTCAAACTGAACTCACAAAAACAAACTTCCTCTTCCTCGTATTAACATTCCCTCCTCCTCTCTATCTCTGTCTCTGTCCCTGTCCCTGTCCCTGTCCCTTCACGTTTTCAATCACATCCCAACGACAACAAACAACATGTCGTCCGAAATCTCCTCCGCCTCCTCCTCCGCCGCCGCCAATTTCTCGTCGACGAGGACAACTCTGAGCGAGATTTCAGAGGCCGACAGCACCCTCCGTGTCGGCCTCGATCTCGTCTCCGCCGCCAGACGGAATCTCTCCTTCCTCAGAGCCGTCTCCGACTCCTCCCACTGGCTTCATCACACGCCAACTCTTCTCGAGGCCATTAGGAGGTCAAAGCTCCAAGCTTCTTCCGAGCTCTTTCCTAAAGTATTCTGATCAGACGGACCTCGTTATTTTTGGATTGTGATTTATTTTTTTTTTGCAGGTACGATGAGCTGTGGATGCCGATGATGGCTGATCTGACGGTGGGCTCAGCTCCGCCGTTGATTCTTCCTCCCATTGATGTTGAGTGGGTCTGGTTCTGCCACACGTTGAAGCCGGTCAGTGTCGTTTGGTTCCTGAGAAAATACGACAACAGAAACAAATCTATTTATATGTATAAATATGTGAATACAAATTTCAGGTTCGTTACAGGGAATACTGTGAATCAAGATTCTCGAAACTGATAGGAAAAGCGGCGATTTTCGACGAAGAGAATGAAGAATATGCATTAATGAGATGCAGAGAAATCTGGGTGAGGAAGTACCCAAATGAGCCGTTTGAGAATGAAGTGGATTCGGATTCCGGGTTTTCCGACCCGGTTCTTGTTCCGGCCATTGGGGAGCTCTTTGTGGAAGTGGGCAAACAGAGATTTTTGTACTCCAAATTCTCGGAGCCGTACAGGTCCGAGGTTGTGTATCTGATAGCTGCAAGGCAACGTTACAAGGGGTTTCTGTATATGTTGCAGAGGTGGTCTGGTGAAGTTTGTTGTCGTTTGGTTCCTTCCTCGGATATTCTTCTCATGTGGCTCACCCATCAAGTTTGTTCCTTCTTCTTTCTCTTCTTTTATTATACTTTAATGTATATATGTGTATGTATATGTATATTTTCTTGCTTCTAATAATGGAAGAAGGAGAAATATGTAGTAGTTTTTAACCGTAAGATCTTTATTAGATTCTGTTCGTTGTAATCTGAGATGATTTTGACAGGATCTGACAGTTAAAATCCTATCCCAGCGGTACGTGAATGCTTTTGTAGATATTGATGAGCTTTGAAAGTAGTTTCTTGATTGTTTTTGGGCTTCTAATAGTGTTTTCATGATTTGAAAGTTATTTGGTGATTTTTTTTTTTATTTTATTTCATGGAATGAACCAGATTTAATTATTCCATTTCTTTTTACTTTTCAAAATTTTTTTTTTGAATGAACCAGAGTTATCCAACAGTATATGCCGAAGATTTGAAAGAGATAGAGAGTGAAATGGGAAAGTTGGTGAGTGTATGGGAAACTGTTGGCAAGAAGGAGGTGGAAGAGACCAAGAACCTTTGGGAGACGACGTTTGATCAACCGTACGAGAAAGCAGGCGGGGAAATCGGCTTCAACTTCAATGGGGTCGTTCCGGTCAAGCCTCCGGTTTACTGGGAAATATCAGATAAGGATGTCAATACCAAATACAAGTCCATGCTACCTAGGTTCTTACTTGAGGTCAGTCTACTTTAATTACATTCTAAAAGAAAGGCTTAGTTTGATCTGCTTTTTGCTTGATGTGTTTGTTGTTTAACGTTAAAACGTTTACGTTGTTTAACAAGCTGTATTTAGCTTCATTTACTTGCTTAATTCGAGTGACGGTGAAGTTTTTTCTTTTCCTGCAATGCAGGTCTGTGTGTTTGTGAGGCTCAAGGCTGAAATGAAGGCAACACAAGAGGATGCAAAGCGAGATATCTTTCGTCTCCGAATGGTAAGGTGTCACAGGGATATGAAGCTTGATAAAACAGTCTCCGACTTCTCCAACAAGTCATGGCGAAAAGCTTGGCATCTCTACTGCGAGTTTGGAACCAAGGGAGTTGTAGTTGAGCTTCGCCGGCTTGGTGGGTATTGCTTCAAATCAAGTACCGTTGAAGAAACAGTTGCATTCCACTGGAATGACTTGTTAAGAGCGCCCTCTCTAACCTTGCAAAGAAGAATTGATCAGCAAGTGAAGATCATTGCTTCAATAAGTCCACCGGTTCAGGCACCGTACTTGTTAAAATGTGTTCCCGACCGTGTTACGGATGATTCTGGTGCTATGGTGTCAGATGTGATTCTTCGAATGAATCAGTATCGTCCCCAAGAAGGACGGTGGTTGTCTCGCTCGGTTCTTGATCATGCAGGAAGAGAGTGTTTTGTGATCCGAATGAGGTAATTGTCGTCCAATCCCTATTGTTATTTTTCTAATAACTCCAATTTCTGAACAACTGAACTAAACAAACTAAATTTTAGGGTGGGGGGAGGATTTTGGAGAAGAGGAGGTGAAAAACCATCAGCGGTGAAATGGGAGGACAGGATTATAGAGATTCGAGAAGGTTCTTGGTCTTATGTTGCTGCTTCCATTGGTAGAGCCCCTGGTATGTTTTATTCGTCTATCGTTCTTTAAAATTCTGAGTCTTCAGATAAAGGAAGTATAGGTTTTGCTTAGAGCAATCAGAGCAGGTTTTGTTAAAAAAAACATATATATATTTTTGTTGACACTGGCTTTTCAATCATCTGTTTCGACTTGAAATTTTAAACTTCGCTGCTTGTTGCCATCTAGTACAGAGAAGGTGGTAGGCACAGCAAAACCAAAAGAACCGCCAGAACAATGGAACGCTGCATGGCAGTTTTCGACCGGAGATGAGTTGGTGGTTCGGTGGGAAACATCAATGTCGATATCAGGCCTGAGTTTTGCAGTTTGAGAAGCCAGGCTGCAGAATCAACGGTAGGGTGAAGAGTTACTTTGTCCATTACAAAATGCAAAAGACTTGCACATGAAACAAGAGTAACCATTTGCTGAATTTCAGGTAAAGCTGTTGAAAGGGCGGAAAATGCAATATCAAGTGAAGAAAGCCGAGCCACAGGATGCTAATGGAGCATCTCGAAATGGGGAAGAAGAGAAAGAGGAAGACAAGGAAGAGGAGGGCTTCTTGACCCTCGTTCGGTTCACGGAGGACGACCCTGATGGAAGAGCAACGGCTCTTCTGAACTGGAAGCTATTGGTTGTAGAATTCATGCCTGAAGAAGATGCGGTTTTTGTGCTCCTTCTCTGCACTTCGATACTAAGAAGCGTATCAGACATGAAGAAGGAAGACATGGGAAGTTTGTTGATCAGACGAAGATTAAAAGAAGCAAGACTTGGAAGTAGGGACTGGGGTTCAGTAGTCCTACACCCTTTTTCATGTTCGTCGTCGACTTCTTCGCCGTACCTTCAACCATGGCACCTAGACGCCAAGGCGGTTATGGTATCAGATGGCGCAGCCGTATCACGAAGCCTCCGAGTTTAAGTTACTCGCCGGAGGAAGGTAGTGATCAGCTGTACAAGCAAGGCATATTTACATGAGTACATTTATGAGCAAATTTTTGTAATAATATATGATGATGATGATAATTATTGCGTTGAATAATAATCTTTTAATCAGTTGCTTCATTGTTTTCTGTGCTCTCCTGGCATGTGATCTATCTGTACGAGGACAAAAAGGTACTGAATCATAATAATAATAATAATATAATGATGATGATGATAGTAATACAGCTCAGCTGAATAAATTTTGATGAGAGTTCTACGATAGATATAGTGAATATCACATAATTATGAACCATAAGAATATATTACAATTATATCATATTAAGAAAAGAATAACAATTCAACAGAATTTAACTATTCTTTTACTTATTTATTTATTTATTTGCTAAATAAAAAGAGTGATTAGTGTTGTCTTTATGTCATTTGTTAACGTCATTAGATAAATCTATTGGGATCACAGGTGGAATGAAAAATGATTATGATTCTAAGCTTAAGCTTCAACAAATATGGGTCGAAGGTTCAAAAATTCCACCGGTACATAGTTTGTGCCATGAGCAAACTTGAATCTTTAAAAGCAAAAACTCAAAATGAGACTTTTTCGCCATCCTATTACATTACGATCAGTGGATATCTTCTGATTTAAAATATTGTTTCAGTCTCTTCTACACTTTTAAAATTTGATGAGATAAACTTGTTTCTCATTTACAATTTGGGCCCAACTCCGAAGCACTTTACTGGTCATGATTCCTGAACTGAGCTCCAAACAAATTCGATTCCCATTCTAGAAATAAAGGTGAATAGAAAAGATTCCTTGATTGCTCATCTCATTCAAAAGCCAGAAACCTTGTGCTAAAAAGAAAGCACAACTTATTTAACTTTGCCATGAAAAAAGGCATAAAACAAGGTAAATACTGAACTCAAAAGACAAAAACTTTTCTTTCTGAACAAACAATCCGAACCAACTTTCCCGCTACATTTCCCTCATGCCAAGCATATAAATAACCAATCTCCCCTTTAGTCCCATTCTCACCTCTCTTCACACCAAATCTAAAAAAATGGCCTCACAAAATTTTGTCCTCATTTTTCTCATCCTACCCTCTTTACTTTCAGCTTCTCCTGATCACCAAACCATGATCTCGAAACTCTGCAGCGACATCGAAAACAAGGACCAATGTCTAACCAATCTCCAAACAGAGTTAAGTACTAAAATGGACGCGGATGATCATCAGCAGAGGAATTCAATCCTCAGTGCAGCTCTACAACACTCGCTGAACGAGGCGAGGGCCGCCATCGAAATGATCACGAGGTTCAACTCTCTGTCCGTCAGCTACAGAGAGCAAGTGGCCATAGAAGACTGCCAGGAGCTTCTCGACTTCTCGGTCTCCGAGCTCGCCTGGTCCGTCGGGGAGATGAGGATAATCCGGTCGGGCTCCAACGACTTCCACCACGAGGGAAACCTTAAGGCCTGGCTGAGCGCCGCACTCAGCAACCAAGACACCTGCCTCGAAGGCTTCGAAGGAACCGACCGCCGCGTCGAGCGGTTCATCAGGGGAAGCCTAAGGACAGTTACGCATCTAATTGGTAATGTTTTAGCAATGTACACTGAGCTTCACAGTTTGCCCTTTAAGCCTCCCAGAGAGACCAATATCAGCACCAGTACTAGTCCCAAGCCTCCTCGGAGCCCGGAGTTTCCCTCGTGGATGACGGACGTCGACGAGGAGCTGATGAAGGCTCACCCGCAGCGAATGCACTTCGACGCGGTGGTGGCGGCGGACGGGAGTGGGCGCTACCGGACGATCACGGAGGCGGTGAATGCGGCGCCGAGCTATAGCAATAGGAGGTATGTAATACACGTGAAGAAGGGGATTTATAGGGAGAATATTGACATGAAGAGGAAGAAAACGAATATAATGTTTGTCGGGGATGGGATCGGAGAGACTATCGTCACCGGTGATCGGAATTTCATGCAGGGTTGGACTACCTTCCGAACTGCCACCGTTGGTGAGTTATACAATATGTGTGTGTGTATATATGTATAATGTCATGGAAATGATGAGTTAATTACTTAATAAGTAGTATAATTTTTGTTGCATAAATATGTTGTAGCGGTGTCCGGGAAGGGATTCATAGCGAGAGACATGACGTTCCGGAACACGGCGGGGCCGGAGAATCACCAAGCAGTGGCTCTGAGGGTGGACTCGGACCAATCGGCCTTCTTCCGGTGCAGCATGGAGGGCCACCAGGACACCCTCTACGCGCACTCGCTCCGCCAATTCTACCGCGAATGCGACATCTACGGCACGATCGACTTCATCTTCGGCAACGGCGCCGCGGTCCTGCAGAACTGCAAGATCTACACCCGCGTCCCGTTGCCGCTTCAGAAGGTCACCATCGCGGCGCAGGGCAGGAAAAACCCGCACCAGAGCACCGGCTTCTCTATCCAGGACAGCTACGTCCTTGCCACGCAGCCGACGTATCTCGGCAGGCCGTGGAAGCGGTATTCGAGGACGGTTTACATGAACACTTACTTGGGTGGTTTGGTGCAGCCTAGAGGGTGGCTTGAGTGGTATGGTGACTTTGCCCTGGGAACGCTTTGGTATGGTGAGTACAAGAATTACGGGCCCGGTGCGGGCCTCTCGGGCCGGGTAAAGTGGCCCGGGTTCCACGTCATCCGGGACGCCGCCACTGCGAATTTTTTCACAGTCGGCCGGTTCATCGACGGGATGAAGTGGTTGCCGGGTACAGGTGTCAAGTTTACAAGGGGGCTCACTGATTAGGATGAATGATTTCTCAATTTGTAGTTTTATGGAAAAAGATTAGAGGTGTGTAAGAGTGCGTCATTTTTTTTGAAGTTTTTTGTTTATGACAAATAAGCACGTTTAGGCTATGTCTGGTTTGAAAGTGCAAAAATTGCATTCTTAATTTCTCGAATTATTATTATTATTACCTCAAATTCATAGCATAAGTTTAGGTGGACTTTCTGAATCATCAACTAGATCCATCTTTAGTTCTATTCAATTATTTTTCCTGCTTCCCATTAAGTTGAATTAAGAATCACAAAACTAAATTGCGTTTTATGACCAATTAATGTGATATTTATATCTTTAGAGATAGACACTCAATGTTGCTGACAATTGCCATTTATTTGTTTATGTCTCTGCCTCTATATATCTACTTTAGGGATTCAGGTTTCTTGTTTAATTTTTAGTGTTCTAAATAATTTTGAACTCAAAATATTACGCTGTGTCATTTAAAAACTTGAATGTTTTTAACTGATTTTTATTTACTTTTAACATTTAATCTCATTTAATCTCATTAAATCATGATGTGAGATAATATGATTGATTAGATAATATATGAGACATTAAAATTAGATAAGTGATCTCAATAGATGTCTATTATAGATTTTGAGGCCAAGACACTACCGTCAAATGAACGAAAAAAGAAAAAAAAAAAGCTTTGAATTTTGTTTTAATGCAAAAAATGCTGCCTTTTGCCCATTTGTAGCAAATAATATCCAGAAACACGCTTTCATAATTACTCGAGTTCTCGTTAGTCAAAACATGAATCTTCATTTTCAAAACCAGAAATTAAAAAAAAAAAAAAATCCAATTTCAACAAAAAAAAAAAAAAAAAAAAAGAACTCTTATCCTAATAATTACAACATTATATATCATCACTACATTGGCCTAATCCACTCAAAGAACTTCTCTATGATCTACTTTCATGGCTTCCAAACTAGTCACCTTTCCCTACATTTTTCTCTTCCTCCTCTTCATCTCCTTCTTTTCTCATGTCCTTGCAATAAACTCCACTACTTTAAACACCAACGCATCACATGAGGCCATTTGCAACTCCACTGCTTACCCTGCTGACTGCAGAGCCACTCTGCCACTTAACCAATCAGGCACCATACACGACTACTCGCGATTTTTCATTAAAACATCCTTCAAAGTCGCAAACCAATTTCTTTCCTTACTAAACAAATTCCTCGAAAACCGCCGTCCCCCACTGCCCGAGCCCACCATCCGAGCCCTCCAAGATTGTCACCTCCTCACCGAGCTGACCCTAGAAACTCTCTCCAAAACCCACCAAGCCATAAACGCCACAAACACTTTGGACTTCTTTGAGGCCGACGACTTGCAGACGATGCTTAGCGCAGCTTTGACGAATCAAGAGACGTGCTTGGACGGTCTTCAAGAAGTGACGTCCGCCGCAAGCGTGAGAAATGCCTTGCTTGCTCCTCTCTCTAACGGGACCAAGCTGTATAGCATATCTCTAGCGCTTTTTAAGCATGGTTGGGTCGATAAGGATGACGATGACGATGACGATGATGATGATGTAGTACTTCCGAGTACCACGCGGAGGAAGATGCTTCGGAGAACCGCTAATCCGGGGGGTGTTTTGGGGAGCCAAATGATGGTGGTGGACAAAAATGGGACGGGGAATTTCACCACCATCAGTGAGGCTGTAAATGCGGCTCCAAACAACACTGTAAATGGAAGTAGGAATAGTACTACGTACCATAGGATTTATGTTGTAAGAGGAGTGTATGAGGAGTACGTTTCTATACCAAGCAACAAGAGGAACTTGATGTTGATTGGGGATGGTATTAACCAGACGGTGATCACCGGCAATCGGAGCGTGGTTGATGGTTGGACTACGTTTAATTCGGCGACATTTGGTGAGCTTAATTAGGCCTTGATTTGGTCACGTTTATGATTTTGGTTAAAAACTAAAATGTCAAATTTTTCGCCTAAAACATGGCAGTGCTTATTGTGATTCGTTATGCTTCGCATATTTTGAAGTAATATAATTTAGTGAATAAAGAAGCAAAAATATAAAAATACCAATTAGAGAACCCTTAGGAGCGCACTTACAAAATTTTCCACAGCTTAATAAATTTAGTAATTTATGATGATCATGTTTAAAGTCCTTTTTTCAAAGTAGTATTAATCCTCTGTTTTAATGTCAAAATCTTGGATTTCAAAGTCTCATCATGGCAATAACAGCTTAGTTAAGGGCCAGAGGAAAAATTAGGTGTGTGGCGTTTTTTGACGACCCCTTTAAATAAATAGTCGAATATTTTCTTTTATAAGTAAATAACCTTTTTTTCTTGCTGGGTTTTATGGTAATATATTATTAATGGATCTGTAAATTTTTAATTCATATTGGTTAATCATTTATTAATCATCAAGTCTATCAGTGATGGACCATCAAGTGATCCATCATTGATGAACCATTTAAAAAGCAGTCATTTTATTAATTCAATATTAAAAAAAAAACCTAAAAAAACTGTTTTTCTCCTATAACTTCCAACTAAAGAAAATATTTTGTACAGCAATCTTTAGTTTTCTTTTTTTTCTCCAAGCAAAAAGTAAAAAATAGTTGAAACTTTGCTCTTTGTAATTTTAGGCTCCCCTTTTCTTCTAAGTAGATCTATACAAGTAAACAAATGGAGAATAGATTTCTTTCTTGTTTGGAAAAAAAAAAAAAAACTAATAATAAATCTCTCTGCAGCCGTAGCTGGCCAAGGATTTGTAGCCATAAACATAACGTTCCGGAACACGGCAGGAGCCATCAAGCACCAAGCAGTGGCACTCCGCAACAACGCCGACATGTCTGCATTCTACGGCTGCAGCTTTGAAGGCTACCAAGACACCCTTTACACGCATTCCCTCCGGCAATTCTACAGGGACTGCGACATCTATGGCACAATCGATTTCATCTTTGGCAATGCAGCCGTCGTTCTCCAGAACTGCAACATTTATCCGAGGCTGCCACTTCGGAACCAATTCAATGCCATCACAGCCCAAGGCAGGACCGACCCGAATCAAAACACGGGGATCTCAATCCACAATTGCAACGTGAGGGCTGCAAGTGACCTGGCCACTAGTAACGGTACCGCAAGAACGTACCTAGGAAGGCCGTGGCAAGAATATTCGAGGACGGTTTATATGCAATCTTACATGGATAGTGTGATTGACCCTGCAGGTTGGAGAGAATGGTCAGGGAATTTTGCGCTTAGTACTTTGTACTATGCGGAATTCAATAACTCCGGCCCGGGTTCTAACACTAGTAGCAGGGTCACTTGGCCAGGTTACCGTGTGATAAGCGTGACAGATGCTGTGAATTTTACTGTGTCGAATTTCATTGTGGGTGATTCTTGGTTGACTGCAAGTACTGGAGTGCCGTATACCGCTGGATTACTTTGAGTTCACTAGTAGTTTAATTGTGATATATATAAATTTATATCTTATCTGTATAAATGTATGTGTGTCGATGGGTAGATATGTCAAATTTATGTTCTATTCTTTTTATTGTTTATTGTTCCATGAGGTTTTCATGTGTAATTCAATATCTCGAGTGCTATAATTGTCTTTGATTTACAAACGTGTAGTTTCGGCTTATTGTTTGTGATTTTCTGCCCCCGTGACCTTTTAGGCTCCGGTTATTTTCTGCTTTCCTATTTCTTTTGCTTGTCTTTACGCGGTAATGTAAACCTCTTTTCTTTTGTTCCTTTTCCTACTTTCAAAATATTGAATTTAAGTGTTGAATAGGCGGTTTATAAAGGGGTGTCAACTTAATCATGACATCTTGTTCCGTATTGATGTTAATGCTCCTTCTCACTATGTTTCTTTTTTTTTTTTAATGATAAAGAAATTGAAGAAGTTTGATAAAGTTAATCAGTTTATTACATTAATGTCAAGGATCCAAACTCCTAATTATCTATTAAATTTGTTACTCTGGTAACTATGTGGTAAACAAGTTGTTAATTTTAATTTTTAAAAGCAATACATTTCTATATAAATTCACACCAATATTTGAGACATGATAATTTACCCAATACATAAAATTTGATAAGTTACAACCTAAGATCCCCATTACTGTATCAGAATTAGGCAAATCCTCCTGATAATTAAACCGTCCAAGTTGCTGCTCTAACTTGTACTTATGATTCTTGATCTTCTTCAGCTTAATTTGCGCCGCTCCTCAAAATTAAATCCAAAGGGAATCAGGGAACAAAAAAAAAAAAAAAGGTATATTAAATAATGCACTGATATGTATCTACATTTCAAAAGAATGATTCAAAATTCTTATAGAATGTAACGATGCAGTACTAGACACGAAGGATATCTAGGCTCTGGTACATATATGGGTTTCAAAATAATGATTCAGAGTTCTTGCAAAATGTAACCATGCATTACATTAAGAGAGAGATCTTCAAAAAAAAAAAAAAAAACAACAACAACAACGCTCTTTTTCAAATGAAATAAAATATTTCGCATATAAAGTAATATAAAATGGAAAACTAATTTTAGGTTTTAGGGTTTCTTTTCTAGACTGACCATATGTTGAGTCATTATTTCTAAGGCATCATTTATACCCTGAACTAGCTGCTCCTTATTACGGATTTTACAAATTGTAAAGTTGTAATAAAAGAGAAAGAATAATAAATAGTTATGTTTTAATTTTATAGAAAAATGGGATGAAATGTGGAAAGGAGAAGAGAGTGAGGGGGGAAAAAATTGTAACCAGAAGAGTGACCCTAATATTTTCTTACTAAAAAGAAAAAGTAAACAAAGGATTAAATGAGGAAGAAAATCACTATTTATTTTCCCTTTTCTTTTCAAGTACACACCTCTAAATAGAATTATTGAAAACATTACAAAATAAAAGTTATTTTTGGCTTGCTATGTTTCAGCGATCCCTTTCCGAAAAAAGTGGAATAGATGACTAACAATAGAAGAATGTATACGGTTGTCCGAATAGGTAATTGACATTATCCTTTTAGCAAATTAATCATAATGTTTCTTTCTTTGTCGTGACAATTTACCTTTTATATTATTTTTCAAAAAAAAAAACCTTTTATTTATGGTAAATTTATGTAAATATATATCTATATATATATATATATATTCATTATAGTGAAATCTTTCCAGGCAGGCATTTCCTTCTCAGCTCTATTCTTTAAATGCACAACAAGTCAAATTAATTACCTAACTATTAACTTCACTATAAAATGAATTATGTAGATTGTAGAATGCCAATTTAGACCCTTAATAAATTTGAATTAAAAGAAAAGGACACGTAATACATATAACATCGCCTAAAATGTACAAATTGTCTGGAAGTAAAAGAGTCTTGCTCAATAGCCTAAATTGAGAAAAAATTGCTAAGCGGCACATTAGTGATTAGCACGTTATTTATTAATATACGTTGAATCTCATAATAGATAAAGTTTGCGGTGATGATGTTTAACACTTGTGGCATCTCTAAACAGTTTTTTAAATTGAGGTATTATTTATTATTTACTATAAAATCTTTTAAAAAAGGTACAACTAGTGACACGATACTTAAACTTCTTGACATATATTTTTTAATTCTAATACGATTTTAATAAGATTCAATGACCAAAAACGAGTATTAATTGTGTAAAATGAGATTCCAAAGTAAAAGACCCGTAACAAAATATCTATAACCTTTTCGGAGATTAAATCAAATATTATAGATGTGATCTTCATACACGTGATGACCTAAAACCTAATCTAAAAATATGACACGGATTGGCCACGGGCATGGCCAAAATATATCAATAGCGCCAACCGTTGGTCAAGTTTAGAGAGTAATATTGTCCTTAAAAATAAAAAAATAAAAAATAAAAAAAAAAATAAAAGAGAGATAAGGTATTTTGTAGGGCTTTGGTGTAAATTTTTTTACACCATATATTTTCACACCTTTCATTTTTTAGGAAAAAAACAGCAACAAAATCTCTAAATTATCGTTCACCCTCTCACTTTCCCTCCCAAGGTTGTTGTTGTATTGGCAAATGTTATCATAACCAACGTTTAAATTTGCCTTATTCCATTTCAAGCTTTCTGCCTTCCAAAATCCAGCCTAAAAAACTCACCAAACTCCCCCTGTACTCCGGAGAGGGCTCCAAATCTGCAAACAGAGAGCAAGGTTAATTAAACCTTACTCTTTTTTTTAGGATTAAAAAAAAAAGATACAAATTATGCATCCTTAAAGCAGATCTTTGGCCTCTAAGAGAGAGATTAATATTCAATTAACATTCCTTAATTCTTTTTGTTACTAAAGAGAGAAAAAAAGGGTAAATTATTGTGGAATAGAATAAAAAAACTGCAATAAGATCTTTTTTTTCTCCCTTTAGGTATTATATAGAAACATGTCATACGGGGATGATGGTGAGAAAAGGAGGCGGATCGCCATCATCGGCATCTCCTCCTTCTTGTTGGTGGCGATGGTCGTCGCGGTCACGGTCGGTGTGAGCCTAAACAACGGGCAGTCCTCCCCGGCGAGCGGCAACAAGGGCGGGTCCCATGGGGTCTCGGCGACGATGAGGGCGATAAAATCCATATGTCAGCCGACCGATTTTAAAGAGGAGTGTGTCAATAGTCTCCGTTCCGAGGCGGGAAACACAACCGACCCGAAAAGGCTAATCCAAGTAGGGTTCAAGGTCGCAATGCAGCACCTCTCGGAGGCTGCCAAGAAGTCCGTCGTCCTCCAAGAGCTTGAGAAGGACCCTAGAGCTTCCAAAGCCCTAGGGCAATGCAAGGTCTTAATGGAGAACGCCGTCGACGACCTCAAGCACTCATTCGAGAAGCTCGGCGAGTTCGACATATTGAAATTCGACCAAATGCTGATGGACTTGAAAGTCTGGCTCAGCGCCACCATAACCTACCAAGAGACGTGCCTGGACGGGTTCCAGAACACCACCGGGGACGCCGCGGAGAAGATGAAGAAGGCGCTGAAGACGTCGATGAGGCTGAGCAGCAACGGCCTCGCCATGGTGTCGGAGATCTCCTCGGTCTTCTCCGACTTGCAGCAGTCCAGCTTCGGAAGAAGAAGGCTGTTATCGGACGAGGACGGCGACGAGGAGGAGGAGGACGACGAGAGGCCGCTTCCGGTCCTCGGACACAGCGACGAGGCCGAGTGGTTCGGCGGGGGCGTAAGGAGGCTGATGGCGGTGCACCCGACGAAGGTGAAGCCGGACTTTGTGGTGGCGAAGGACGGGAGCGCCAAGTACAGGACCATAAACGAGGCTTTGGCGGATGTTCCGAGGAAGAGCCAAAGGACGATTGTGATATATATTAAGGAAGGGATTTACAAGGAGTATGTGACGATTGAGAAGAACATGACTAACCTGTTGGTTATCGGAGAGGGTGCCAATAAGACCCGGATCACCGGTGACAAGAATTTCATCGATGGAATTCCCACCAGCCTTACCGCCACCGTTGGTTTGTGCTCTTGGCTTCTCTTTTCTGGCTTTTATTTTTTAATAAACGTATAAAACTATATACTAAATTTTCATTTTTTTGAGGAAAAATTTTCATACATATATTATATAATAAATTACAATATGCAGCTTCTTTTTTGACGACAAAAGATCTACATTTTCTGCATTAAATTTGCTCATTTGCAAACAAGATACACACGTACAAATATTATTCGCTTGTCGTTTTTGCATAATTCATTTCTCTCTTCCTAATAAATTAATTTAGGGGTTAAAAACAACTCTACTATAAAAAAACTCAACTTATTTTTGTTTTTCCTAAGAAGTTGACAAAAATTTAAATTAATTTTTGAGAAGTTAAACAACTTTAATCCAAAAAATTCAACTATAACTTATACACCAAATGCATGCTAATGATTTCCTGACTCTAATCGTTTCCCTTATAGTCGTTCTGGGAGACCACTTCAGGGCTCGGGACATCGGCTTCGAGAACACCGCTGGACCGCAGAAGCACCAGGCGGTGGCATTGAGAGTGAACGCCGACGAGGCCATCTTCTACCGGTGCGCCATGGACGCCTTCCAAGACACCCTCTACACCCACGCCAAGCGCCAGTTCTACCGCGAGTGCAACGTCTCCGGCACCATCGACTTCGTCTTCGGCGACGCCGCCGTCGTCTTCCAGAATTGCCGCTTCATCGTCCGCCGTCCGATGGATAACCAGCAGTGCATCGTCACCGCCCAGGGCCGCAAGGAGCGCCGCCAGCCCTCCGCCATCATCATCCAAAATGGTACGTTCGTCGCCGACCCCGACTACTACCCCTTCCGCTTCAAGCTACCGGCATACCTCGGCCGGCCATGGAAGGAATTCTCACGGACTATAATTATGGACTCCTTCCTTGACGACCTCATCCAGCCCAAGGGGTGGCTCCCCTGGGCCGGCAACTTCGGCCTCCGCACGTGCTTTTACGCCGAGTTCGACAACCACGGCCCCGGAGCCGTCGACGCCAGCCTCCGCGCCAGGTGGAAGGGCGTCAAGAACCTCACCGCCGCCCACGCCTTAGACTTCACCCCCGGTAGGTTCTTCAAGGGTGATTGGTGGATCAGGCGCACCGGCGTGCCCTACGTTGCCGGCAAGATCTCCGCCGTCGAAAAGAAGGACTGATGATCATCAAATGCGCTTCAGGATGTTCCATTATTCTGAGTTGGGGATCATTGTTATTATTATTATTATTTTTGGGTTTTGTTACTAATGATTTTCTTTGGTTAATTATTACCAACTGCTGTTTGAATATATGCTCCTAATTATAAGTACGTAATTAGCTAATTCATCCATGTTTCTGATCATTAGGAGATTAATTAGTATCCGATTGACAAATTAATGTCTCTTAATTGAGAACTTTTTTTTGCCCTTGCAATCTCGGACTCTATTTATCATTAGACTATACTTATAATTATTTCACTGTATTTATCATTAGATTGTATCTATAACTATTGTATCTGTTAATCATCGTGTAAAGAGGGGCGTTATAAATGGTCATATATATATATATACACACACACTAATTGAACCAAAACACAAGCCAAATAACATTTTCAAATGATATTTGATATTAGCACCTTAACATTTGACTGTAAACTGGTTATTACCACTAGTAACCCTATTAGTTTGTGGTTCTGGACTTGATTATTAAAAAAAAAAAAAACAAGTATATTGATCACTGCTTAATACTATGTTTGATATATGTAAAAGTGATAGCAAATAAAATAATGAGAGATTTTTAAAGAGAAAATATGATTTTAGGTTGTCGGTTAGGAGAGATTAGTGGAGAGGGGGAAAAAAAATGACCCAGGTCCCACTTTTTTTTTTTTTTTTTTGCACTCCAAAGAGAGATTTTAGGAGGAAAATACTTGTTGAGATTGTATAAATAATTAAATTACCTTTTATTGTTATTTTTAAATTAGATTAATACTAAATAATTGAAAAATAGTCATTTAATTTATCATTTATTTTCTTGTCTTCTATCATACCAGATAAAATAGAGCAAAATTAACTTCTTTTCGCTCGTTCACATTTTTTCTCTTTTATGTGTTTTCTTTCCTTCATCTTTTCTTTCCCTCTTTCCCTATTACCAAATCGGGTGTAAGCTTTAGGATTTGGTTAAATGTGTATGCCTTTAGCATATTCAAGTGTTCAAATTTCTTTAAAAAAGAAAGGCTTTTTTACAGAGCAATGGCTTTCAATCTAATGAAGTTGAATTCACGTGCCTCATAATAGGGTGGGTCCCACACCTAGGCCCTAGCATTTACAACTTAGACATCTCTCATGCATTCATCTATATCAATGCTATATTTGTTCTAAAAAAATGTATATAAAAATAATGTTATCTTACTTTATCTCTAATACATAATGCAATTTTATTTTTTGTCATTATTTTTGGAACTTATAGGAGTAAATCATTAGTATTTTTTTGAAGGTAATAAATCATTAGTATTTAAATAGATTAAAAATGAAATAAATTGTAACAATTATATAATAAAAGTTAAGTCAACGAATAATAAGAATCAAATATTAAATTTAATATTGATTATACCTTATAGAAAATTTATCACAAATTTTGACATATGCCAAATTGGACATCAATATAGTACTCTACTGGATAACACATTTTTCATTTAAATACCAGAATTTTCCATTGATACAACATTTTAATATTGTATTAGAGATACTCTTAGTAGGTTAAAATTAATCAATTCGATTAAGTTTTATGTTGAAACTGACTACCAAAATCGATGGCCGATTTTCTAGTATTAGGCAAATTGAAACTAGAAACTAAACCAATAGTTGAATGTTGGTTTTAATCACAATATCAATAGGAAATGGTATGTTAGCTTTGATTTAAACCGTTAGTTTTGAAGTTTTTTAAGACACACATCAAATTTTTGAAAAATTATGCTTCATTTGGATCATCCATTCGATTTCAATACAACGTAATGTTCATTTAGTTACTCAAAATATAATATTTAAGTATAATTCCGTTTATGCACACATTCATTTTATTATTTATACATTTTTTTTTTTAAATTTCAAAGGGATCTTAATAACTCTACACATAATTGTGTCTCGATCATGACTCACATTCTTATTGCAAATTGATGCTTTTATTGGTGCTGCTTAGAGTAACCATTTGATATTTTCTCAATTAATGAGACATCTCGATGAATTTCCAAATATCAGATACCAAATTGCAATTTGCAAATAGTAATAATAATAAATAATACATGCTAACAAAATGATATTTTCCTTTAGCGAAAAAAAAAAAAAAAAGAAGACTTTTCCCATTTTCTTTTATATTTGTACCTTGAATTTTAAGATCATTCCCACTTTATTCTCTTGAGTATTAACTCATCTGTCATATTTCATTGGTAGATATAACTAATTGATATGATATGATTTTAAACAACTATCGATAAAATGATGACAACTTATATGTCATATAAGTTAGTATTCAAAAGTTAGAATTATGGAAGCTATCTCTGGTATTTTTCTCTTAAAAACTCTCATTTTGCCTCTTGGACTTTGAAGTTAACTCCATTTTTTTTTCTTTAATCAAAATTTTAATTAAAAACAAATAGAAAATAGGAGTATTAGTCTTACTAAGTCCATTTGTTAAGATTTTATTAACATGATTGTACTTAACTTACTTTTTTTTTTTTGTCTATATTTAACTGAAATTCTAATATAATAAATAAAGTTCATAGGGATAGATTCAAAATTTGAAAGTAAATTTAGCATTTTTAAAATTCAAAGGAAAAATGAAGTATGTCACTTTGGCTTCTCAGATTTTTATTTTGGTAAATAGTCCCTAAACTTTTGATTTTACAATTTTGTTTCCTGACATGGAAATTGATGAATTTTTTTTTTAATTTAGTATATATAATCATGTTTTAACTCCATGCTAACATGAAATTTTGCGTAAATAATTACACTAAATATAAAAATTTCCTTCTTATTCTTATTAAAACCTTTAAAAACTAAAACTTTTGAGCTCAATGTAATAATATCTTCAAAATTTTGTAGTTATTATGGGATAAAGATATAATTATCTACGTTAATTAAATTACAAAAATCGTCTGTCAATTTTGGTAAGAGACCAAAATTGTCAAAAAATGAAACAAAAATTTAGGGATCAATTTACCAAAATCAAAAGTCAGATATCAAAATGACATAATATTTATAGTTTTGAGACTAAACAGGCAAATTACCCATTTTTTTTTTAAGGAAAATTAGGTTGTGTGACGTATTTTGGTCACCAAATCTAATAGATATTTGAACTTTTTTTTTTTTTTTTAATTTAGCAAACTGACCTTTTGTGTGTGTGTGTGTGTTTTTTTTTTTTTTCAAGATTTGGTCAATCAGTAATTGAATTGAAAACTGATGATTTACAATATGGCCAATTAATGATTTCCTACGATTAATAACTGATTTACCAAATTATAATATTATGTGGTCATACCATTTAAGAAAATTGATTGACCATTTAAAAATGATCTTTTAATTAATTTTTCGAAACTTCAACCATTTGTGAAAAAATGGTCTTTTATAGTCAAGAAAGTTACTAAAAAATTGTGTGTTTGTATTTTTGTTGGAATTAACTCATCACGAAAATTTTTGTTTCTTTCTCCACAATTTCTCAACAACCAAACATTCCACAAAACCCTTGACCAAATAGTCTCAAATTCTAATTTCCCAAAACAGCCAAACCATACAAAATTTAGACATAGAAATACAACATTTTCATTCAAGAAAACAAGAAATTGAGCAAAAGAGTTACTTAGCTTTCTTAGAAGCAAAAGAGTTGTGTCTTTTTTCCATATGGCCTTGCTAGGAAGAGAGGGATGTGGTGGTAGCGGGAGAAGGAGAAAGAGGCGAGGATGATGGCCTTGTTGGGAGAAGAGGGCGGCATCGGCGGGAAAAGAAGAGAAAAGGTAGAGCGGCGCAGTTGCTAGGAAAAGAGGGTGGCGGCGGTGGTGATAGGGAGGAGAAACCGTCGTGTGGGCGAGAGGGAGAGAAGGGAGAGGGCAGCAATGGTGAGAGGGAGGAGGAAAAAGAGATGAAAATGAGAAAAGGGTGAGGGAGCGAGGAAAATTAGTTTAGTATATGGTTTATGCACGGATTTTAATGCCCAAATTTAAATTTTATTTTATTTATTTATTTTTTTAAGTTTACATGATAATTTTGTAGAAACCGTCGTGTTATGTTGAAATTACACGATGGTTTAAGAAAATTATCGATGAAAGTGGAGGTTCGACGATAGTTTTATTGAAACTGTCTTGTAATCTATACTTTTAACGACGGTTTTCTTAAACTATCATGTAATCAAAAACTTATACGACGGTGTTTCAAATCGTCATTATATTTGAATATTTTACGACAGTTTTCGAATAACTTGCCCCATTTCGTGTTTTTTTACCTATTTTAGATGACAGTTTTTGCAGAATCATTGTGTAATCTCCATTGTTTTTTCCAACTTTTATAATAGTGGCGAAAGGTTGCCTGGGGGTCGATAGGTGCTCGAAGGTTTTGTGGGGGGTGGTTTCTTTGTGTGGCAATTTCACAGGTGGGGGGATCGGTTGGGTGAGGGAGGATTTTGTAGGGGCAAAGGGGGTCGGTTGTCATCTAGCGATTTTGTAGTGGGGACTTAAGGGGGGTGATTTCATCGTCCAGCGAGGGAGGGGGGTGGGGGCTCTTCGTCAGGATTTGAGAGCGCAGGGGCGGGGGGGGGGTTGTTGTCAGGCTCTGGGCATACAAGGTCGGGGTAAGGGGTGGGGACTCTTCCCCTAGGTCTGGGAGAAGGGGGGGGGGGGTGGAGGGGGTTCGCTGGTGGGGGAGGTCAATGGCGATGGTGGAAGGTCAACCAAGGGGTGGGGGGTTTCCGTGGAAGGGTTGAGTTATTTTTAATTTTTTTTTGCTTAAAATTTTTTTTTTATAAAATTTCTAAGTTTATAATAATATGAACTAAGATGTATTGTAGTTATCATACACACACGTAATCTCAATCATTGAAGTACATTAAATAGTGTATCAAATAAGTTCTACCAACGCTATATATAAATGGAGTTGCTCCGCAACCTTTCTCTCTATTTGTTTTTAATTTCTGCAAAATAAATATTCGGCCCCTTTGGGTTGTGAAATATAAGGGTTTGCTCATTCTTGTCAATTTTCCCTTCTGATCTGCCTTCGAGCTCGCTTTCTCTCTCTCAACCATTCCAATGGCGGCAACGTCTTCCCCAGCATCGTCCGACTCCTACGACTCGTCGTCGTCCTCTTCTTCTCACCACCGTCGTCATCGTCACCACCGCCGTAGCCGCCGAGACAAAGACAAAGACAAAGACAAGGACAGAGACAGAGATACAGACGCTCTCAAGGTTAAGAAGAAGAGCTCGCGCTCCCACACCAAACGACGTCGTAGCAGGCACCACCATCACTCCTCCGATTCCCAAGATTCCTCCTCCGATTCCGATTGCTCCAGGTCCTCCGCTTTCCTCATAAAAAAAAAAAAAAAAAGAATTTTAAACTTTTTGTTTTAAAATTAATTATTATTATTAACTTCTTTTTTTTTTTTTTTGGGTAATTTCGATTTCTGAGTGTTCTATGTGTTTGGCTGTGCCAATTTTTTGTTTGTTTACCGAGGTTTTTCAGCTTATAGAGGATTTTGAAGCTTAAAGTTTGAGCTTTTGGCTCTTCTGTTGATTACTCTGTTAATGATTCCCTTGAGGAATATAATCTTTTAGGTCGAAATTTGTGCACTGTATATCACTGGTTATATACATATATTGTTCTTAGGATTTGAATATATTCTTCTCCATTTTGTATGAACCCATTTCATTAATGATTTTGTATTTGACTGTTAAATAATTAGAAGTCACCATTAAGTATACTTGGCTAGTAATGAATGGTATATGTTGATGGCGAATCGCCGAGTTAATCTTGATCGGCATGGATGACGGTGTTAACTTATGTAAGTGTGGGATTACTTAAGGGAGTAATCATGGAAAATGAAAATCCTGAAGTCTTGGCAATTGCAAGGGATTTTTTTTTAAGATTTGACGGTAGTTATTATATGTTCGGTGCGGGATTTAGTCTTAAAGCAAAGGTATCACTAGGAAGTATCCAGCCTCTTTGTGGGCTTCTAGCCTTCTACTGATAAAGCTTTCAAAGAGTTTTCTTTTTCTTTGACTATTTTGTACGGGAAAGATGTATCGGGGTTTAGGTTGAAAGATCCTCGAATACTAAATAAGTGTACAACTTGACTAATATTGGCTCACTGACTGCTTGTAAACAATGTGTCTACTGTCTACTTTGTCACTCCTGATTGTTCGTCTTTGTTTATTTTTGTCTCAAGTCAAGGTTTATGGAATATATGATGTGAGATTGGCTTACTGCTGAATTAGTGAGGCTAACATCTCCAAGGAAAATAAGTAGATAAAACATGAGGTGTCTGTGGTGATTTTGTGTTGTGCTTTTCGTATAGTAACCTAGGAATGGTAGTGTTCCGTGATAAAGTTGGGAGGGTGAGCGCTTCTTTTAAACAGGAGGACAACTCTGGGCAAGATTTGGTTACTTCTGTGATGAAGGATACCTACATTGTTGTTGTTGTCTTCTGTAATTTGCACGTGCTCTTTCTGTGCATGTGCTAGGAAAAGAATTGACTTTTGTAGATAATTTCTTTGAAGTTTAGAGGCATTATTAGTGTCAAATTTTGCAAGCTGTAACACTAACATCTGATGTCTATTGCTTATTACAGTGAAAGTTCTTCTGACAGTGAGCATGAAACATCTAATAATGCTAAGAAGCACAAGAAGAGTGACAGACAAAAAAAGGTGGTTTGGTTTTTTATCTTTAATCCATAGGTTGCATTTTTTGTGCTCTTTTTATTGATTTGAAATTTTCCATGTAGAACAAGAAGGATAAGGAGCGCATCAAGAGTCATCGCCATAAACGGCATAAGCATAAGGCTAAAGAGGTAAGCTCATATTTTCTCTGTAGTTCTGTTGAGTTATCACCTCCATATGATCAGTTTACTATCCATTTGTGTTAATAATTTTTCTTTTAAATAAGCAATTATTGCACTTGCAACCTGAATTGTCCAAACTGGTGTCTGTTATTTTCCCTTTTTCCTAATATCCAGTATATAGGGGAAAGTTTCCCTATTTTGACTGTTGTAATATTCTGTTGTTACTTCTTCTGCTTGCATAGATGTGGTAGTAAATACTAAACAAAACAACGTCAAGGCATTGAAAAGAGAAATTATATTTGGCTCCGCATGGCTATATATCCTCACAATTCCCATCACGTGGTAGCGTTCTAAATTTTCGAAGGGAAGTATTTGCATTATTTTGAATAAATGTGGGACCAATATTTATTAAATTAGGAAGACAACTATATCCATTAATACACACGCATAAACCCACACACCTTGCATTTTATATGATTCAATGTCTTCTGCTACCATGTCCTAAATTAGTTATTTATTTATTTTTGAATAAAAGTTTGTAATTGGATCCAGATACTAAAAACAAGAATGCGTTGGATTAAGCTTGAGTAATCAAGTGAAACAAAGTAGCCCGTTAACAACCTATATCCAGAGCCAACATTCTAACCCAATTGAGACATTAAAGAATAAGTAGTGCTGTGCACTTGTGCCACATGATACGGGGTTGTGCAGAGTTATTGTTTTTGGGGAGCCAAATATCATTTCTCTATTCAAAATATTTGACATTCATTTTGTTGATAATATACATTAAATATCTGAGATGCTTACATAACTTTCTGCCTGTTTTATGGATTGGCTCTCTGAAATTGGAGCTGGGGTCTGTGACATGATGACGGACTTGACTGACTTGCCTGGACTGGGTTGGGATTGTCCTGGCAATGGGAGATGTATATAGAAGGAGCGGGATGAACGATGTAGCAGCCCTGTACAGCTTTCAAAGGTTTGCATTGTGCCCTGGTTTATTTTCTTTATCTAGTTTTTTGTTCTTCCATCGAGTTTGTGTTGAATATTTTTTGCTTCATACAGTTTTTAGGGCGTGACAAAGATGATGGTGTCCGTCGTAGTGCCGTCTCTGGCAAAAAGGTAAACACCCCCCCCCAAAAAAAAAAACCCCAAAAAAAAAAAAACCCCAGTACACCCCCTTTCAAAGTTTTTTCTTGGTTTTATCTATTTTGGGAGATCTGGAATACTAGGTAGCATGGGCATTAAAGTTTTCAGATTCTTGTTGTAGATTTTATTGAAACTGGACAAGACAAGAGAAGACAAGGCAGCAGAGAACAATAGAAATGAATTGCTGAAGTTCTTGAATGCTAGTTTTGATTGAGTTTTTTCCGTGGATCCATTGCCCAGACGAAGCTTTGAACTGTACAACAAAGGAATCGAGTTAGCGGTTGCTGATTGTCATAATTCTCCGAGGAATAGGAAAGAACCAAAAGTATGGATTCACATTTCATCCATTCGTATTCTTATTTATGACTCATGATAAATGAAAACCCTGGTTATAAGTTAGTGTTGTGAGCATTTCTTGGAACCTTCAATTTGGGTGTTCTTGTATCAAATTGGCCCGTCCATTATATATTCGACTTTGTTTATTTTGAAGATGAAGTAATGCTCATTAGTTTTGAGTTTGAAAGTTTAAATTGTTTGTGTTATAATAATAGCTGGCTGTATTTTCCTTTTGGTGAGGCCTTGTACCACCAATTGATTTGTACAGCAGTTTGGTGGATACTCAACGTTCCTTATTTAAGGTCCATACTTGGTCAATAGATTGTGCAGGGCCATCTATGAGAGTGAGACATTGTATTGTGTCTATGTAGCAATTGGATAGGAACGCTCAACTGTGGTTTAACTAGTTCAAATTCTTTTAGAAGCAAATGCTTTGGCATACCTCCTTGGGTGAACACTCCTTTCGGAGTCAAACTAAACCGTCCTTTGAGTAGCATTGAGTTTAGTCCTTTCTACTTTATTGTTTGGTCTTAGATTTTTTCTAGTCGGAGGAGGTGGGGGACGGGAAGACATCAACGATATCATTTTTTGTTTCAACAAAAACATGATGAAACTGTAGTATGCAGGGGAAAAAACCAAAAAAACAAAAAAAAAAAAAGTCTTACTGTTTTGCCAAGTTGATTATCTAATCTGAATTTTTCTTAGAGGTCCAACTCGATGCTAGTGGTTGACATAATTAAGCACTGATAAAACTGGCTCGTCTGCACAGAACTCATGTTTGGCGGAGCAGAGGTGAGAATTGTTGTTTGTCACTTGTGATAAATTACTACAAGCACGAACGTATAATATAGATATAAATATTTTTTGACACGAAACACAAAAGTATTAGGATCCCAAATAAGCTTCACACTCTCTTATATTTTAATTTCAGTTTTCTAATTATAGGGTGGGTTTTTTTCCCAAAAAAAAAATTATAACTTTATCGTATAGGTTTGTAACTTGATCGTGTTTTCGTTCTATTAGTTTAATTATACTGAATGGAAGTCATTGGCCCAAGAGTGTATTTTTTAAAGCATATGTTATGTATAACATGAAGGGGGGGTTATAAAATAAAAAAAAAGGGAAAAAAGGGGGGGGGGGGGGAAGGAACAGGTCGGGGTATTATTGTAAATTCAGCAGAGAACTAGCTGAAGACGAATTCTGCTTATAAAAAGCACCTTTCAAGACTAGGGTTTTAGGAGTTCCAGTTCGTCCTCCAGAGTGCAGCCCCAATTTTGCAAACGTTGCAGTAGTCTCTGTCTCTCTGTCTCTCTCTCATTTGGGTTTCAAATTTCTTTTCTTTTTAGTTATTATTATTATTATTATTATTATTGGTTTGTGGGTATTTGATTTGATTATAATCGCACATAGTTCTTCTTGGGAACCTGGTTTTCTAACGAGGAAAATGGTTTCAAGGATTTTATGTGTGCGTACATAAAAAAATCAGAATCCTTTCTGCTTGAGTCTTCTCCTTCTGAATCCATGGAGATGTGCTCCAATGTTATTGGATTACATTTTCTAATTTATCCCTCCTTTGTGAAAACATTCCCCATTTCTTTTTCCATTAATTTTCCTCTGTTTTTGATTTCCTCTGTTAATAATTTTATATTAAAGTAAAACTCACTTTTCGTTTTCTGGTACGGTGGTTTGAGCTCATACCCAAAACATGGCATCAATTTTCCTGTGATTCTTGTTTGAAGCTCGATTAAATTTCTTTCCTTTTCTTTTGTTTTTGGGAAAAAGATAAAAACACAAACTTTGACTCTTGATATTGATAAATATTGATGACATCGCGCATTTTCTTATCAAACGAAAAAAAAAAAAGGAGAAGAAATGTGAATGCCAATGCACCCTTATCTCACCCATATGGATTAAAATCATGATTTTCTGTTCAATTTTAGGATTCAAATCTAACTTTGGTTCTGGCTTTTTTATAATCAGCTAAAATTAAAAATAAAATAAAAAAGATAGAAAGATATTAATCTCTTTAGGTCTTTATTCAGCAAAAATAAAAAAGACAAAAAGATATTTAAAAAAAAAAAATCTGTTAAGGTATGTGATTGATTCTTTGTAACAGATTTCACAAGGTACCAAGAAAACCATAGTTTTAACACGAACAATATGAAGAGCATAGCCTAAAAAATGAGCAATACCATGAGTGGATTTTGCTTTTGACAATGGTTTCTCTATTATTATTCAATAAATTTAAGAAAAAATAATAATATAAAAATAACAATAAAAATAAAAAATGATGAGAAGCCCCAGTGTATCCTAAAAACTTATGCCTGGTTGGCTGGATATGGTCAACACCATTGCCACATAGTTGCTAGAAATTTAGGCTCTTTTAAGCCTCGGCTAGCTTTGTTATGGCCAAGACATTGCTGCCTAGTTGGAAGAAATTCTGGTTCTCCGCAGTCAATTTGGAGTTGCCTGGCTTGAGCCCTTTTTCACACGAGTTGGAGCTGGTCATGGCAGCAGCCACCCAAGTGTAAACATTGCCGCAACGCTTAGAACCCACAAGGTGAGCAAGTCAGCAAGTTGCTGGCTAGATTCATTGTAGTTCTCTGCGCAATCCTTCAAGGCTTTTAGGGTAGACTTGTAATTGTTGATTTTCAGAGTGAGGCGATTTGGCTTTTAATGCTCTTTGCATTGGCTGAGGTTGCCTTGAGTGCTATTTTTAGCTAGGCCTTGGATGTTGGCACTCTTGTTCCTGGGGTCAGCTCAGAGCGTCTTCTCGCACAAGTCCTTGAACCGGGCTTGGGCACATGTTTGGGAGATCAAATTGGCACTTGTGGCCGGGATTCGGTCAAGGCAGAGAGAGAGAAGGAGGACAAGGCAGCGACTTGAGATGGAATTCATTTTTGCTTTCAAAAGAGTTGCTTTGGGGAATGACCTTTTTGGCTAATGTTATTGGTCTGATGTGTTGTGGAATGGCTAAGAGGAGGTTAGGTTATATAGTTGATTTTTAAGTGCAAATATAAACTGTCCAAACCTTTTTTATTTTTAGTCAATTGAAATCTGTGAGTGAAAATCTCGAAGACACTAATTATGGCAGAGTTTTAATGGCCTTTGAGGATTTCTTGCATACAAAACTAGCTTTCATTTTTTTTTTTTTTTTTTTACAAGAAAAAGATTGTCAATATGATCTTCATTTTTAACAAAAAGCATTCTTGGGATTGAGCATCAACTAAGACTTATCTTCAAATTAAAGGCACTGCTCACTTCGAGAGGATCCAAATATCACATAGGAAGCTCTCTTCTCCGTAAAGTTATCTGGATATGTCATCCTCTATTCATATAACCTTTTTTATTTTATCAAAAAAAAAAAAATCAAACAAACAAACAAAAGCATTGCGTATTTTGGTACTTCTTGATTTTGACTTATTTTTCTCTACTTTTATTTTAACACATTTTAAGTTTTTACACTATTTAAATATCATAATTCATTTTTAATTAAAACATTTTCAAAACTTTAAAACATTAAGCCCAAAAAAAAAAAACTAGAACAATTTGGGGCATTATTGTAGTTCAACATACAACTCGATAAAGCGTAAATCTGCTTTGCTTGGAGAAAGGACATAGACTAGGGTTTTAAGGGACTGTTCAGGGGTACATTTGGCATTTGGTTTCCAAAAGTTTTTTTTGTTTTTTTTGTTTTTTTTTTCAATCAACTCAAAATTACTTTTCATTATTTACATTTCAAAATATTTACAGTAAACTCAAATTTTAAAAGTCGATAACTTTGTTATTTCAAGTCCAAATGACATAATTTTTATTTGAGTAATTGATCTAAATAGTCCCTAAACTCTTTCAAAGGTAACGATTTGGTCCCCGTTTTTGTTTTTTTGGTCGAGATGATGATAAACTTCTATTTTCTTAACAATTTCAATCATTTTTGTAAAAAAACTAACAGATTGATCGCGCGAGAAGCATGTTTCATGTTTTTTGAAGGTCAAATAGGTAATTTCTTGTCTAAATCAGATTCAAGGGAGAGAGAACCCAAATCGCCCGGGGGGGGGAGGAACTTTTGCGAGATTGTAGGGTATTTTTGTCTTTTTACTACAAAATGTTCATTTGAGTAAGATTTCGTTAGAAATTTAAAAGAGTTTGACGGAAAAGACTAAAATGACCAAGAAAATATATAAAGGTTTAGGGTTATCTCGGCCAAAAAAAAAAAAAAAAAAAGACCAAACCGTCACCTTTAAAAGAGTTTATGGACTATTTAGGCCATTTTTTCTTTTTATTTAAATCACATAGAATTTTGAGAGAAACGAAGTAAGATCGATATTGATTTTTTTTAAAACATATTTAGATTTTAATTTTTTCATTCCAAACGATTATTTTACCTAAACGCATATTTTTAAAACTAAATCTTATTTTCAATCCAAATCTACATATCCAAAATCTCTCGAAACAGGCCCTAAAAGTTCCTCCATTAGAGTCCAGCCTCAGATTTGCAACGGTACAAAATTTTCTCTCTAAGCAGAGGTTGAAATCTTCATTCCTTCTTGTATTGTACATTTGGGTTTAATATTTCTTTTCTTTTCAGTGTTTTTGTTTGTGGGTATTGGATTATATCGCACATAAAAGAGTAGATCTGCAGGGTCCCAAATGAATTGGCTTATTCAAAAAAAGCCTTGTTTTTTGAAAAATCTATCTCGTGTCTGATACTGTATGGTTCTACTCTACAAGAACTCCGAATCATTCTCTTGAAGCTCATCCTCATCATCATAAATGATCCGCTTACCCCTGACCCAATAGGGAAATCCCAATTTATTGGGACTTTCTATTTGATTGTATCGAAAACCCCAAGGATATCATGTTCTAGGAGCTCAAACTATGTGATTAAATAAATCCCTGAGTACTGGTGAGAAATATGGTTTCAAAGATTTTATGTGTACGCACCAAAAAAAAAAAAAAAAATCATTTCTGCTTGAGTCTTCTCTTTCTTTCTGAATCCGTGGAGATGCGCTCCAATGTTATTGGATTACATTTTCAGAGTAGTCGTGGGGGACTAGCATCCTTTGTCTTCAGTGCTTGTCTCCTTTCCTGTCCGATCAATTAAATTACATCACGTCACGTTAAAAAGCCACATCAGTATACACATCGGCTAGATATCTAGTCATGTCCACTTACCATTTCCGTGTTTTTTTTTTCAACCTTCCCAGTAGAAGGCGAAGCATTTCGTTACCAGCTTGCACTTTGTCACCGGCATCTAAGATAATCCACTGTGATGGTCGTACAAGGGTAATGTCGAAACTCCAACTTTAGTAATTTTTTGAGTTCCAACTCATATGTCATATTATCATTGATAGATTATATGTAATTAATTAATATCACAATACTTTAAGCATTAATTAATAAAAGAATAATAACTCATATATCATATTTAGAATTTGGTACTAACATTTTTTTTGTGTTTTACATAATATGTGTTATATAGAAATCTTAATAATCTCGATACTAAACAAGGTCTTGTAAGATTTGAATATTATTGGAATTTCAAATTCAAATAATATTAAAACCATGATATTACTTTTCGTTTTCTGTCGTTCTTGTTGAAAGCTCATGAAATTTCATTCCTTCTAAAGAAAGACATTTTAACTTTTAACCAGGATATTTGAAGACATCACGCATTTTCTTACCAAAAAATGAAAAAAAAAAAAAAAAAAAAGAAGAAGAAGAAGAAGAAGAACAAATAGGGACAAGGAATTCAAATGCCAATGTACTCTCATCTTGTGACTATTCTCTAAATAGTGTTTTGATAATTTATCAATTTGTTTAAAAATTTTTAGTGTTTAACATTTTTTATGTGACTAAATTATTCAATTATTAAATTTAAATGATATTACATTATATTGTTAAGGGGACGACAAATGAGATATGAAATTTGGGTAACAAATATGGACTCCCTTATCTCACCCAGGGATTCAGATCATGTATCCTGTTCACCAACTTTTACGATTCAAACTTAATAATTTTGGCTCTAGCAATGTAATAGAATTGAATTGGAGAGAGACCTCTCTCATTCTAGGGTAAGTTCTAAATGTACGCCTCTATTCTCTTTAGGTAATTTGACAAACAGTAAAAAGATAACAGGATATTGAAAAAAAATAAAAAATCTCTTTAGGAATGTGATTGATACTTTGAAATAGATTTCACAAGGTACCAAGAAAACCATAATTTTGACATAAACAATACCAAAAGGCATACTCTAAAAACTGAGCATATCATGAGTCGATTTTTTTTTTTTTAATTAATGGTTTCTCTATGATTATTCAATAAATTTAAGAGCAAAAAAAAAAAAAAAAAACCATGTGTATAACAAGCACTTAGGCTCTAGCCGGTTGGTTTGATATGGCCAACACCATAATCACATAATTGCTAGAAATTAGGCTCTTTTAAGCCTCGGCTTGCTTTGTTAAGGCCAAGACATTGCTGCTTAGTTGGAAGAAGTTCTTGTTCACCGCGGTCAGTTTGGAGGTGCCTGTCTTGAACCCTTCTTCACACGAGTCGGAGTCAGACATGGCAGCACTCACCCATTGGTTAACATCGGCGTACCGCTTAGAAGCGAACGCGGTGATCGAGTCGGCAAGTTGCTGGCTAGCGTCATCGTAGTTCCCGGCACAGTCCTTCAAAGCTTCTAGGATAGACTTGTCGGTTGTTGATTTTTGAAGCGAGACGATTTGGCTTTTAATGCTCTTTGCATTGGTTGAGGTTGCCTTGAGTGCTATTTTAGCTAGGCCTTGGATGTTGGCACTCTGGCTTCCGGGGTGCGCTCGGAGCGTCTTCTCACACAAGTCCTTGAACCGGGTTTGGGCACATGTTTGGGAGATCAAATCGGCACTTGCAGCCGGGATTTGGTTAAGGCAGAGAGAGACAAGGAGGACAAGGCAGAGACTTGAGATGGAATTCATTTTTGCTTTCAAAAGAGTTGCTTTGGGGAATGACCTTTTTGGCTAATGTTATTGTTTTGATGTGTTGTGGAATGGCTAAGAAAAGGTTAGGTTTATAAAGTTTATTTTTAACTGCAAATTTAGACGGTTCAAACGTTTTTTTTATTTTCAGTCAATGGAAATTTGTGGTGAAAATCTCTAAGACACCAATTATGGCAGAGTTCTAACGGTGTTGAGGATTTCTTGCATACAAAATTAGCTTTGTTTTTGTTGGGAAAAACAAAGTTATCATCTAATATTTTTAGCAAAAAGCAGGCTTGGTATTGACCATCGGCTAAGACTTATCTTCAAATTAAAGACATTTGTTATTTGGAGAGGGAAACATATCAAGCGGGGGCTTTCCTTTTCTTGGAGTGATATGAATACGTCATCCTCTACCCCTATAACCCTCTTATAATTGTAAAAGAAATTAAAAAAAACAAAACAAAACAAAACAAAGCAAAAACAAAGACATTGCTTATTTTGATACTTTCTTATTTTGATTTATTTTCTCTCATTTCATTTGGAACACATTTCAAGTTTTTGCATTTGTTAACTATTATAATTCATTTTTAACCAAACTCACATTTCCATACTCATTTTCAAAATTCCAACTCTAGTTAGTGTTCTAAATAAACCCTAAAAAAACAAAACAATTGTCAATTGGGGGCATTATTGTAGTTCAATCCGAAATCTGCTCTGCCTATAAAAAGGACCTTTCAAGACTAGGGTTTCAAAAGTTCCTCCAACAAAGTCCAGCGTCAGATTTGCAACGTTACAGAAATTTCTCACTCAGTAGAGGTTGAAATTATGATTCCTTCTTGTGTTATATATTTGGGCTTCAAATTTCTGTTCTTTTTAGTTTTTTGTGGATATTTGAGTAGATCGCACATAGTTCTCCTTGGGAACCTGGTTATCTAATGAGGAAAAAATGGTTTCAAGGATTTTATGTGTGCGTACATTAAAAAAAAATGTTTTAGAACATCAGTAGTGTTAAATATTACACTAATAATGAAGTGGGCCTCATTGATGGAGTCTATGTTATGGACCTATTAGTAAGTGATGTTTAATATTACTAATGTTCCATAGTATTATTAAAAAAAAAAAAAAAATCGTTTCTGCTTGAATCTTCTCCTTTTGAATCCATGGAGATGCACTCCAAAGTTATTGTTTTACATTTGTAAAAGAGTAATACTATGGACACTGACTCAATTATCGACTTTTTTAGTATCAATTCATGTATGCATATTATCATTGATAAATATAATCAATTGATATGAGAATTGTTTAAGGGTTTGTTTGGAACGTGAGACTAAGGCAGGGATTCGAACTACAAAATTTTATATCGCATTCGGTGCATCTATTTTAAAGGATTGGACTGGAAAACTTTAATCCCCCTCTTTCCTAATCCGATTAGGAGTAATTGCATCCCATCCAATAGGTCGGATAACAGTTCACTATTGGTCTCCCAAACCAAACCCTCACTGATGACCACAATCTCTCTCCCAGTCTCCCTCTTGGTTGGTAACTTGGGTTTGAAACTCTTTCTCTACTTTGGGGGAAAGTGGGTATACGAACTGTTTACTGAGTGATTTTTTCAGAATTGCTTCGTTAACACCTCGCATTTATCATTTTATTTTCCTTGAAACGTTTAAAATAAATAAAGAAGACTGAAAAAAAAAAAGCCGAGCTTTAAAAAAAAACCGTGATCTAACGTATTTTGTGATTCTTGTTAAAAGCTCATAAAGTTTCTTTCCTTTTAAATGAAAAACATTTGAACTTTTAATCATGATACCTAATGACATAACACATTTTCTCATAAAATAAAAAATAAAAAATAAAAAGAAAGGGAGAAAAATGGACAAGAAATGTGAATGTCAATGTACCCTTATCACACACCCAGGGATTCAGATCATGATTTTCACTGCTGTTCACCAATTTCAGGATTCAAACGTAACTTTGGCTTTAACTATGCAATATTATTGAATGGGAGAGAGACCTATTTATTCTATAGTAATTTTATTATTATTATTTATTATTTATTTATTTGTAAATAATTCTACAGTAAGTTATACACCACTAACCTCTTTAGGTGATTTAGTCAAAAAAAACCTCTTAAGGTAAGTGATTGATATTTTAGTAATAGATATCACAAGGTACCAAGAAAACCATGCATAGTTTTAACATAAACAACATGAGAAAGCATAACCTAAAAATTGAGCAAACCATGAGTGGATTTGTTTTTGACGATGGTTTCTCTATTATTATTCAATAAATTTAAGCAATAAAATTAAAAAATAAAAATAAAGACGAGAAACCACACGTGCAACTTAGGCTCTTAGCCGGTTGGTTTGATATGGCCAACACCATTGCTAACATAGTTGCTAGAAATCTAGGCTCTTTAAGCCCCGGCTTGCTTTGTTATGGCCAAGGAATTGCTGCACAGTTGGAAGAAATTCTGGTTCTCGACGGTCAATTTAGAGGTGCCTGTCTTGAACCCTTCTTCACACGAGTCGGAGTCAGTCATGGCAGCACTCACCCATTGGTTAACATCGGCGTAACGCTTAGCATCGAACGCGGTGAGCGAGTCCGCAAGTTGCTGACTAGCGTCGTCGTAGTTCTCGGCGCAGTCCTTCAAGGCTTCTAAGATGGACTTGTCGGTTGTTGATTTTTGAAGCGACGTGATTTGGCTTTGAACGCTCTTTGCATTGGCTGCGGTTGCCTTGAGTGCTATTCTGGCTAGGCCTTGGATGTCGGCACTCTTGCTTCCGGGGTCCGCTCGGAGTGTCTTATCACACAAGTCCTTGAACCGGGTTTGGGCACATGTTTGTGAGATCAAATCGGCATTGGCGACCGGGATTTGGTCAAGGCAGAAAGAGACAAGGAGGACAAGGCAGAGACTTGAGATGAAACTCATTTTTGGCTTTCAAAAGGATTTGGTTTTTTTTTTTTTTGGTCTTTTTTTGTGGCTAAAAGTGATTGTTTTGATGTGTTGTGGAATGGCTAAGGGGAGGCTAGATTTATACAGCTGATTTTTAAGTGCAAATATGTAAGGTTCAAATTATTTTATTTTTATTTAAAATGGAAATATTGTGACTGAAAATCTCCAAGCACTAATTATGGCAAATTTTTAATGGTCTTGAGGATTTATTGCATACAAATTTGGAAGAAAATCTTATCAATAAAATCTTCAATTTTAGCTGAAAGGTTTTTTGGTACTGACCATCAATCAAGGCATTGCTTATTCTGATACTTCCTGATTTCGACTTATTTTCTCTCCTTTATTCCTAATTTTTTTCCCCTATATGCTAAAATATTGCACTGTTTTCGCTTACCAATTTAAGGTATGTTATTCACGTATCAGTTTGATATTCAATTTAATTCTGGTCCTATCCTTTCTGACTTTTTGGTTTCCTTTTCTTGTAATTATATTGGAGATTGAACATTATTTAATTGTAATAAAGTTTATTTAAATAAGGAAGTATATTATTGTTTATTAGGATTGTTTCCTGTATCGAGTTTCCTTATTTTATTTTGGGTTAATGTTATTTAACTATAATAATGTAGTTCGCAATTTTAATCTTTTATTCAATCTTTTACTCTGAGTCTTTCTAAATTTTATAACATGGGTATTATACCTAGTAGAATTCTTATTTTCTTCCAGCTGAAATACTTTCCTTTTCCTGATTTTTTCCTTTTTTTTTTTTTTTCTTTTTGCTAAGCACTTTCCTTTTCCTGCTTGTTCATTCATGGGGCGTAATTATTATTTAGTTTTTTTCTTTTCTTTTTTTTTTCCTTTTTTCTTTGTAGAAGAATTTTTCAAAAATTTAGTTGACCGATTGCATGGTATACCATCACTTTTGTTGGATCCAACTTTCCTTTCCTAGGTTGCTTATGAGAAAAAGGAAAATGCTACTCACCAATGGTGTGCGTCATAGAGAAATGAAAACTTTGGCAAAAATCATATGATTTTTTAATATATCAGAGTGATCATGATTATCGGATTTGAGGTGCAAAGCAAATAATTCTACAATGACATTTGGATTTTTGCTAGTGAAAGAGTAGAGTCTATAAGTTTAGAAACATTCACCACCGGCGTTTATGACATAATTACACAGATCAATCGCTTTATATCTCTCTCTTATACATTCGATATTTGATTCTTTAAATCTATATTTAATCTTCTGAAATAGTGAGTCTATGTGCTTGAGATGAATTAGAGTCGTAAACATTGATCGGATTAAATGGGTCAACCCAACCCTACATGCATAGACACCCAGGTTGAGTTGGCCTAACCCTAACGTTTGGATTGAATTGGGCCAAAGCTCTAGGTCCAAGGGCCATATAAAGCTTTTTAAGAAGGGGAAAGCATCTAAATGACTTAAATTTATATACCATTCTACCACTATGACATAAAAAGTTAATATTAGACTAATATAACACAAAATTAAACTAAAATTAACTAAAATTTATATCATGTTGATCAAGAATAGAGAATTTATATTATGTTATGGTCAATAAAAATTAAAAAAAAAGCTGGTTATTTAGCTAATTTTCTCTTTTAATATTTAAGAATATGTTAAAATTTTGCAAATAAAAACCCAATAAATTTACGGGTTGGTCCGACCTCAGCCTAGATTGCCGGGCTATAAGATTGGGTTGAGCCACCCTTTCCTTCATTAAGGACGGCCCTACCCAGCAGCTTCCTTGTATGGGTTGGATTAGCCGACCCATATTTCCCTTTCGGCCTGATGGCCCATTTTTACAGCTCTAAGATGCGTGGATCTTTTGGGATTGGTGACAAGAACATGGACTAGTACCAAGGAATAACCCCTTTACTTCTTAGGGGAAAAAAATGTTCAGTGACATGTTCTCTCGCAAGAAAAATGGTATAAAAAATTAAGTGACAAAATGGCAATGCAAAACATTCTAGAAAAACACCGAACAAAAATATGATACTATCATAGACTTTGGGGGGTAGCATTAACTACTCTTGGCATCATAGTTAGGGGAAAAAGATAAGTTTTTCACCTCCCTAACTTCTATAGGTCCACCCACCCTATTAAAGGAATTCATGCATAGTACAAGGCGGTTTTTTACTTTTTTCGTGTAAAAGGACCTTAAGCTATTTCAGAACATAACAAAGTGTCCTTTTACGTTACTTGGTAAAAATTTATCTCACTATTTGCAAGAAAAAAGACCAGGAAAATGTGCTTTGCATTGTGGGGTTTATTTTATTTTATTTTGCTAAACACATTAAAAACCGTATAACACACGAATAAATTGACCATAAAGACTTTGGAAAGAAAGTAACACAATTATTCATAAGTGGACCCGATTAAGTGACCCGCTCTAGACAATTGCTGACCCCATTAAGTGCACCTCACTCGTCCTATATAGGCAATGCATGTATGGTGCATTCCGGCATGGGAACTCTTGACTTATCAGTTATTATATAATATCACAACTAGTTTTGTGTCATTGTGTCATTTCACAGAGTAATATAAGAGTCACCATACCTTTGGAAAAGCTTATTAAAAAAAAAATCACTATATTTTGGGGAAAAAAAAAAAAGAAGCATATAAGGGTCACCATACTTTGGGAAAACCAAGAAGCAATCTTGTGGTTTCTGACAAACAAGTTGCAAAAGGTTACGTACCACAAAAAAATAAGTAGCAACAGTTCCTTTTGAAATCAATCAAAGACCAGATTTTCGCCAGCCTACATTTACTCCGCACTCATAAAACGATTAGCCCCCTCTTTTGAAAAAGTTCTTATATAGACACTCTTGGCATAACAAAGAGCAAAAGAGAGAGCAAAGAGGGAACAACAATGGAGGAGATTATTCACAGAGTGATTAGTGTAAACGGCATAAAAATGCACATAGCCGAGAAAGGGCAAGGGCCCGTCGTGCTCTTCCTCCACGGCTTCCCTGAGCTCTGGTACTCCTGGAGGCACCAGATCACTGCCCTCGGCTCTAAGGGGTACCGTGCCGTGGCACTGGACCTACGTGGCTATGGCGACACCGATGCCCCGGCAGGTGTCGCCAGCTACACGTGTCTTCACGTAGTTGGCGACCTTGTTGGCCTCATCGACGCCCTAGGTGTGGAGCAGGTGTTCCTGGTGGCACAGGATTGGGGTGCCGGGATAGCTTGGAACTTGTGCTTGTTTAGGCCGGAGAGAGTCAAGGCATTTGTATGCCTTGGCGTGCCTTTTCAGCCAAGGAATCCCAATATGCAGCCCGTTGAGAGCATGAGAGCCTTCTTTGGAGATGACTACTATATATGCAGATTTCAGGTCCTTTTAATTTTAGGTTTTGAGTATGAAAACTGCTAGATACGAGGATTTAGAAAGATTTCAGGTTTTTTTTTTTTTTTTCCCCGCTTATTTTTACACGGTTTAATAAAGTTTTTTGTTCTTGTTGTTAACTTTGGAATTCGAGTTGTAGAATTTGTAGAGACAATTTGAAACGGATCTGCTAAGCTAATCCTAATTGACAGGCCCTTGTCATGGAGATTTTGACGAGTTGGAACTGAAGACCACAAACAAAACACAGTGGTCCACTAGATTAATAGCCATTTAATAAACCCTGCTGATTTTGCAGGAACCGGGAGACATTGAAGCTGAGATAACTCAGGTCGGGGCATCAGAAGTATTAAAGACCGTCCTGACAAATCGGAATCCGGGTCCACAGTTCTTGCCTAAAGGAAAGGCATTCAGAGCCAATCCTGATGCTTCGGTCACCTTGCCCTCTTGGCTTTCGGAGGAAGACCTCAACTACTATGCCACAAAATTTGAACAGACGGGCTTCACCGGAGGCTTGAACTATTACCGTAATCTGGACTTGTATGATGCTACAGAACCAAACTCTTGTACAACTTCTTTTTCTTTTTTTTCCCCTTTTTTTTGGTTTTTCTGGTTTTGTTTTGTTTTGTTTTGTTTTTGGGTTTTTAAGTTCTTTATGATCTGTTTGTTGTAGGAACTGGGAGCTGACGGCGGCGTGGGAAGGGGCACAAGTGAAAGTTCCCGTGAAGTTCGTAGTTGGAGATTTGGACCTGGTTTACACAACCCCAGGTGCAAAGGAATATGTGCATGGTGGCGGATTCAAGAACGATGTTCCTGGTCTGCAGGAAGTTGTGGTCATTGAAGATGCTGGTCACTTCATCAGCCAGGAAAGAGCCGAGGAAATCAACACCCACATCTATGACTTCATTCAGAAATTCTAGCCTGCTTTTATCATGTTTTCTAGATGCATTTAGCTTTGTTGCTAATCAAGATTCGGAATCAAGTAGATTCTGGATGTGAGAAAGGAAGGACTCGTTAGATCTCATTCTGCTTCTTCAATCAGTATCATTTTCTTGTCTTTACCTTTGTTGGTATGGCAATTATACTCGAAGAGTAGTCACTTTCATTACTTATTGTCAAACAAGAATAAAATGGTAGTCGACTGGCCTACGGGGATAGAATCTGTAATACATATTTCTATGCGTTACATCTAATCAAAATCAGATTAAGATTAAAAGACACACAAATTGCCGAATATACAAATTGCCGGATCTAGGTCGCCGATTATAAGTTCAGAATAGATAGATGCCTCAAAAGTATAAATGCCATTTTATAATTTGACCAAAACAACTAGAGTACGAATGCAAGCATTAACCGATCCAACTCAGAGAAATACAATATCCCAACGGGAAACAAAACAGAACACAGACAATAGAAAAACCTAACACAACGCAAAATTGAATTGCCAGTCAGAAACGACACATGTTTCATTTCAACTACTAAATTCGGCTCAAACCCTAAATCCCCTGCTGTTCCTCTTCCCTCTCGCCCTCTCAAACTTCCTTCCCTTTGATCGCACGTATGGTTTAGTGTGACTGTGGGGGACACCGGGTGCAGGACCGAAGTGTTTCACTGCTTCACGTGCATTCTTAGGACCTCTAAGGAGAACCTTGAAAAGAGAGACAACAAAAACGTTTCAAAAAATATTCTTTGGCGAGAACAAAGAGATCAAGAAATGTAGGCGAATAGATAACAAAATTAAACAAAAAAACGAATTATTATAGTAAGCCAAGTACCGTGTTCTGGCCCAATGGTGCCCTCAAAGCAAGCTGATCAAAAGTAAGGCACTCCCCTCCGGCCTTCTCGATTCTTGCCCTTGCAGTCTCGGTAAACCTAAGGGCTGTAACCTTCAAGGCGGGAACATCATAAACACGGATATCATCCGTCACTGCTCCAACTACCACAGCAATCTTACCCTCCTATACAATTTGCAAAGAAAAATAATTCAAGACCTCACCAATCAGAACACTACATGGTACGTCAGAATTTCTCACGAAAAATTTAACCGGCACAAAAGTGAAACATGAGAGTCACAAACCTTTCCCTGCATGAATTTGATCAGTCTAGAAAGGGAGAGCGGTGGCTTGTTGACCTTGCTCATGAACAGACGCTTGAGAATCACTGCATTGAACTTGCTTCCAGTCCTCCGGACAAGAAAGCGGTAAAGCTGATTACAAAACCACCAATACATAATCAGATCGTATACATGCAGAAAATAAACAAAAACACATTTTTGTTCTTCTTTTGAATAGAAAAGTCAATTTAATTTACTAGTCAAAATAAAGAGAATTTCTTAAAAAAAATAAAAAATAAAGGGGGTTAAACATGGAACCAAAGAAGAGTACTAGTTCCCTCAGACCATTTAAAGAAAAAATCGTCATGCGGTGATCAGCATTAGCATGGTCAAGTTTAAAGCATCACCGGGAACAAGTAACTAGAGTTCGATTCAAGCCGTTCAAAGTAAATGTTTGTTCCAGTATATATGCTATAAATTGATAATTCCGATACAAATCACCCAAAAATTACACCTGTTCTTCCACCATACGCATGAAAAAATTAGAAACCTCATAAGATAATAAGCATCCTTAATCTTTAAGAATCAAGGACAAATATCATGAAAAACATAAAAAAGAAAGAAATGGTAGGCTCAGATAAATGTAGAACAAATCTATTCCTAGACCTACAAAAGGTCTCGTAATGAGCTGGGATACACATTTATCATCACTGCGAAGAAGAAAACTTTCGTAAACAAATAAAATGAAATGAATAATTTGGAAACAGTTGAACTCTATTTTACAGCTATAGCATTAAAGATTGGAACTTTCTTACAAAATCAGCCTCTCTGCTCTCTTCATTTGTAATTTAGGTTATCAAAATAAAAATGTACTAAAAAACACAGTATTCAATCGTCAAAATTTCAGAAGAAAATCCAAATAAATAAACAAATTTTCAAAACTATCGAAATACATATACATATATATAGGCATGAGAAAACAATTGCAGAGAAGAAGAAGAAGAGGCTAGGGCTAGAGGACCTTGACGAGAAGCTTGAGGTAGATATCATCGGATTTAGGGGCGGTTCTCTTGGACTTCTTGCTCTTACCTCCTGCGACGAGATCGATCCCCTGTTCTCCATCACCAAATCCAAACCATTTAACTATCGATTCAAACATATCGTATTCACAATCGAAGAGAGAGAGAGTGCAGAGAGAAAGACTACCATTGTTGGTGAAGGTTTGAAGCTCTTCTTCTGAGTCTGCCCTCTGCTGCTGCTTAGCGCCGCTTACTGCTGCTTAGCGGAGGAACTCGAAATGAAGGCTAGGGTTTTGGACTGCCTTTTATTGCTATTGCTGGCTAGACAGGTTTCTATCTGCTGCGTGAGAGTCTATTGGTCGTTGTGTGAGCCTTTTCTTTTTTGCTGTCCACGTGTTATGGGCTTTCCCAGTTCTGTTCGCTATTCTCTGGGCCCTATTTATTTAGCCCTTAAAAACAAACTTTTAGGGGTTTTAACGGTATTTCCCTTGTTTTTTTATTTACAAAGAAAGTATCTGAATAACACAAATTTAAGAGTGTGTTTGGTTGGTTTGTTTGAGTTAAAATATTTTAGTTGTAATAGTAAATTTTTTTGAATTTTCAGAAAAGACAAAAAGCTTTTTGAGAAAAAGACAAAAGCTCTTTGAGAAAAAGACAAAAAAAAGTACGATTAGAGTTGAAATGAACCAATGAGCCAAATAAACCCTAAATATCATTACACCAATAGAATACAAAAAAATAATAATAGACTAATATAACATAACAATTAAATTAAAAGAACCTAAAATTTTTTCTTTATTAAAGAATGACAACTACTAACTTTGCTTAATTAGACTCAAGAATTACTAGAATAACCTAAAGGAAAGTCCTATTCATGAAAGCAAGCAGGCAATTGTTCATGCATTCCTCGACTTGATTTGCTTGTCTTCGTTATCATAGCATAATTTCGATCAACCTTTTCTTAAGCGTTCCGACTTTATTGATTCTTAACAGCGTTGTTGTTTCGCATTCTTCTGATTCTTCCAGCCTTTCTTCTTGATCAAGTTCCTTTCTTATCCCACAGCAGCATATTCCTAAATGAGTAAAATTCACCACACACACAGAAATATTACGTCTCCTAGAAAGAAGGAAACAAGTTGTAAGCAACAACTATTTTCTAGACAACAGCGAAATATTTTGTGAGACCGAACATATAACATCGATTGTTAATGTACATTCATGTCCACAGTATCTCTTAGAAACAGTTTTAGTAGATAGCTTTTAACTGTCTTGATGTACATTCATACGAGGCAAATTAAGAAGAGGATCGCTCTTAATGTATGTTTTGAACAAAGCTCTTCCATAGTCAGCAAGTACAGAAAAAAAAAAAAAAAAAAAAAAAAAAAAAGAAGAAGAAGAAGATGAAGAAGAGGGGGTGGGGGGCAATATGTGTTCTGTTCGTCGAACAAGTTAAGGCAGATATATGGCAGAAGAGTAACATAGTTGAGCTAGTTTCTTCGCTTCGACTGAAACGAGACTCTCGACAAAGGGATCAACAAAACAGCTAATTGGTAACACTCCACGAAACGGGAAATTTCCTAAGCTTCTGAGAACCAAGATTGTAGGACGCTATTCGTCCATCTTCAGTGTGCATGAGAAGCTCATTGTTCTTCCAAAATGCCATTGGGAAGCTAATGCCTACTAGTGGTCCGACTGTAAGAAGTTTGCTCCAAGAAGGACCCTTTAACACCACCAGGGCAATCAGTCATAGCCCATATATCAAAGGATGTCGAACCCATTTTACTTGTGACAGAGAATATCAAAAGAGATTCATTCCAGACTGAAAGGATCTTAGGACCTATTAATTGTTTTTGGATGCCATCCGGTAAACGAATGATATCAAATTCTTCACTAGACATATCAAAGGAAAGGAGTACTCCCACCAATAGTAAACTCCTCTGTAGAGCACTCTTACATTGTTACTCACATAAACGAGACCTTCTACACCAACCTTAATCTGTCTCCAAGAATCAGAACCCATGGAGTATACCATAGCTATGTAATCATTGATCTCAGCTGAGTGAAACATCCTGACAAACTTATAATCATTAGCTTTGGAGTCGTATCCAAATCCTTCTACTCCAATGAAAAATGCATTGATGGCGCATGTAGGAAGAATCCTGAATTCTCTTGTTGATGGATTGTAAAGAAAAACTCTTTTCTCAGAACTGTTTAACAACTCACTTAGCGAAAGGACACCATTACAATGAGAACCCCTTAAAACGTTCGCATTATCTACGCCCAGAATAACGGATAAATCAAGATATTCAATACCACAAGGCATGTGATCAGTGTCATCTTTTACATCATTGTCATCACTAGAGAGACTGACCAAGTATCGTTGTTGTAGGTAACCATTGCCGTTATTCCTGTTGCGCTTTGAAGTCAAAAGCAAAGGCGTAGAAGATAAGTGGTGATTGTTGCTAACGTGGACGTGTTTGTCTGCAAATGATGGATCACTGATGAGTGCGTTCCATGATTTACAAACGCATTTGAATCTCATCAGAGACTTTGGGGATAGCCTCAATAGGATCTGCTCCACTACCTCATCCGGCAGGTAACAGAGCCTCCTCATTCCTTCTCCTTCCAATATAAGAAGAAATCAATAATTTACCTCATTGGCAATATATTGGAAATGAAAAACACAAGTGAAACTATTCACATGGACAATTATATAGCGGTTAGTAAACGAAGATTCCCCATATTAAATTAATCCACAAACCACCAGACTAGTTGTTTTGGAACTCTACAAGAAAAGTACAAGAACTGAACATCAAAACTGCGATAAATCTCGGTCAGACCTTACATCAAACATGTTTAAGGCATAATCAAACGAACTGATTTAACAAGCTAAAAATCTCGGTCAGACATTACATCAAACATGCTAAAGGCATAGTCAAATGAACAGATTTAACAAGCTTCAAATTTCGGTCATTCATTACATCAAACAAGTTAAAAGGCATGGTCAAATGAAAAGATATAACAAGCTTCAAATCTCGGTCAGACATTGCATCAAACATGTTAGAGGCATAATCAAATGAACCGATTCAACAAGCTTTCCCATGTACATTAGCTCAAATTACACCCAGAAAAGGGGGGGAAAAAAATCTACCTTGTTGCTAAAATGAACCGATTTAACAAGCTTTTTCTTTTTTCTTTTTATTTTTTTGAAATGATTTAACAAGCTTCAGATGAACATTAGCTCAAATTACACCAAGAAAAAGGGAAAAAATATCTAAACTTGTTGATGAAATGCAGGTGTAGAGGCGAAATCGACAGCAAATTGAAGGTGATCGGAATCAGAAAACAGAAAAATCTAAGGGAGAGAGCGTTTCCAATTTATGGCTGATTTATGGGTAAGCTGTAGATTTTTCCTAGTGGGGGAAAAAGGTTTCAAAGTCGGTGGAGTGGTTGGTCTGAATCTGATTTTGCCATTAGAGAAAGGGCTGAACTTTTTGAAGGTGAAAAGGCCTGAACTTTGTGACAGAGAAAGGGGTAACGGTTACGAACCTTGGGAAAGAGTGTTTTTATTTTTTTTTGGTCACGTCACGGGGAAAGGGTGTTGTTCTTGACTTTTTTTTTTTTAAAGTTGTTTTCTAACTTTTAAATTGATAAAACTTTGATTCTTATTTATTTACTTTTCATGAATCTTATTTATTTATTTATAGTTAGAATGATCTTAGGGGGAGTTTGGCAACCAGTTTAGTTCAAACTTATTTCAAACTTTTCTTTGTCTTTTTCCTAAAAAGTTTTTATCTTTTTCCCAAAAAGTTTTTTGTCTTTTCTGAAAATTCAAAAAAATTTACTATTACAACTAAAATATTTCAACTCAAACTAACCAACCAAACTCACCCTTAAATATAAAAAATGTTATTACATTAATAATTGTGGTTAATTTTTATATGATACCGTTAGTTTATATCAAGTTTTTGATCAATCAATAGTAACGAATGTCATCTAAATGCTAACGAAAAAGAACTATTATGTAATAAACATTTCAATAATTTATGGACATCCAACTTACGGAAAAGAAAAGATAAGAGACTAAATTTACACAAACTTAAAAGTCTAAGGACCGTATGAGCATTTTTTGGGTAAGTTACTAGTTTGGTCACTAAAATTTAAAGTTTGTATGACTTTGGTCTCTATTATTTTTTCATAGCTAGGGTAACTATAAATTATTATAAATATTGTTACTACAATAGTCATTGTTGTTAATTTTTAAATAAAATCCATTAAGTAAATATCACTTTTTGATCACATAATTTTTTGATCACATAATTTCTGACAAATTATGTTTCAAAAATTAATAAAAATTACTATTGTAAGTAATATTTTCATAATTTAAAGAGTCATTCAAACGATTGAAAAAGAACAAAAGGACAAAAATAGTACAATCTTAAAAATTTAAAGATTAAATAAATAATTTATCTTTTTTTATTTTTTTAACACTCGCTAGGATACGACGATGACTAATACAAAAACGACAATACTCTAATAGACGACAATGGGAAAAGGTTTGCAAAGAAATTTAAAAAGATTCAAATTGAGCTTAAATTTTCTATTCTTTTCTTTTTCTCTTTTTCTCTTTTTTTCTTTTTCTTTTTTTTTTTTTTTTTCAAAATTTACATCACAATTCATCATATAAAAATGCTATTCGTAATCATTTTCGAATGAAAAATGAAGTAAAGCTATGCTGGTGAGGAGCTAACCAGTCGCAAGTGGCTTTGTTACACTTTCACTCGCAATTTGCATTTTTTTTTTTATTTATAATTTTAAGTTTTGTTTTCTCCTTTAATTCATCACTAGTCAAAAAAAAAAAAAAAAGTGAGCTTAAGTTAAACTTTTTTAATATTCTAAATTTATAATAATTATTTAGATATATGATGCAGCTTTTTTAATATTCTAAATTTATAATAATTATCTAGATATATGATGCACTTTAACGAAATGATATTGTGAGTTCTAACAAATATTAATAATAAAACAGTGAGACTTGATTGCAAGGTTTGTAATAAATTTTCAAAAATATTTGGGAGTAAATTTTCTTTAATATAAAAGATATATTGACTCTTTAAAAGAAATCATTACTTTCGACCAAAAATTTGAAAACTGAATTGTGCGAGAATGAATAGTTAAGAAACTCTCATTTCTAATATAGTTATGGATTTAAGGGTCTTAACTAGTGATCCAACTTGTTTTCCCCTTAGCGATGAGGCTTGAACTTGCTGGAAAGAGTGCAACGATAGGCAACTTAGACGTAAAAAGGCCTCAAAAACGACGATAACCCAATAAAACCACAACATGCTATGAAAAAAACAGAAAAAAACTACTAAACAACAGGCAGTTAAAAACGACATTGTTTTACAGACGACACCAAATATTACAAAAACGACACCAATGATGGAGACGATTACACCTTCAAAATAAAACACACGGCACTCTAGTGAAATAATCGACAATGGTTTATAAACGAGACCTTGAAGTCAAAACGACAACATTCTAGAGAAACAAGAAGCTGAGTACGCTCTGGAAAGAGCTATATGTTGATGATACGACAATGGTCTAAATAAAGGGGCTATAATGTAAGAAGCACTATATGGGGCTAAAAGAGAAGTTCTGAAGATCATCAAAAAGGAGAAATATTTAGGAAGAAAAAAAGTAAAAAAAGAAAGCAAACCGCGAACAACTAACAAAACCACCTATTTCATAGATACAGACAGAATTCGGAATGTTTGGTTTATCAACTTATTTAACTCTATTTATTCACTCTGGCATAAGTTTGTTGGATCAGTCAGAACAAACAACAATATCAACATCATATTTTCTACATATTGAATTTGGCACCGGAGACTCGAACTCAATACCTTAACGTTGAGGTACAAATGAAATTACCGTCAGCTCAAGTCTGCAACCAAAAGAACGAATACTTCAAGTATACCACTAAAAGTTCAAACTTTACTCCTGTTGTGGTACTGCAGAGACAGTCAAAGCCATGAAACTATTTTGGGAAGTTAATCTAATCTGTATATTGACTAATAAATGCATAGTTGGCATCATAATAGACAAATGGAATTTGCAAAAGGAGGATTATAATACCGTAAAGAAACAGATAAGAAAATGCTAACAAGTTCATATAGTTTCAAGGAAAAGACATTTGGAGTAGCTAGAACAACCACATAATACATGTAAGGTACAAGAACAAATCGAAATGTTCAGAAGACAAACAACAACTATCCAATTGAGCTCATCTTTGAATTCACTCCATTAGAAACATAATAAACTTTGCGTTTACTTCTGTGATTGAGCTCTTCTTTTTGTTTGCAACCTCGAGCCAAGCTTCATCTTCTCCATCTAACGGATACCAGACTCTCTACATAGGAACAAGCCCAATTCCCTATTTGATTTTGACCAACCCCAAGAATGGCTATATTTCTAAGCTTTTTGGTACGAATATTATAGGAAACCAGTTGCCCATGACTATCTTTTATGAGAAACTCATCACCCTTCAAGAATGTTAATGCATTGACAACATTTATTGGTGGTGTCATATATACACTTTTGGTCCAAGAACAAGCACCGTTAATGCCTTCTGCACCGAAGGAGTTATCCAGCAAACAAATTTCAATGATAACTGGATCCAAATCATTATAGTCACTCTCTGATGAAGACGAAGACGAAGATGAAGACGAAGACGAAGGATCATGTGCTTTAGAAGACAAAAACAAAGCAAGGGAGTCATTCCACACGAAAAGCCCCATCCAATCTGCCTCCAACTCACTCTCATATGGACCTGGAATTATACGAAATTCCTCATTACACATATCAAAACAAAGGATCTTGTCCTTATCTCCTTCGTTAGAATCATATATTACCCAGTAACAAACTCCTCTCCAATATAGTGCACTTCGGTTTTCGAAACAAATCCTTATATCTTGAGACACATTGATTTCTCTCCAAGAATTAGTTCCCAACGCGTATACCTCAGCTATGATATTGCGAGAACGCAAAATCCTAACAAGTTTGTAATCCTTAGCTCTCAAATCATATCCAAATCCCATACCCATACAAAAAGGCTTAACAACCTTAGTGCTTGATTCCGGCAGAAGCTTGAATTCCTGAAATGCTGGATTGCATAACATTATGGTACTAAAATCTTTAACTACACAGACAATCCCATCACAATGATAAGCCCCTTGACAGGCTTCCCCCCGAAGAATTGGTAGATAGAAATCTTTACTAAAAGAACAAATGTGGTCCTCCCTATCATCGTCATTGTACAGAGTGAGCAATGAGAATTGGCCACGGCGGTACCTGAAGACCAAGGATGTTGAGGGCTTGTTTTTCATGTTCTGGAGGTGCCTCGCGACGAATTCCGGGTCGTTCACAAAATCAGAGATGAGGGTGTTCCATGACTTGCTTAGACACTTGGCTCGCACTAGAGAATTCGGAGGGAGCCGTGACATGATGTCCTCCAACAACTCTTTCGGCAGATAGGAGAAGCTATCCATTTTTGCTCCTGATTAAATTGTTTATTTATTTTTAACACAAGTAACATAAGGAGAGAACTTGCTTACTTTTCAACTATATTAAAAAATTCAATCCGAACCAAAATTCAAGATCCAAAGTTTATCAAGACTAAATTGCTTTCATGTTCTCTGTTTTTCGTCACCCGAAACTAAAAGTGAAAATAACCCGAAAACTCTGAACAAACCAATCACTTTATTTTTCATAAACAAGTAGTAAAACCCACAAAAACAAGACCTCGAAACAAACCTGTGGTGCAGTTAATTAGGCGAGAGCTTTCAAAACAGCCATAAATCTCGGTTACAGATTACATCAAACAGCTGAAAGGCCAAATCATAAAGAGCGGTCAACGCACCAAAAATGATCATTTAACTCTGTAGATAAATTAGGTGGAATGATTTAGGAGACTAATAGTTGATGAAAAAAAAGGAAAAAATATTAAAGAAAAAAAAGAAAAAAAGATTGTGAGTTTTTAAGAGACTACCTTGGGAATTGGGAGACCAGCAATAATGACAGGTACTTCGTTTAAGGTTGTTTCAGTTGTCGATGTGAAAGCACCGAAGGCAACCAACAAGAATGCGAAGTAGTTGTACTTGAAAGGAAAGTTAAACAAACTTCGAAAACGACGACGACCCAGTAAAGCGACAGCATATATTCTACAGTAGACCCAATGAAAACGACAGTTTGGTGAAAATGTACGACAACTTACAGTAGTTTAATGAACGACGTGCGTAACCTTTTTTTGAAGTACGTACGTAAGCTTTTGAAACGACATCATCGTGAAAAAAACGATACCATTTTTATGGACGACAATGGATAAATTATTAAGTTACTCTCTCCTTTAATCTTTAAAATTTTTTTCTAAATTAATAGGTGCTTAAACTCATTAAAATATTGCGAATTAATCTTTTTGTTAACTTTCTATTAAAATTTAACGGGCTTAATTATATGAAAAAAAATATTATAAATGAATTTTTTAAAAATTTCTTTTTTATTTCTAATCTCAAATCAAAAGAATTTTAGTTTATTTATTGGTGTCAATAAAAATAGAAACATATATATTAAAATAACTGTATAAATATATAAATACAAAAGGATCCGTTTTGATAAATGAGTTTGAGTTGAAAATTTTAAGTTTTAATAGTAAATTTATGTTGACTTTTCAGACAAAAACTTTTTAAAAAGTAAAAATTTTTTACGAAAAGATAAAAAAATTTTTCAGAAAAACATAAAAACTGAGATGAAAATTTTAAATTTGAAATGATTTTTCAAATAAAGTCAAAGAATCTATTCTTTTTTTTTTTCCTAAAAAAAAATCCCTGCAGACCGGGGTAATCAAGGAAATTGCTAATAAAAAAATCCTATCTATTTTTCAAAAAATAAAAAAACCAAGAGAAAAAAAAAAAAAATCTTCCCTCTCTCTGCTGTCTCTCCCTCCTCCCTCCCTGCTTTTTTTTTTTTTTTTTTGGGGCAAATCCCTCCTCCCTCCCTACCTGCAGACCACAAACAAAACACCTAAACTAACAAAGACAATCTCAAATCAAAGTGGGAATGGGGCCGGGGTTCGTGGTGTAAAAGACGGGTGTGGGAGCGCTCGTCGAGGTGGGTCAATGGTGGTTTTGAGCGGCGGTCTCCGAGTTCGAGACAGCTGTGTGATGCGGGGCCACGGGCTCCGAGTTTGTGGCAGCTATGCAAGGCGGGGCAGTGGGCTCCAAACTCCCGGCGGCAGGCTTCGAGTTCACGGCGGCTGTGCGAGGTTGGGGGCGGGCTCCGATTTCACAGCGGTGTGCTTCCGTCGCCGATAGATTTCGTGAACCCAGTTGAGAGCCTCCGCAAATCATAGCCCAATGAGAGAAAATGTTTGGTTTGCTGGTTTGTTTAGAGGTTTGCAGGTGATAGAAGGAATAGTGAAGAGGATTGGGATTTCCTCTTTTTTTTTTTTTTTTTTTTTTTTTGGTTTTAGAGAGTATTTGGTTTTAAATTTATTTTGAAAAAGTGATAGATAAATTAGGGGTACTTAGTTTTTCAGGTAAATATGATTTTTGTTTTTTTCTGAAAAATTAAGGGTTCGTTTTTCGTATCTTTTTTCTGAACTCAAACTGTACTTTTTTTGTCTTTTCTAAAAAATTACTATTGAAATTTAAAAATCTTAAACTAAACGCATTTACCAAATATTCCCTTAATTTTGAAAAAGTGATTAGATGATACATTAGGGATAATTTAGTCTTTTCAAGATAAATATGTCTGTCAACTCAGGTATCAACCAAACGGACCCTAACTTATATCCTTTTACATGAATTGAGGAGTTAACCAACCAAAAAAAGAATTCAGGAGCTAAAGTAACCAAATAAGATAACATTCTAGAGGTAAGACAGCGAATAAGTACATAATTATGTCATTACTCCAGACCTTTAACATAAAGTAGGAACAAATCTAATTCTATATATATTCGACCAAGCTAGCCCGCAAATGATATATTTCTAAGCCGGTACCCTCGTTCCACAATCCCCATTGGCATGCTTGCATGATGAAAACTGAGAAATTTTAATTAGCATTTTTACTACAAGTACCAACTACTGCAAGAAGGATAAATACTGTACTACCATTCACTTCATTATTAGAAATTAGGGACACGTAGTAAGCGGATTAAAGTTGATCAACAAAGCATTTTTTTTTATTCCCTAGATTTGGAAACTTTGGATTAATTATGTCATTAACTGCCAGACCTATTTATACATAGGAAGTAGGATATCAAATCTTAAATTTCTATATTAATATTCGACCAATGCTTAGCCCAGCAATTATAGCTATTATATTTGCTAAGCTTCACTTTGGTTTGAGAGATTATCATGGAGACCAGCTGACGTATCGTTTCTTCTTACGAATGTGATACATGGATCCAGCATCAATCCCTATTGAGCATGCTTTGTTTATAATATTCAATTCACGCGAATGTCATTTAGCGTACGTCATATTCAATTCTTCTTTCATCTTTTTTTTTTTTTTTTTTTAAATTATGTTCGAACTTATACTCGGTCAAGCCCAAAAATTCTACATATCTAGAATTACGAATGCTTTCTTTACCCTACAAATAATCAAAGAAATTATAATTAAAAGGACAAATTACACTAGGTTAATGGAGAGAGTAGAGAAGAAATTTGCTAAACTTAAGACACAAGACAATATAATCGAGTCGGTTTAGAAATGTGTATTTTTTCGAATGTCTACTGTCTTCATTTCTACTCAGCAGCTCAGGTGTGTGTATATATATATATATGTGTGTGTGTATATATGTAGCGACTATCTAGGGTCGTTGTCTATATCTACTTACGTAAACGTTCGAATTGGAACCCTCGGTTGAGAGCCTATCATCCAATAGGGGCAAATTGGACCTGGTATGGGAAGAGTAGATGGAGGGGTGACAATTGACTTCCCTTTTGATTGATAAGGTCACAAGGATGTGTGTGGAGACTGGAGAGCCAAGAGAAATGGGCTAATAGAACCGTTCTTGTGACTAACATGATGATTATTTAGTCAAATTATTTAGTTTTTTTTTAAATGCATTTATTTGCTTAATATTGTATATCATTTAGTTTCAGATTTTGCGGGCATAAATTTCAACTCGCTCCCTCTTCTAGTTTCTACTTCGCAATAGAGTTGCATTTCAGAATTTAATCAGCACTCACTCCAATCATCATTGTGTTGCTCACTTTTTCCGTTTCATTGTCTGTCCAAAATTCTTGAAGTAAAAAAACATACAAAAAAACAAAAAAACAAAACAACAAAAAAGAAACAAAAAGAAAATCTAAATAAACAAACATGATATAAAAGATCAATTAAATAATGAATCACACATATGGTAATTGGAGAATTGAGAAAGATGTTTGGTAAGACCCCAAAAATTACGATTCCTATTTTGCTTGGAAAATCATATAATTTGACAATATAGTTACCATTTCTATCAAATATTAAACTATCAGAAGACGACTTGGGCAGAAGAAAAGACAGGAAAGTGGAAAATAATTTTGACATCACAAGAGTTTAGGCACAGAGAACAACTATATCCAAGAAAATAAAGTAATTAACACACCAATCAAGAGAGAAAAGATGCAAGAAAAAGGCAAAAGATTGAAGATTGAAATTTACATCTGTCCATGATGGAGCATCAATTAAACTACTTTCAGAAACAGAGTTCGTTCCTTTTTGTTGAAATCACCAAGTCGATCATCATCTACTTTTAACAGAAACCAGACTCTTCTCATAAAAACATGCCCAATGCCGTAAATGATCTACGCCATCAACGATGACATCTCTGAACTTTTGGGTACGAAGATTACACAACACCAACCGTTTATCACTACATTGCATGAGAAATTCGTTGTTCTGGATGATTGTTAATGAATTCACAAAATGTACCGTCACTATCGGTCCGATAGAAAATTGCTTCCTCCAAGAAGCAGCACCTTTATCCCCACTCGACTGATCAACCATCACAAATACGTCGATGAATAATGGACGTGTGTCGCGGTTGTAATCTATGGAGGACACAGATAAAGCAACATAATCATTCCAGACTGATAACCCCAACCCATCTACCCTGAACTTGATATCCTGTAGATTGGGAAATCGAGTGACATAAAATTCCTCATCAGAGATATCAAAACAAAGGATCTTGACAATGTCCTCAAAATCCTGAACCACCCAATAACAAACTCCCCTTTGATACAAGGCCTCTTTATGCAGAAATCCTGCTATGTCCATGTCTTGAGGCAAAATAAACTCTCTCCAAGAATCCGTACCAAGTGTGTGTACTTCAGCTCTGATAGTTACCCCAGTCCAAATTGCAACAATTTTGTACTGCTTAGCTATGGAGTCGTATCCAAATCCCATTGCTGAAGGAAGAAAATATCCAACATTTCGGGCATAATTTGTTAATGGAAGAAGCTTGCATTCCCGCAATACCAGATTGCATACCACCATGGTCCGAGGATCTTGAACAAGGCAAATTATCCCATCACAATGATCAACCATCTGCCACCTACCCAGCCTATTATGGCCGTCCTGCAAAGGCGGTGGTAAATTGAGTTCTTCACTAAGAGAGAAAATGCGATCATCATCTCGATCAGCATTCAGTACCGCGACCAATGAGAACGTGTCTCCATTGCATTCTATCCCATTATGGTCGACATGGGGGCAAAAGTGAGTGAAAATTAAGGATGAAGAGGACATTTTCTTCACATTGCCGAGGTGTTTCGCAACAAATGATGAATCATTGACGAGACCAGAAATATCGGCATACCATGACTTGCTTACGCACTTAAATCGCATCAGTGAATCGGCGGGCACCCACGACATGATTTCCTCCACCATGTCTGTAGGAAGACGGCAGAAGCTCGACATATCTGCTTCCAAACCAAAGCAATAAAGGAGAGAACTTGTTTGTTTCTCGGGAAAGTGAAAACTAGAAAATGATTCTAAATTCAGCTGAAATGAAATTCATCCAAAATGCTGGCAGATAAGAGGTAATAAATTAGAAAAACCAAAATCCCACATTGTAAATTACACTGAAACTAGGTCTAAATCAAACTCCAAATGTACTAACATTTCAAATTTCATATAAAATTTCGTCAGTTCTTTCCCCACGTGAAACTATACCAGATCAAACCTTAATTGAAAATAAGGTCAAACTTCCATTTTCAGAGAAATTTCCTATATTTTTTTCAGCTGAGAATGTAAACTATGTCCAATCCAAAAATAATTATAGAAAAAAAAAAAAAAAAAAGGAAATGCAGAGGTAGAGACAAGAAGCTGACCTTAGATCGAGAAGAAATGTAAAGCTCCGAGCTCGAAAAGCCTGTAAAAATATGTTTCTGAAAATTATGGTTGAAGCTTAAATTTGGGGATTTGCTGGGGAAGAAGCTCGCATTCCCACACGGCCATATCTCAGCTGAAACGACTCGATCTCACTGGTTATTCGGTCTGTTCCACCATTGAATTGGGCCGTTTGGGTGACCCACACAAACCCAAGTCTTCTTGTCATGTTTAATGGGTTGGGCCTATAAATTTTTCTTCTAAAAAGAAGTAAATAGAAAGAACGAACTAACATTTTTTTAGAGAATTATAACGTAAACTTTAAACATGATAATGAATATTATAATTAAATTTAGGATCACACAATATAAAAATATATATATATATATGAAAAACTAACTAATATTTGCTGATACAGTGCTAATATATGCCCAGTGGGGGCTTCCTACTCAATTTTTTTTGTTTGTAAAAAAATATATTAATATGTTTTATTTTATATTAACATAAAATAAGACATTAATAAAAATTATTTATCCCCATTATGTATACATTAAATTTTAATTTTAGTTATCAGTCGTTGCTAATTAAAATTCTTGGCTTCGTTCTATGATCTTGTATGACCCTTTTTCTTTTTGCATCCATAATCAATTACTTCAATTATCTTCCTTCTTATTTGGGGAAAAAAGTACTGAAAAAGACGTTTGGTATGACAATAAAATAAATAATATTTTATTTTATGGCTAGGAAAACAAAGATAATAAAAATAATTGTCATTCTAACTAATACCAATCTAACAAAAAAGACGGTTTAGTGGGAAAAGACTCGGAAGGAAAAAGTAAAAAACTTGAAGATTGAACGTTGAATCAGTCCATAATGGTACATAAATTAAACCACTTTCAGGATTTGAAAGTTTATTCCCTTCATGCTTGAAATCTTTTGAGTCAATCTTTCACCTATTGTTAATAGGAACCAGACTCTTCTTGTATAAACAAAACAATTGTCCCAATCGGTAGATATCACGAACAACGATATCTCTAGATTTTTTGGTATGAAGATTGTATGAGACCAACTGTTTTTCGTTATCTGAAATGAGAAATTCCTCGTTCTGGAGGATTGCTAATGTGCCAATCACATTATATTTTAGGGGTCCGATAGTAACCAATTTAGTCCAATCAATAGTACTATCTTTATCTGTACTAATCAAGCGATCAACCATCTTGAAGATTTCAAGAAACAATACTGGCTCATAGACGTCAGACATAAACCCTAAAGAGCCCAAAAATAGAGCAACATGATCATCCCAGATCCTGAGTCCCATGTAGTAATCGAGGTGCCAATTTTCATATAGATTCGGAAAGGGGGTGACATGAAATTCCTCGCTAGACATATCGAAACTCAGGACTATCTCACGACCCCTAATACGTGTATGTACCACCCAGTAACAAACTCCCTTATGATGCACGGCAACTGGAGTGAAGAAACAATTTATCTCCTTGTCGACGTCTTCGGGCAAGGCAAACTCTCTCCAAGAATTGGTACCTAGTGTGTACACCTCGGCTTTGACAACTTGGCCAACCCAAATCACAACAAACTTGTATTCGTTAGCTCTGGAGTCGCATCCAAATCCGATCGCAGAAAGGCAAAAATCTTTCACATTTTGGCTGTAATTTGATATCGGAAGAATCTTGCATTCCCGCAATGCTGGATTGCATATCATTATGGTCTCAGGATATTGAACCAAGCAAATAATCCCATCACAATGATACGCCTTCTGCCACTTGCCCGGCCTATTAGGGCCATCATCCCGAGGACGTGGTAAATTGATTTCTTCGATAACGGAGTGAATATAATCATCGTCGTCGCAATCATTATTCGGTATCGTGACCAACAAGAATGTGTCTCCTTCACAATCTATACCGTTATGGTCGACATGGGTGCAACAGTGAGCGAAAATTAAGGATGAAGAGGAACTCTTCTTCGTCTCACAAAGGTGTTTCGCAACAAATGTATGGTCGTCTAGGAGATTAGTGATAATGTTGTACCACGACTTACAAACACGCTTAAATCCCACGATTGAATCGGGAGGCACCCACAACATGATTTTCTCCACCAGTTCTTTCGGCAGATCACATAAGCTCGCCATTTATACCCTGCAATTCAAAATTATGTCAAAATATTTGTTGATGTGACACACAAAGTTTTTTTTTAATATTGAAAATTTAGCTCAAATAAAAATCAAGATCCAACAATAGATGAAATCAAAAGACGGCCTTTAATTATTGCCACCAAAAAGAAGCGAAACGAAAAACTTGACATTAAAAGGGGGGAAAAAAAAAATCAGTGCGGCATTATTTTATTTTTCCTTTTCATCTGAGACTGAAACTAGGTCGTATTTACGGAAATTTCATTTAATTAATTCCACTTTAAGCTTCCGTCTATGTTCTGACCTTTCTATTTCCGTACAATTTATTTATACATGATAACCAAAAAGAGGGAAAAAAACGAATCGTTGAATTTATAATATTATTATAATTGAATATTGATGGCATGCCCTGTCCAAAAAATATATATATATATATATTGATGGCATGAAAAAAAAAAAAAAAAAAGTAGTAGAGAGTTAGAGGTAGAAGCTCACCTTGTGACCTTAAATTAGAAGAAAATTGAACCACTTCAACCTCAGGACTTGAAGAAGTGTGAAAAAATTTATCGCGATGAAATTTATGGTCAGCCGGTTTATATAAGGGTGCAAGTAAAGTTTGGTTAGGATTTAAATTTTGATGAAGAACCCTTTTGCCAACTTCGTTGTTACATTTGGGCCATGGTACTCGGGGTATTACTTAATGGGCTGGACCTATTAACCTTTTTTTTTGTTTTTTTTTTCTTCAAAGAAACGTTGTTGAAAAGATTACATCACTAGAAAATTTAAATTGCCATGATTTTAGGATTTTTATGCTCTTATTTTTTTTTTTTTTAATAAAGAGTAGTTTTACGGGGGGAAAAATTGAAACGTGAGACAAAAATCCTAAATACTTGCACTAAAGGGGGTATTTTCATAATTTCCTCCTTTTTCTTTGAGAAATTAAACTAAAGAATTGTTTAAAACTATTTAGATTATTTTCATCTATGCTCTTGAAATTTAGGATTACTCTCACTTTACTATCTGAATTTTTAAACTCTTACTTGTTCAATAAGTTTTGAAATGAACCTTACTTTACTCCTTAAATGAGAGTTTTAGTTAAAAATATACGGAAAACATAAGAATTCTTATAATGCCCATTCTATTAAAATTTTTGCTAAAAAAAATAGAAAAAAGATCACATATTTGTATTTATCTTTTTTTTTTTTGGTCTGCTTTTAACTAAAATCATGATAGATAAAGGGAAAAAAAAAAAAGGAAAGGGATTAAATTCCAAATTTAAAAGGTGAAATGAGAGTTTTTAAAATTCATGTGGCAAAATGGAAGTGACTCTAAAATTTGAAGAGCATAGATGACAATAATACAAAATATTTCAAAAATAACATAATTACTTACAATTATCTCATATTTTATGCTATAACATTACATTATCATTAAAATAAGATACTTTTTTTTTTTTTTGCTATTTGAGAAAGTAATCTTTTTTTTTAAAACCATATTTCAACGTCAATTGAGAAAATTATATTGTAGATCTAAACTTCTCTATCTTCTTTGAGTGACTATATTTACACTCATCAAATTCATAAATGTCTCCAACTAATTAATATTTGTCAAGATAGTTCTATTGATACATCTCCCTTGATTTCTCACATTATATTTTTAAAAATTAAATCCACTTGTTACTCACTCCCTATTAATTCCAAAATTAGCCATAGCAATTTTCATAAGATTGTTACTACACAATTTAAATGTATCTTTGCATATCCACTATTTTATTTCAGTTTACTTGGAATTTTTTAAAGCTTCTCATTCATACGAGAAATAATATCATAAACTTATTGACCATACCGTTTATTAAATATTAAATAAATAATTATATGCAAATCCCGGATCCTTTGTATTTGGATGTTCCGGATCCTCTAAAATGCAAATCCCCCAATGTACTAATCTTTTTTTTTTTTTTTTATTGGGAGTGAAAATACCACCCAAAGCAATGTACAAAAAGAAAAAAAAAATTTTCGACTGTGACCACTATTGAGAAAACAACACACCACCGTTTTCATTAAAACGATGAATTAATTTTCATTCTTTCTTACTAACCGTCACGTGGCAAGTCCAATACTTGTGACATGGCCTGTTTAAAATTTTGAAAATTTGAAAATTTGAAATTTAAATTTAGTTTGCTTATGTTTTTGTTTTTACTCCTTAACTTTATTTATCTATTACAAATGCACATCATTGTCCAACTAGTTTATCAAAAGGACAAAAAGGGCAATGAGGGACCACTTGTCAATAGTAGGCAAGGCTATGATGTACCCTTTCCTTTTTCTTTAGCACGCCAAGTTGACATTAAACTTACGTTACCTTTTCCTTCAATAAAGAAAGAAATGCTTTAGTCGACCATTGGACAATTAAAAAAAAAAAATTACCAGAAACCGCGGCAAAACTATAGGTGACAGATGGAATCCAAACAAAGACCATTTAAACAAAGAACAAATATTGCTTTATATCACAATTTGAATTTACTTTTAAGAAACAAAGAAGATACATGAATCATGAACAAACTACATAAAACCAAATAAATCAGGAAAAAAAAAAGAACTCCACTCACTTTTTTACACAAAATAATAATAATAATAATAAATAGATAAAAGTAAAAAATAAGAAAGGGGGATTTTTTTCTTAGACGGAAACCAGACTCTTGGCATAAGAAAAGGCACGGCAGCCAATTCCATCAACCCCATCAACAATAACATTCCTAAGCTTCTTGGTGCGGATATTGTAAGAGAAAATCTCTTTAAAATTTGAACTTCTCATGAGAATCTCTTCCTTATTCCAAAATCCCAATGGGGAATCCACGCCCTCAAAGGGTCCAATTGCCAATTTTTTGCTCCAAAAACAACACCCTTTAACGCCATCGACATTGTCGATCATGACCCACACTTCAATTCTAATCGGAGCCCCTCTCTCACCTTCACACAAGATCAGAGCAACAGAGCCATTCCACACCACGAGGCTCGTGCAATGTGCCTTGGCCGTCTCGACGCCGTCCGGCAGCGGCACGCTGCGAAAGACCTCCTCGGACATGTCGAACGACCGGATCATGGACTTGGGACCCGACATGAGCCAGTAGAACGCCCCGTTGAAGTACACTTCAATGTTAAGGCTCGGAAAGTAATCGGTCCCCGAATCGATCTTGACCTCCTTCCATGAATCAGATCTCAGGCTGTACAGCTCGGCTCTAGGATAAACGGACATTTCACGCCCGAATCTCACCACCTTGTAGTCGTCAGATCTCGAATCGTATCCAAACCCGACGCCTTGCAACACGAAGCGATCAACGATGTTAGGCTTCGGAAGCGCCCTGGATTTCTTCAACGCCGGGTTACACAAAACTATGCTGTGGTAGTAATCAGCCAAGCAAATTACGCCGTTGCAATGACAGGCCGTGACACAGCTCATGTCCTTCTCGCCGGGGATGATCGGCAGATCCAAATCCTCGGCGAAAGAGCGAATCGGAACATCGTTTTCTCTTGTGTGGATCACAGAGAGCAATGCGAATAGCTCTTTGTAGCTGTAAACCGGGGTTTGGTAAATTTTGAGGCAGCTGAAGGCAGCAAACTTGGGTGCCAAGGTATTGTTGTCGAGGTTTCGGAGATGTTTCGACACGAAATTTGAATCGTTGATCAAATAATTAATGAGGAAGTACCAATGCTTGCTAACACACTTGAATTGGACCAGAGATTCCGGTGGAAGCCATGACATGATCTCCTCCACTAACTCTTCAGGAAGATTGGCCATTTTTTTTCGGGTTCGAAAAAAAAAAAAGATAAAAAATTATCTGAGCAAGTTGGATCTAAAAGCTTAGTATTTATGGTGCAAGTTTCGAAACTTACTTGCTAAAACAAGCAAAATACGTAAACCACAGTATTTGAATTTTGAGTATGTGGATGAAAACAGAAGTTGCTTTGAAGTTATGTAGAGTTGTGAAGGCAACTCTAAAAGCAACAGAAATGATGACAGAGGAGCCTCAAGTTGACAATTGTAGACACAAGTTGGGCTTCTCGATGAAGGCTTTTTTTTTTTAATTAATAAATATTATTTTGCGTAGACGTGTTCAAGTTGGTTTTTTATTTTTTATTTTTTTTATTTTTAGGGTTTTTAGTATTGATGTCTCTAAATTTGTTCTTTTCTTATCTCTCGTATTTTTAATTTTGACAATTTATCCCTGAACATGTTAAATTATTACAATTAGAATTAAAAATGTACATGCGTCTCATATAAAGAAGGAAAAACTCGTTTCCAACAAAAAAAAATTCATTTGCATTTTAAATTTTAAATTAATTAGAATTTTTATTAAAAATAGATAGAAAAAATGGGATTTAAGTATAGATACATAATTTTTTTTCGTTTGTTTTTATAGAAATTCTAACTAAACGTATTAAGTAAGACTTTTATTTTTTATTTTTTTTCTGTTTTGAATAAAAATTCTAATAAAAAAGGATCAAGTTTGATTGTTTAAAATTCAAATGATAAAAGTAAGTTTTTTAAATTTTAAAAGACAATATAAGAATGTTCTTAAAATTTGACGGCACAATTGATCCTTATTTAAATAATTAATCATTTGTTTATTTTGTTGTTGCAAATTGAGGTGGATTAGTTGGCAGTCAATTCCAAGTGTCAAGCCGTGGAGTTAAGTGAGTTTTTAAAATTTAGAGAACAAATAAAGAATTATCCCAAAATTTGGGGCGCAAATAAAGTCGGTTAGTTGGCGCCAAGTGCCAAGCCATGGAGTCTCTTATAATTTAGTTGCGTGCACGTTCTGTAAAAGGCCTCAACGGCTGTATATATAGTATATTAGACTTTTTTTTTGGCTAGAAAAATATTTTATGATAGTCTATCATTTCCTGTTTTTTAAATTTATGTAGATAAAAACACTTTTTTGAATTAACAGGAAATTCGAACATTCGATTTTCTGGTTGGTGAGATCCTAAAATTATCTCTCGTACCAACTCATCCGCCTCTACATGTTCTAATATATTAGACTATTAGTTGTGCAACAAAATGGACCAAAACTGTCCAACAGCCAGGCAGTTGCAACAAGAATGTTCGGTGGGATCCTATCTAATACATATATATATATATATATTATAAATAATAAAAAGGCTACGGTGGTGGTTTCATAATCACACTAATTTTTAGCCTCATAGGTGAGATCAACTTCTCTGATATGACAAGAAATAGATAAGTCTTTAACTTAAGCTCTTTCAGCTATCAACTTAGGCTCTACCTAGAACATCATCAACCCAATACTACCATAGTCCAAGCTAAAACGAGAGTCTTACGAGAGTTCTACGGGATTTGAACTTGGGTGGATGAAAGAAGAGGCTAAGAAATGCGTTATCCCTTTTTGCCAATCCATCCACCCATGTGAGTGTTCTCATATAATATTTGTTGAAGCATATGCATTTAGTTTGTCAAAGATTAGTAATTGATTTTGGATAAATTATTCCATATAAATCAAATGTATCATACCATTATATTTATATTATATATTTGAGAAAACTAGATAGAGAATCATATTTTAAGTAACTCTTTATAATTTTACCCATTCTAATATTAAAAGTTGATAATTTTAGTGTTATAAAATGATAAAATTATCGACTTTAATATTACAATAGACATAAATATAAGAAAATTTCAAATTTATTACATTCTTGCACATATGCATCTATTTAATATATGGGCAATATTTAGATTATCTATGTGGGTCAGTTTTATTCTAAATTCTAAATCATCATTCTCTCTTAATTAATTTTATCAAATGATTTATGTGTCAGATATTCATTAATTGAGTGTATCACGTAAATATAATAAGTCAATAACATGATACACCTGATCCATCAACGTAGATGTAAATAAATTGCAAAAGGGGGGAAAATGAGAGAGAGAGAGAGTTGTAGAAGTAAAAGAGGGTTGTTAAGATATTTTCGTTTCTTAGTCGCCGAATCTGATTTTTTAGTAATTAATTAATTTTTTGTATTTTAATTGAAAGTGGAAGCTTTCAAGACTAGAAGACATTCATATTACGCGTTAAGAAACCAGGTCCTTTTTTAAAAATTGATGTGTCAATTTGAAGCGTAGAATTCGTTATTCGTCAAATCTTCTACATTAATGCGGAAAGACTAGTATAACCAACCTCGAATTCGTCGAATGTCTTTTTTTTTTTTTTAATAGAGAAATTCGTTCAATGTCTTGTGCCTTAAGCATCTACGTTCTCATTTATTTATTTATTTCATTTAAAAACAACAATTGAAAAAAGGAACCTATAAAGATGTATTACGTACACCCACTTTGTGGATGGTTTTATGGCAGATTGTTCAACTATAGCTGTATAGTCTGTATATCAATATATAATATTCAAAAGAAAAAAAAAACTATAGCTGTAAATTCTAAGCATGTGTTTGGTGTCAAAGATTGGATTATAGAATTTGAATTTGAATTGATTATGTATTTATTGAAATGTTTCAATTGATAGAATTAAAAAGTGCAAAAACTTGAAATGTATTTAAAAAATATATATATCAATATGGAGCTTATTTTATTCGTTTAGAAATTCTATACAATTAAAAAAAAATATATCATTTGGATTTATCTATGCAAACTTATGAACTTTTAAAATTTGAGTTATAAAATTGTGTGAATAGTGAAGCTGAGGGTAAAAGACAAAAATTAAATTGTAAATGTAAGGTTTGGATTGTAACACCAAACAAATCCTAATTCATCTCGTGAATCACTACAATCTAAATCAGAACATGAGCAGGACCCAAAAAAAAAAAAAAACGAAAAAGGTGATGAAGGTAGGGATTGTAATATTAGAAGTAGGATTTATGTGCTATAAATGTTTGCACGTAAAATTTACAATTTTTATTATAGACAAAATGAGAAAATTATAGAGTATTTAAAGGTAAAACTTAAAAAAAAAAAAAATGTTTCTCTTTGATATGAATGACTATGTCCCTACTTATTTCTAAAATGTTGATCCAACATTAAAACTGCAAACTCCTATAGCAAAAATCTACAACAAAACAAATAAAAATTGAACTTTGTGTTCCGAGACTCTGGGGATCAAAATTAACCTCCGCAAAACTGAAAAAATAATGCAAGCTACAGAAAACATACTTTTGGGGCTGGCCCTTGCAGTAGAAGCTCTGCAAGTGGAGCATCTTAGCTTTAACTGCCGACGAAAGTGGTCCAATCAGAACAACCGCATTAATTAACAAAGACAAAGATATATATATATATATATATCATTCATCATGATGGATGTAGACTATAATAAGGCAAATTATTGAAAAGAGAAGGATGGAGTCTAATTTGGGTGATTTCACGTGGTTCTTGTGGGCCACACGCTCGTTGTTCTTGGACCTAGGTCCGTGGGCTTTCTCAATGATTCTCAAGCCCAGTTTCTGTGTACACAGAAGTCAGTATACGGAAGCCTTAAAAATAACATGCGCTTATAAGATTGTTTTTAAAATTAAAGTCATTATATATATATATAAAGACAAGAATAGGTTTATAGTTCAAATCCTTTGTCCTCAAATTCAAAACAAAAGAAAAGTGTTTGGTTAGAGGGAGAGAACAAATTCGTTCTTTGACTAAATGGGGAATGAGATCGGACGAAGTCTTTTTCAAGTCTACCAAATTTAATCCTTAAGAGGAAGAAATCCATCAAATTCAAACTAAATAGACCATTTTACCTACCAAAAATATAACCATAATCGTAAAACTATAATACAGTAAATTGAAAAATAACCAACTATTATTTATCTTTTAACACTCCATTTCTCGTACCAAACAATATGAAATCATTATAATCTTCTCCGTCCTTCGTATTCTCAGTTCTTCCAAATCTATTCATCCATCTTTGACACTATATAAACCCTTCTAGGCTTCAACTCATCAATTTAGAGTGAGCAGAACATATTTCTCAAGCCTTCCATTTTGTAAGCACCAAAAACATTTTTGAAAGATTCATCAATATTCAACTAGAAACCTTCAAAACATCCATTAAAATATGAGGAGATTTTCCAATTCAACCACTCAATTTCCATGTTGTACTAGTATTACCATGCATAAGATAAGATTAAAATGTTCAAATCCCTCTAACTAAAATATAGTACCATATATTTAAATTTAGAAATATAAAATAGTTAATTACATACCTTAAGTAGTCTTAAAACTTCAAACAAATTCTCCACATATAGAACCCACAAACAAAAAGTCAACCACTTCCACTTGCCATAATACTGATACAATATCATTAGCTAGCTCAAAATTAATGTCATCAGCACCAACATTACGCACATCACCAAATCAAGCCCATTCATTCACCTACAAATTCAACAACAAAATATGTTAAGCAAGTAAAAACCATAATTAATTAACTAAAAAAAAAATCATAGGATTTCTTATTATATTTTCAATAACAATAAGATTTTATTTCAAGGAAACAACAATATCAGATTTTTTTCACCAATCCTAACTCTAAATTCGACGACAATCGGATGCTCCTCGCGGTTTGTGTTTATCTATTTACAAACTCATAAAAATCAATTTCTATAAGAAACTATGTCAGCCAAAATCATAAGGTCAATTAGAAAACTTAAACCTTTTCTCAAACTGAGATACTCAAGGGGTGTTAAAAAAAAAAAAAAAAACTCACTAGTCATTTGAGTAACACAGAGGCCTTTGATGCTTCTTTTCGTAGAAAACCAAAAAACTAATTTGGGAGCAAGAGAAAGCTAGGGTTTCTTATTCCAATCAATTAAAATCAAAATAATACATCAAAAGAGGTTTACATAGGTTAATTAGAAAATATAAAAAAGACTAATCTATCCTTAACTGTTGAAAAGAAAGAAACTTAATAATAATAGGAAACAAGCAATAAGCAATAAAATAAATATAAAACTATATTATCTAACACTTTTTACCTGTCAAGCTTTGTAGGTACATGAACAAATCAAAACCTGACTTAGAGCTTGCATTTGTCCCTCATCGAAACCAGACTGGGCACATGGGTTCCGATGTAGGACAATCTATTCTCTATCCGTCCATCAATGCCAAGGTCTCTAATCTCTTTGTTACGAATATTGTAGGCCAAGAACTTCTCGTTATCTATATCTTGCACAAGGAGCTCATCGCTCTTCCAAAATGTCAACGGCGCGAGCATGCCATTAAGATTTTGGATCCTGAGATATTTGATCCATGAATAAGAAGATTTTTCACCGCCGGCATTGTTTTCATTCATCACCCACATGTCGATCGATATTGGAGCACTCCTCCAATGTGATTCTGTGGATAGAACATCATTGGGAAGCTCTACGCAACGACTTGCTCACGTACTTGAATCGCATCAACGACTTGGGAGGCAGCCACGACTTAAATTCCGCCACAATCTCTACCGGTACATGGCAAGAAAACCTCTCCATTTCTCTGCATTACATCAAAATAGAGTCATTTTCCTACTTTTTGTCTCAATAATTGAAAGCAGAATCCTTTGGCAAGAAAATTAAAAAAGGAAAAAAAAATAAAGGAAATTCAAGATACACAAATTCAAAGAGAACAAAAAATAAAAATTAAAAAGCCACCCATTTTCTCATATTAAATATTAAAAAAAATTGATAATAATAAACCATTCCAAGGAATATTACTTCCCAAAAGTTGATACCCTCTCTCTCTCTCTCTCTCTCTCTTCAGTTGAAAATCATTCCATATGTATAGCAAAGTACTGCAATTCAACGGAGAGAAAATTCCTAAGAAAGAAGAAAGGAAAAGAAAAATGAGAGCTCCAAAATTTCTGAATCAAAAGCATAGCCATTTTATTTCCTCAAAGGAAAAACCCAAACTTCAGAATCCAAAACCAAACCTACATTTCTACTCTTTTACTATTATAATTATTTTTTTCCCATTGAAACTGAAATCAAACTTGACATAACAGAAGGTATATATTACCAAAATTACCAGCAAATTAACCTTTTGTTTTGTTGTTTGTTTGTTTGTTTTTTTAGGAGTAAATTACCTTAGTCTAACCAGAGCAGTAACACAAGAAGTGCTTAGAAGTTCATAGCTGGTACAGAGCAAATTGAGAGAAGCTTGAAGGCTTGTTGTGTCTAGAAACGTGGCTCATTGTTGGCCACATCAATTTTTGCTGATGTCATAACAATGATGTCATGGTGGTGATGTTATGCTGTTGGAGCCCAAGTATTTTCTCAGCTCTCGGGATTTTGACTAGTGTCAATGATCCAATGCTCAAGTTTGCCAACAATAAAATTTTCACGAAGAAAGAAATTCGTCTAGGTCACAAACATCCTCACAATAAAATTTGGCCAAAATAAATTTTCCTTTCTAACTCTTTGAATTTTGTTTTTTAGTTTCTCCAGCCTTTCATTTGTACGCAACACTTCCAAATCTTTGTACCATGCATGTCACATTCAACTGAAAACCACAAATTAAAAACATGAGAAGAGTTTCCAAAAAAGTCGTTGCTAGCACAAAAATTTCACAAAAGAACGTGTTTGGTGAATGAGTTTAGTTTAAGATTTTTAAGATTCAATAGTAATTTGTGTTGACTTTTCAGAAAAAGACAAAAAACTTTTTCAGAAAAAGTCAAAAACTAAGATGAAAAAGTACAGTTTAATTTAAAATGAGTTGTCTTACCAAACATGCTATAATTTTTTAATAAAAGGCCCAAGTCTTTAAAACTAGTTAAAAAGACCAAACTTTTAAAAATTAGTTAAAACTTAAAATGCCTTTTTTTCTTAGAATGATCAATTCATTTTGTAAATAGTCAATCAATGATTAATCATATTATACAGTTAATCACTGATTGATTATTAGTTAATTAGTGATTTACCGATATTTAATTAGTGATTAACCATCAATAAATCACTGATTAACTATCGGTAATTCACTGATTGACTAATTATAAATCACTGATTGACAATTAATCATTCATTGACTATCAATAAATTACTGACTGATCACACAGTCAATCATTCATTGGCTATAATAACTCACGATTTTTATGGCCAACCACTAATTGACCATAAATAATACCATTATTTTTCCGGCCAATCAGTAATTAACTATAGGTAAATTATTAATTTATCATTAAAAAAGTTGAAAAAAAAAATTACAACTTTTGTTGCCATCATGGAAGCTCAGTTGCAGAGAGAGAGAGGGATGAGAGATGTTTGGGAAAAATGAAAATTAATAAAACAAAGCATATAGTTAGGTCATTTAACTAAATAAAAAATTTTTTGACTATCTATTAGATTAGGTAATAAACAAAAGCTACCCGTGCTAATTTTCCTAAAAGTAAAGGTGTGCTTTAAAAAGATGTGTATTAGACTGCATGTAATCAGATCATATATATTGTTAGTGTTGGGGTTTATTCAAAAAGTTGTGTATTCAAATACAAAATTAACAACCAAATGAATATTGTACCATACCAAACACTGTACCGGTCTCGTTCGCCTCTCCATCATGCGCTGAAAAAAGAAAAGGGGGGAAAAAATCAATCGATTTGTGAGTTATAATTAGAGAAATTTACCTTAGAGATCCATTACCTTCAAACTCGTAACACACATGGTCTCTATTTTGAAAATCTTACCATCTGAGTAGACATAGTTTTAGCAGTGGTGCGCAGAAAGTGAATGCATTGTAAATAATAATAACAACAACAATGAGTCATGTAGTAATTATTTAGTGGAAGAAAAAATCAATCAAAGCATATTATAAATCCTAGTAAAATTACTTGAAAGTGTAGATGAAAGATCATCTAGTATCATTCATCTTAAGTACCAACCTAAGCCGAATTTTGAACTCGAGTCATAAAAAACTAATCGACAAAAGAAAAATTAAAGAACCTTGGTTTATGGTTGTACGTATAGTCTGACGATTATTTCACACTTACTGTAAAAATTTCCCGTTTGCAGCCAAACCTCCTCTTCTATCAATGATAGGCTCAAAACTCTTTACATAAAAGCCCCAACACAGGCCACGGTCGTCCTTGTGATCGGAAAGTTTCCTGATCTTTCTACTCCGAATGTTATAGGAGGCTATCTGGTCATCTCTTTTACGCAAAAGAAGCTCATTGCTCTTCCAAAATGTCAACGGACATCCTACATCCTCAAAAGCTCCGATACTAGGATGTTTTCTCCACTTGCATTGGTCATCAAGTACCCAGATATTGATCGGTAGTCCCGCGTTGTCAGTACCCGCGTTGTCAGTACTCGAAAACAAAACAACGGAGTCATTCCACACCGCGATATCCTGTTGGAAAACAGGATCCGGTGACGATGGCAAGATACAAAAAACGTCGTCGCGCAAATCAAGAGATATGACATGCCTTTGGCCGAATGAAACGTCCACTAGCCAATAATAGAATCCTTTGCAATACACGCCCTTCTCGGATTTCCAACATCCGTCAAAACCCATCCCTTCCAAGACCTTGATCTCGCTCCAAGAATCCGTAGACAGGCGATATACCTCGGCACCAATGGTGTATCCCTTTAAATTAGCATCGTAATTCGAGAACAAAAAAATTATCTTGTAGTCATCGGTCTTGGAATCGTAACCAAATCCCATCGCTCTAAGCGACCGGCTGTGATAGGGCAGTTGTTGGATGTCGGTCGGCCTTAGGGCATTGATCGACTTCGGAATGAGCTTGCACTGTTTCAACACCGGGTTGCACAAAAATACGCTATTTGATTTATTCACAACAAAGAAGAGTCCGTTGCAGTGATGGTAAACCCAAATGGAACCCGTCCCGTTTTCGCCCTCGTCTTCGCCCTCGTCTTCGCCCTCGTCTTCGCCTCGTTTTCGCCCACTAAGTGTGGTATCTCGAGTAAATCGATGTGGTCTTCGCAATCATCACAGTCATCGAATAGAGGGAGCTGTGATAATGGCTTCTTGCGATCAAACCGGCCGCCGCACATGCGCCGAAAAACAAGGGATGTGGAGTAGGCGTATGACTTCCTGATGTGTTTTTTGATGAAGCTTGGGTTTTTCACCATTGAAGTGACCAAGGATTCCCAGGGCTTGCTCACGTCCTTGCATGTGGACAGAGTACTTGGAGGTAGCCATGAGAGAATTTCCTCCATCACGTCTTTTGTTGATCCGGATAAGTACATGTTCGCCATTACTGCATACACAAACAAAAATAAATCTGCTATAAAAGATGCTAAAATTGAAAACTGAACTAAATTGACAAAAATTTAGGGCTTTACTAATAGGCTAATAAATTCTAAATTGAAAAAAAGGAAAACATGGCTTGATGATCAAAAACCATTCCTAGAAGTTAAAAGAAATTTCACTTTTTCTCCCCCTGTTTTCCATCGAAATTTGTCCTTTCCACAAACAGAGCAAACTTGTCTGCGTGTTAGAGCAAAGTTCTAAAATTTCAGCTGAAAAGAAATTGCTCTACAGAAAAGATAAAGATTAAAATAAATAAATAAATAAATAAAGAGGAAGTAAGCGAAGTGAAAGTTAGAAAGCAATTTATATCCTCAAAAGACAAACCCTAACTTCATAATCCGAAATCATTTCTACGTTATTCTCCCCCTTGAAATCAACCTGGACTAATGGAATATGTATATATATATATATATATTAGAGTTAAAAAGGAAAAAAATATTTTTGCTCAAAAAGGGAACAGTTTACCTTAGTTGAGACAGAGAGCAGAAATAACAAGAGACCGAGAGACAAGCAAATTTTTTATTGGGGTTTCAAAGTGACAAACAGAAACTTATTACGAAGTACTGAGAGTGAGATTGACCGACCCGAGTGCCTTTTCTGGGTAAATGACCCGAAGACCAGTTGTCTGGAAACCCTCTCTCCACATTAATTTAGTGATGTCATAATGATGACGTCGTTCTGCTGCTGTGATATTCTTGGACCTCAAGTCTTTTTTTTTTCTTTTTTTTTAAGTAGTTTTTTTAGTTTTTTTTTTAGATTGGCCTGTTTAAGAGAATATCAAGAAATGATATTTTAAAAGTCGGATTGGAAATATATTTTTTGAGGAAAAACTTTAAAAAAATTTTTGTGATATAAAAAATAATATAAAAATTTAATATGTGTTTAGAAAAAATATACAAAATAAATATTATTTTATTTATCTCATCGTTACGAATATTTTGACTTAAAAATCATCTTATTTAACTTTAAAGTGAGAAAATTATAGAATTTTAAACTTTGAGTTTTTAATGAAATGAGAGAGAGAGTACTATACCTTTATCCTGTTGTTACTTTTAGGTGAATATACAAGTTAAAAATTTTGTGGTATATAGAAATCACTCCTAGTCTTATCACATTATTGAAAAAGTTAATTTAGTAGTTATAACGATAATTACGGGTAAGAATAAAAGTATAATTACCAACGTCAAGTTTTTCAAAAAGTAAATAGAGCATTGTTGTTGTCATTTGCTTCCCATCCTTATCATGTACAAAAGAAAATTTGTGATTCATTGAAGAAACAAAAACGACCTAACTCAATTCTACTCAAAGGATTATTCATGACATGTAATTTGTTAACCGGATAAGACCTCTAATTGAGATAGTAAAATATCGAACCTAAACACATCCTAAGTTATGATTAAAGAAAGATATTTTTATCATCAGACCACCTCATTGATGATTACAACTCTATGAGTTTTTCCATCCTACCAAACATCCAGAACAAAGAGAACCTGTCTTACAACATAATTGGACGCTAATATAACGGCTTTTACTCATCAGGTTTTGCCTGAAATCATGCTTGCAAGTACATGCCTCGATCTTTAATGCACAAGAACTTTTCTCTTTGGAAAAAAAAAAAAAAAAAAAGATCTCTAAACTTAAATGAGAATCTGTTTAACGAATGACAAATAACTTGAGAATTTCTATCTGAAGATTTGTGTGACACTATGAATCCATAATTTTATTTTTGGAAATTATGAATCCGTAATTAGTACGCATAAGAAGCTCGTCATTTTTCCGGAATGAGAATGAAGTTGGAAACATAGCAGATGTCTAAAACAGGTTCGTGCTTCTTTTTTTTTTTTTTTTTTTTTCCGAAAAAAATAACTGAGTCATTTGAAACCATGAATCCTATCCATTCATCTCGAACCCTTCGCCGTCACTTGGCCACAATGGTGGCAATGCATGGGCATAAAAGGCCGCCACATTCTACATATCAGAGGAAAATCATCTGCTTGGGAACCCCTACCACCAGAATATAGAAGCCTTTGCTATTCATAGCCATGTGAAGACCCAAGTGAAGGTTGTTACTTGTTAGGCATCTCATCTTGTATACATTTTCTCTCTCCAAGAATTGGTAGACACTAGACAGGCTGTGTGCCTTGGCTTGCAAGGTCAAGGTGTCGATTGTTGAATCGTCGCCAAATCCCAATCCTTCAGCACATTTCGCTTACAAGTGCGGTTTGGCCCATAAGCATGGTTTGACTTCAGAACAGATTTGTTTTCCTACAATCACATCTATGACAAAAACAGTCATCACCGCTCTTAACTACATCTTCAAATATGGCAAAGCAGCATATTTGTTCCTCGCGGTCCAAGTTGCAAAGGGTCCGTTGAAACCAATCTTAGAGTATCTGAAAAGGACAAAATCATCTAAACACATAAAGGAAAGATAAAACCATCTACTCATTGTAAAAAAAAAAAAAAAAAAAAAAAAAAAAAAAAAAAAAAAAAAACCCTCTAACTGAGGGACAAATTTGTCTGTGCATTGTGGAAAGAACAGTAAACCCTTCCTCCTTTTAGTATATAGTTATAATTTCTAGAATATATCATATTTAACATTTTCGTTTTTAAGCTGCTATTATTTAATATAGTCTTGTCATTTTTCAGATCATTAACGTCTCTAAACGTTATTGAACACATACTCTTTTGGGTAAGAAAGAAAGTAACTTAGCACTTGTTCGAAGTTACTCTGGTCGTTTCTAGGTAATGTCATTTTCGAAATCATTCTGTCGCGTTTTTTTGTTTTTTATTTTTTTTAAAGAAGCCTGGATAAGATAAAGGATGTAGAAGCAGCTCACGTCTTACAAATAGAAATTAGAACTACAAAACAGATAAGCATGTCTTAAGACATAATTTGGACACTAAAATAGACATTAAAATACCATAATTTGACTGCTAAAATTAAACAAAAAAGAGATAAACAATCACAAGTAAGCTCACTTTTTTCCCAGCCCAAAAGAAACAAAGGGAAGCCTCTAGTTTCTTATCCCTCTAATTTAAGCAAATTCTAGTGCCAATTAGTTTCCAATCACAACACTTAAGTTGTCATGTGCATTTCACAAATACTAGTTCAACACATCCAACCAATTTCTAAGCGTATTGCCTAAAATGTACGTTTAGAACCATTAAAAACTTAGTCTCAAAGATTGTAGGATAGGGCGCTCACATTTTGAAAGCATAACGTATTGCCTAAAATGTACGTTTAGAATCATTAAAAACTTAGTCTCAAAGATCGCAGGACAGGACGCTATGAGTCGACCAAAAATATTACGCATAAGAAGCTCGTTATGCTTTCAAAATGTGAGCAGAGTTCGAAACATATGCAGTGCATTTATAAAGGGTCCAACAGAAAGATGTTTGCTACCATAGTTCAAACTTTTACCACACCTTCAACACCGAAAAAGCAGTCATTGATCACGAAGGTATCAACGAATGTCGCAAATGTATTATTTCCTTTATGTCAAGCATAGTAACCAAATTGTTCTAACCTGTAAATCCTATCCAAGTTAACTCAAAACCGTTGCAATCATTTGGCTGCAATGGTTAGGTATGCACGTATCTCATTACAAATATCAAAAGAGACCCCAATTAAGATTGTTAGGCCTCTCTCCAAGAATCCGATAGAAAAAGTTGTGTACCTCGGCTTGCAGGATGCATGCCTCAATCGTCGAAGAGGACAATACGGCAAAATATCTTCAAGTCAAGCTGTGCGATCGTAGCCAAATCGTCCCTTCCTCGCACTGAATACCAATTTGCTTACGAGCACAATCTAGCCCCATGAGGGTGGTTAAACTGAGATCTTCACTGATAGAATAAACATCTTCTCTCTAACCCATCTTCAAATATGTAAAGTAGCAAAAATGGTTCCTTATTGTCGCAGTTATGGAGAGAGGCTCGGTTGAAAACGAAGGATGAAGAGGATTTGAACTTGTTGGTGTGTGAAGTTGTTGGCCAACAAATATAGGGCGTGCTTGGTTAGAGAACTGATAAGTTTGTAGTACCGTGACATACTCTAAGCGCTTAAATCGGATCAGAGATTATGGAAGAAGCCATGACAGAATTTTCTCCAGTAATTCTTCTTGTGGACTGTGACATAAGTTATGCACCGACAACTGGTCACAGAGCAAGTTCTTCGACTTTCAGCTCAATCTGAGCAAGTTTTGATCATAATCTGAACAAGCACAAGCTATGAAATTCCTTCACCATCTTTGCTATTTTTCTTGAATTTCTAAAGCCTTTCGTTTTGTGAGCAACTCGTGAAAATTTTTGTAAAAGCCCATATTCAACCAAAAACCCACAGATGCATAGCACACAAATTAGAAAAAAGAACCACATGTATACAACACCATACATATAGACATAGCATAATATTGTAACCAGCGCCCAATGTTCAAAAGAGCTATAACATTACCCACAAATTGCCTTAAACATAACATGAATATCACTTCAAACTCAAAACGTAAAGTCAACCCACATACAAAGAGTCAACCACTTCGGGCATTAACATTTCACTAGCCATAACACTCTAAATTTCATGAACTTCCTCCTCAAAACACTGCCATAGTCACCAACATTACACCCTATTCACCTACAAATTCAAAAACATATATGTTAAACAACAAAAACCATTATCAACAGAATTTCATCAACAATTATTTTACATTTCATCAACAATCAGATTTCCTCGCCATCTGTGTTTTTATCTATTTACATAATCACAAATCAATTTTCTTAGAAAATCAAAAAGTCACTTTTTTTCGTGAACTAAGAGAGAAGACAACCAGTTTCGAGGTCCATTTGGAGTATTTGATGACACATACCTGTTTTGGTGCTTCTTTTACATGTAAAGCTTTTGTAGACACACTAAATCTTACCTGACTTTGAGCTTGCGTTTTCCCTTTAACGAAACCAGACAAGGCACATGGCTTCCCACGTAGAACAATCCGTTATGCATCCATCGATCGACGTCAACTTTTCTAAACTTCTTCTTATAGGAGATCAGCTCTTTAGTAGCTGAATCCATAAGGAGTTCGTCACTCTTCCAAAATGCCAATGGCTTAAGCATGAGGTCTAGGTTTTTTATAGTGAGATATTTGATCCATTTGTCACCGTCGTCATTGTTGTCATTCATCACCCACATATCAATGAATCTAAAAACCCTCTTCCTTTGCCCACGAGGACGGTTAACCAACAATAAATCGAGAGAGTCATTCCACACCATGAGATGTGATCTCAAATGCGATTCATCAGATGAAAAAAAAACATCATTTGGAAGCTCTACGCATCGAAACATCTCCTCACAAATGTCAAAAGAAAGGATCACGTTCTCGATGGAATATGTCATCCAACAACACACCCCTTTGCAGTATGCATAACTGCGCAGTTATGCATACTCAATCTTTCTCCAAACACCAGTGCCATAAACAGCTCCAGTGCCATAATTTATCCAATACGATCATTGAGTGATTTCAAACGCAGACACTCGTGCAATAGCACGGCTTTGTCTCTCCTATGTTTACAGTGATAATTGTCATACGAACAAGCAAAGCCAAACCTCTCTTTAAAAGTTGGCAAATGAAAAAGGCTGATCGGAGACTTATTTGGTATTTGATTGCAAAGTTATTCGGGAAAATGGAAAAGGTGGCAGGTTCTGGAGGACAAAGTATTCAAATTGTGGATCTTTGATGAGACCGTTGATGAGGGAACACCAAGACTTGCCCACGTACTTGAATCGCATCAACGACTTGGGAGGCAGCCACGACTTAAATTCCGCCACAATCTCTACCGGTACATGGCAAGAAAACCTCTCCATTTCTCTGCATTTCATCAAAATAGAGTCATTTTCCTACGTTTTGTCTCAATAATTGAAAGCATAATCCTTTGGCAACAAAATTAAAAAAGAAAAAAAAAAGAAAGGAAATTCAAGATACACAAATTCAAAGAGAACAAAAAATAAAAATTAAAAAGCCACCCATTTTCTCATATTAAATGTTAAAAAAAAAATTGATAATAATAAACCATTCCAAGGAATATTACTTCCCAAAAGTTGATACCCTCTCTCTCTCTCTCTCTCTCTCTCTTCTCAGTTGAAAATCATTTCCATATGTATAGCAAAGTACTGAAATTCAACGGAGAGAAAATTCCTTAGAAAGAGGAAAGGAAAAGAAAAATGAGAGCTCCAAAATTTCTGAATGAAAAGCATAGCCATTTTATTTCCTCAAAGAAAAAACCCAAACTTCAGAATCCAAAACCAAACCTACATTTCTACTCTTTTACTATTATAATTATTTTTTTCCCATTGAAACTGAAATCAAACTTGACATAACAGAAGGTATATATTACCAAAATTACCAGCAAATTAACCTTTTGTTTTGTTGTTTGCTTGTTTTTCTTTTTTTTTTTTTCTTCTTCTTCAAGGGAAATAGGAGTAAATTACCTTAGTCTAACCAGAGCAGTAACACAAGAAGTGCTTAGAAGTTCATAGCTGGTACAGAGCAAATTGAGAGAAGCTTGAAGGCTTGTTGTTGTCTAGAAACGTGGCTCATTGTTGGCCACATCAATTTTTGCTGATGTCATAACAATGATGTCATGGTGGTGATGTTATGTTGTTGGAGCCCAAGTTTTTTCTCAGCTCTCGGGATTTTGACTAGTGTCAATGATCCAATGCTCAAGTTAGCCAACAATAAAATTTTCACGAAGAAAGAAATTCGTCTAGGTCACAAACATCCTCACAATAAAATTTGGCCAAAATAAATTTTCCTTTCTAACTCTTTGAATTTTGTTTTTTAGTCTCTCCAGCCTTTCATTTTGTACGCAACACTTCCAAATCTTTGTACCATGCATGTCACATTCAGCTGAAAACCACAAATTAAAAACATGAGAAGAGTTTCCAAAAAAGTTGTTGCTCGCACAAAAATTACACAAAAGAACGTGTTTGGTGAATGAGTTTAGTTTAAAATTTTTAAGATTCAATAATAATTTGTGTTGACTTTTCAGAAAAGACAAAAAACTTTTTCAGAAAAAGACAAAAACTGAGATGGAAAAGTACAGTTTAGTTTAAAATGAGTTGTATTATCAAACATGCTATAACCTTTTTAATAAAAGGCCCAAGTCTTTAAAAACAAGTTAAAAAGACCAAACTTTTAAAAATTAGTTAAAACTTAAAATGCCTTTTTTTCTTAGAATGATCAATTTATTTTGTAAATAGTCAATCAATGATTAATCATATTACACAGTTAATCACTCATTGATTATTAGTTAATCAGTAATATATCGATATTTAATTAGTGATTAACCATCGGTAAATCACTGACTAACTATTAGTAATTCACTAATTAACTAACTATAAATCATTGATTGACAATCAATCATTCATTGACTACCATCAGTAAATCACTGATTAACTATCGGTAATTCGCTAATTGACTAACTGTAAATGATTGATTGACAATCAATCATTCATTGTCTATCAATAAATTACTGATTGATCACACAGTCAATCATTGATTGGCTATAATAACTCACGATTTTTATGGCCAACCACTAATTGACCATAAATAATACCATTATTTTTCCGATTCAATCAGTAATTAACTATAGGTAAATTATTAATTTACCATTAAAAAAGCTTTAAAAAAAATACAACTTTTGTTGCCATAATGGAAGCTCAGTTGCAGAGAGAGAGAGGGATGAGAGATATTTGGGAAAAATGAAAATTAATAAAACAAAACATATAGTTAGTCATTTAACAAAATAAAAAAAATTTTGACAATCTATTAGATTAGGTAATAAACAAAAGCTATCCGTGCTAATTTTCCTAAAAGTAAAGGTGTGTTTTAAAAAGATGTGTATTAGACTGCATGTAATCAGATCATGAATATTGTTAGTGTTGGGGTTTATTCAAAAAGTTGTGTATTCAAATACAAAATTAACAACCAAATGAATATTGTACCATACCAAACACTGTACCAGTCTCGTTCGCCTCTCCATCATGCGCTGAAAAAATAAAAGGGGGAAAAAAATTCAATCGATTTGTGAGTTATAATTAGAGAAATTTACCTTCAAACTCGTAATTAACACACATGGTCTCTATTTTGAAAATCTTACCATCTGAGTAGACATAGTTTTAGCAGTGGTGCGGAGAAAGTGAATGCATTGTAAATAATAATGACAACAACGAGTCATGTAGTAATTATTTAGTGGTAGAAAAAATCAATCAAAGCATATTATAAATCCTAGAAAAATTACTCGAAAGTGTAGATGAAAGATCATCTAGTATCATTCATCTTAAGTACCAACCTAAGCCGAATTTTGAACTCGAGTCATAAAAAACTAATCGACAAAAGAAAAATTAGAGAACCTTGATTTATGGTTGTACGTATAGCCTGACGATTATTTCACACTTACGGTAAAAATTTCCCGTTTGCAGCCAAACCTCCTCTTCTATCAATGATAGGGACAAAACTCTTTACATAAAAGCCCCAACACAGGCTACGGTCGTCCTTGTGAATGGAAAGTTTCCTGATCTTTCTACTCCGAATGTTGTAGGAGGCTATCTGGTCATCTCTTTTACGCAAAAGAAGCTCATTGCTCTTCCAAAATGTCAACGGATATCTTACATCCTCAAAAGGTCCGATTCTAAGATGTTTTCTCCACTTGCATTGGTCATCAAGTACCCAGATAACGATCGATCTCTGTAGTCCCGCGTTGTCAGTACTCGAAAACAAAACAACGGAGTCATTCCACACCGCGATATCCTGTTGGAAAACACGATCCGGTGACGATGGCAAGATACGAAAAACGTCGTCGCGCAAATCAAGAGATATGACACGCCTTCGGCCGAATGAAACGTTCACTAGCCAATAATAGAATCCTTTGCAATACACGCCCTTCTCGGATTTCCAACAACATCTGTCAAAACCCCTCCCTTCCATGAACTTGATCTCCTTCCAAGAATCCGTAGACAGGCGATATACCTCGGCACCGATGGTGTATCCCTTTAAATTAGCATTGTAACGCGAGAACAAAAAAATTATCTTGTAGTCATCGGTCTTGGAATCGTAACCAAATCCCATCGCTCTAAGCGACCGGCTGCGATAGGACAGTTGTATGATGTCGGTAGGCCTAAGGGCATAGATCGACTTCGGAATGAGCTTGTACTCGTTCAACTCCGGGTTGCACAAAAATACGCTATTTGATCCATTCACAACGAAGAAGATTCCGTTGCAGTGATGGTAAACCCAAATGGAACCCGTCTCGTTGTTGCCCACTAAGCGTGGTATCTCGAGAATTTCATTGACGGAATCGATGCGGTGTTCGCAATCGTCACAGTCATCGAATAGACGGAGCTGTGATAATGGCTTGTTGTGATCAAACCGGCGGAAGTCCGGATGCTCGGAGAACCCTCCGGTAGCGGGAAACTGAAAGAGGCAGAAGCGGCGAAAAACGAGGGATGTGGAGTAGGCGTATGACTTCCTGAGGTGTTTGTTGATGAAGCTTGGGTTTTTCACCATTGAAGTGACAAAGGATTCCCAGGACTTGCTCACGCATTTGAATCTGGACAGAGTCCTTGGAGGTAGCCATGAGAGAACTTCCTCCATCACGTCTTCTGTTGATCCGAATAAGTACTGGTACGCCATTACTGCTTACAAAAAGAAAAATCAATTTAATATAAAAGTTGCTAAAATTGAAAACTAAACGGAATTGACAAAATTTTGGAGCTTTATATAAATTCTAACCTATTTAGAATACTTAATCGTAAACCTAATTATAATAAATTATCCTAATCAAACTCGAACTGAATTTAAGTAATAATACTAAATAAACATTCTGTCCTATATTATACAAAATTTGCAACAACAAATATTGAAAATATGCAGATTTCAAAACATTAAAAAAAAAAAAAAAAGAAGTTGAGTTGGAATATTTTTGAAAACAACTTTTTAAACCTACGTTCCGAACACAAGTGAAATTAAAATCATGAAAGACAACTTGGAACTGGCAATCGGATGACCTTTTTTTTTTTTTTTCCTGGCTAAATTAATTACGTAGTTTCATAATCACCCAAAACAATTGTTTTCTTCTTCTTGTTGTTGTTCTTTTCTTTTTTTTTTTTTTTCTTTTTTCTTTCTTTCTTTCTTTGGTGACTAATGATCTAGTTAGCAACTAAATCAAACCCTAGCTTCTTCTTGTCTTCGTGTGAAAAAGAGAGAGAGGGAGAGAAAAGAGAAAAGAGAGAGAGAGATTTAAGAACATAAAAGAACAAGAAAAAAGAAAAGAAACTTACCTTAGGGTTGGAGAATTACTTGCGTATCGGCCTGGTTCAACAATAGGTGAGAGTAGGCAAAGATTTTAATAAAGCAAACGAGAGAGGAGAGAACCAATTCAGCTTGATTGCCAGGAATAAATATGTTTAGAATCGGAACGTTTATTTATTTCAAAAGTAATTGTTAACCTTCATATATATATATATATATATTGTGTACGTGTGAGAATGGAATCCATGTGGAGTGTTTGGTATGTGGTAATCTTTTATAAAGGAATTTGTTATGAGGTTATCTTATTTTAAGATATCTGGGTTTCAGATACCCTTATACAGATGTAATCTGAAACCAACCTCCCATCTTAGGTTTTAGATTACCCATTATTTAAATATTATGATAATCTTAAAATTTAAATAATTTAGACACAACTATCCTTTTAATTTTTAAATTTAACTTTAAAAATAATCTACAGATTTAGAGAGATGAAAAAAAAAAAAAAAAACTTTACTACGTATATATATATTTTTTCATCATAGTCTCCTTCTACCTATATAATTCTTCATCACAGCACCTCCTGCAAACATTAACTGCACCATAGTCACTGGTAATCATTGTTCTTTTCTTCATCGTCTTTTTTTTTTCCCTCCTTTCTTACGTGATTCTTCTTTTCTACTTCTATATATTTAATATGTATATATTTTGTTTACATAATATCGTAAATTATACACATAATCGCAACTTTGGTTTGTTTTTGTTGTTTTGTTGTATTGTTTTGTTTTTTCTTTTTTTTTTTTTCCCTAATACGTACTTTTTTTTTCTTTTTCTTTTTCATCCCTGAGAATCTTCTAAAATTGTCTGTATACAAATCAAACACTATAATCTAATATTCATAGGGATATGATTACTTTAAAAAGATTATCAGGTAGCTGATTACATTTGATTATCTTCAACCAAACAAGTAATCCACTTTTAAGATTTTCCAAAAATGTGTTATTATTTGTTTCAAAAATAAAAAAGGAAAATATCTGAATTTCTGAGCATTCATAATTATCCCGTTTCCCATTAGTTTTTTTTTTTTTTTTTTGGTGGGAAACTGTAGTATTTTGAAACCTACCAGATAAATAACATATTTATAAGACATTAATAAATCATGTGCCTTTTTATTCACTGTTCCTTACTTCAAATAATTTTAAAATATGATATTTACTTCGATTAACAAGTAGTGACAAATTTAAGTAAATAGTATTTTTATGGTGTTTAAGTGGAGTCAGGTGTCATTTTATCACTAGGCTACGCCTACTATTCTTATTTGATATTTTTCTTTTCCTAAAAAAGGTAATTTACTTAATTAATTTGCTATTTATGACTATTTATTCCAATTGTTTTACTTCGTTTAGTTTTGTAAAAACCTTATTTACTACAATTTGTTTAAATTAAATAAGTAGCACACTTATATAAAACTATAAGTTAAAATAAAAAAAAAACTATAGTATTGAACTTTTCATATAATTTATCTATGTAATAACTTCATATTAAAAATTATATATACATATTATAGCATATTATGCATAATACATTTAATCTAAAAATAAGATGTAGTTAAGAAAAAATTAGACGAATAGACTTTTTTTTAAATACATATTTAGAAAATGGCCAAATTTTCATAATTTTAAAAATTTTAATTTTCCTGGATTTTATTTTTAGGTAGCCTTCCTATTTCCTTTCTATTTTTTTTTATTTACCTAAGAAGTAAGAAATTGCTATAAATACACCAGCAACAGCAATTAATTGCCGTTTAAAGTTTCACTTTTTGAACTTGCGGTGTTATTGGATTATGAGGATTAGGTGTCAATCCATAATTGTCCCGATATGTAACTATCAAAATGGGAAAATCTCAATTCGTACATCTCCTAATTCAATTTAAAAAAACATTGGTGTTGGGTGTATTTTTAGCCTCATATAGAAAATATTTTATATTAAAGGGTATGGATCCGGAAGTACTTAGAGCATCCAGATCCTTAAGACCTGAAGCACCAAGACCCGAAACACCAACACTAAGGTTTCGTTTGGTTCGTTGGCTCGTTTCAAACTAAAATGTACCTTTTCATCTCAATTTTTTTCTTTTTCTGAAAAAGTCTTTTGTCTTTTCCGAAAATTTTTTTTGTCTTTTTTAAAAAGTCAACAAAAATTACTATTTAAACTTAAAATTTCTAATTCAAACTCATTCACCAAGCAGAAAGAGTCGGTGCACCTAGAGTCAGTACACTAAGGGTCTGTTTGATGAATGAGTTTGACTTGAAAAAATATAGTTTGAGTTGAAAATTTTTATTGACTTTTCAGAAAAGATAAAAACTTTTTCAGAAAAAGAAAAAAACTGAGATGAAAAAGTACAGTTTGAGTTAAATTACCAATCGAGGCTGGTCTTTTCAAGAAATGAAGACCAAGAGATAAACATAATTATATGAAAGTGTTTAATGTCTGTAATTATTGTTTTTATTAGGCTGTTACAAGTTTAAATCTATTTAGTTTATTGAAGGGAGAATAAACTCTCAGATTAATTGGGGAATGAAACTTCATCACTCCTATGGTACTATAAATCTCCAACATGAGAGAAAACAAGAACACACATAATTTCAATACAAAGCCTCGAAGCAATCATATGGGTTTTATATATTATTGATCTTAAGGTTCTCTTCTATTCTTACTTAAAACTAGTTATTCTTTTGTTCGTTTAATCTTTTTTCTAGTTCAGAAATATTCATTTGGTGGTTGAGAAATTTTGCTCCAACAATCAGATTTTCGCAGATTAGATTCACAAATTCACAAACTGAGTGTCTAAAATTAAAATAACATAACTTAATATGAAATAGGTCAAACGCAGTCGAAATTAAGTATTTGCTATTAAATCCATTGTTAGAAACAAACTTCAATACATCAATTATAAAAGGAAAACTTTTTATTTTTAAACAATTAAAATGACGTTGTCATAATAATTAAGTGAAAAAGAAAAATTTTACACGTTAATCATCAAGCAATCAAATATAAGAATTTGATAAATGATAAACTTGGTGTTTTCAAATTCATTATTAAATATATGGAGAAAGGGATAAATAAATATATTTACGGAAGTTAAAAATAAGTATATTTACAAATCTTTAGAGTGAATAACATATTTACAAATAAATACATCTTTTACTAGATAAATAGTTTAAATACGCTATTTACTTTAGGAGTTTCGTAAAAATGCTAGTTATTTATTTTTAATTTATATAAATATACTATTCATTAAATATTCCACTATATATGGTTCCTCATTAGATATACCAAAGCTGAGATTAAGTATAGAAACTTGATATTAGACCTACACTATCGTGTCTTGGGGTGACGGTCACATTCGATAGACTTTAGAAATTCATAAGCAAATACAATTTAGTGATTTGGTTTGGTTGTTTCTCAGTCAACAGCAGTGCTATTTACTTTCAGAACGGTTCTTAATTGTTATGTGACCATAATCGAGAGTAAGGAATTGCGTAACTCATGTAAACCGTTCTATTAAAATAAAAATAAAAAATAAAAAATAAAAAAGAAAGATTTGTGTTAACTCAACCAAACATGCTTCACGTAATTTACTTTTCAAGATAGCCATTTACGAAAGCTCTTTCTGCTCAATGTCTTAATTCTGATACCACCATGGAGGAGGCTAAAGCAATAGGTTTACTCTCAACTCGTTTGGTAGATAAAAACATCTCGAGTTCAAGTCTAATGAAAAATACTTGAATTTCTAAAGTTGACGATTTAATGTCCATTTGTTCTTGGTCAGATTGCGGTTCTCAAACCTACGACTGGTCACCCCACCCCAGTCTTAAGCTGTGGGGCTGAGCAAGAAGTATGATTACCACATGGAGGCGGTTTGCTACGTAAGAACTACCATGAATCTCTTCGAGGAGTCGAGTAGAATTTCTCCATCCTCTAGCCACATATGATGTTGCAAACATTCAACTTCTCCCAAAATCCATACATAGTCACCATTTTGTTTGTCATCCCTTGATTTTGCACGAGCGAGAGCGAAACGGATGTTTGTGGAGATTCAGAATGCACAAGCACATTTGATAGAAAGTACAATAAAGAGCAGCAATACTTGTTGCAAAACGAAAACCGTTATACGTCCAAAATCAAATTTACCGACCCACAAGGAAACCCCATCAAAGGATTGATGTGCATGTGTATGATAAAACTATTCCCCTTTAAAAAAGAATGGAAAATTAGGTCCTTAAGCATCATGATACTGCAAATTGCCCGAAGACGGGGACTGCGCCGCCAAAAATTATAGCTTCGTGAAAGAAGTTTTTTTCCCTTGATAATGTGGAAGAAGCCACAATTAGCCCTTATCCAAAACCCTTAATCTAAGCGCTCCATCTGCTCGAAACATACAAGAATTGAAACTTTAACTAATGTTACTAGATATCTAAAACAAGTATTTGCCAAATTGATATGCGGATGGGAAAGAAAATAATTGGTGTATGAAGTCGATCACAAGCATTTGGAAATCAAAAGTCTCCGATTTTTGTAATGAACAGAGAGGTTAGAGTTTAAGAAACATGTACCTTCCAGAGACCATCATTGAGATAATGCATATTGTCCACCCCAATTCCCTTGTTGATTGCCCTTCTGTAAACGAAAAGAAGAAAAAGAAAACGGTGAACATCTTAGATATGTGAGCCTGTTTATACAAACTAGCTTTCCATATGACAAGAAATTGTATTTAGAATTCCTTCAAGACACGGATAGAAAGCACAGGAATAAAAAAGTCCACCGTGGTTTGCATCTGAATTTATAGGCCCTTCCCCAAAGTAAACCCAACAAGGAAACAGCTTGATAACGAGGAAGCATGGTCAGAACAACAGGCATAGGAGTTCAACTCTATAACACTTAAAGCCTTGGTAGCAACAAATGATTTTAATGACACCGATAATGTCTAACAACAAATTTGCTGGACATGAGAATTTTCTGTAGTAGAATGTGGTAATACTACAGATATTTTGTGCTAAAGGCAGCACATGCCAATAATTTTAGGTCTAATCCAGGAAAGTGAAAATCATGACGATCGTAATGACACCAATATCTCTAACAAGAAATCTATGGCACGTGTGAAGTTTCGGCAGTGGCATGTGGTTATATTATAAATCTTTGTTCATAAATTCATGAATATGCAGACGAACTTTTCATAGGTCTAGTTCTTCAAAGTTGTAGTCACTGATTGAGCAATGACACTTCAATCACGCACTGTTTAACTGGAAGTAGTATACAAGAAAGAAATTTAACTTACATATCTTTTGCTGACATTTTTGTAAAGCCGATTGCAAGAGCATGTTGCTTTCCTTCAGCCATTATGGCCTGAGAGTATACAGTTCTACGAATCAGAAAAATTTAAACCACCTAGGTTGCAAGGTTTTCAAATCACATGAAAAAACTTCACCAGACGCATGATGATTAAACAAAAGGAGTGCTCAAATTTAAACATTAAAAAAATATCAATCCAACATGATCTTGAATTAGTGAAACGTATTTAGAATTCATACCACTGGAGTTTCTGCACCGACTTCATCATCCAGAGCACCACCAGGAGATGTAAGACCAGGACACATTATGTTCGCACCAGCGAGGACAAATTTTATAGCACCCCTATCTACTTGTAACTTTTTCATAATATTCGGATCTGCAAAACAAATTTCAGGAATTAGGAAAACCAAACTATTCTTGGGTCGATATGAATTTAGAAGACAAAATAAAAAAGGTAGTGTAATAAGATAAACTAATCTCCCAGAGTATCTCAGACAGAAACTCCCCACTCTGGTTATTGAACAACCTCTGAATTAGAATATCTTGTAACGTTCACAAAACAATAGATCAATTTACCTCCTAAAGGACATGATTTTCTCCAAATCCTTGATCGGTAGAAGTAAATACAATGCCCCAAGTTAGGAGGTAAGGTTTAACGGTTATGGTGATCTCCAAATCCGTGAGAAATAGAAGTAAATCCAAAGCACCAAATCAGTTGGACAACAATGACTTTACCCCTGTTTACAATCAAAGGCTCCTATAAATCTCGATAAAGAACAAGATTGTAGAAGATTAAACAGTGGCTGACTGTCATTTTCTTAAGCTACAAAAACATCCAACTAAAATCCCTATTTTTACAGGAAAATCAAGCACTATAAGACAGTCATTTTATATTGTTTAGACTTCAAGGGTTCTAATTGGCATAGTTCTCTTTATTCTGCTTGGAATGAGTTAATTTAGTTAGTTTCAAAGACCAATTTGCGACGACTAAAATCTCCCTATGAACTTTTTCAGCTTGGCAGAGACATAAAGTTAAAGTCCAACTCTTTTGAAGATGCCGCTCGTAATCAGAGTTATTCTTGGTTTTTGCCATCTTGTCATCGTCAGTTAATTGACAACATTACTCGCCTCACACAAGACTTAATAGAAAGTAGCCAAAGACTAGCTATAAAGATTCTGGTTAAGAAGTCACTCGCCACAGCACTTTCACAAACTGGTTTTTGGAAGTATCGTTCACATAATTACATATCGTTTTCTCTTCCTTGGCAATTTGTTAAATATGATTCATAGAAATGTGTTAGGTTTATTTATCCCAAAAAAGAAGTACCAAGGTACAGACAAAACTACAAGAACCAACAATAGAGTCACGAACATAATTTGAATAGATGGTTTGATAAATGGATAGTCTAACACTTACATTGATGAAGAAGTCTTAGGGTGGGCATATAAGGTCCATCACGAATGTTGAAGAATAGTGGCACATTGTTTACCACGACTAGATTTAGATGGTTTTGACTGCAAAACGCAATAGCTAACATAGTTAGAATAAAATTTTGGATCGAATCAAACTACAAGTATACAGCACAACCAGAAGCAATAGAGCAACAAACCATTTAGTGACAATCAGAGGCGACTTTTTGGGAAGCAAATCATCCAACACTGGCTCGAGTCCGGGGTACTGAAAGTGAGATAGATATAGTGTTAAATACACGTGTCAAAAAAATGGAGAAATGGTTGTACAATTTTGAGTAAACAGCCACGGTAACTCCTCACCTCTTCAGCAATACTTTGCCGAATTTTACGCTGGACGGATGCCTTGACCTGGTTTTGCGCGGAAACCTCTTCCGCCGAGAATCTACACACCATTAAACAAAAGAATATAAGTAAATCATGCTCAACCATCGAAAATTAAATGTAAAAATGTAAAAAGTAAATTTAAAAATAAAAATAAAAAGGTGGTCATCTTCAGCTCTCCATTTTCTGTACCCGTTAACACAAATTTTACAGTAAAAACAAGAGGATTCCCCTCCTAACCCAAACTTTTAATTAAAACTACAGATGTTAAAAATAGCTATTGGACTCTTCTGAAATATTGGAAAATAGTCGAAGCCATAAATTTAATTATATCAACATGTTATAGCTAGTATTGCGTATTCCCTGTTAAATAATCGAAAATAAAAAATTAGAACAAGAACAAATTCGGGAGGGGAAAAAAAATCAACAAATAAAAAGCCAACTGACAATTGCAGTGCAGAAATTGCAGAAGAGAAAAATAATCCAACACCCAAATCAAAATTAAATCAAAACCCAGAAACAATTATCCATAATCACCAATAAAACAAAGAAATAATTGAATAATGTGCACGCATGAACACTTGTATTTTCTGAAGCAACCATCATACTTACACTTGTAGAGAGAGAGAGAGAGAGAGAGAGAGAGAGAGAGAGAGCTTACTTTTTGAACATTGTGGGGGTTGGAAGGAGAGAGAAAGGGAAGATCTTTAATGGAGGGAACGAAGAAAACTTGATATGGACTCTCGATCTTAGAGCTCAAAATGTCTGGAACTGGGAATCTCCTCTTTTCCTTTCTCTTTGGAACCATGAAAGGGAAACTGGAGAACTGGGAAACTTAACGCAAGCGCGCTGGAGCCCACGTGTGTGTTAAGCCATTTTTTGGGCCTTCAATTTTATTGGGCTACACAGGATTATATGGGTACGAAACAATGGGCTTTAAGATGTGCGGGCCCTTTCGGGGTAATGTCTAAGGGCAGTCCTCTTTGACTCCCAAGACTCCTAAATCTACGACCCATTCTCTCTCTCTTCCATTTTCGAAAAAATCAAATATTAAAAGTTCATAACTTTTTATATTTAAAATAGAAATAAGATGATTTTTAGGTCAAAATATTCATAACGGCAAAATAAAGAAAACAACATCTGTTTTGCATTTTTTGTTTCTAAAGACATTTTAAATTTTTGCATTATTTTTTAATTCACAATTCATTTTTAATTATATTTTAACCAAATACACGTTTACAAGTCAAACCTCTAACTCTGTCTCCAAAAGTTCCCACAAACGGGCTCGGAATGATGGAGGGATGAATAAGGTATGAGAAAAGGGGAGTGCAGATGGAATGAAAGACTAAGAATTTTCTTAAAGTTATTCAATATGATAGAAAAGAAAGATAAGGACAGTCTATTCTCTTGTTCGATATTAGAAGGAAATGATTTAGTTTTTATTTCTAAAATTCTAAATTTATCCATATATAAAAAATAATTAGATTTATAAGTGTTTAGTAATATTTTTTTCTGAATTAAGATCAATATTGGGAAGATTAACCTTTTTTCATCTTCCATTTCATCCTTCAACTTTTTGAAGGATTATTTTCTTGTGGACCCCAAGGATTCATATTACCTTTTTTTATTTCCCTTCTCCCACTCTCCATTCAATTAAATCCCATCACCCATCCATTTCTCCAACCAAACACATCCTTAATTGTTAGCAAGTTTTATAAATAATGTAATTACAAATTTATTTGACAAATAGTTTGTTAACAAGAAAAATGTTATTCATGCAAAGAAAAACCACAATATTTACTTTAAATAGTTAAATAGTCGTTGCATATCTAATCTAACAGTAATTACACACCAAATTCTCTTATAAGATACAGAGTTTGAATTCCCCCATTCTTAATTTTTTTAAAGATCTTATTATTTTCTTTTCTTAGTTTTTTAAGAATGTTATTCACTACAATTTTCATAAATTGGATGTTGGGGTGCTATTTATTTCTTTGAGTTAAAAAATATATATATATATATACACACACACACACATATATATTTGCTCTTTAGCTTTTCCTCTTCAAAAGATCCGGATTTAGCATGCCCCGCTACGATTGAAAGCATGTCGGTAATCAATTTGGAGGGTAAAACTGAGTCACCCAATGGGTAACTGCGGATCACATAGTAGGTAATCTTTGGAACTACACTTCAGCCGCCCAGTGTTGTGATTAATTACCAGTATACTAGTGGACAACCACTAGTAACTCATTGAATGACTGGTCTAAGGAATCAACTAAAATTTGGACAATGGAACACAAAATAGCCATCTTTGAAGACCCTTTAAAAAAAAAAAAAACGCTTTTAAACTTATTTGTAAATTTGAACAAAAATTTTAAATTAATATTTTTCTGTCCCCTTTTTTTGGGAGAGTCTGATCTCCCTTTTTTCCCCCCAAAATTAAATATCTAGGTATTTTAGTCAATACAAAATGATTAGTTTTTCTTTTTGTTCAAATTTAGAGATAAATTGGATTTTGGACATTCTTTAAAACCATAACTCTAATTTGGTCATACACGTAAATCACCCCTCTTGACATCGTAGTCACCTATCAGATGATCATTAGTGTTGGTTTCATTTAGTAGCCATGTCAGGAGTTAACCATTGATATTAGCGTTGTTTCCACAAATTCACCTAATGGTAACCGCCGTGGTAACCCGGTGGGTGACAAAAACATTAATCTAAAAAAAAAAAAAAAATGATTGCACACAATATTCGTCAATGAAACGATCTCCTTAGATCTGGCGCAATGTGGCATAACCATGTATCGTTGCAACACAACGAGTAGTCACGAGGCTTTGTTGCCATGCAACGTCGATGACAACAAGATATCGATACGCAAATGAGATGGCACATCCTTGTCACCGGGGGCCATGGGACATGGAGAAGGAAGGAGGAGGGAAGAGAGAGAGGGAAAGGAGGGGGGGGGGGGGGCGAGAGAGATTGCGGACAATTTCCAAGTTTCACTAGATGCGTGTTAGATAGAGACATGTCCTAAACTCGATGAAAATACTAAAATCATTGATGCTACGTGTGAAAGTTACGAACTTAGATATAAAGCTTAACATGTTAAATGTGGTATGTTTTTCACTTATTCCTTGTCCATTATCAAATAGTATCCTTTAAATTATTTCCAATGCTTTCCCCTACATTTCTTAGGAATGAAATTTCCTTTAGGTTTGTTTTAAATTGAATATCTATTTTCACTATTGTTTTCACGCTTGATTTGTCTTCAACGAAAAATTAACATTCATTTTTATATTGTGAAATTCAACATCCAAATAGTTGACAAGCACTCCAAGTTGGTTGAGGCGGTGGTTGTTTCAATAATTTTATTATTTTTATTACTTTTACTTTTAATTAAAATTCTATGAACATGCGGGGACGTAAACAATTGAGGTCAAAGAACTCAAACACCTTTCAACTTTATTATTTATTTATTTATTTTTAATTTTTACCTGTAGTATAGAAAATTACATAAAACCCGCCAATAAAATTGATAATCTAATCAAGATCTTTTAAATTTTATATAGTGATTAGCTCTTATGGTAACAATTTATAATTCGGTTACTCTGCATAGAAGTATAATTGATGAAAATGAATATAAAAGTCGGATAATATCAAATGTGAAGCTGTGTTAACCTAACGTCGGCCATTTAAGTATGTTTTACCAAACAAAAGTTGAATCATTAATTGCATATCGGCCGTTAAAGTAGTATGGTTGGTTCCATCAACTTTTGGTTTTTATTTTTGGTTGTTTTCTCCTTGTGTTTATGCTTGGTTAGGTTCAGTTTGCTTTCTATTTGTTTCGTTTTGTTTCTGTTCAGTGACTTTCTATCTCAACCAACACAAATAATTGAATTTTACAATGCCCTTGTCAACCCAAGTAGCAATTGATGGAGTTTATCCTTTTCCTCCTTACTAAATTTGACGTGCACATATAATTTCTTACCTAACTTATTTTTGTCATTGGATTACGAAAGATAGAGAGCTTATTCAGTTTTTAAATTTTGATTTGAAAGTTCATCTTAAAGATTTATAGCATGCAATCTAAACTACTTCAGTTATAATCCAAACTATTTATGGTAGCGACCGGTAGATTTGTGAGATCAAATGTTGTTTTTTAATGGCCCAGCTCCGGCTCCCCTTCCCCTGCCAGCAACCCTCTCTCTCTTCCCCTCTCTCTCTCTTCCCTTTCTCTCTCTTCTCCTCTTTCTCTCTTTTACCCCGACGGCGCCCCCCAACCCCAGTCCCCCCTTCCCCCACCGTAGGCCCTAGCCCAGGCCGCTCCCTCTCTCTCTTCCCCTTTCTCTCTCTTCCTCTCTTTTTCCCCCGCCGGCGCCCCCACCCCAGTCCCCCCTCCCCCAGCCTCCCCCCCCACCGCCGGCCCCGGCCCCGGCTGCCCCCTCTGCCGACCCCCTTTTTCTCTTCCCCCCTTCCCTTTCTTTCTATTCTCCTTTCTCTCTCTCCCCCTCCCTCTCTCTTCCCGGCCCTCGGCCCCCCCACCCAGTCCCACTCCCACCGCATCTTAAAGGGGAGTCGCGGGTTAGGGGAAGAGAAAGAGGGGGTATAGCAGGGGAAGAGAGAAAGAGGAAGTGAGAGAAAGGGGAAGAGAGAAGGGAAGAGAGAGAAAGGGAAGGGAGAGAGGGGGTGCAGGCTGGGGCCGGCATCTAGGGGAACTACTACTTCAGACCTCCATACATGATTTGTTGAAAAATTAATCAAACTGTGAAAAGTATTATAGTTTTTACCGACGATACAAAAAGATAAGGTCCAACCATATAAACTCTCTAAACAAGAATATTTTCTTCTTATGGTAGGTACTCCTTTTTAATAATGTGTGCATTTCCGACCTTTAATTTTGACCTACCTCGCATCCAATAAAAAAAAAAATTCATTGTTTCAAATCCGACAGATAAACCAGAACCTTATAAATAGATTATTTTTCAATACCTATCATAAAAATCTTTTAAAAAATATATAATGTTCTTCATTCTAGACGCCAAATTCGAAAGTGGTGATAAGATCCAAAGGTGGTTGGATACAGTATGCCACCTGGCCGTAAACCATAAGAAGGATTAATAAAAAGCAGAGAAAGACCAAAGTCTAGAAGCTTTCCCATGATAAACAATTATTTGCAGATATGGTCAAAAAGGTCAATATCACGAAGCATATTCTTAAGAATTTCTATGTTCTAAAATGGATTCAAACAGTCAACGACTTGTAGAACTACTTCAGTTTATCCGTGAACGCCGACCAAACTTTGAGGGAAACTTTGAAATCAGTTTCTCAATGCTAAAAATGGTGCCACCTAGTGATGAAACATTAATTAATCTTCGTCTATTTATTGTAAGGAATCTTTTTATGATAGAGTATCTTTATTGGCTTTCATCAAATTTATGATTTTGACAGAGTTTTTTAGAAATTATTTTTTACTTTTTAAGGCCAAAATATACTTTTGAAATATTTAATAGATCTCTCAAAAGAAAGTTTAAAGAAAATATAACTTTGAGAAAAAGCTTTTCTAGATAAACTTTAATACTTTTATAAAAATTTCAGTTAGACATTATATATTATGTTTTAAAACTTTTTTTATCACTTATCATAAAACTTTAAATATATTTTGATATCAAAAACTCTTTTTAAAAATACGGTTACCACATATTTACTAAAACATCATATCTTATATTTCTCTTCTTTTACTGACTAAAAGCAAAAACAAAAACTCTGCTAAACGAACCCTTATAATTGTTATCAAATTGCGTCGAAATTACATAAGAATCAAAACCTCATGAAGTTCGCACAATATGGGTTGTAATTGTAGTTTTTAACAAGCTCTGCCAAGTATCATATTTTAATGCTTTGACATGGTCTAACATCGAACAGATAGTTTTTTTTTTTTATTATTATTTTTATACCTTGTTAATGGACTAAAAAAAAGAAAGAAGTAAAGAAATTCTCAACTAGTTGATAGGGTCATTATTCTTTGGTTCTAGTCCATATGCATCCAACATGAATTGACGCCCAACCAACCCTTTTTCTTACCGACCTAAAAAGAAAATTTGCATGACTAGTATTGTCTTTTAACAAAAAGAAAAAAAAAGAGACAAGAATTGACCCAATGAAATGCCACGAAGCATCAATTGAAAGGAAAATTAAAGTGGTAAAACATGAGGAGGAAAAAAAAAGAAAGAAAAAGATCAGGGTGTGGGCCAAATGCCATTGACAAAGTGAAAACGTGTCAAAAGATATAATAAAATCCAAATAGAGGACCAGTAATTAAACAAAAATAAAATAACACCCACACGATCCACATTCCACATAGAGGATCCACGATTAAGAGCAGATTTCTGTATATATCAATATCAACCACACACGCACATACCACACGTCATTGCTGCTGTGTTTATCACGTGAACATCCCAAGCACTATACATATATACATATATATATATATATATATAAATACACGAACATGATATACACCCACACACACACACATATATATAGACATATATGTCACCACCTTCTTCATTAATTTTACATACAAGTTAATTTCATAACTCTCTGCCACAACAATGGCTGCTGTTAGCTTGAGCTTCATCGTCGGCATTATTGGTCAGTCTCTTTACTTTCCCAACCTTTCTTCTTCTTTTTCTTCTTCTTCTTCTTCTTCTTCTTCTTTTTCTCTCTTACTTTCTTTTTTCTTTTTTTTTTTTTTTCTTTTTTTTAACCGCTTTAAGATCACATATAATTAATTTATCTCAGTTTACTATTTTCATTTGCAGGAAATATAATTTCTATACTGGTTTTCACTTCTCCCATGTAAGTAAACCATCTATAAACATCTATCTTCATTACTTTTATCCTCCTTCTTCTTCTTCATTTTTTTTTTTCCTTGATTCGTTTATCAATTAAAGTTTTGTGTCCTGTTTGAGGGGTTACAAAGTAAGAACGGTTACAATTTAAAAGTGTATTTACTGACTTTTGTTTAATAATTTTCCTTGTAAAGTATTTTATCCTTGCTCCCTATATATATATATATATATATATATAGAAACATATAAAACTTAATTCTCACATTTCAATACTCATGTAAAAGAGCTATGCTTTGTGTTTGTGTAGAAAAACGTTCTGGGGTGTGGTGAAGAAGAAATCGACAGAGAACTACCAAGGGCTTCCATACATAACAACACTTCTGAGCACAAGTTTGTGGACATTCTATGGAATTCTCAATCCTAACGGCTTTCTAATCTTGACTGTTAATGGTGTTGGGGCAGCTTTGCAATTCATCTATGTCACTATTTTTCTCATCTATGCTCCTAGGGACAAGAAGGTAAATTAACAATCTCTCTTATTCTTTTTTCTCTCTCTTTTTTTTAATAAAGAAAGAGGGTTATAAGGATGAAGTTTGACATATCCAAATAACCTCGAGAGTAAATGTCTTCCCACATGATGTATAGATTTCTCATAAAGTGGATTGTCTATACACTCGACCAATATGACGGGGGTGTCAAATCTAAATATTTAGTTAGGAGGACAAGCGTCCAACCAACCTAACTAAAGGACGTTGGCTACAATCTCTCTTATCCTATGCACTAATTACAAATGTTTTCCATGTTTAGTGAATTTCACTTTGGAAAAATGTCATAAACTCCCCCTAAACTTTGTTGCTAATATCAATGTTCTCCCAGAATTTTAACATATGTGTCAAGTTACCTTCTTAATTAGTTGCCATTAGTTTTTTTTGTTATCTTTAATATCAAAATACCCCCTGAACTTTACATATATGTCAAAATATCATCTGATTTTTAATATTTATATCAAATTATCTCTTGATGTATAATATTTATATCAAACTACCTATTTATTTTATTTTAATTATCTAATATGATATTATTAGCTAATAATTATTAATTTTTTAAAAAAGATAAAAATATTAAAAATTAATATATATATATATAATAATTTAAATCCGCGCGTGACAAGTACACGCATACAACCATATATGTATACCTATCATAAAAAGCGGAGACACCTTTTTCACTGTTCCATTTTTTTGTTCATGTATTTTGTCGTTATCTGCTGCTATTTGATTTTTTGAACTTTTGTTCACTTTTGCTTCGGTATGCTTCCCGTTTGCAACTTGTATATATTTGTTTTGTTTTTTGATTTTTCTTTTTCTTTTTTTCTTTCTCTTGATTTTTATCTTTTACTCTTGTCCATTATATTTTTATTTTTTTAATTCAATTGTTTTTCTTTGAATTTATCTCTATTAAGATAATTCTATCTTAATATATTATCTTTTTTTTTTCCTTGCCTTCTTCCGCTTGCAACTTGCCTCTTTTTCTTTTCTTTTAATCTATATCTACATCTATAACTAAGTATACTATAAGAAAAATGATTCACATACATTAAACTAAAAATTAAGTTAGTAAGGGTAAAAGTCAAAATAATCATTTAAATTTTACAGAATCAATAGAATTTTGACATTTGACAATTTATAATATTACTGATAAAACTTTTCATGATGTGTATCATTACTTATATTATAAAATAGAGTTTCCTTTTTGACATTATTTAAAAACTTGATCTCTTTATTTTGTCTTTTTGTAAACTTTTCTTCTTTTTTTTTCTTCTTCTTCTTCTTCTTCTTCTTTTTTTTTTTTTTTTTTTTTGTTTGTGTTGATTGTATAGCTCTTTCTCTGTTGTATTTTTTTGTTTTCACTTTTTTCCGTAAAAGTTTATATATTTATAGTTGGGTCATATAAAACACTTTTTATTTTTTCAATTTGTCTCTATGTAAAAAAATAACCTTTTTTCAAATATATCTCAACATATTTTTTTCTTATAATTCTTCAAATCATTATATTCCCTTTTAATCACTAGTTGGTTTTTTGAGTATGTTAAACTCTTTAGGAGACAGTCAATAAATTAAGAAAAAAAATTTTCAAAAATTTAACATTCATTAATTTTTTATAGGAAAAAAAAAAAAACTTACATCTGTTTATTTTTTTTTTTTATAAATCAATACATTAAATCTATACGAAGCACGTGTCTAAAAACTAATAACTATATTATAAAAGAGAGTTGCATTTTGACACTATTCAAAAATTTGGTCTCCTATTTTCTCTTTTTTGTGCACTTTTTTCTTTCCCTTTTCTCTCTCTCTCTTTTTTGAATTGCTTACCTCCTTTTTGTTATATTTTTTGCTAAAACTTTTTCTCCTCAAAAGTTTTATATATTTATAGTTGGCTCATTTAAAATACTTTTTATTTTTATTTTTTTTTCCAATTTTTCCCTATGTAAAATAACTTCTTTCAAATAAGTCTCAACAAATTTTTTTTTCTTGCAATTCTTCAAATTGTTATTGGTTTCTTGATTCTATTAAACTCTTTAGGAGACAATAAATAAATTAAGAAAAGACATTAATTTCTTCAAAAATTGAACATCTACTAATTCTTTGATTAAAAAAATTTAACATTTGTGCATTCTTTAAAAAAAATCAACACATTTAATTCACATGTGCGAAGCACGTGCCTAAAACTAGTATATGTATATATTTATATTTATAAACATTTGATAGGATGGTAAAATTGTAGGTTTTTTTTTTTTATAATTTAAATAAGATTTAAGTTCGAATCAATTCATTCATTATTGACAGGGTTTACAGTGTCAATACATGAAGGATCTATATAGTACATGTAACAACGGCTTGCCGTCGCATAGTTTTATGGTTAATTATATTATAACCTTTTCCCCTTCTAGGATTTATTTCTTGAGGAAATAAACAAAATCTTTTACTCACAAATAGTGGTGAATCCAGCAAAATTATGATAATACACATAGCTACTAATTCTAAACTTTGAGTAAGGTCATCATAACTTTTTCTTAAAATAGGGGCATAATTAAGATGAGTTGGGAGAACAATTGAAAAGTTTCACAAAAATAAGTAGTAAAATCAAAAATTTCAAAATATGAGTCACATGCCCGAACTCACATGTACGTGACTTCGTCCAAACTCAGATGGTAAAAAATAGCTAAGAATGTAATTTGGTTCAAGTTTAAATGTGAAAGCATAACTCAAGAGCCAATTTTTATCATTTTATCAATTCTGAAAACGGAATATTTTTGGCAGTAAGATTTGAAAAAAACACACATTATTGATAAGGTTTTATCCATGTCATAAATAGTTTCTTTTATGTACTTTTTTGTTTGATGTGATGTTGATAAAAAATCAACTATAATATATATATATATATAGAGTTAATTAATATGAAACCCTATGGTAAAAAGATCATATTTAATATGAAACCCAATTGATTGTTGCAGGTAAAGACAGCGAAGTTGATTGGTATGGTTAACGTGGGTTTTCTTGGGTCAGTAATTGTATTGACTCTGCTGGCCATCCGTGAAGAGATAAAGCTTACCTTTGTTGGAATTTTATGTGCTGCTTTTACCATTGGCATGTATGCGTCACCTTTGTCAATCATGGTAACTTCACCAACTCTAACTTTAAGCACCAAATTTTTACAAATTAGATATTTGTTTTGAATTATAAGATTTGTATCATGTTATTTAAATTCTATGTAAATTTTATTTTGATGGGATTTTGATTAAATTTCATATTTAAATATATATATATATATATTATATCAATAGAGATATATATATTTTTCTAGAACACACTTAAATAGTCAGACTAATAAGTGTGGGCTTCACCTCATGACTTATAATTTTATAGTAAATACTTGAAATATCGCTGTTATAAATAGAACGTGTGTCCTCGAATATCACTATTATAAATAGAACGTGTGTCCTATCTATGGACCTGTGTGCACGAGACCTACATTCTATTAGTAGGTACTGATGTCTTATAGCATTATTCTGTGTCGATTTGTTTACAAGTGCGATCAATTGATTGGTTCAATTTGTGGCAGGGAATGGTGATCAAGACGAAGAGTGTAGAGTATATGCCATTTTTACTTTCATTTTTCCTATTCCTAAATGCCGGGATTTGGTCTCTATATGCTTTCCTCGTCAAAGACTTCTATGTTGGTGTAAGTTCTCTCTCTCTCTATACATGTTCTTAGTTTAGCAATTGAGTAAGCTAATGCACTTTAAAAAATTGTCCTCTCTCACACATCAAAATGAGTTTATCATCCCAAGAGCTAGAGCATTGATGTTTGAGTTTATGTTTTGAAATTGCAGATACCAAATGCAATAGGCTTTGTTTTGGGCTCTGCTCAGATAATAATCTACTCGATTTACAAGAACAAGTCCAAGAAATCCACCGAGACAACGGAAGAAGTAGACTCGGCTACTAAGTTGGTAGCAAAAGCCGTCGAAATGCACGCAAATCGGGATGGTGACAATGGATTAGCCAATTTGAAAAATAGGAGCCTCCTCAAGGAACACAGCCTTCCAAAGCCAATTATGAACCGGCTATACACCATGCCAACAAAGATCATGAAGACACTTTCTTTGAGATCACAAGAAAAAGACTCGGTTTGGGACCTCGAGGACGATCTTGAAAAGGGTGCAAAGAATCACCCTTGATCTTGAAAATTCGGAGAAGTTCGGGGGCCTTAAAACTATAATTTTGATAGTTGGAAGGGAACATAAAATAGATATATTTTGAAGGGCAAGAATATAATTTTGGCCCAAATATGACTCTTTTGTTCATGGTGTTAGTGACCTGGTATGTTAATACGCTTAGTTGCTATATTGGGAGACGGCTATCTTCAGTTAAGGGTACAAAAGACTTTCTTTCAAAATGAAAGAAAAAGAAATGGAATATAAGAAAGGGTGTTTTAGCATAAGTGTCCTTCAAATTTTTATTAGTTTTGTAGTTCTCGAATTAATATAATAGGAGCAATTAATAAACTCCAATTACTCGATATAGAGGTTAAACTTTTATTAGCTTTTGTAAAACTTGTGCTTAAGAATGTTTAAAAAAATATGTAAATCTAGTGCCGAACAAAACCACTTGATTTGAATCCAAGATATTAGATTCAAGTCGGACTCATAATTACAATGCTATTTTATTTCTATTTTTTTTAATATTTCGTTATTGAACTTCAACTTGAATTTTAAGGTTATGATTGGTAAATTGGGTGCATTATTATTTTAAATTGTTGTATAAAGTTCAACCCATCGAACCCACCCGATTACCCGACTCAATCTAAAGTTCACTATAGGTGAGTTGATTTTATTTTTGGGATTGCTAAGGTGGGTTAGATTCCAAATCAAACGCTTCCTTCCTAAACGGATTTGGGTGGGGGGGAAGAAATGCAACCCTACTTGTGCTTCCGAAACTAATCCACTGGGTAAATAGTTCCTAAGGCTTCGTTTGATTCATTAGTTGAGTTTGAAAATTTTAAGTTTGAGTTTAAAATTTTTGTTAACTTTTCAAAAAAGACAAAAACTTTTTCAGAACAAGATAAAAATTGAAATAAAAAAGTACATTTTAGTTTGAAATGACATAGTGAACCAAACGAAGCCTAAATCCATAGGAAATGAAGCAAGCTCAGTCTATGTGCATCGGAGATTCAGATAGTTTGGCACTTTTATCACTGAGGTTTTTTTTTTTTTTTTTCATTTATTTTACAATTTAATTGCGAAATTGATCGCAAGTTTTTAACACCATTTATAATGTCTAGGGGTATTAGCCGTTAGTAGTCCAAATTGTCAACATCTATCAAATTTTGGATGAAATGCTCACATATGAAGCGCGCGACCGTCCTCCAAATCAAAAGTGAAAGACCAAAGGCTAGTCTTTGTTTGGAATATTGTTTTAAACTAAACTTTTTATTTTTTATTTTTTTTGTTGAAAAGTTAACAAAAATTTTAACTGGTTTTTAAAAAGTCAAACAATTCTAACATAAAAAGTTTCGTTTCAGTCGGTAAATCAAACGCTAAAGAAAAGAAAGGGAGGGGAACCAAAAAAAAAAAAAAAACAGGTGTGAAGGAATGAACTTTTGTGGCTTTAGAAGTCCTCTTTCTTCGCTCATTATTCAATAGGGACAGTAAACGTAATTGCAAACTATAATGGGGCAACGTGCTACTTATCACATGTCTCTTTCGAGAGAGTCGACTTCATTGATAGACTCATTCGGAGCTAAACCTCCCAAGACATTAGTATGTGTAGTAGCGTTTTACAAATGGTTTTGTTCTTGAGAATTAAAAAAAATGAAATTTTTTTAGTAATAATATTGAGATTAATTTTGAAAATGTGTTTAGTAGTGTTTTTAGAAATATTACTTTGAGATTAAGAAAAAAAGGAGATTGTGTTAGGGAACCTTTTTTTGAGAAATGCATTCAAGTTATATAACCTTACACACTAAGTTTGGTAAAAAGGAAAGAAAATAGAAGGGAAAGAAAAACTATGATGGAAATAAAATTACAAGGCAAAAAAAAAAAAAAAAGATTTTCCCTTTAGTTGTTTGGTATGAGAAGGTGGAAAATAAAGTGGTTTAATCTTCTCTTATTTCGTATTGTTAGAGAAACCAAATAGATAAAAATAATAATAATAAATTACTATTAGGACAATGACTATTTTATCCTGAAATATCAATTATATTTTTGTTGGAATATTGATAGACAAGAAGGACATTTGTGTAATTTCACTTCTTTATATTGGTGTCAAACTTTTGCCAAAACAAAATCCTTCGACATTTGGGAAGATAAGTTTTGGTGAAACACGCCTTCCAATTCTTCCAGCCACTTTTCCTTTCCATCAAAATTTATATCCTATCAAACACTCTAAATTATCAATTTCCATCACAAAATCCCTCATATATTTTCCTTCTTTTCACTTTTCACTCATACCAAACATAACATTTGAAAATGAAGACGAAAATGAAAAAACAACGATAGTGTTTGTTAGTGAATTGGAATGATTTTGTATACAAATGATATCTTTTTTATAAATAATGTTGAGATCATTTATAAAGTTAGGTTTGGTTACATTTTTAGAGATTTAGTTTAAATATAAGGAAGTGTAATATTATATTTGAGTATATTTCTGAAAAATACAATTAAGTTAAACATTTCATAAATACTTCACAAAAGAAAACCGTAAATGAGACAAATTTTATAAACAATCATCCACATTTTAGATTTTCATTATAGGTTCTTAAAGGGGGAGTTTGGTGGAGTAGTTTGAGTTGAGATTTTTAAGTTTGAATAGTAAATTTTTTTGAATTTTCAGAAAAGACAAAAAACTTTTTGGGAAAAAGATAAAAACTTTTTGAGAAAAAGACAAAAAAAAGTTTGAGTTGAGTTTGTTGAGTTGATATGCCAAAGAAGCCCTGAAGTTACGAACTAACCCCTCAAAATAAGGATACACTCATCCCGAACCACACACTAAAGGGGTGTTCGGTGGAGTAATTTGAGTTGAGATTTTTAAATTTCAATAGTAAATTTTTTTGAATTTTCAGAAAAGACAAAAAACTTTTTGGGAAAAAGACAAAAAAAATTTTGAGATGAGTATTTTGAGTTGGTGTGCCAAACACCTCCTAAACCAACACATATTACACTCGTTAACCGAAAGCCCACAAAACCATAAGCCCACGTACTTCCATTATATGACCACTCCTAAACCAGACGTGCAGACGTGCATACGTGAGTAAAGGAACAAACAAAACATGATCTTAACCACCTACTTGTGCATACCTAGTATAGGTAATATCCTGATAATAACAATAATTTGTTTTATTTCATATTATAATTCACGTAATTTATTTTTTTGTGGAGTGTTTTTATTTTTCTTTGATACATATATCAAAAAAAGATATCATCATAATTCAAGATTAACCACCTGAATTCTCTTTCTCGTGTGCACTTGGGTTTGTGTTTCTCCTTTGAAACCGAATCCGCTGTCTCTTGGTTGGTCATGGACTCACGGCCTTAGAGTCTTGGGCTCCATGATGATAGTTTTGATGGTGAGGACTAATTCGTGGTTAGAGGGCACGTGTTTTGATTTATTTGACTATGTGGGTGGTTTGTCACCAGAGTCATTATCCATGTAATCGAGGCTTTTTCTCCTTTTGGTATTACTAAATTAGTATGAGTACTCTATGAGAAAAAGACCTTAAACTCTTTCGTTTTAATCAATATGAAGTTATAGCTTTTTAAATATTATTTAAACATGAATTTAAATAGGATAATTATTTACTAGAGGTTTTTAATTTTCACATATAAAAATATTAATAATTCTAATTTTTATAGTATGAATATGATTTAAATAAAAAAAAATTTTAAGTATTTTTTTAGAACTGAATTTAAATAAGTGTTAAGACTTAAGTAAGTTTGTTAACGGTCCGAAAAGTCGGGTCGTTACATCCCTGGCCGCCCGGCACCCCCATCCCACCCCCACCACGACTCAGCCCAGGCCCCCCCACCCTACCCCCGATGTGAGAAGAGAGAGAGAAAGAGAGGGGTAGTCGCGGGTGGGGAAGAGAAAGAGAGGGAAGAGAGAAAGAGGAGAAGAGAGAGAGATGGAAGAGAGAAAGAGGAGAAGAGAGAGAAAGGGGAGAGGGGAAGAGAAAGAGGGGAAGAGAGAGAAAGGGGAGAGGGGAAGATAAAGAGGGAAAGAGAGAGAGAGGGAAGAGAGAAAGAGGAGAAGAGAGAGAGAGGGAAGAGGGGAAGAGAGAGAGAGGGGCTGCCGGCGGTGGGGGAGGCCGAGGGAGGGGGACTGGGGTGGTGGGGCACCGGTGGGGGAAGAGAGAGAGGAGAAGTGAGAGGGGAAGAGAGAGAAAGGGAAGAGAGAGGGGGCGGCCGGGCTGGGCCGGCGGTGGGGGACGGGGGGTGGGGGGCCGGGGAGGGGGACTGGGGTGGGGGGCGCTGGCGGGGGAGAGAGAGAGAGGAAGAGAGAGAGGAGAAGAGAGAGAGGGGGTGCCGGTGGGGGAGGGGAGCCGGAGCTGGGGCTGGCGGTGGGGGCGGTGATAAATGCACAAAAACACATTTTTGTTCATATAATTTATTAGATAATTTGCAATTTAATTAAGTATTTTTATAATATTAATTCCTAATATTTTTCTTTGTAAATATTTATAATTTTATTTTGATTTATTTATTTATTTACTTATTTTCCTTTCTTTCCTCTCTTTCCTTTTCCTTATTTTCCTTTTCTTTCTCTGCAGCCCAACCCGCAGACCTCAACCCCTCCCTCCAGCAACAACTCCAGCCCAGCGCCAATTTCGGGCTCGTGATTCCAGCTGGCCCGCGTGAGTTTCGGGCCGCATCTCCCAGCCAGGCTCGCGCCAATCTCGGGCCGTGTCTCCAGGCCCACGTGATGCAAGCCTCTCCTCCAGCTGCAAATCCAGCTCAGGCCCGCGTGAAGCAGCTCCTCCTCAGCGCGAATTTCGGGCCTTGTCTCCTGCCCAGCCCGCGTGACTTCAGGGCCGAAAACGCCAGCCTTGTCTCCTGCTCAGGCCCGCAAATTTCGGGCCGAAAATCCAGCTGCTCCTCCAACCATTCAGCCAGCCAGTTGACCGCGAGCCTCCACTCGGATTACCAGCTTGATAGCATTAACTTTGGGCCGAAAATCTCTCTTTGGTGCTGAACATTGAGGCCTATAAAAAGGAGATTGTGTAGCAAGCATGAACGTTTCGCTTTCTCATAAAATTTTTGGTTGAGTTTAGAGCAAACTTCTCTTATTTTCTTGAGGATTTTTGTGAGCATGTTAGGCTAATTTCTTTAGTGAGGCTAGAAATGATCTTATATGTATAGTGAATTTATTTGGGTTTTGATTCTCCAATGGTTTGTAAGTTTTATACATTTGAGTAAATAATTATCTTTCATCCTATTTATTCCTCATATCAATATATTTTATTGTCAACTTTTATATAAATTTAGTCAAGCTCTTTTTATGTGATTGTTGCATGATATGATATATTGGTGACATTATTTTATAAGTAGTCTTTTACTGCAATATTGCTTATGGTATATTATCGCTTTTAGATTTCTTATAAGATAATTTTTACTAGCTTGTCACGTGAGAATTTTATTTACTCAATAAATTCTAATTCACAAGTTCTTCAAATCTTTATTTTCCGATTGATTGTTTGGGATGTGAAATAGTCAATTGAGTTATTTTATGAATCAAAATCTAAATAGGTAAACGAAACATATAGGGGATTCTCGATGCCTTACCACTTTTTATTATTGAATTTTTCTCCATTTTAAATTACGTTGTCTTAAATTTATTAGAAAAAAAAAAATCACAAAAATAATTATTCTTTTTCTTTCTTTGATTATTTGTTTCTCTTACGCTTTTGTCCGCTAATCTTTTCTTGTTTATTTTTATTACCTCCTCGTGGATACGACCGCCCGATCTGTACTACAATCGACCGCTTATTTCTGTACACATTTGGGCGTAATCAGGCGGCCGAGGGTGGGTCGCCGGCATCGAGGTTGGGTCATCGGCATCCGTCGCTGGCAACGGGAAAGTCACCGGCGATGAAGAAGATTTTGGGTGGGAATGATTATATGAGGTAAGGTATATGATAAATATGATACACCCCTGATATGTCAACCGTTCGATTAAATCTCAACGGTTTAAAAAGAGACTCTACTGGTAGTGTCATTTGGAAGAGGCTCTACCACATCCTCTCCCATTAAAAATATTATAGTTTTTACGGACAATACAAAAAGATAAGGTCCAACCATGTAAACTCTCTAAACAAGAATATTTTCTTCTTATGGTAGGTACTCCTTTTTAATAATGTGCCTTTCCGACCTTTAATTTTGAGCTACCTCGCATCCAAAAAAAAAAAAAAAATCATTGTTTCAAATCCAACAGATAAACCAGAACCTTAAAAATAGATTATTTTTCAATACCTGTCAT